>JAWWLV010000088.1:57449517-57461889 GCA_035041135.1 Platyrinchus mystaceus
TTTAAAGAAGCAAGAAGATGGCACATGCAAATAAAAATTTTTGTCCTAGAAGGATCTTGTTATTCTGAGAACATTAAAGGTAAAAAGGCAACAAAGAAATCTTATTATTTTAATATTATTAAAATAAATACATTTTCTTAGATTGAAAAAATTTGTGATTGGATAAGTTCAGTATGTAGGATTTAGTTCTCTATCCGAAATAGTGGATTTGCCTTCTCTGAAACTAACAGTTCTTCTTCAGCTCCAGGAAATACAGTGCCACATAAACCCATCATTCTACTTTTTTTCCTGAGTCAATAGTTTAAAAAAAATTTTTGAGTTTCTATCATGACATGATGCTAACATGTTTGTTTTCCCTTGACATTTTTTGTCAATGTGACACTGACTGTAAACTCCTGGAGTCAATGCAGTGCTGTTCTGCCTTTGTGTTTCTTGAACACATCCTCCTTTCAATGCTGCAAAGAAACAGTAAGTAGGTTATTTAATTATTCATGAATGTGATTCAGCATGAAAATATGGAGATCTCTCAACAGTTAAATACAACTTTGTAGATTGCCTTTCTGTGTTTCTGAAAATTATTTCATAGCTTATCACAAAAAAGGCATCACAATGAGTAGAAGCTGAAATTACTTCAGAATATTTACAGACATTTCTGTCTTTCACCGGGTAAGTCTCAATGACAAGAATAATTGATGTGTCTCAGTTTGAATCAGGAAAGTGTGCAACAACAGGAAGACAACATCACCTGCATCCACAGAACATGGAAGCACGACTGTCTCACGAATACGAAGAGTGCATGTAAGAGTTGTGCTCTGAGCCACGCTGGGAAGCTGAAGCAGGTTTAAAAGCAGCTGTACATAAATTTATACCAGTGAGAATCCTCAGTCAGCTAGGTTAGCATACCCGAGGGACAGGAATGGTGGGCAGGAGCACTTTAAGCCACACACATTTCATTACAAATGTACAGCCTCAATTTACATACTGGGGATTAGTTTGCACTACCCCCCCTACATGGCACTCAGCTGAAACAGACACAGCAAGATGCAGTTTTTCCTTCTGTCAAACTAGTAGCATTCTTTGGCTCTTGGCAAAAAGAAATCCAAGATAATTTTAAATATGTTTTTAAAAAGTACACTTTCAAATTTATGTAAATGCAGGTAGGATAAATATGTAAACATTATTTTCATGCTAATTCTTGCCCATCATTCAATACTAAGTGGAAATATATAAAATACAGAAAAATTTAATTAAGTTTCTTTACTCTCAAGTCTTCATCAGTGTTCTCTTCTATCCCAGCCTCTGTCATCAGGTCAGCAACACGCTTCTCAAGGTCATTGATGCGCTCGCCCATTTCTTCCAGTAAAAAGTTAAGGATAACTTATTTATAAATAAGAATTCTATAATTTTACAGAGTTTTTTCTGTAAGAAAAACAAGCAGCTTTTTTTCAGATGTCTCAGCATCTTACATATCGTTTAATGCTCAATGAGGTATGCCCAAGGTTGTATTGTTACAAGACAATCCCACTTTCTTGCAACAGGTAAGCACTGAAATTCTTAATACCAAAAGCCTTTGTGTATACCCAGGAGTGAACTGGAGTATTTTCTGTCTAAAAGACTGTTTTCTTTCTGGGGAACTATTTTAGGTGATACCATACCATCAACCTACACAATCAGAATACAAGTGCTGCTAAAACATTACTCTTCTCTTACACTAAAGCAGCCACTTCCTGAAATGTTGAGTTTCAGAAAGAATGTAATAAATGCGCAGTTCCAGAAAGCAGAGGTAGTTTCTGTAAGTATATCAAATGAGAAAGCTCAGAGCCTCTTCAGGTCTTAATTTCTCTTTTTGAGGGCTCACCTTGCCCCGCTCAGGAGGCTAACAGCTGTTTTCAAACCAATAACACGTGGCTGATTTGAGTTGCATTTTTGAAGATTTTTTTTTTAAAATGCACCTTCGGAATCTTTACACATAATCTGATACTCATTTAAAAGCACTGCCCAACAGAGACTACTTCACGACTCGTAGTAAAACCTTTTTTGGGATTCCTTTCTTTAGAAAAGGGATAAATAAATGGGGGGGGGGGGCAATTCAGCCGTTTTTACATCATAGGTGTTTAGCAACGTCAATAATTACGCGTTAATTTGATGTTTAAGAAAGAAGGCCATCCCGATGTTAAAAGCAAAGCTCCCCCCGTAAGGGACTCCAGCCGCAGGAGCCGCAACCTTTCCGGCGGCTCAGGTACCCCGCGTTCCAAAGAGGATATTTCTCAGCGTCAGCCTTTCCGTCAGAGCCTGAAAATTCTCCTGCAGCCGACTCAGCAGATTTTCCGCCTGCAGGGGGGTGGGTGTATGGAAATTAAGACAGCGAAGGCAGAAGGGCGGGCGGGGGCCGGCCGGCTGCCCGCCCCTCCCGCCCGGCCGAAGGAGCAGACCCCACGGCCAGGCCGCGACCCCCAGCCCGGGCAGCCCCAGCCCGGCCCCGCTGCCCGCCAGGGCCGGCCCCGCTCACCAGCTGCGGCAGGTCCCCGGCTCCCGGCGGGTCGGCAGCCTCCGCCGCCATCGCCTCCGACCCCGGCTCCGAGCCGCGACCCTCGGCCCGCCTCCCCGGGCGCGGCGGCGGGACGGGACGGGACGGGGCGGGCAGCGAGCTCTGAGCCCCGCCCGACGCCGCCTCACCGGGGAGGCGGGCGGGGGAAGCCCCGGGGGGAGCCGGGAATCCTTAAATAACCGTTCCTGTGTTCGCCGAGGAGATCGGAATTCCGCACGGCAGTAACCAAGTAAGGATGCTGAGGTTTGATCTACGGAGGCCTTACGATTTCATAGGTCTGGTGGGGCTTTGTTTTTTTTTTTTGTTTATACGGTTTGTTTCCTTTTCCCCGTGTAACTGGTCTTGTAATACGGAGTAAATACGGTAAAAATACCGTGGTGGTTGAAGTTCCTCCAATGTCGAACGAGACAACACCGAAGGCATCGGCGAGAATCACCTCTTAAAGCATGTAGGTCGTCCCTGCACAGCATAAAAATCTCCTGGTGCATCTATTGCAGAGGTGTCTTGTTTATGCAGATGACCTGAGTGCTGGAACTGTTGCCTGATGTAAATGAAGAGGTTTTCCATTTACTCTGCCTATGTGGTTAGAAGCATATCACTGTTGGGCAATAAATTTCCTTAGTCGATTACTTTATAGATATGCCAAACATGTGCCTTCATCCACAGAAATCTTCTGAGTTAGGAGTGACGTCAGTTGCTGGAAAGATTATTTCCTGTAAGCCTGCCACTTAGAATCTTTCTTAATAAACTTAATTGTCTTCCTTCTTGAACTTCCCCACCTCATTTGAGAGGGTGTGTTAAATCTCTGAGGTGAAATTCTGGCATCAAAGCCAACCTCTGCATTGCCTGTGTGCTTCCCATAATTGTGGCTTCTCCTCTCTACATCCTTACCTTCCCACTCCTGCAGGTTCTCCTCTTTACCTTTCTTATTGTAGAAAGAAAAATCAGGCAGGTTTTGCGGAGCTTGAGTGCTCTAACAGCATTACTGCTCTAGAAAGCATCTAGATAAAAAAAATTTAAACAGTATTGTGCATATGGATATGCTTTGCTTTTGTATGTAGCCACTAGCTGCAACCACATAGCTTTTTTGTACTGTTGCATAAGTAATAATAAACAGTTGTTGCTTCTTAGCTATTTATTTGTTGCTAATAAATCTTCTTTCCCTTAGGGCTAGGTAGTAGCTGTACTATTTTTGCATTTCTATTTCTGATAACAGCCAGAGTCTTCCTGGTTTTCCCTCCTTCCAGAACAGCTACAAAAGCTTCCCTCTTAGGCAGCAGTATGTTCCCCCAGAGGCAGTTGAAGTGGCTCTGTCTGCTTATATTTAGTGATCTTGAACAAAGCCATAGAGTCCGATTTGCAGTGAAGAGTTTGCAGGGATAAAGAGCCAGCTGGAAATGCAAAGGAGCAAGCATTGTACATCCAACCAATTTGCAGGAATTCCACTAAATCCTTGTAGAGCCACATTTTAGCAATGACCAGGTTATAGTTCAACTGAAAACAAGCATGATTTTATAAAGGCTTTCTGTGACTAGTTCCTTGTCTTTGTGAGGCAGGTCTGTGGGGTCAGAACAAAAATATACTGTCCAGGTGGCACAGCAATGGAGGACGGGCAATTAAAAGTGTTAAAGAGACTGAAGGAAAGATTTCAACGTGCGTTTCCTACTCCAGAGGTCTGGTTCTTTTACTCTGTGGGCTTGGTGGCTGATTTGATATCCCTCCTACTTCTGATTTTGAGCTGAATTAGACCAATAGTGCACAGCTGGGTTTATGAAATAAAATTGGAAGTGTCTGTAAAGCTAAAAATTGTGGAACAGTTCTGAAGTTCAGAAAGCCTAAGAATAGAGGAGAAAAACGGCAGGGCCAAACAGACTGCTTAACAATTAATTTACTTACAACAGAAGTAGTGTGCTTGCTTTTGCTCTGCTGTACTCTAGTCTCTTCCTCCTCAGAGGGCTTGGTAGTTCAGAGTTGGGCTGTTGCATACATTTCCAGGGTCTGAAATCTGGAAATGTAAGATGAGCCATATTTTAAAAGCAGTAGTCCGTGTTAGACATGCACCCATGGATTAAGGGAAGCTGAGCAAAAACTTTCTTGTTGTTTCAAAAGCAGTGTTAGCTGAGAACCAGTCACCCAGCAGCACTACCAGTGCTCATAGGAGTATGTACTGCAATAACTAAAGAATACCTAATTTACTAAAAGGATAAC
Source organism: Platyrinchus mystaceus (assembly GCA_035041135.1). Classification (NCBI taxonomy): domain Eukaryota; kingdom Metazoa; phylum Chordata; class Aves; order Passeriformes; family Tyrannidae; genus Platyrinchus; species Platyrinchus mystaceus. The sequence continues at coordinate 57,454,274 of JAWWLV010000088.1, forward strand.
AAGAAGTTCATTTTGCCAGTGAATACAAAAACAGGTATTGAGGGGTTTGAGGAAGGAGCAAAACAGATTTTACAACAGAAATTCTTTTTCCATGCCAAAATATGCTCTGTGCTACTTTCTTTCAGTAAAAACCTTAGACTTTAGTCACTTTCAGTTTAAATATGTCTTCTTGGTACGAAGCACATGAAGTAAAAATAAAAAATAGGGTGACCTAGAGGCTGGGGTGCCATCTGCTTCCATCCTATTTCAGAATTGCAGGTCTGTGCTGTGAACTCTTTACAGTGTGCACTGAAATGGTATCCAAAGTATGTTTCTCATGCTCTTTCCTAGGGAAATTCCAGTCCCTCCACCGCTGGAATGAGAAGTCAGGGTAGCAGGATAGGATATAAAAGCATGTTTAAACATTTGTAGTCCTAAGCTCCACGTTCAATGTCACTACTCTATGATGCCAGCTGTAAAAGCCTGCGGTGTGGAGCGATAAAGGAATTGTTTTGTAGAAATGTATTACTCTTATTGTTTGAATGTTAAATAAAATCCCTCCCCCTCCTCTTTGCCGACAAATTAGGTTTTATACACCAGGGTCGGGAATCCTCTGGTCACATACTCCAAGCATGGCTGGCTCAGGGTTGCTTTAAAATGGAGGTGAGGATAGAGAAAGGATGCCTCAAAGAGAAGCCTAATATTACATGTGTGTTAAGAAAGAAAACAGGAAATTTAGACCATGATGGCAGCTTGTTTGGCTGTAGATCAGAAGGCACGATGCAAATTGCACTGCAAATTTTGGGAGTTTGTTTTTGATTCCTGGCAGAGGCGTGGGCAGCTGTAAAAGTTTCCTCTGCAGAGAAAAGGGCTAGGAACAAGCTAGTTCTTGCACCACAGTCATGGTGTTTCTGCTAACAAATTGTAGGGCTGGAGCTTTGAGTCATCACTCAGGTAGCTTCTCTTGTGTCACTTCACAGTTGTGATTCAGAGGGACACAGTGGGCAACAAAAAAAGTCTGGCTTTGCTAGGTCATCAGCTTTTATATTCTGAAATCCTAAATGGTGCTGATGGTTCTTGCAGCAAACTGCTAACATTTACCTGATCTCTTGATTCAGTATGATGCATTTCACTGGAAGCTCGTTCCACTGGAATACTTCCCGGTGAAGACATCACTTTTCTTTCATATGGTAACATCAGTAGAAGTAACGAGTGGTTGTTATTTAAAAGCGTGGAAAGATGTGGTGAGTGAAGTGCAAATGCCTCAGGCAGAGGAAAAGGCATTCGGGTCCGTGGTGTCAGACAACTCTGGTGCTCCTTTGAAAGACAAGTCATTTGGGGTGAATATTAAAAGCTTTCATGTTTGCTCGGGGTTCAGATTTCAGGTTCTGTATCGTTGAAGAGAAAAGGGCAATTCCAGCAGTTGAGAAACCTGATCCCTGATGAAGGTGTTCTGCTTTTAACAAAAATGTTCGGGTTTTGGACTGCTGCTTGCAAATCCCCTTACTGAGAAATTTTTCTGGAAGTTTCTCCCGAAAGAAAACTGGCAAGGTTAAAGATAATCTTTATCAGAAGTTCAGTGTGTACTATGGGCAACATGTAGCTGTAACAGAAAACAGGGTATAGTTTTCCCTATTAAGTGAGGAGAGGGGATAAATGTAGGAGCAGCAGAAAGGTGACTACAGAGGCTGGGTTTGTGTAATTCTTGGCTGTGTGAAATCACCCGCCTAGCTGCTGTTGTTGTTGACTGAATTATTACGTGGTGATCCAGAAATCTCCAGCTATGTTTCCCAGACATGGCTGGCAAGAGATGATGGTTCTCATGCTACTTTCTGCTCCAGCCTTGTTCTTTTGTCTTTGGACAGTGAGGGTGGAGGAGTATTCACCAAGCAGTTCACCTCCTGAAAGGCTGCAGGAGGGAGCTGGGGGTGTTTGTCCCTGGTGGAAAAGGGAGTGGGGGACTGTTTCTCTGGCCTGGTGGCCCACTGCTGGCATTCTGGATGCTGCATCTGGAGCCTGTGTTCAAATCAGCGTGCAGCCTTGCTCCTTACATGTGCACACAGGAGCTTTCTTGAGGAAAATGCAGTGTGTAACAGGCGAGGCTCTGCCAAGAGGGCAAAATGAGGCAGCCTCTGCAACACAAGGACAGTGAGCTGACCTCAGGTGTTCAGATCCCACAGCCTGGTGTGGCTCTCTTCCAGGGACGGAATGAGTGCTTGTACACGGAGATTAAACACGTGCCACGTGGTGGGGTGTGTGATGGAAAGTATTTTTCAAAAATATTTTGTAAAAAGAGCCTGTGTTGAAGAGGCTGGAAGCTGGGCCAAGGAGGGAATGGTTTATTTGAAGACGCACATTTTGCTTTTCCAGAAGCTGTAAAGTACCATGGGTAAGGTTTCCTGTAAGCAAACTGCAGCTATGGTCATGTTTCCTTACAGCTTCAGAGATAATTTTTCTCAGAGAAGATAACTGGTGCAGGCAGTTTAAATTCGCCTCAAATTGTTGGAAAGCACTTCATATGGTTGCATAAAACATGGGTGGATTTGGAAAAATATGGAGAATAACACTGGGTAACATCAAGTGTAGGACACGTGCTCTAACAGCAAGGCTTGGGTAATAAAAGAACCAAAGGGTGTAGAAATCTGATTATTTGGCTTTTTTGTTGTTGTTGGGAGAAAAGCTTGCCCTTTCTCATCTGAAACAAAGAAACATTGCAAATATACTCTTAGGATTGAAACGTTGACTGACAGTGGCCTGCCTGCTTCTTCTGCGAGACATTTGTGGCCGAGGGGGGGGCTGCTAAGAGTTAGACAGGTATTTTATGCAGCTTGGGTGCTATAGGAGGCCCTCCCACCCCTGCTCCATTTAGTGCTCCACGGGGCTGTTTGCCAGCGGGAGACTTGTGGGTGCGTATTTCAAGCATGCCTGGCAAAAGGCGTCTGAAATTACAAAGGACATAGAGGGACCGGAGGGTGCCAAGGGACACTGTCAGCACAGGCTAGCACAAGTGTCAGCTGAGCAGAAGAGTGTTGGAGACTTGGCCCTGCAGAGCGAGGGGAAGGGGTGCTGTGGCATGGGCCCCCAAGGCTGCCCCTGCTTTTGGGGCTGGCCAGAGGGGCTCAGAGGACAAGTGAGGATGTTAATTTTCCTTCTGGGATAAATGCTGTATTAGTCAAAAAGGACCTGTAACTGCATCTCCTTGGGGTTTCAGAAAAATCAGACTGCATCATTTGTGTCTGTCTCATCTAGATTATGGTCTTGGACTCAAGTGTTACTCATGCAATAATGTCCGTCTTTAGTTTTTTTTTGCCTCCCTTCTGCACTCTTTGCTCCTGGTAAGGGCAGCATAAATTTTGTTTTGTTCTGTTCTTAATGTGTGTAACATGTTCTTCTGTGTACCAGAGATGCTGAGCTTATCTCAACAGAAACAAACCATGACTGTGTTACAGTGTGTAAATTCCACCAGAAGCACTTGGTCCTTGTCCTAGAACAGAGAAAGAAAAAATAGCTTGGGTGCTGAAATGCTACTGACTCCAGGCCATGTGTTGGTATTTTGAATAATGATGAAACTATAGTTTCTTTGTAATTTTTCTTATCTCTGTATCCAAGTTACTGCACAGCTTCATCAAGAGGGAGAGAAAATGAGTCAGAGCAGGCTAGGGATAGTTCTTGTGAAACTTTAGACACTGTATTTGCACCCTCACTTGTTCTTCAGAGATACAGCAGTTTAAGCATTTCTCAAATGGCGTTTCATGCCCTGTGCTGGCTCTGACTGGAATGAAGTTAACTTTCTCCATAGCAGCCTCTATGTTGCTGTATTTGATTTGTGACCAAAACAGTGTTGGCAGCACAACAGTGGTTTAGCTGTCACTGTCACTGAACAGTCACTGAACAAGCTTCAGGGCCTTCTCTGTTTCTCTCATTGCCCCCACCCTAGCAAATGGGTTGGGGGTAGGTGAGAGGGGAAACAGCCAGGACAGCTGACCCCAGCTGACCAAAGGGCATGTTGGACCACATAGCATCACACTCAGCAATAAAACCAGGGTGGGGGCGGGAAGTTTCTTCCAAAGTAGCTGTTGCTCGGAGACTGGCTGGGCATCGGTCTGTTAGTGGGAGTTGATGAGTGATTTTCTTTGCATCACTTATTTTTATTCTTTTTATTCCCTATTAGACTTTTATGTCAATCCGTGTGTGTTTTTCCCATGGTTTCACCCTTCTGATTGCTTCCTTCATCCTGCTAGGAAGAGCGAGCGAGCAAGTGCTGGGGGCAGGGGGGGCTTCATTGGTGCCTGGGGTCATCCCACCACACTCCCTCTTTCCCATCTCACTCTCCAGTATCAGACACTTCTTGCTGAACACACTGATCCTGTAATTTGTATTTTGCCCCGGGGAGGGGTGAAGTGAGAGAGAGAAAGAGAGAGAGAGATGCTGCAGGGCTATTAGATATTTTCTTAAGAGAAAAAAAACTCCACTCCTAAAGGATGTTGAGGTGAGAACTTTTGGCTTTGCAGCTGGGAAAGGATGCGCGGGTTGGTTCCGTGGCTGGTGAGCTGCCTGTGGGCTTCTCTGCTGCAACCAGCTGCTGAGGTGACCCTGAGGCCATGGGACATGCCAAAGGCATACGAAGAGCAGGTGGGGAAGAAATAGTTGTTGTCAGCTGCACCTGTTTGACAGAAGAGCAGGCTGTGGGTTAAGCAGTAATATGTAATACAGGTAAGAAGTTGAACTGGGACTGCTGTTTGTTTATTTCTCCACTCACCTGAACTTTGCCCATTGTTTCAAAGCTGTAATGGTTTGAAGAGGGGTTCATGTATCTCTGCCAGCTGTCAGGTTGATTTCTGCTCTGGCATGTTTGCTTTAGGGCTTTTTCTCCATTTGTCTGTGGAGGTGGTAGCAGTCCAAGTACAGAGAGGACTCTAATCATCTTAGTCTGCACAGGCCTGGTTCCTGCTCACCAGTGCAAAGCATGTCACTACTGCCCAGAGATGAGCTTGTAGGCTGGGCATGTTTGTCAGAGGTCCTCCTTGGAAGTGGAGAGATTGTTCCTTTGCATGCTGGTGAGTGTTCCACATCATGCCTATATTCACTGCTTTGTTTACAAAGACCAGCACAGAAAGAGAAATAAAAAGTGGTTAAGATGTGCAATAAAACAGTATATCTTATTAATGCTAGCTTGATTCTGGCTATCAGTTACCAAAACAGAGGCTTACCAGTGTTAGAAGGGGTCAGGAGGTAGCTTCTGCCAGCAGTTGCATTAGAGTTGCTGTAGAACATGAAAAAATTAAAAGACGAGGACAGTTGATTTAGTGATAATACATCACGGTAGGAATGGCCAGTTTCAAGGCACTTAGGACCCATTTACTTGTTTTATGAACAGTACAGTGAATATTTCTTTATAATCTCCCCATGGCTGTAGTTGTAGAATGAGATATAATGTGATAATTGAAGGAAATTCGGCTACTGTAGGAATTCACATTATCCTTATGAAAACATTTATTGTACATCGTGTTCAAGTAGTGACTTGGAGCTTATCTGCACTTGAGCTGACATCTTGCAGGGACTTCTTATGCTTGCTTCAGTGCAGCAGCATTCCTGTAAAGCAGACTGTAAAATAATTTTAATACTCATCTTTCAAAATGAGTTGACAGAACAACAGACTGGTTAGGAGAATTGCAGCAATGCGCTATTTTTGCTGTTGCAGTAACTACAAGTGAAGCACCAACAGCCGTCCTCCTCCTGTAAAAATATGCAGAGGTAGCTAAATCTTGTCCTGAAACTGGTCCAACTTGGGTGGTCGATTCCTGAATCCTGTTTTCCTTTTGTCCTGCTAGGAACATGGCCACCTGGAGCCAACTGTAGAAATGGTGCTTTGCTTACTCTTTTAAGTCAGTGGACCTCTTTGCAAAACTAAACCTTATATAATAATTTTTACCACCTCTACTAATGTTAAAATCTCTTTGTAAACATGCCATGTCTGTTCACCACTTTCAGCTTGCTTAAACTGTATCCAAAGATACCATAGGAACATTTTTTATCAGATTTCTTAATCTGGAATAAATACAAGTTCTTGTTTTGTTTGGAGGTTTGGGGATTACGTTGTCACGGAAATGTTAACTGATACAAGCTATTTCATAACGAGGTGACTAGAGCTGCTCACATATTCAATTTCAATTCTCCTACAACAGTTGTCCTAAATAGGTTAATACGAGTCTTCAAAGACCTGGTATGAAAATTTCTGTCTGCTTCTGTTGTCTGAATGGGTAATGTAGTTTTAGCAAACAGAGATTTTTTTTTTCTCTTAATGGTGGAATTTTGCCAGTCAGTGTGGAAAAATAAATGCACCTGTTCTTTTTCTCCTCACTTGGAAACAGGATTGTTGTCTGGCAGTGAAGCAGTAATGTTTCTACAATAGGCTCTGCTTTTATACCAAGAAAGCTGTCCTTCTTAGCTCCCTCTAAGTCATTATCTACCAGATAAAGAAATCTAGTTTGATATGAAGCCTCACAAAGCTGAGCATTCTCATGTGACTGCATGCAGACCTGCAGGTTGCTAAACTTTTCCTTGATGAAGCAAGACTCTCTTCAAACACCTGTTATCACCCAAGCTTTAGATAAAGCTCCTCCAGGGCACTCTCCTACTGGAGGCTTGCTGGGTCTGCTGTGGTTGGATATTCCGTGTGCTGGGTAGGATGCTATACCGGAATCAGCAAGCACCTCGGGATGGCACCACTGCCAAAGAAAATTGCCCCTGGCTGCTTAGAATATCCTGAGACCTGAAGGGGCCCTCCCTGATCCCGGTGCAAGCTTTTATGCAGCTGCTCATCTTGAGGAGTTTGAGCCAACCTGTCATTCCTCCCCCTACCCAGCATCTGGTTTCATTCACTGATCAGTTAACCTTACATCCATGGATTGATTGACTACTAAACAACCAGGACGTTTTTCAGTGACCAAAACTGAATTACGTTCACTCAGCAACATGCTGTAATTCAGAGTTTTTACCCTTACAGTTTCAAGTAACGGTGAACAACCTAAGTTAAAGTGCTTGACTGTTTGCAGTTGATACTTTAGAATCGTAATATTGTATGCAATTTGTTATCGCCTAGGCTTAACAGCTTTGTTTGAATAGCAGAGCTACTGCTTTCCTGTAGGAAAGGTGAGTCCTAATGTTATCACTGGTTACCTCATCTATGTAGGAGGGTGTTTTGGATGTTTGTGTGATGGTACCCCAAGAATGGTTTTTGACAAATACACTCTGCAGTAATGTGCAGGTTCATGTGCTGCACGTATGCTGCAAGAACTTGCCTGGTGGCAGAAATGGTTGCAGTTGAGCAAGGTGCTGCTATGCAGGAAGTAAACAAAAGGCTTCCAAAAGCCCTGAAACAGACATTTCTATTTTTAATTTGGTACCTTTTTCCCTTCAAGCCTCACAACAAACATTTGCAGTTGCTGCTACAGGACACAAAATAATTCATCACACATTTGTGGGAAACCCCATCTCATTTCCCACCTATTGGATGAGAAGTAGGGGTACTTAAAAGGTAAAGGTAAATGGCCAGTCTTTACGAACGAAGATCTGGGAAAGGTGTTTTTACCTTTCAAGCCTGCGCAATGGATTTTTTTAGGTGAGACACAGCCTGC
>JAWWLV010000088.1:57462107-57482060 GCA_035041135.1 Platyrinchus mystaceus
GGGGTCCCCACTTAAAAGGTAGAAGTCTGTGAAAGTATTATGGGGAACCCAGGGAACAAGCTTTGAGGACAGCTGTGCAGCCACTTGGATGCACAGTGGATGATCCATCCTTTTTAGTGTGGCTGGTTTGCCATCACCTCAGTGATGCAGTGTCCATGCAGTCAATGTCCTTGCAACATCTGTGTCCAGCTGGCCCACTGCAACCAGCAGTACAGACACAGTGGTCACTTTGGGTAGAAGATGCAACGTTTCCCCCCCCTCCCCCCTTTATCCATACCACTGTGGGAAAACCCCCGTCTGGTATAGATGTTGTGCTGGTTAGTGGAACTGTGTGTAGTTAAGTAGTGACTACGGTTCTGAGAGCCATGGAAATCACAGAATCATAATGGAATCACAGAATGGTTTGGGTTGGAAGGGACCTTAAAGATCATCTAGTTCCACACCCTTCCCCCCCCCCATCCGCCATGGGGAAGGACACCCTACAGTAGAGAAGGTTGCACAGAGCCCTATCCAACCTGGCTTTGAATACTTTAGGGATGGGTCATCCACAGCTTCTCTGAGCAACCTGTTCCAGTGCCTTACCATCCTCACAGTAAAGAACTCCTTGCTAATATCTAATCTAAATCTATCCTCTTTCAGTCTAAAGCCATTGCCCCTTTGTCCATGAGGCGTGACGGAGTTTTCCGTAACTCCTGGGTAGAAGGAAGAAGCCGGAGGCAGGGAGCAGGATCCGGGGCGGCGGCTGAGCGGGGCCCGCGGCCGGGGGAGCCCGGCACCCCTGCCCTGCCGGGCCGAGCCGCCCGCCCTGTCCCGGTGCGTGTCCGGGGGCCGCCCCGGTGCGGGGGCCGGGCAGCGGTGCCCCAGGGAGTGGCGGGGAGTGGCACGGCGGCGGCAGAAGGGGAGGAAAGGCAGGAAGGAGAGCGGGGCTCCAGGGCCGCGCTCGCCGCCGCTCCCCGCCGGAGGAAGGGGCGGCCCCGGCGCTCATTGGCGGCGGCGCGGCCGGTCGCGGTGGCGTCACGGGCCGCCTTGGGCCGGCAGTGCCCGCCCGCGGAGCGCCGGGGGGATGGAGGCGGCGGACGGGGCAGGGGGAGCAGGTGCGGGGCGGGCGGACGGGATGGATGGATGGATGGATGGGTGGGTGGGATGGACAGACGGACGCGCGTGTTCGCGCGGCTCGGGATGCACGGGACGGGGAGCGCGCGGGTGGGTGATGGAGGCGGGGAAGCCCCCTCGGAGAACCGACCGGGCGGCTGGGCGGGGGTGGCGGCGGCGCCGTGTGTCCGTGCCCTCCCCGCCCCCGGCCGCTGGCGGGTCTCCTCGGCGCTGGCTGCCGTGGCAGAGCCGGGTTTCCTCTGTGCAGCGCCGGGCGGGGGCGGCCCCGACCCGCCCGCGGCAGGGCGGTGGTCCCGGCTCGGCAGCGCCCGGCCGACAGCGGCGGGAGCAGCCCTTGGCAGAGGCAGGCTGACGCCCCGTTCCTTTCCCCAGGTCCGGGCGCCGCGGGAGCGGGCGCAGCCATGGTGCCGCATCCCGGCCAGGAGCCCGCCCGCGGCTAGAGCCGGCCCCGGCCGGAGAGCTGCGGCGGGGCATCCCTCAGCCTGAGCGCCTCCCCGCGCCCCCCCGGCATGGAGCCGGGCGGCCTGGAGTGGCTGCTGGTGCCCATGCAGCAGCTGGTGTCGTGGGGCGCCGCGGGGGCCATGGTGTTCGGCGGCGTGGTGCCCTACATCCCCCAGTACCGGGACATCCGCCGGACACAGAACGCCGAGGGCTTCTCCACCTACGTCTGCCTGGTGCTGCTGGTCGCCAACATTCTGCGGATACTTTTTTGGTAAGCTGGTGGTGTGTCTGCACAGTTCTAAAGATTCTTGCTTGCTTGCTTGCTAGCTGTAAAGCTTTGATTGAAATATTTGAGGAAATAATGTGTTTTACATACTTTGCCCCCTCTGTTGAAGATCAAAATACTGTCTTTCCATCAGTTTGTGAGTCTGTTCTAAGTCGAATGAGTTGGGCTCGGAAGCATGGTCTGTTCCCCTTGCCAAATCTGATTATCAGTGCACTCACTGGTTTCCAAGATGTAACTTTTTAACTTGTTGGTAAGGAAGTTTATGCTAAGTCAGGTCTTTTTTCTTGCTGACTGCATTGTACATTTCTCCTGCCCTTCTAGCTCCATTCTCAGAGTGAAAGCTTCTGTTCCCGTATGCTTATTCTAGTGTCTAGTTGGCATTAACGTCACTGGAACACTTGCCATATGTTCTTGCGTTTTCCTGGGATGCCAGCTGGCTTCAGAGAGAGTTCACTTGTAGAGCTCCCATGCACAACTACAGATGAAAATATTAATTCTTGGATAAGCAGGCAAAAGGTGGGCTGCCTTTCAAAGCAAATTCCTTTTGTTTTCAACACCATTTTCAGAATTTAAAAGCAAGTTTGTTTCCATATTTAGCTCTTGTGCTGCTGGACAAAGAAAATGTTGTTAGGGTATGATTTCTCTGAATTCATTCTATTAACATCTTCCTCATTACTTCTAATAATAGAAATGCTACAAAACTGGGAATGTACATGGGAAACCAAAGATGAAATGTTGTGAGAAGTTACTGCAATTAAGAACAGTTATTCTCTGATTCTATTTTGACTACAAAATACTCCTTTGTAATCCATGAAGAACTGATAGGTGACAGGCTGCATCCTTTTTTTGGTTTCCACTTCCTTTCTAAAGCTCCTCTCATTCTGTATAATGGCTTCTTGGGTTCTTCTACAGCAAAATGTGACGTGTAAGTGCTGTGCTGGAGTGGGAAAATAAGGGACCCTTTCTTGGCACCACAAGCTGGCAGCCAAACAGAGAAGTCATCACTAGATCAAAGCTACTTGTTGCATTAGACCTTTGTTTTCCTGGGGAGAAAAGCAGTCCTTGGAGAAAGCAGAGAGCAAAGGGAAGTACAGAACTGTCAGGGGGAAGAGAAGTTAAAAGCCTGAGTTAACAGTTCGAGAAATAGAAATTGTCTAATTTTTTGTTCCACCAGGGGTAGTCAAAATATGCAAAGTACTTACCTCTGAATGGAGACGCTGGCAGTTTCTAGGTAACACAGGTGAATGCTTCTCTTAAGTGAGGCAGACTGTGGAAGACTATGAAAGATCTTAATATGAATTGATTTTAAGTACACCTGGTTAGGAGATGTGCAGAAGAATAAATCCTGTGAGTAATGAAAAGTTGTAATTTATGTCAATGTTAAAAGATTTGTCAACACTTCAAAAGAGAGAGAACGCAGTTATATTGATAGGAGTATGTGATTTTTTTACTGTGAGTATTTAAGCCACATAATGGTATCACTCCCTGACACATACAAGCACTACTGTGTAGGCTCTGGGTCATCTTGGAGCTTGGCAGGGAATAGTTTCACCCGGCACATTCCACTCTGTGGGGAAACGTAGGCATGAGCCTGCAGAAACTGCAGAAACCTTGCTGCCTGTACTTGCAGAAACTGAAAGACAAAAGAGTATTTGCATAATGATAATTAAATGTTCCCTGAGAGAGAATGTTTTGCTCATCTACTTAAAAAAATTGGGCATCCCTGGTAGTTAATTATAAACACCAGTAAGTCAGGAAAGCAGCACTGAGGTTTGATGTTACCCTTGGGCATATGGATGATTAAAGAAAGATAATAAAGAGCCTCTGATATCTGTGAACGTGGTTAAAATGCATCCATAGAGCAGCTTGGCAATTCAATTTTTGTGTTAATTGGTTAATGTCACCTATGGCCCATGCATTACTTGGTACACAATCTCTCAGTAATATGACAAAACAGAATTATTTTAGTTGTGTGTGTAATATTAATTGGAGGGAATGAAAGGGTTTTTGTTTATTTTGTTTTAAATTTATAAAGTCATTTAAATCCATTCTGGTGCCAGAACAGAACTGTTCCTACAAGCAACTCTGTTCTGTGTATAATTTTTTTACCGGTTGGCATTTCCTTCCCTTCAGCAAACCAAGTCTTAATCCGTGTCTCACTTCTGAAAACTTTACTGCCATATAGCTGCTGTTTTCAATTGGTTTTAGTTTCTCTTCATTACCCCTGGTTATTAAGCGCATGATTTGAGCTAGAGTCATGCTTCCTGACTTCCCCGTCACTGTGATCCAAAAATAAATACTTAAAGTGGTAGGCCTTAAACTTTTTAAATTTTAATAGAGTTGCTTTTCAGGGCTTAATTATTTTTTAGGATGGCTGGTGTTTGTGGTGGGTTTTTTGTTCGTTTTAGTTTTAACTTCAAAGACACTTCTATAATTCAATTCTGTTGTTACTTTGAGATTTTCCCTGAATTTTGTATATTGAATTTGAGGCTTACAGAACAGAGAGTTCCTGCCTTTTATACCAGGTTGCATCTGTATTTGCACTCTTGAGTAGTGCTGGTCTGTCTGTATTTTTGTCACTTGGAACAGATCCAGTCCCACCCTTCACCTGTGTCCCTACTTGTTCACCTCAGCTGTGGGGGCAATTCCCTCATTTTCAGTTTGTGAAATGAGATATTCCACATGTTCCTATAACTGTACTTGTTTATCTCAGAGGTTTTTTTTTGTTTTGTTTTAAAGTCTGGTTTTGCAGTGGGTGAAGTTTGACCTTTCATGTCCCCTCCAAATAGTGTATTTACTTCCTAATCTTCTGGCGTATTTTATGTGTCAATAGACTTGCAGCTGGTGTATTGCACTGTGACAATAGTCAATGAACAAAGTACTACTGAGATCAAGGATAACAATCCTGTTCCGAGTTACCCATTTTCACAAATTCGGTTCCTCCAATTAGACTGTCTCCAATGGCAAGCCATCTTTTCAAGTCAGGAAGTCTCAGTGCAATGCCTCTCCTTGTCTTCCTTCCATCTAATCCCTTAGTTTCAGGGTGTGCTCAAAGAATGTTTGTTTGCCAGTGATGACAGCAGCACATTACCCATTAAGTAGCAATTTTTCGTGCTTCTCTTTTACATGATCTCTCAAAATGTCATTTTTAAAGAGACATTTTTTCTTTCACTTATGTTTGTTTGGTCTTACTGTGTTCCAATAATGAGTTACATGCCAGAACTTTGTGTAACAACATTGGGAGAGGGCTGGTCTGCAAGAATAAAAACGGTGTATATATAGCAATGGGCATGATTCTGCTTCATTTTGTTTATGCATACATGGCTTTTGTTTAGGAAAAAGAAACTATAAGTTTGACCCTGATGAAGTCTTGGGCCCTTTTAAAGAGTATTCTTAAAAAAAAACAAAATTAAAAAGAAATAAAAATTGAGAAATAGAGAGTTTGTTTGCAGAGCATCACACAGCGGGGTCTGCTTACCAGTGTGAAAAGTAGATTTTGTGCTGTACTAAACTTGATACCAAGGTAACTTTATTTTTAGTGGTAATCTGTTGTTACAATTTTATATAACACATCAAAGCAATGTTTATTTTGGAGTGCCAGTATAGCTGCTGGACATGATGTATTATTGCATCAGCTGTTCCTTTGTTCTAGTCCTTCTGCCACTGTCAGTCCTGCTCCTTCTGTCTGTCTTCTCCAGCCCCACAGTCAGTGTTTCTCTTGAGTGGTCAGTCTGGAGAAGGTCTGTGCTCTGGATGGAGAGTGAGAGGCAGTGCAAAACTCAATGCCTTTGTAATTCTGGTACATGTGAAGGTGTATGGCCTGCTCCAAAAAAATCTGATAGCAATTTTTTTCCCTCTGCATTTTTAATTAAACTTTTCATTAACATTTTTGTTAGAGTATGTTTTACTGTACTTTCTGAATTAGATCTGTTTTCTTGCTCAAGGGATAACCTGATGCTTGAGCTTTGAAGTGATTAATTATCTGTTTCAGCTGTCCTAGGCAGTTTTTGATGTTGTGGGATGGCTTCAGAGTGCCCTTGTGGCACATGAGCTCAGTTGTGACCAAGATGGACACACCTTCTGGGTTCATGTGGCCTTCAGTCTGCCAGCTGAGTAGCTTTGCATTGTCATGATCAAGAACAGGAACAAGAAGGCGGGTGAGAGTTGTATAATCAGTTGGGGGTGGAGGATGCAGAAAAACTTACTTGTGAGTTCTCTGTCTCTTCCCCCTCTCTTTGCCCTTTCTTTTTTAAAATGTAGCTTATGATGAGAAAAATTATGATTTCTTTTAATATTAAAATCAGCATAAATAGCCAGAGGAAAAGGAACTGCAGTAGGCCTTTTTTATTTGTATGTTGAGTAAGTGCAGCCAAAAGTACTTATGCTCCCTGCTATTCCCAGAAGTTTTTGCACTTTTTTTTTTCATTTTTGCCTTTCATAAAATGGATGTCATAGTATGATATGGTTTGTATATTTTCCCAGAAGACAATATTCTTTCCAGAGGTTTCAAGATGCAATTCTGCAGGCCACTGTCCTAACCCTCATACAGCAGTGCCACAGAAATCCAAACAACAGAAAATAAACCCATCCAATTTTGCAGTTGTTCTCACAAAACAGTTGCCTTAAGACAAACTGTGGGAAGAAGTTCTGACAGGGAAAAGGTGAGAACTATGGTGTTGCTGTAACACCTACAGTGCCACTAATGGATCAGGTCTCTGCTGCCTAGTGTTGCTTTGGCTTCAGAAAGTGGAGCAGTGATGTCTGTTTGTAGGACTTTCTGTGAAAAAGAGAAACTTTTGCTTTTAAGGCTTCTGTTACTAAAATGGATCTTGCCAGCTTTTATGTAGGGAATGTGGGATGATGCTATAAATCAAGCTGACAGAGTGACTAGATCTTTGAAAGATTGCCTTACATATGGCCTGCTGGTGGAATCTTGCTCAGATATTGAGAGCAAAAGCATTACTCAGTTTCTCCTCCTTTTTTATAAGTGCTGGAGAGCAGGGATAAAATGCATTGCTCTTCTGTGCAGAAAGTAAAGCGGAATTTTGTATGCCTAAGTGAAAACTTGTTTTGGGATGTTTACTATAAAGTCTTGGAAGTTTACATATCAAGAAGAAACTCATATGAAAAGATCCTGTTGCAAAACTAGTTTGTTTCTTGTTCTTCCTGCTGATTAAATTCTGTAATTCCATGGGATGTCTTTCAGGACAGCTGCCGTGCCACTACCGTGGGCTGTCTGTCATGGCCGTGGTGGTGTGTGGAATATCCTCTGTGCTTTCCATGTTGCCTAGAATCTGTAACTTCCGAAAGAACAGGAAAAGTCTATAGCATCCAGTGGGTGGAAGCTGAAACAGCATCCAGGAGTGTAGGAGGAAGCAGGGTGATGGTGATTTGTTTGCACCAACGACAGTCAGTTTCTTTTCAGAGATGTCTTAGGAAAAGAGATAAGCAAATCTTTTGTGCTTGGTCTAGCTTAGGCTTTTGCACAATTGGCATTTCCGGGACTGGAATAGCAGGATTATTGCAACAGGATTGAATCGTACCAATGGAATTAAGTAGTTTTCTCAATGACTAATTAGTCTCCGCTCTGGCTTGAATGTTCGCTTCTCTTGTCTTCATCACCCTGAGCATGCATTAGTCGTTTTAAGGCTGTGGAAATACTGATAAAATATAAGCTCCTCCCCCCTTTATGTGTGCATTTGACTAGTACAGGAAATAAAGCGTTCTTTTGTTTTTACAAACAAAGTAAACAGTGTAGTCTGACTTATGAAGTCTGAGTTCCCTGTATACCAAGTGTCACTCTTCACTTTATGACACAACATTGTAGTTATGGGGTGAAAATGCAGAATAATAGTGGTGACCCCTTCACCCCAGGACTTCAAAGCTGTTCATTTTTGCAAGCCTGTTCTAGTATCCTAAGGCTCTTCATCTCTCTCTGGTAGTATACTTTAATTACTTTGATGTTCCTCCTCTCCCAGCTCCTGCTTAGGGAAGACAGGAATAATGTCTGCAAGGCAGAAAGTAAGCAGAACATTGAATAGCATGCTCTCCCTGCAGGGCTTACCATCTCACAGTGCTCCTAGCTCAGGCTGACCTGAGGAGTCTTAAACTGGATTAGTATTGCTTTGGCAGGCCCTAATATCAATGCAAAGTAGGGTAAGCAGCTTGGAGTGGTGTTTGTGTCCGTGACTCAGAGCAAAACGAGTGTTCTGGCTTTACTTTTACAGCTTCAAGAACCCAACAGTGGTCCTTGACACTGGTATTCCCTCTACTCTTGTTACCCAGGTAGTGTGGTGTAGGCCATGTCGTGTTTGCTCTTCAGCTGGCAGCTGTTTGTTTTCCTGTATATGTGACCTTGTTTAAAGGGTTGTGTTGCCTGCAAGACTTGTTTTGGGGGTTGGTGTTTGGGAAGATGTATTTCATATGAACATGTTTTGTTGATCTGTGAAGAAGAGGGCAACATGCCTGTGAGGCTTAGGACTCAGTCAGTGTGATGTGGTCAGAGAGTGACTGCAGTAACCTTGCTGTTAGGAAATTTAGAAAGCCTGTATGCCTCACGGTGCAGGCTGAAGGAGCATAGCAATGTGTTTTCACCGAATCACTTCCTCGGCACCTCTGTCTTCAAGGCATAATACCTGGCAGAAATAAGCACAGAGAAGCAGCTCATTTTGATGTGTGTGCAGCTTTCCTGTTGTAAATGCACTATACTTGGAGGGCTGCATATGAAAAGCTTCCACCCTTTACCCCTAATGCACTTGTTGAGTGTGTGGTGGGGATTGCTGAGCTTTCATCAAGTAATGTAGGAAGAAGAGCTTGAAGCATCACTGCTATTCAGTGAAGGGTTCTCATTTTCCTGTGGCAGGATCTTGTGCAATCACATAAGAGTAAGCTCTTCAGTCAAGACTGGTCACAATACAAATTTACCTCTCTGTTTTGTACAGGAAGTGCTCAGAAGCCCCCATCAAACATCATTTGGACTTCCTTACTTCTGCCAGTCTTGGTCCAAATAAGACAAAAATTGATGAAATAATTGGTGTGTTCTGCAGACTTGGTCTTTCCACTCAGATGTCTAGAGGCAGACAGGGCTGTAGGTATTTATTTCTTTCTGCTATTGTCTTTATGCCTTCACATTAAAAATTGAAAAATCGAGAAAGGTAAGTTTTGCACAGAAGTCAATGTGGAATCTACTGAGTGTATATGTGGAGAGCACACATAATTGGTTTTAATGTGGCATAACCCTCTGGTCTCTCTATACTGACTTGACCGCTTCATGAATGTGGTTCTCCTTTCAATATAATAGGTTTGCTGCTGGCTTTGGAAACAAAGACTTAAGCTTCTGGCTTCAGAATCTCTAGGATCAGTCGAAATAAGGTTCTCAGATACTCCTGCTCTGAGCTACTGTATGTGCATCTGGGTTTGGCTGGTGATTTTAACTTCCTCAGCTTTTCATACCTGTTGCTGGTAGCATTTCCCTTTCCACATGCTTAAATGTGTTATGTATTTTATTTTCTTTTTTTTTTTTTTTTTTTTTTAGGTTTGGAAGGCGTTTTGAATCTCCTCTTTTGTGGCAAAGCATTATCATGATCATTACAATGTTACTGATGCTGAAGCTGTGCACTGAAGTACGAGTGTCCAATGAGCTAAACATAAAACGCCGCTCTTTTGCAGGTCAGTGACGGGAGCTGGCTTTTGCAGGATAACTGCTTTTGAAAGTAAAGTGCGCTGTATTTTGTACAAAAGTTCTGTCTGAATTGCAGTCCAGTCTCTTTTCTTGATGATTTGGTGCAGTGCTTTCTAAACTTCTTTTTTGAAACATCTTTTTTTCCAGGTAAATATGTACAGATGGGTCTCGGTTCAGTCCAGAAATTGGAGTTTTCCTTAATATTTCACATCATGCTCTGAATATAGAGCTGGTTTTTATGCATTGTGCCAGCCTGGATTAATTTTTAAGATCTTGGCTGGAATAAGACGTTATTTTCTTTAGCTGTAATTTGTACCAAGTTCATAGTTATGATTATATGTTATCATCTGAAATTTTATTTTATTGCAAACATTTCCTTTTGTATGAATCTCATTTTCTACTTACTTGAGTTATTGACTGTCAAAAGAGGAGATGCTAACATGTCATACTTGCAAAACTGTCTCGTTTTGTGTACCCCAGGGCTTTAGTGTGGGATTGGTTGAGATTTATGGGAATTTTCACATATTTTATATTTTGGTTATTTGTTACTTTTTAGGCATTGATAATTTCAGTCAGGCTAGAGTATTATTCTTTATTTAATAAAATGTTCAGACTTTGTGGAAAGTACCTGTTTTTTAACCCTCAGATAAGAAATGTGAGAGGGGTAGGTTTTTGTTTCTCTGTGTTGACTCTGACTTACAACATTTTGTGTAACAGCTTATTACCAACAAGAACAGAATTAACGCTGTCAGCTTTTTGTCAGTTGTTTTGCCATTATGGATGTATAATTTATGCTTTCCATCTGTTCTCTTCCACACTCCCTAATAATTGAGGGTCTGATCCAATTCCAGACACCACAGCCATCATTAGAAGGCAGCAGCTACTGGCTGTGCAGTAGGGTAATTTATCTAATAGCTAAGGAAGCTACTTCCATTCCTGCTCATTGTGGAGTGTATGTGTAAAACTGTTCAGGTAAGTGAATTCATGTGGAAGAGGAGCTGTACTCCAGCTTCCAGACACAAGCTGCTGTGTTCACAGGGGTTGTCATCTGGCAGGATAAATTACTTAAAACCTACTTTCAGCCAGATTTAGCAGCCGTTAAAATTCAGGAAACATTAGAGAGGGGCATGTATGCTTTCTTCCTCCTTTGGTGTCTGTGCTAGTGGAGTGACAGAGAGGTTTCTCTGTTTGCCCTTTCTGAGAGGAAGTTATCCTTGTGCACATTTATGCACACACACTGTAGCAGGCTGCTTTGGTAACCTTTGGACAAAAAGGGAGGCTTTTCAGTTTAGTATATAGCACTCTTTAAAGAACTCTCCCTGAAAGACATTCAATCTCCTAAAGGATAATCAGTCTTTCCCTTGTCAGATGATAGAAACTCCTTAAGGTTGCATTGTGTCATTTGATCCTTTTTGCAGAAACTGTGTGTTGTGTGGAATTTGCTAGAGAGACAGATTTTACCTGTTTGTGGACCTTAATTATTTGTTTTCATCGAAAGGCTTCCATCCTCCCACAAACTTTGAGAACAGTTAAATTATTTTTCTTACCTGGGATTGATTTTTAGTAAGGACAACTATGACTCACTATAAAAATATAGATATGTACAAAGCTCCTTTCAAGCTAGACAGAATAATGTTTCAAGCACAGTATGAGTAGGAGTGAAATCTGTGTTTCTAGTCCTACAGCTAATCTTATCTAAGTTTTATGGTGATTTAGGCAAGCTGATAAATTTGTATACTTACTTTCTTTCCTCATTGCTTACTGGGGCAGTGAAAAGCTATGTTTGAAGTCAGTGTTTTTGATTAACCTTGCAGAATCCTGAGGGGAAGATACACAATTTCTGTATGATAATGTATTATTTCTCACATGGCTGGCCTTAATTTCAAATGTTTTTCTTCTTTAACTTCTATCTTCCCTTTAAATGTTTCTGCAAAATAATCCAAAATATTTAGAAATAATATTTCAGTGGGAGTTTGTTGTTTTCTTAAATTACTGTTAAATGTGATACCTACTCCAAATCACAGAAGTATATGTTTGCCAGTATGTTTTGAATGATGTGGGAGTTGCCTTTTCTTTTGTTTTTATTATTCTCACAAATAAGGTCTCTTAAGTAATAACTAGTTCAGAAGGAATCTACTTCCTATCTTTGAGCATTCAGAAGCAGTCTCTTCAAATCCTGGCAAGCTTGTTCTGTATTCTCTAAGCTGTTTTGTGGTGTTACTGGGTTAAAATACATATCAATAGCAATTCAAATATAGGCATAAAGCCATTCAGTCGAAATTCTCGTGCTTTCATTTGTAAGGTAACTATCATAGCATGAAAAATGCAGTCTTCCTAGGCTCTTTCTAGTAATGTTTGATTATTTTTTGTAGACTATATATAGAGAACTTAAAAAGATTATCCAAGTTTTCTTAATTTTTTTCCTTCTCTCAGTTACTTCTCAATTATGGGATTTCCCCCCTGCACTTTTAGTATTCCAAAGTAGAAGTAAGTTGAAAGTGGTGGAGCCCATCTTGTGCTCCTTCTCTGATTTTTTGTTTTGGATACATAAACTTTATCCTTCTAGTACAAGTACTGATCCAAAACAGAGTAAGTCCTCTTTATATATCCAACTGTTTTATTATTTTTTTTAGACTTGGACTGTGTAGCCTGTTTTTTACAGTTTGCATTGGGAAAAAACCAACACCCCAAACAAGCAAAATATGAAAACAACAAATACCCCCAACTTGATTTTAAAACTTCGAGTGATAGGATAGTTCTCTCTACTGTGTATGAGTGCTTTGAAAGCTACAAGAAGGAGTCTTCATACAAAATCAGCAGGCATGAACAATACCTCATCTTTTGTTCTGTATTTAACATCATTTAATTGCATTTTAACTGCTTTAATGGAGATCTTCTGGTACTGTTGTTGTGGTAACAATAGCTTTCCTTATTTGTTTTCAACTTTTAAATTGGTGTCTGTGCATCTGTATGTATGCTGCATTTTTTGGTCAGTGCAGAAAGATTCAGGGTTCAGTGGCAATTTTTTGTTGTTGTTTTTGTTCAAAGTGTTTTATTTCTGGGACATGGTGGTGCAGGCAAGCTGAAGAGCTGAATATTGAAAAGCAAAATGTGCATGTTGTATGTTTTGATTTGAGAATCAAGAGGTGGCTGAAGCAAGGTGGTCACAGATACAGACAGCTGCAAACATCTGGTCACTTTTGAGAATGTTGGCAGGTCAGAGCAGTCTGTATTCATGGAGGGACAGACATTCTATGAAGAACCTTTTCTCTCCTTCCATGTCTCTTCAACAAAGATTTCAGTCATACCAAGATATTGTGACAGATTTTGAGCCCCCTGAATGTATGAACTATACTGAGAACTAGTGGACAGCATTTCTTAAAAACAGACTCTTGTATGTCTCTCCTTACTGTACTGCAGCCCAGGCTCTGTAAGCAGAAGTGGGCTCTTGTGTTTTTACATGAAGATGATTTCCTCTGATTATTCATTCCGTTTTGTCTTCCTTCCAACTGTCAGTTGTCTTAATCTGCTTTATAACTTGTATCTTATTATAGCGCACTGATCCCTTGAAGAGCTCTGTTTTTGGCACTGGAAAACACTCTTGTGTAATACATGGTTTTCAACTGGCAGAGGAGGGTTAGAGTGAAAGTTTAGCATGCAGCACGGGTGCAGATGAGGTCTGTGCTATTCTTGATGATGGGCTTTGTGCAAGTGTTTTAGAACAGCATTTTCCACTGGAGGCAGGGCAACTGTATTGTCTCAGCTGTTTATGTATACATACCTGCACACTCAGTGTTGCTGAGATAACAGTTTGTTTTCTCTGATCATGAAAAGTAAGAGTTTATATAGTGTCAAGAATCAAGCTGTCTGTTTCATTGTTTTTTAAGCCTTTATTTTCCCTTCCTAGGTACATTGTTGTTGGGTTGTGCATTGAGACTGTTCTGGGACTTCCTACTGCTTTACTCTCTATCTTAACATCCTGGGGTGGGAGCCTTCTAGAAAGCATGGGGACTAAAATTTCTAACATGGTTTGGTTTGGCTGTTATTTTTTAATAAGTGAAGTGTACTAACTGACTAAACTGTAACTAAAATAACCACTGTTGCATTTAATCATAAAAGTCTGTTTGTCTTTCCTTTCTTTTTTCCCCCCTCAATTATTTTTTATGTAGCTGCAGATAGTAAGGATGAAGAAATCAAAGCACCTCCCAAGAGATCCTATCTGGGTATGTACTGTACAAACCCATTCTGCATGAAGTTGTCCTCTTAACTACATATTTCATGATTTGCTACTTTTTGTGACCAGTTTTGGAAATAATTGCATGATCATTTCTTAGAGAATGTTTGCATTACCTTTTCTTGACATACTAAAACTTTGTGTCTCATTTATTTATTTTTTTTAATTTTCTCTTGCCCACTTTTAATATTCATAGAGGAAAAGATGCTTTCAGCTCTATTTGAGAAACCAAGTCTTTGAGGACAGTTGAATTGACCACATTGTGTGTCTCAATGGTATCTTCCTTACTCCTTCCCCAAGCTGGACAAACATAATATTACATGAGGCAGAAATCCACCTCTTCAGACTCAGTCATCTTCTTTCAGCTCTAACTCTGGAGGAAATGATGAAAAATACAGAAGTATCTTTCAGCATTGTTCAGAATGCTAGATAAGAAATTTCACACAACACTTATGTTCAAGCAAAATGCCTGAATCCTTGTGAAATTTGCCAGTTCCTCTCTTTCATTAGAGCAGACTCAAAATTGTTATTTGGGAACTAGTAACACTTAAGAAGACAGCTTCAATTTCAGAGTTGGAATCTATGTTGTTTAATTTCCCTAAGGAAGAGGAAATATTAGGTGCAAACCAGCTTTGCAGTATTTTTCAAATATTAGGTGCAAACCAGCTTTGCAGTATTTTTCAACTCTTAGTAGTTTTAGTCAAGTCACGGTAATTTTGTTTTAAATTAGTTGGGGTATTGCAACGAAGAAGTTATACTGACTAGAGACACAGAAGTTCTCCAGACTCAACTTTTAGACTGATTTTAATTCAATTGATTCAGAATCTCACATTGGTACTACTTGTGCTCTGTTGGAATTCTTGAGTTAGTAAGTAGTCAACTGAAAATATGTAGGGCAAAGAAGATCATTACTGCAGCAAAAGGAGAACCACTACTTCTATATTTCTCAACACACAGTTAATTAAACTGGAGTTAGTTCTGAGAAACACTACTCAGGAGTGATATTAACCTGAAAGCTTTCTTGAAGCCATAAGACCATTCTTGTGAAGGTTAAATAGATGATTCATCTTTTGGATCCTCCCTTTGAGATTTAGGGGCAAAATGCATGCTTTGGGAAAATTTTTTTTTTTGTCTACTACCAGTATTTTGCAAAGCACCTTTTCCTTTTGTGTTTCCAAAACATTTTTTTCTGGATTTGGTATCAAGCTATTTGGTTTCTCTGTTTGTCTTTAATTCTAGTTTGTAGTCCTTCTCACTGGCTTGCAACACTAACCTATGGAATGTAATGTTTAAGCAGTCCTGTATTCCTTGTGCCTGCATTCCTTTTGTCTTTTACTAGTATTCAGCAGTGTTTTATTTACAGTATCAGAGCTAGAAACAGCTGTCTGCTTCAAGTAGTTAAAATTAAACAGAAATAAGTAACTTAATATGACCATTTACTTGTTTCAGATTATTTTTTCTTTTCTTTTGGATTAAAAAAATATTTGTTGGTGGCTTGATAGCTTAAAAAGATGAGGGTTGTAGAGCAGAGCACCATACCTCCTAATCCAGCTGATTTAAGTCTGAAACTTTAGGTTAATAGGTGTTAAGTTCATTTTGAAATTGCTTAGCAAAATGGGATGAATGGAATTACCGCTAAGGAACAAAACAGTCTTACACTACTGGTCTCAGAAGTTCAAAGAGTGGGGTGGGCAAGCCTGAAATGTGATAGTTCTTACTGGTGTAAACAAATCAGAAATGTTTTGAGGTGTTTGTGTATAAGGTACATACAAAAGTATGTGCTGGTGGTTTAAAGAGTGGGATGTATGGTGCTTTATGTCATACCTCAATTTACAGAGGGCTTAACTGAGCTATGTCCTGCAGTGCTGTGTTTAGCTACAGCTCTAGGGAAGCTCACTTAGAGATTAGGTAAGGGGAATATTTGCCATACTTTCATATACTAGTACATTCTCACTGTGTCCTTTAGTCAGTTAAAACTTTTGTTCAAGAAAAACAGATTTATTTTTTTTTAATTTCCTCTGTTTATTTCAGTGGTGTAAAAAATATTCTTCAGTATATTTTTAGGCTTCAGAAATTATTATATTACTTTCTTTTTCTGGTTTTGTAGTAAATGCTCTGTATATTTGTAACTGAAGATTATTCATGAACACTGTTTTTGTTACAGAGCTGTTGAATGATTAATCTGAAAATGTACTGGTCTACCAGTGAATTTCAGGTGAACTTGTTAGATAAGTGCCGAGGCATTTGTTTGATGCCTTCCTCAGTCGAATAGCAACTGAACTCCTGCTGTGCTCCCCAGAACTGCTTTTAGATTAGTTTTATTGTCAGTAATCCAACAAATCACTTAATGCCACTGTTTTTCCACATGTTATCTGAAAAAGCCTTTATCTCTGGCACATGACTCTGAAAAGTGACTTTCTAGCAGTCAGTACTGAGGAGAGTTAAGGGTGTGGGGGGAGGTTGATGCAGTTTGAGTGATGTAAGTAAAATAAATAAAGTTTACAGGATGGCCCCAGAGTGTAGGGTTTCCTGATTTCATACAGAAATAAAATTCTTCCCCTTTTTTACCTGAACAAAAGGAGGTCTAAGAAGAAACTTGTAGCTCTAGTTCTGAAGGAATAATGCTTATTCCCTATGTTTTCTGATGAAGATATCTAGTTCTACCTAGTGCCTGTTAGCAAGGCAACTGCTGAGGCTGAGCGAAGGTGCAGTTGAGTGATGTTTGATTTTTTTTATTTACTTGATGAGGTGTCTTAAAACAAATGTGGATAATTGAGCCTTGTGAGTATTGGGGATTGTTGGGGTAACAGAAACAGTAAACAGGTAACAAAACACTAAACATGGCTCTAAACAGGCTGTTGTTCAGAGTGGTCTCATAAGTGTGGCAGGTGAGACACAAAGTGGATGTGACTTGTTTGGGTTTTTTTTTTTTTCCCCTAGTAGGTGGTTAAGCATTTTGGAAGACACTCCTCAAGTATTCTCCTTTGTTTTCTGAAGGTGGTTTTAAAACTTTATATATTACTGAACCCTGAACCTGGCTTTTAACCCAAACAAAAACTCATCGAGTAACATTAAATTCTAAAAGAGTAGTAATAAAATGAAAAAGAAAAATTAGATTCACCAAATATCTGTTGCAAAATGTTTCCAACTACTTTTTTTAGGGGCGGAAAAATATAAAGTGCCTGTGTAGTTGACTTCACAGACTTAATATCTACATAACAATGAGGAGGAAATAGTAATGTGAATTTAGCAGATGAAGGCATCTGCTACTTGGTTTCCACTGGCAGTGTGACAGCCTGGTGAATAACTCATGCTTTCACCTCTCCTTTGTCTGCACTCTTCAGTTAACTCAGGGCATCAGTTGTCATGTGATAAATTAAGTGTTGACATATTCTAGAGCAGCACTAATATAGTACATGTGCCACGAAGGACGTAAACTTGATTTAATCAGCTCTCTGGCTCCTTCTGTTCAGCGTGTTTGGTCTGTTTGGGTTCAGCAGGAGCACCAGGCTTGGAGATGTGGGCTGTGATATTCCAGGGGTGCTCTGTAAGTAGCGTGCACAATGTGCTTCTCTGTCCAGGCCCTGACAACCTGAGAAGAGCTGAGGACAGAGCAGAGACACAGTTTTCCTTGGCTGGTTGCGGGCAGCACTTTGGTTTCATTGAAAGTATGTGACTTTGATACCATGCTGCCCAGTAGCTGAATTCCCTGTACAGTGAACATTTAAATACATAACAAAAAGCATAGTTGTTGCTGGGCTGCAGCTGTCGCCACCTCTGTCATAATCGAACATGGAAGTGATCATGGAAGGGTTTAGATCCCTTCTCCCCAGGATTATATGTTTATCTAATTAAATTCTGTATTCCAGTGAGACACTTTCCTTTCAGAAAAGACAGCTGGAAAGGGAGAAACCCAAAGAATGTTTGATGACTGCTGAGGCTTCTGAGCAGCTATGATCCCTGCCTCTGGCAATTTGCAGTTTCCTTAAGGTGAGAGACCCAGAAACACACACCCCTCAGCGAGGCGGTGGCATAAGGCCAGTCTGTTTCCTGCATGCCTGTGTGCATGTTACCCAGTGGAACACAGAGCTCTGTGTGAAAGCACATTCCTGACCACGGTGGTCAAGAAATGGATTTGCTTTTATTCTCCCATTTCTGTATGCTGGAGAAAACTTGGCCGTGTGGCTATGGAGGGAGGAGCAAGGAGGAGGGAGAGAGGCTTGCAGTAGATCTGTCCACAGACTTAGAGATACTGTGGTAAGGGATCCAGGGGGGCAGGTCACTCTGGGAATGCATGGCATGTAGGAGATTTATACCTGAGAGAAAAGTGGTGACTTGTGTGAGAATAAAGGTGGCCACTTTTAGAAAGGCTAAAGATGGTTTTTGTTGATAGGAGACATGGATGAACTTGGCAATAGAAGTGGAAGAGACTGACATTACCTGCATGAGTGATATACATGAAGTATGAGGCAATAGCTTCCAGGTCTTAAACTGATTTCAGATATATTGTTCCATTTATGAACTGCAGATGTAACATCAGTAGTTGTAGTAAAGCCGTAGGAAATAACGCTTCTGTCCCTGTGTTGTGGGCTTCCCCTAGTAGGCAGCTCAGCACAACACAGCTGCTCACTCACTCCCTTGCAGTGGGTTGGAGGGGAGAATCAGGAGGGTAAAAGTCAGAAAACTCCTGGGTTGAGATACAGACACTTTCATAGGTAAAGCAGAAGCTGTGCATGTAGGCAAATCAAAATAAGGATTTAATTCCCTACTTCCCATTGGCAGGCAAATATTCAGAGATTTCTAGGAAAGTAGGGCTCCATCATGGCTAGACAAACTCTGTAATTCCAGGCATCCCCCCCTTCCTCCTCTTGAGCCTGCTGCTTACACTTTCTGTGATCACTTGATGAATGTGTGAGCCAGCACAGACAGGATCTACTGTGTTTTGATCTACTCCAGAGCAGGGCAGGAGTCTCAGGCATGTTTGATAGGGTGTCTCATACAGGCCTATGTTATCTAAACACAGATGTTTGAGTTTCCTTTTGGGGAAAGGTAAGGTGGTGAAATGTGGTTTATATCCAAAAAAAAAGGCAGTGTTTTTTCAGAGTCCAAGATATGCCAAGGGCTCATGTCTTAATTCTACTTGCTGGTTTATTAGTATGTGAGATCTGTGGAGTGCCTGTTACTTCATGCTAGTGTATAGGTCTTTCAAGTTGCAGTCTTGTGTTCTTAGTCAGCATGCTTCCTGATGAATTCTTACTGGCTCTGACTCCTCTGGAAGTTTACCTGTATCTATCAGGTAAATAGCTTTTTTGACTGCTGACCACTGTTTTCTTTGTGTAGGTAGTGTAACTCAGAGAGGAGAAGGGTGGTTTGAGTGGTAACACATAATCCTTTTTCCAGGATTTTAGTTAGCACAGTCATGGTTGAACAGGTTCCTGCTGATTTCAGGCTTTGCATTGGAACTTAATATATTTTACCTTCATTTAGATTGAAACTATTTTACCTTCATTTAAATTGAAACTAGAATTGGTAGACAAAGAGGTAATGGCCTTTAATAGACAACTTGGGGAAAAAGTGTTTTCAGCTGTGCATTGTGCAGGTCTGAAATAGAAGCAGTGAGCTTCCAGCTCTGTTCAGTTTGGAAGCTATGTTTTCTCCGAGTTTAACTTGTTTACCAGACCAGTTAAGTGAGAAGAATCATTGCCACCTGTCAGGACATTGTCCCCTGCGGGGCTGAGAATGGAATTAACACCCACCGTGGAATGTGGATGGGTGAGTTACATTTCAGGTTATATTTTTAGCATGTAATGAAGCCATCAGTTCTAGAGTGTCTATAATTTTTGATAACTAGTGAATGAATTTTACTTTCCAGACTTCTTGTTGGGCAACTTGACAAAAAAAGTTCTTCTTTGAGATTTCACTCAGAGATGGCATCTTTGACAATAAAAACCTTAGCTGGCCAGTAATGTTTCTTTCTTTAAGTTTGTATTATGGGAGTTGGTGACTAGTCGTTTCATACACACACATTTTTCACTGGCCCAGTTGATACACTAAATGAAATATTTTACGTTCAGTGAGCAGTACTGATAGCATCTTTGTGCTTTGAGGGCTGTATTGTAGAAAGTATTCTTTCAAAAGACTTGAGAAATTGGAGCTGCTACCCACAACTTCTTTTGGTTCTTAAACTGAAAACTACAA
>JAWWLV010000088.1:57484452-57503858 GCA_035041135.1 Platyrinchus mystaceus
CAACACCCACTGCTCTCCTCTTGCCCTTAAAGCCAGTCATCTCAGAAGTCAGTCAGGTTGGTCCTATGCAGTTTGCCATGCAGGCTGCCCTAGTCACCTTCTTGTGCTTCATGTGCTTTGAAATGACTTCCATGAGGACTTCTTCCATAACCATGCCAGGGATGAGGTTAGCCTGACTGGCCTGTGGTTTCTTGGATCTCCACCTTGAAGATAGGTGTGATTTTTTTTTTAAACTTTTCTTCCCCTTATCTCCAGTCATAGAAAATCTCTCCAATACCATGACCTATCAGAGATGGTAGACTAGCATTGCAAAGACACCAGCCTGCACCCTCAACACCCTCACATGCATCCCATCTGTGTCAGAGGGCTTGCATAAATTTAGGTACTCCCAAATTCCTTCTTTCCTGTTCTGTGGGTACTGCTTCACTCCCTCAGCTTTGCTAGCAGGGCTGAGGAGCTGTAGGGGGCAGACCTCCCTCACCAGTGAAAGCACATTAAAGTATTGTTAATGCAAGAAGGCAAGAGGCAAGTTTAGAGCCATGGTGACAATTAGTTACCTAGCTTTCACTGGTCTGATTTCTTCCAGTTTCTGTAAGCAAAAAAGTGAGAAGAGAAACAATTATTTTCTAGATGATTGCCAAGTTGCCAGTTCAGTGCAAAAGATGTAAGTAAAGAAATATTTAAAGGGTAACTCAACTCCCCACAGAGTACAGAATAAACTTTCAAGTTGTGGGGGTTTTAGTTGTTAGTACAAATGCATGGATAGCTCACTTTTTTATTTTCCTGAGTAGTTTTTAACTCTGCATGACGTGGTGTGTGAATAAAAACGTACTGTTGCCCAGTGCTGCCTGCCCAGACATAATGGATTGTCTAGACAGCTTGCTAGGGAAAACAAATTCTGGTTGCAGCACATTTTTAGGATCTTGTTATAGATTTTGGTACATCCATGTTTTGTAGATTTCATGTATTTTTAAAGGTCCTTATCTTTGCATTTATGTAAGTGGTATAGAATCAACAGTTCAACACATGAACTCATCATCAGAGTCAATATCTGTTAACATCAAACTTATGTCCTGTACAGGAGATGGAGGCATAGCTTGCACTCAGTTTCTGCTGTTGACCCTCAAACATGGACTGCATATGAAAGGCAGACACGTCACTCTGAAAAGCTGCTCAGTTGATATGTTGTGGCCTTGAGGGTCCTCGCTCAGGACTTTTGCTCCTTTTGCAGTTTGTCTTAGTCTGTTGGAAATGAGCCTACTGAGATAACCGTGCACACTGCAGTGTATGGAGTGGGAGGAATGGACAGTGAGGTGACCCAAAGTGCTGAGCTGGGTGGCAGCACTCACTTGGTCCCAATTAAAATGATGCTACAAGGAGCTGGTGTGACAGTAGGATGTCTAAGCTAACATAATATGCTCCACGAACTGTATGTGGAGGTAATGCTCAAGGTAAACCTGGTTATTATACACAGCCTGATTTATTTTTCCCCTACATTTTATGTCCTGTGTGTTTTATTAGCTTTCTTTAATTATTTAAAGTTCACTGGGAGTATGAAGCTACTAGTTTCTACTTAGTTAGAAATAGGGAATATATTTAATAAACCAGTGTTTCTGCTGGATATTGAAAGGCACTTAACACTGAAACATCAGTGCCTTGCCATCTTCATTGCTGTATCGAGGGAAAACAAAATAAACCCTTTTCTATTTAGACACAGATGTCATACTTTTAATCTGTAATGTAGTATACTGACCATCCTGGAATGAAAACAATTGGGAATAGCTTTATTTTACTGAAAGATTTCCATTTTCCCCCCATTCCATGTTCCCACTTGGCAAGCAGTGATGCACTAAAGATTATTTATTGGAAATGGGTTTTCAAACCCTAGGAGGATGTTTCAAGTGGGAAGAAGAGAGATCTTAGCCAGTCTCCCTTGGTTCTTTGCTTTTGAGAGATGACATAGGAAATTCCAGTTTGTGTCTCAACTCTGAAGCAGTAAAATTAAGCAGTGTAACCTAGGTGTTTGTATCTGTATCCCATGAGAATGCTAAACAAGGATGAATTAAGGCAGGGGGTTTAGATCCTCCTGCCTTCCTGTATGTTCTTGATCCCCTGTTACCACCACAGAAAGGATGCCTGCAATCAGCTGTGTTTAGCCCTCACTGCCCATTTAGTTTGTGTCTGCC
Source organism: Platyrinchus mystaceus (assembly GCA_035041135.1). Lineage (NCBI taxonomy): Eukaryota > Metazoa > Chordata > Aves > Passeriformes > Tyrannidae > Platyrinchus > Platyrinchus mystaceus. The sequence continues at coordinate 57,486,639 of JAWWLV010000088.1, forward strand.
TCTGCCCCTGAGTGACTTTAGCCCTGTAAAGGCTGGAGCTGAACAGTCCAGTCATACAGGCTGTAAGCCAGTGTCATGGCACTCACCTGGGGTATGACAGACTGAGGTGGAGGCTCCTGCTTCCACAGATAACCTGGAGTGTATCAGTGTGAGCAAAATGGCTCTGATGGTTCCCCGGTAAGCCAGGCTTGCAGGCAGGAGAGAGCCCTCAGTGGGAGCCTGAAGCCGGTATCCTGGCCCTTAGGCTGTTTAGGTACTGCTGGGCCCCCATCTTTTAATGTGTGTATCTGACAGTGTGATTTCCTCCTGACTTGGGATGGAGAAACACCTGGAATCTCAGTGTTTCCTGTAAAAGAAGAAGGTGTCCTGTGTGGTTCTACCCTTGACTCCCCATGTGGCCTGCAGAAGCTGAAGGCAAATTCTTCATGAATTGCTAAGGCCTGAATCCTTAGCTCAGGCTGGTGGGTTGGACTCCATATGTCAAGTCTGGTGAGATAAATGCTGCGTTCTGTGGTGCTCAGATCAGCACTGCATCAGGGAAAACTGACTGCTGCCATATTAAGTTTTTCTCATTGATTGGCAACAGTAAGTTCACAGTCATGTTTATCTATGTTTATTTTTTGTATCATTTTTTAATGAACCTGCAGGCCCAAGGCATGCTGAAGAACAGAAACCAAACCAAACACCCTTCTGGTATGGATGCCAAGTTGTCACTTCTGATGTTTGGCCGGTTAACAGATGCCCAAAGAGTGACTTAGAAATGCTGAAGAGAAGAAATTTGTGTGTGAATTATCTCTCGGTTCTGTTCCTGTGTGTTGGAGAGATGGGCATTGTTATGGAAAAGGGCACAGACCTTGGCATTAAGTGTGAAGGCTGTTTGAGGGGAATGCTGCAGTAGCGCAGACTTGGCCTACTTACAGAGGTTAATAACACTGCTATGGACTGGTGCTGTAGCTCATCTTCACTGAGACGTGGCAGTCAACTCTCAAAGCCAGGCAGTACATAATTTTCTCCCCTGCCCTCCAACTTGATACTTCTTACTCTTGTGTGTGCTCAGGAGGGGTAATTGTGTTAGATTTTGGGACAAATTATGTAGCCATTTAGCAGAGTGTCTGTAAGCAGTGCTGGGTGACAGCTACGCTCCAGATCGCAACCTGGGCTGCTGAAGCGTCGGACAGGACATTGTGTGAAGGAAGAGACAAAATTCAGGTGGAAGGATTTTTTTCTAAGTCATATCAGTTCCTGAATTCACTTCAGAGACTTGTCCCACAAACACTTGTTCCTGCTTTAAGGCCCAAATCCTCTCCCTTTAACTTCCACAGACTCTACTTCATTGAAGCTGTGACAAGGAAATCTTATATTTGGTGTTGGAGCTGTCTTTGCAAATAATGATTTAAATTACCAAGCAAGAAATATGGGAATAAAATAAATTATTTTGAGTCTTGACTAAAGGAAGCTTGGTTCATGTGGTGAATATGTATAAATGTAATACCTCTACATTTTAGTAATGATCCATTCAAATTACATTTTTTATCATGTTAAAAATGCATTAAATTATCCCATATTGCATTACTTTTATTTGTAACTAATAACAAACCATTTGGGTTGAAAATTGATTTAAAACAGAAATGTGAAATAATTTAAAAATGTAAATGAATCCCAGTGTTTGTTCTGCAGGTTTATTTTGTGGAAACGATTTAAACCCCCCCCCCCAAACAAATGAAATGGATATTATTTTTAGATATGTTTTTAGTAAAATTAATTTACTCTTTTTTTCATCCTTTTTTTACTGTCATTTACTATTCAAAGACATGGAACAAAGCAGGTGTTATTCAGCTCTCATCAGTTCCTTGAGATATTTTTATTAGGCTAAACTGAAAAAGTAAAAAATTGTTCTTGCAGAAGCAGACAAAGCTTACTAAGCTCTGGTTCCAGTGCACCAGCCATTAATTCTTTAGGTGTAGCATTTGACTTGTTAAAGCTGTGCAGTAATGAGTTAAATGATATTAATAGGTTGGCAAACATAGGCCTTATTAGAAGAGTGCATAATCACATTTCAAAATTTTGTTTTATGCTTCAGAGCAAATGTTTTTATCTTCAGAATGTTACTTTGTCTTGTAACTAAGAGCATGGTGTGCAGTCTGTGTAGGAAGAGGTGGCATAATACTGAGTAAGGCTGGGGAAGAAAGGATGTAACTTAGCTCCTCATGAGAAGCTGCTTCCTGTATCTTCTGGAATCAACAGCAGAAAAGGTGTTATTTTTTGGTGAAATTTATGGTGAGGGTCAGAGTGTACACAGTCTCCCTCCAAACACTTAGATTACTAGTAATCAGCATGTTTTCCTCCTTGTGGAGGGAACAACCGTACCACCATTATTCCTGAAGTTGTGAAGGTCTCTTTTCAGATGCATTTAATATATGCCCTACTTTCTCTTTGCTCTGCTCCATGATCAGTATGCATTACATCTGCTGCATCAGAATCCTATGTCCCCTCCCATGGGTAGGTGAAAAAAATCCAAATCCCAGAATTCTGTTCTGACAGATTTATTTTTACTTGCATTGTACATTTAAAAAAAAGAGTCTAGTTCACCATGTCCGATTCCAGCGAGACGTAGAAACCAGCAAAAGGAACACAGATCCTGAGTTTTCAGATAAATGTTTTTTTTTATTTTTAATAGCTTAAAGCTGTCTTTTTTACTATAACCCGTTGCAACTAAAAAGTCTAAGAAGAGAATTGGGAGATGCAACATTTTAAATATTCAGAACATCTCTGTTTCTTCACTTCAGGTATATGAGTGTCAGGATTTTTTTCCCATCAAAATAAGGACCAGTGCTGCTGTTTCTAAAATACATAGACTGCTTTGGTTTTATACACACTTCAATAGCCTTTGCAAGCTTGCTGCATTTTTTGTGTGTGCCTCTGTGTGCAGTTAATCTTTCAAGTTGGCGTTTATATTCATGATAATAAAAATGATGCCGTCCCCTCCTTACTTAAAGTGACATTTTAGTGGGTTGATTTTTCAATGTCACAAACTGCAGTTGTTGCTAGGTAAAAATTTTTTCCCCTCCTCGTCTTCAGTTTGCATAGCCTTGGAAAAAACCAGCTGCTGGTCTTGAAATTCTGTGCTTCCCATCACCCTTATTTTTTTGTCCATTCATACAGACTACAAAAAACTTGCAATGACTTCTTGCTTATGTTAAGTTTTTCCACTGCTGCCATTTCTTGTCTTCGCATGTTAAAATCAGGAGCAGTTATTTTAAGAAAATGTCTTTAGCCTTAAAATTTTTACTGTGTCTTCAGAGACACTATTTACTCCCTAATAGCTTTCTTCACCCCCTGTTGAGAGTAGGTTGTAGTAGAACAAGTAACTGCACTTAGGGAATAGAGCAAACTTAATATTGAAATGGCTTAAAATAGTCTTATCCACAAGTTCCTCATTAAATTTCTGTGTACAGTAGATGTCAAAGAACTGCTCACTCTTTGAAGAAAGAGCAGCAGAACTCAGAAATTTAATGAGGGATTTGTGGATAGGACTATTGTTTGGCAGCTCATTGTTTACAGTTCATCATAATGTCATCATTCTCTACATCCCATCCTTAAACAGTGTGTAAGGGACACAGCAGTGGAGGGCAAATCCCTGTACCACTTGGCCAGGGATAAAAGGATGATGCCCTGTGGTGACAAAGTCATCTCATTGATCAACACTGCCAGTTCACTGTCTTCTGCCTATTTTGGTGTGGAGATTTTTTTTTTGTCTTTTTTAAAAGTAAAAATATTTATAAAAGGGCATAACAGCCAAAGTCTTTTGCCTCCAGCAATGGCTGGGTGCCAGGATGCTTAGCAGCAATGCCAAAGATACTCTTGTTCCTCTTTTTTCTTTTTTCCCCCCACTCATTCTTGCCCCCTCAGTTGTACTGACAGAACAATTTGTGGGATTATGTTTTGAACTAAATAAGTGAGCAGATCTGGTTTAAAATGCAGGCTTGTTCTTTTTTCTGTGTGTAAAATCTTAAAAGAGAAAAACCCACGTTTTGTGGCTTCAGTGAGAAATGCTTCAAGGAGCTAAACATTTGTCCTGTTACAGCTTGAGGGGGATGAGAAGGGCTTAAAATTCTGCTGCAAAATGCGAACAATTTGTGAATGCACACCTATGTCACCACCAAACTCTACATGACAGAGCCACTTACTTAAATCTACTACTGTTGCCTCTCTAATCAGATCTTGAAGGTTTGTTAACTATGGAGTATTAAACCGCAGGCACACGGTGTTCCGAAGCTGTGGTATTCAGAAGTGGCATCTTGCGTAACAACCACTGCTCTTGTCAAAACAGGGATTTATCTGTGGTCAAACTAAACAGCTGGGAAGTTGAAAGGGAAATTCTGTTTCAGGGTAGCTCTGTCTCAGCTCCTCCAGTTACAACTACTGTAATCAATAAGGCAGTCTGCAAGCACTCAAGTGAAACTCTACTGGTCTCCCTTCCTATAAATTCTTTCTGCTAACGCAATGAAATAATTTGGGTGGAAATTCCTGCTGTTTGGGATCAGTATAGAGTAACTTAGATATGTACAGACTTGCTGTTGTAAAATAGTGAGTTTTGGTTTAAAGGCCATGAGGGAAGACTGCAGGTATGCAGGTTCTGCAAAATATGCTACAAGAAGTCCTTTTTTATTCCCCTTTCCCTAGAAAGTCACACGGAGTTCAAAATTATTGCCAGCTTTATCTACCTACATTTTTTTAAAAAAACACAGAAGATGAATTTCCATAGTCAACCTTACAAATTTCAATATGCTTAAATTATGTTTATGGTAGCAAATGAGAAGTTATAAGTTGAGATTTTTCTGCTACTGCTGGCCTGAAACTTTTGAATTGATTGTTGGGATAAGGGTTGTCACTGGTGAATTGTCATGTCTTCACAAACACATTCACATAAATTATTTCAATGAATTTGGTTGGTCAAAAGTGGTCAGAATTTTTGCTGACAGGAGATGCTTCCAGACCTGAATGTGCAATAGGCTCACGACCAGGTGCTCCTGTAGGACACGGGAAAACCTAGGCGGAAGGTCTTTAATTCAAATCAGAGATGTTAAAAATTTCAACTTATTTCCTAAATCCCATCTGTATGTTTGCCTGTCTCTTCATCCTCCCCCAGATTTCCCAAAGTCATTCTTTTTATTCCAGCATAGAACAAAACCCCAAAAATACAAAATTTTTTTGTAAAAGGGGATTCTTTTTCACCAGCCTACCCTATTATTATTAACTACAATAGATATTTGAAAGGAAGCCCTATGAAATGGAGTAGATTGTGCCATCTTTTTGGGATATTAGCATCTTTGTAATGCAGTTCAGGTAATTGAAGAAAACATGTCTGACGTTTTTGTGTGTGTAGCAGGGACTGGGCAGAGGAGAGAGGTGAAGGAAAAAGAAGAGCCAAAAGCTTCCTACAATTTCCTACATGCTTGTAGTGATTTTGAAGCGTTAAACTCTCGATACTAAAATGAGTTATTCTGAGGTTAACTGAGGCAATTGCCAAGAGATGTTTAGCAGGTCACGTCACATTATTTTAGCAAAGGAGTCAGCTGTACAAGACATTATTCTGTTTGGATGCTAAATCAGTAGGGCCAGTTTTGGGGCTAGAATTTGCCTTGGCTGGTGGTGGGTTACCTAGGAAACTAGGTTTAAACTTTTCCCCGAAAAGTCCTAAATGAGGAGATGAGTTTATATTTTTAGGAAGAGCGTTTAGCCTTGTGTTGTAGACATACTTACACATGCACATATGAGTATCTCAAAAAAAAAAACACCTTACACATGCACATATTTCAGTATCTGAAAAAAAAAAACATAAATATCTTCTTTTTGTGGTGTCTTTACAATAGAGGAGATAGGGTCTCAGGCAAGTCAGGCTCAGACAAGGCTGAAAAAGAGAGGGATAGTTTATCTTTAGGCAAGTTACTGGCTACTCAGCATTTTCCCCAGAGATCTGCAGTTCAAAAGGTGGAGAAGTATCACCTGACAGTTACGGCCAGAGTTCCCGGGAGTAACTTGCTGTGTTGTACATCCAACCTGGCATCGTAATCCCTGACGTGGTGGTATCTGAGGCAACCTACATCTGGCCTCATGCACAGCTTGGCTTTGTAATACTTAAATCTCTGTAAATACTTATCTCTTTAATTACAATCTTTGAATGGGAAGAGGTATGATAAGTGCATATTGTTTCTAATACTATAGTAGTCTTGAGACTTAAACGGCAAAGAATCAGTTTCAGTACTATTCAAAATAAACTGTTTTCATAGAGAGTTTGTAACTCCCAACTACAAGAATTTTAGAGTAAAGGCTGCCTGCTCTGCAGTGCTTAACTTACTCCATTTTAGTCTTTTTTAGAGACCTTTGTGTACTGCCTGGTAGTGCTGTGGGTGATAGCTTAGATAAACCATACTGAGGATAGTGTAAAATATTGTTAAAATTATTGTAAAAATAGTAACCTGGTACTACACGTTCTTCTTGCTGTGACATTCTCATCATCCCTGCTTATCTTGCTGTCAGAAAGTCTCTTTCTATAGTTAGCATAGGAAGGCGTATCTGGCCAAAAGAAGAGTGAGCTTAGCTCTTATCTGCCGCCTCCATCAGCAGCACAGTTGGGAGCAAAGGCCTTACTTCACAGCTGTGCTTGCAGATGAAGGGTTGAGGGACTTACTGCTTTAGTTTATCTGGCAGTGGGATTTTTGATGCTCTTGGTATAGGAGGTGAGCAGAATCAGGAGTGTTGAAAACACCGGCTGCCCAGAATCATCAAAACTGTGCTGTGGTGCATCCTGGGCTTCCCATTTCATTGCCATGCTGCACATTTAGAGGAGGATTTCCTCCTGAGGTCCATGATCTCTCTGAGTCACATGGTTTCTGAAGCTGTTTATTCAGCTTTCACTCCACCTTTCAAATACATAGCTTATTTTCCATATCACTAATTCCTTTGGGCCACAGCTGTCTCATGCCAGTGGCTTTCCAAGCCCCATGATCTGCCCAGTTATTAGACTGCTTTCCTTTGTCGGTCATCTTGTAAGTCAGCTAATTGCTGCTTTTGCCAGCTGTTGAGACAATCTCCTGGACACAGTGACTAAGAATGTCAATATGTTGGAATAGAAAGAGGAGGGAGTTCTGTACTGAACAGGCAAAAAATAGCAGTAACACAGTACACAGTAGGTAATTTCAGCAGTGATGCTACTGGGGAAGCCAGTCTCCACAGAGGAAATACAGTCCTATAACTACCTTGATTTAGATATATCTGGGCTTAAGTGCCTTGCCCTAGTAGCAATACTGGCATGTATCTGTTGTGGTGATTGTCTGTCATTTTTCTTCTCCTAATCTTACTGGCCTGGTCTACTAATATACCAGGAGTACAGACCTGGTGTTTTCTCTCAGCTGGACTTGGGAATCAGATAGAGTTTGTTGCATATGTTGCATGAGGTGGATTGGTAGGCGGTTGCAAGTGTTCCTGCTACAAGATTGCCTTGAAAGCATCTGGAGAACTCCAAGAAATGTCCTTGCTTTGGAAGAGACTAGACCAGTACTCCTCTGCAGGCTATTTGTTGGAGGGACTGGGATAGGAGTTTGCTTCTGGCTCCCCCAAAATTGGTTATGCACAGTGATGTGCAGAGATGGCTGTGCTGTGCTGTGCTGTACTGCTCCGTGTGGATTTCCCAGCTCAGCTGTCATTCACCGCTAGTTTCTGAGCCCAACAGCTGCAATCTCGTTCACAGATATCATACTTGCTAAACCTTCCTCTGTATAAGAACAAAAACTCCTTTGTTCTTCCTTGGTTGCTTTTATAATTTTGCTTTATTTTCAGTGCTTATAAGATTAGCAGTTGTAATGTGAGGAAGAGGTATGTATGTGTATGCAGGCATATTTAGGGGTATATATATAGACAAATTAAAATTTTGACAGGGCTGGTAACAGTGCAGCACAAGTGATGTAAACAATTTTGCATCCTCTTGTAAGACAGTGGAAAATCTCAAAGATGAGTTAAAGGTCAACCTAATTTTGTGGGTTTATATAACTGCATTTTTCTCTTAAGTTTTTGTTTTTCCTCTTCACTGTGAAACTCCTATAGACTGAAGCTGTGTACAAAGTAAATTACACTGCAGATAGCACAGCAAAAGCTGTCAGCTGCACAGGATGTGCCCAGGGTATGAATATTTTCATTTAGCTTTTAATTCTTACTTCTCCTGTGTGTTGTTAGCACCAGGGGTAAAACTTTCAGACTGAAGTGTAACTTTAAAATTGCTGTTCTTTAAGGGTCGCAAAATGGTCAGTATAGGTGTCACTGCTGATTATCTCTGTTGAAGACCACTGTGCTAAGTGGTGTTCAGAGGCTTCCCTTAAACCAGAGGCTGTAAAATCAGGGAAGTAGCACATTAACGGGAAAGCCAGGGTGTTATGAAATAGGATGTGGATTGTTTGACTTTTTCATATGTACCAGTAAGTACATTTGTGTGGTATTCATAATTCCCTTTGGTGAGGAGGTAGCTCATAGCTTCTGAAGGGGAAAGGCAGAGCAGTTGCTGATGCTTGTAGATGTGTTGGGGGACAGTATGGAAAATGAATGTAAAACCCTGAATGGGGGGGGGGGAACAGTGCTGAAAAAATGTCAGGCCACTTATGTGTAATTTTTTTTGAGAAGGAGGAAGAAGGGTGGGTAATAAACGTGATGGGAGGGGGAAAAGCATGAACTTGATGTGACAAAACAGAGACCCAGCATAAAAGATTTTAGGAGATGGTGGCACCACATAAAATGAGGCAAAGAAAACCAAGTCAAGTATTTGCCTTCAGACTAGAGGAGATGACTGAGGGCAGATAGGGGTAATGTTGATTCAGAGGAGGTTTCATCAGACTTGAACTTCTAATATCAAGTGTTCTGTCCTCCCATGAAGTACTGAAACCTCCACTGAGCTTTTAAAAACAAAAGTGTTTTTTTTTTTTTAAAGTGTTTATGTGGGTGAGGCTTTCAGACTTTTTCTCTGCAATTAAGATGTGACTTTTTCCCCCTCTCACATGAAAACCTGCTGGTTACTTTTTGTTAACTAAAGGACTTGTGCTGGGCCTTTAAGGAGAGTCAAATACTAAGAGGACTGGCTTAAAGGAAATTGTCATTAGTCTAGATGCGGCCAAGGCAAGGCACTCCATGGGCCAGGGGATGTCAAAAACAAATTTCATTGAATGGGAGTAATTTGTTTAGTATAGGCTGGGGTGATATTTTCAGAAAGGGTTCAAGACCCTCTGGAATATTTTACTCCCATCTTAGATATGCTAGAAAGGGAAAAGTGGCAGTGTTTGGGTATAAGCCAGCGTGAAGGCCAGATGACAACAGCCTGTAGAAGAGAAGGTTTGAGAGATGCTGAAGTACTGTGGTGACAGGGCTGAACAGATACTTAGAAGTACACACAGATACAGAAATTCCTAGCTCATGGGCCTGAAGGAATGGAGATGGAGAACACTGTCTCCTTATAGAGATGATGCAAGATGGTGGATTCCTGAACTTTTTTTCAAAGCACAGTGGTTTGGATCAGAGCCAGAAGTTTTTGGTGCTAAGCTCTCACTTCTTCTCTTTTGTACCATGAGTGGAAGATAAGAAGTCCCTTTTCAGTCCCAGTGAACGTAAAAGAAATGCTGGCTTCAGACATCACTTGCAGGTTTCTATTGCTTCTTAAAAAAGGAAGAAAGAAAATCTAAACCCATCAGTTCTCGCTGTCTAATGCTGCTTCCTTCCTTCTTTCTGGAAGAAAAGAGGAAAGTGCCTAGCTGGATGTGTAGATAATCAAAGTGAGAGAAGTTATGGATCACCTGGTAACAGTCCTGCAGAGCCTTGCTGCTCTTGTCTCCCCATTATTTCCTGGGTGCCCTGTGGGGAATGCAGGAATTTCAGAACAGAGGATCAGAGAAACGCACCTTCTGGCTGGGAGCTGCTCAGAATGAGCAAAATGAGGAGTGCTGGCCAGTGTGCTTCTCTGTAATCCTGCTGCTGTTTTAAGATGAGACAGCTGAAATTGGGATTGCCAGGGAGACAGCTAATGCCTGAGGCAAATGTCTGAGGATTTGCCGCAGCTGGAGGACTGCAAGTGTAAAAGTCTCTTTTTCAGAATCCACTGCCTGGGCCCTACGTCCCGTGGCATGTGCCTCCCAAGTCCTCTTCAGAGAACATGGCAAAATTTATTTATTTTAAGATGCCACTGCTGAGTGCAGGAACTGTGTATAGCTTAGAGCACTCATTTGAGGTGTGAGAGGTCTGAGTTAATTTCTTTTGTCAGCCTGGGGATACAAGTCTGCATCTTCCAACTGTTCAAAGAGTTGCCCTTGTTGCCAGGCTGGGATGAGGAATGGCATTCATATTTGCCTGCTGCTCAGAACTGAACCTCTTTTTACAACAGAGACCACAAGTTCTTGACACAATCAAAAAAAGCAAGTGAGGAGGCTCTTGCACCGTAGCCCAGTAGCTAAGACCCACAGGGAGAGCAGAGAGTTGCAGGTTCCAGCTCCTGAATATTTAAAGTGTGTACATTTTACAGTAAACAGACCATGGATAATAACCTGAAATAATTCTCATCCATGACTGCATTTTGTAACTGTTCCAGGTTGGCTAAATTACCATTATCAGGCTCCTTCACAGCATCTTAAGCCCTGAGGTTTTGGACTGTAGTGTTTTTAAGGGAGGAGCTGGTCATCTGACTGGTTGGGCTGAACTCCTTTGATCGTGTGATGTGAACAGACAGGTCAGGTGGGGTGGGCGGGTACTGTGGTCCACAGTTAGGTGATGGAAATTGGACATTCTTTGGACAGCACCACAGACTCCCAAAGCTTAAGAATTATTAGCTGTATACTGGGGGGGAGGATGAAAACAGTCATCTGTTTAGAAAGGCACTCAGGGGTAGCGACTGTCCAGGATGCTCTTAGAATGAGTTTGTGAGCAATGTTTTTTATATGGGAGGTCAAGAGTTTAATTATGGGAGGTAGTTTGGGTGAATGACTGTGAATTAATGGTGTAATAAGGAGCGGGAGAAAGCAAAGTAAAACTGGTAGCCTTCATAAGAAGGAAAGAATTTTTCCTAGGTGAAGCTATAGAGGGCTCAAATGCAAACTCTCCCACCTTGCAAAGACGGGCAGTGTAAAATTGCGAGCTTTTCATTGACCTCAAACCCAGGGAGGAGCCAACCAAAAAGTGAGAGCTGGGTCAAATATCTAAGGATAAGTGTAGCACAAGGATGTAGGTACAGAATTAGAAAGGTCAAGGCACAAAATAAGATGCAACTAGCAAGAGAAATTGAGAGCTACAGTAAATAACTTTTAGGATGTCAAAGTCTTTGCTTCACTTTCCCAAAAAGAACTAGCATGGTAGCTGGCTTGGTATAAAATGTGTCTTGACTAAAAATAATGTAGCTGTTTGGACCCCTGTGTCATCCTCAAGTGAAAGCTGATACTGTGAACTCTTCTTTGTGTCACTTGGCATCTATCCCACAGCAGAATCTTGAATTTGCTACTTGCATTTTGCCCCAACTAGTGCTAACCATGGTTATTTACAATGCTGTCTCTGCCTGCTTTGTGTTTTTCATATCTGACACGCAATGTGCCTCCCAGAGGAGGTCTTTTAATCTCATCCCTCTTCACCCTCAAGCTGTGTAGAGTTTTCTTCAGTCAGTGCACAAAGAACCTACTGAGCTGCTCCTTCCCCCAGCATCAGTAGGATTTTCCAACATAAATCTCTCATCTATCAATGGATTAACATACTTAGGATGCAACTCACTGAGTGGATTAAAGAGCTCAGGCATGGGTAATAAGATACAGTACCTTTCACAGCAGTAATGCCAATTGCGATCCATGAAGGATGTTAGTGTCTGGGAGTTACTGCTTGGACTGTATTGGCTGAGTATGGTCAGAAACTCACATCATGGATTTCTCTGTGGGCAGGATGGGGAGCTAGTGAATGCATTGAGCTATGCAAGCAGTGCCTTCCTGTTTTGGGGAGTAGAAAGATGTGCATCCAGATTTAACTTGGACAGTTTTTAAGACGTTGGCTAGAAAAAAAATGTGATTGAGTGAGACTTCTTGTTTTGTCTTTTTAAAGAAAAGGGATGATGTGTGGGGGGGGCAAAAATCTGAATATCATATTTATTATTCATAATTTGCTTCAGATATGAATAATGTTTGCAATAGTATTTATAACTTCATTCAGTTCTGAGATAGCATGGTCTGGAGCTCTGCTTGGTGTCCTCTGAGTATCTTCTTGGGACAGGACTAGTCTGCACACACATGTGGATTTTGTTCTGTTTTTAAAACTAACTCCTTCTCTTTTTTTAGCATTTAAAAGCCTTTTGTATGTACCTGTCACAGTACTCAGCACAACCAACATTTTTTTTCTTTGAAAGTATATCGCTCCCATTACAGAATTAATGTGTTTGGACCCTCTTGAGAAGGGAGCAACTTGGAAAAATGAGTCACAGTTTATTTCTAGACTTTGAAGTGATGGGCATGTGATTATTTTCCCTTTGAATTTTTGAAACCGTTTGTCAAAGAAAATTAGTTTTAGCCTGGGTTAAAAAAGAAGCAATCATGTGGCAAAACGCTTTAACAGTTCAAGTAAGGGCCAGAGAAACCCATATGAAAGGTCAGGTTTTTCGGTAATGCAGAGTGTGGTGATGTGTAGGGTCCTAAAATAGACTTCTGCATCTGGAAAATACATCTGTTAAGTAGAGCAATTAGTGATTATGTATTGGGTTGTTTTTAAAATAACTCAGATGTATTTTCTGCAAGGCTGTTACCAAGGTTTTTGGTTATGATGGTTCTTACCTCTTTTTGTCTTTCCTTCCTCCCTGAAAACAGTACCAAGGAAAATTTATAGCAGAAACTAGAACTTACTCAATAAACTAGTGCAGTGCAACAGAAACTGTCTAGCATCATGATAGTTTTGAGCAAAAGAGAATCTCAGTCTCTTTCCTGTGCTAGTAATTAGCTCTCCTGCTTCAGCTGAAGTCCTGTTTCACACAGTAGTTTTCTCATCTATATTCAAGTGTGCCCAAAGGCCTCTGTCCCAGACAGCATCTCTTGCAAATGTAACAGTTGTATAGTGTCAGATTTGTTGTGTAGTGTCAGGCCATTTGCTTGGTATTGCTGGTGAAGCTGGCAAAAGTAGTGTATATTTACTCTGTTATGCCTCTTGCTACTTCATGTTGTGCAGGTGTAGCTCTGGCAGTGAAAGGAATGGGAGTTTTGAGTGTTTCTTATTCCTTCTGCTTTGTCAGGGGTTTTCACTGACTCTCCTTCTCTCCAGAAAATGCAGTAGAGATAAATTGAGTAATGATTTTCCTGCCTTTGTCATTGTGGTTCCTTTTTCTGTTTCATTCTGTTTTGTTCTTCCTTCATCTCCAAAAAGGAAAAGCCTCAGAAAGCTCCAGAATTGCATGATGCTCACGTGCTATTTGTCTTGCGTCCCTGAATTCTTGAGGCTGAGGAGCCACTGCCATAAAATACTGAAAGTTATCATTTACATTTACAGTGGGTTTGCCACAGTTTTTTTCATTCAGTCTGGGTGATGGCTGACAATTCTACAGGTTGGGTATGGCTCCTGGCCAGTTTTGCCTTCCTCTTTGTGTGGCAAAGTAAAATGATTCAGCTGGGTGCAGTCAGTAGGTGTCCTGAGGAGTGGGTTTGCCAAGTATTAAAAAGAGTTAATAAGGAGTGTCTGAGATCTAGGCTGATAATGATACGAAGGTGTGAAAAGATGCGGAAAATGAAATTATTATTTGGCGTGTGTGCGTATCCTTAGGCATCTAAGTGCCTGTATTCCCTTTTGCACTGAATTTGCTGTTAGTCAGTGGAGGTCAATGTCTTCATTGCCTGAATTAGCAATAGGACTTTTCTTTATAGCTTTCTTATTACTTCTGAGGTGGCTGCAACAGAAGTCTTCTAGTGTTGTGTGTTGCACATATTTGGGCTGGTTGTAATAACCCTGTTAGGATGGTGGTTCATCGTCTAACTGAGTCCAGCTGGTCTGAAGCAGGTATTTTTAACTTAGAGTGCTTTTAAGAAAGAAAGGCAGAAACAGCATCCACAGTTATTGTTGCATTCTTATTATTAAAAATGATATTATTTTGTTATACAGTCAATGGTTATGGGGTTTTACATTTTATTAGCCATCAATAAGACAGCTGCATATCTTCCAGCGGTATGCTGTTAATGTGCAAATGCCATGGTTGGTTCATTCTTTATCTCCCGCTCTCAAGAGAGGAAGTTGTGTTTTGTGGTACAGCAGTTTGTTCTGATGGATGTAGAAATGGGTGTGCACCCTGCAGTCATTGGTAATGGCAAAGGTGAGAGCAAAGCACATTTTGCCTTTGGAATGGAAAGTGGTAATGTCTGTGGGAAACCTTGTTCCAGAGGGGAGTCTTGCCGTAGTCTTGTACCTGTCTCAGTAAAACTGTACCAGCTGTACATGGCAGCTGTCCCTTCACCACAGGCAGCTGCACAGCACCAGGCAACAGAGCTGTGAACTTCTCAGGTCACTTCTAGGTGACTTTCTAAGAAGCTTGGATTGAGGCAGTTTGAAGGTAGAGATAATGACCTAAGAGAGAGAACACTTAGATTGCTGTGCTCGGGGCCTGTTCTTGGTATTGTGAAGTTTTTTGTGAAACATTTCTTATACCAGCCCCACTAGACTAGTATCCAGAGTCCTTCATGTTTTATATGTTTATATGTTTTATATGAAGGTATTTTTAAAATGCTTTCTTTTAAAAAGTCATTTTTATAAATATTTTGCTGGTTTGCAAGACCTTATTGTTTCCTTATGCAGCACCCCTCAAAAAATGTTTTTGAAATCAAGACTCTTTATTTTTCATGTTGTTTTTGTGTTTGATTTCTTTTTTTGGCAGGGGAGGTGTGTGTGTGGTTGGTTGGTTGGTTTGGGTTTATTTTTTTAATTATTTCCCTCATTTGCTACCATCCCCTACAACCAAAGACTGACTGTGGCTCCCTCAGGCTTCCCTGTTCTTAATTCCACCTTGGTTGGTTGAGAAAACATATTTGATTCTTCTTCCCTTCCTGTTCTGTTGCAGATTTTGACTTGAACTATTTTTGGCATTGGAGCAAGTTTACAGACTACGTGCAGTGTGTCCTCACCTTCACTGGTGTGACTGGTTACATCACTTACCTCTGGCTGGACTCATCTCTCTTTGTGGAGACACTGGGCTTCCTTGCAGTGTTCACCGAGGCCATGTTGGGTGTTCCCCAGCTCTACCGCAACTACCAGAACAGATCCACAGAAGGAATGAGGTACGGTGTTTGTCTTACATAAAGCAAGTAAGTGTGTGTGTGTTCCTGTAGGTTATCTGTGTAGTGTTGGAATACTTTTCCAAGAAGGGCAATGTCGTGTTTCTTATTTTTATTTGAAAATACGGCAGCTATCAGAGTAGGCTCTCTGTCATGAGGAGCTGGTGCAGCACTGCTGAAGGCGGTGGGAGCTCCCTTACAGCTCTGAGGTCTGACCCGTTATCCAAGTGCAGCTGGACAGTTCCAAGGTGAAATAGGTTTCAGTGAAATAAACACGTGAAACTACCGCTGTTGCCACTAGCAACATATTGCAGTTCAAGCTGTGCTACACTGGCAATTAGAAATGGACTGAAGAGATCATGCATATCAAAAGTGATAAAGAGGATGGAAATATTTTGAGCCTGCAGAGAATAACTGTCAGTGTAACTCATATATTAGCTCATCACTTTTTCTCACATATCTACTCATCACTTTTTCATAATCCATTATTACATTTGTAGCAAATAACATGAGTATTTATTTTTGTGTCAGAGCCTGAAACTGACATTTAAGAAAGCTCTGGGAAGTTTACAGTCATTACTAGGAAACCCTCTATAAGAAAGTGTGGGACAGAAAACTTTAATCTTGTGCCCACTCGGAGAGTGTTAAATTAGAGTATCTTCTCATACTGTTTACTGAATAACTCAGTGATGACACTAAGATTTCCAAATTGCAAAGGCAACTTGTAAAGCTTTTTGAGAGAGAAAACCTTCACTGTGGTACGTACATGAGTGCACTGGTCTGTAGAAAAAGTACAGCAGCAAGTTCACAGAGTGCTGTGATCATTTGTGACTCTGTCTTCTCTTCCATTGTATTGTAATGACTTCTCTTTCATTGCTTTTAAATTTGCCGGGATAATTTTTACTTTTTTACTAATAACTACTCCCTGCCACACCCAAACCAAAGCAATTTTGTCCTTTGTTCACATTGTTCTCTTTACTTGTTTAGCTTGAGCATGCTTATAACTAGCCATTGGAGGTGTTTTTCTAGCTTGAAGTGTTGTTGAGGGAATGTTCAGAAATTTACTTTGATGCTTAAAGCATTTTCTGAGTGGGAGCCCCTTTGGTACAAAATGAGTCAGGATTTACTTCCAAAATATTGGGGTATATTTCATACACACACTGCCTTGGAAAATTCTGTACCTGTAATATCCAGAAGGCAACTTACCTACTTAGACCTTCTTTATACTCTGGTTTGACTTTTCCCTTTCTGTTTTTCATCTGTGAATCGTAATGCCATATTATGATAACCACTGTCAGGTAGTGTTTTGCCTTTCCTTAACTCCCTTCTGAGGACTGAGTTTCAGTTTTCCAATTTCCTGCATATGCTACTTAGCAAAAGGAGAAAAAAAAGCCCTTGTTCTTCAGAACAACAGTGTCTTTGTAAAGCATTAAGCATAGAACTGCAGAATGCTCATCTAAAACTGCTTGGCAAGAGTGCTGTGGTTAGTCAAGATAAAATAGCATAAAAGCTTATGTTCCCTTGCTGTCAAACGGAACCAGGTCAAGGATAGCCACCCTCCTTATCGGTTATGCCCAGAGGCTTTCCAGAGTGCATTCCCCTCGCTGGTTCTACTCTTGACTCAGTACTTCATGTGGCATTGGACACCAGTGAGTCTGGGGACTGATGGGACAAAACACAGCTCTGTGCTGCTGTAGTGCATTTGGAGTATGTTCATGCAAATGCAAATGTTAGTTCTCTTCCTTTTTTTTCAGGCTAAATTGCAGTTTTATATATGTTGCAGGTGGGGACCCCTGGTGGTCTAGTGGTTAAGATGCGGCACTCACCGCTGCGACGCGGGTTCGATTCCCGATCCTGCTTCAGGGACAATCCCCCGGGTAGATGGAGCTCGTCAGCCCCTAAGGCCATCCATCTA
>JAWWLV010000088.1:57504830-57526054 GCA_035041135.1 Platyrinchus mystaceus
CCTAAAAAATCCATTGCGCAGGCTTGAAAGGTAAAAGACCTTTCCCAAATCTTCGTTCGCGAAGACTGGCCACATATGTTGCAGGTACCACATACAGTTTCTAGTCCTGTGCAATCGTAAATCGACTAGATGGTCTAAGCATTACTGGGCTATTCCTACTGTGAGAGTGAGTGATTTCCGCTGGTATATTGCCTTCTGTTGAAGGAGCTGTTGGAAATATTTCCTCTGAACTTCCCTTCCTGTGTCCGCTTCTCTGTCTAAAGGCACATCAGAGAAGAGACCCCAGTCACAGAAGCACTGAGGGAGCATGTAACAGTCCAGCCAGGACTAAGTTTGTGAACTTGCATGGCTGTTTACCAGATGAGGACTAGCTGATGGCCACTGCTCTGTGCAGTTATTTACTGCTCAGTGCACAAATAACATGCATGTGGATGGTTACACTGTCAGAAGCAATTCCATTGGGCATCCTCTGCCCATCAGCTGGGCCAGAATGGCTGGCTGCAGCCATACTCTTAGCAAGCCTCATGGCAAAGTAAAAGAGATGAGTTTCAAGTGTGTGTGTGACTTTAAACTTAATGGGGAGAGCAATGAGAATTAAGCTGCTGTATTTAATGACCTTTTGGACAATCATCACATCCTGGTTGGAGGTGGTAACTTCTTAAACCACAGTAATTATGTCACCCATGGTGCATGAGTGGAGTCCATGTTCCCAGTAAAGATCACAGCCTTTACTACTGCCAGGGAAGGGGTTGTTTGAAGGTCCTCATGGCTTGGCTGAGAAAAGCAGTAACATGCATCTGTCTATGAACTGGGACAGAATGGGACAAAGCAGCTGATATGTTAAGTCTTTTTAGCAAATAATTCCTTTAATAAATGTAAACTGACAGAAATGGAGAATAAGGTTATAGTATGTGGCCACATCTGATCAGAGCTCCTCATATCTTATTTTTATTTATGTCTTCATTTCTCCCTTCTTCTCTCATTTTCCTTCTTTTTGTAGCAATATGGTTACTAGGTCCTGTAGCATCCTCCCCTGTTCTGAGAGAGTGGAGACAGAGGAGAAGTTGGAAAGAGATGGAAACAGTAAAACCAGAAAGGGGACGCATGCTGAGTAACAACTTTTGTAGAGGGAAGATTGTGTAGTATGTCCTGGTAGGCTGATGATTGATAGGTGAAAATTTTCCTATGATTAAGTAAACAACTAACCTAGTCAAAGGAACAGAAATTTTCATTATGTTCTCTTTGACAATTCACCTGATTACTTTTGGAATCAGTACTTTATGGAAACTTAGAGCTCTGTTCAAGTGTTCAAGTACTTTTTCAAAGTCGCAAACCTAAATAATATAGTCATAGTTCTATAAATTATGGTACTAACCTTGTCAGAAATGCTTTTGTAATGAATTGTGTTAATACCTATCAAAGAAATAATCACTTAATCTTCATTTTTTTCAAGAACTAAACTAGTTCTGTCAGGTCACCTAGTAAAAGAGTAATTTAATGACTTTAATTATTGGGGTGGATTAGAATTATGATTATGTTAGAAAGAGGACTAAAGCAGCCTCAAAATTTAAGAGCTTTAGAATATAGGAAGCATCATGTTATGAGAAAAAAAGGCATTATGAGGTTAAAAGATTGCTTATTACTTGTAAATTTTCTTTATATTATGTAGTAAAATATTTCAAAATTTGACACCTCCCCTCTCTCACCTTTCAGGAGTCACAGATGCTGACTCTGCTACAGCTGGGATCTGATGCTCCTCGTATTACTAACTGCTTTTGCTTTGTGACAAAAAACTTACAAGAACTTATTCTGTCATTTTTCTTTGTGTCCTCACTCCTTCTAAGATACTTGACTCCCAGTCACTTTCTTTTTCTAATAAACTGCAGTCATAAGAAAAGGTAGTGTTTAACATGAGGCAGTGGAGAGGGTAAGAAGGCTGGCTCTGGATCTGGCAGCAGCACTGCTGCACACAGAGGGCAGTTGCTCACCTGCACTGGGAAAGTCACATCCTTGTGGGGACAACAGATTTGTGGAGCTCCTGTAGGGAGGAAGTGTGTGCTTTTTACTCAGGGGTGGGATGGCCTCTGAGGGAGTGGACTCATGCAGGCACTGCTGTTATCATGTACTCATCATAATCCCAACAAACCTCCTTCCACCAAAGGAGGAGGGTGTTCTTCTATAGGTCTGTGACCAAGCTGAAGGTGTGGTCCTGCGCAAGGATGAGTTAACCCTGGGACTGCACAAGGGTCCATTTGCTCCAGGACACTTTGTTTTATTGCATTCCTGTCTGCTGCCCTGCCGTGCTCCAGAAAAAAATAACTTCATTGAAAGTTTTTTGCAAAAGCTTGTCACAGTCACCTGGCAGTAACTTTTTTGCCTGCCAGCTGCTGCTCCAACCCCAGAGAGCAGCAGTTTCTTTTCAGTCAGTGCCTAGAGTTCAGAGCTGCTGCATGACAGAATCTCCCCAGGTCTGAAAAAGAGGTCTGGCAGTAGGCCTGAGCTGGGCTGCATATCTTGAGGTTTCAGAAGTCACAGTCCACTGGATGTGCTCATCAATTGTTAGCTTGGAAACATGTGGGTTCAATAAAGCAAAGTCCTTTTGCAGCAGTTGCTGATGTCCTGATGTGCACTGTTGTCTCTTCCCTGACTGCACTCTGGGCACGGGATGGGCACTTACTGTGCCTGACCCAGGGCTCTGTGTGCAGCTGCAGGGTTGTAAGAATGCAGCCAGGGAAGGGCTGTGTCATTCCTCTGCGAGTTGTTCTCCAGGTCTCTCTCCTAGCTTGTGGATAGTTTTCAGTCTGCTTGAAAGAAACCTCCTTTCTGCAGAACTTTCACTGGCATGTTTGTTCAACGTTGGGTCAGAGGCTGCCTGCCAAAATTTCACTGCCTGGAGACAGTCAACACAATCAGTGACTCTGCTTGTGTGTTGATAGGAACTTGTCTTGAGAAATCCAGCCTGAAAAGGCTGAATGAGGATAATCAGTATTTCATTCAATCAGGTTATTGTGCTGTGAAATAAAAATATTAATTTAGTTCCTCCTGTGGCAGTACTGGGTCAGTCACACTGATTATCCTGTTTTAAAAAGCACAAATCACTGAAGGAGAAACAATCGGCTTGTTTTGTTTCAGAAGCTGCTGGAGTCCAGAGTTGCAAATTTTAAGAATGCATTTCCATTCAGAAATGTTTTACAAAGTGCACTGCAGCTGTGAGCTGGTTCCGAGCAAGTGTTTATCTGAAATGTGTCCAGTGAAATGAGTGTGGTGTAAAGAAGTTTGAAAGAAATAAGTTATATTAAATGTATTCTGTTATACATCTATATTTAATATATTATTTCCTCTTTCCTTCTACAGATAATATTGAAAATACTAGAAGACAGTATTTCTTAGGGAGATAAAATTTTGTTGTGGGGTTCTTTTATTTAAGTACTGCTCTACAGCTTTTTCCTTTATGACACATGCAGCTCTTTATATAATTTTAAACTTTTGACTTCTGAGAACAGTGTTTGTTCCAGAGACAAATCCTGGCTTTATTCAAATGCTGTGAAGATTAATGAAAACTGCTAGATTTTTCTGCCTCTACTGGATTAGCCAGGTGCTATGATGAACAGATGTAAAAGGCTTTAGTCAGGACTGGCTAACCAATGTCTGGCCACCTCCTCTAGTGAGATTTGAGGTTTAAGGAGATTGGGCAAGTGCTCTAAAAATACCACTGCTGTGGTTTCTTGGGATTTTTTAGCCTCAGGGAATTTTTTATTTGTGAATAAGTAAAACAGCTCCAGTGAATTACTTCCTTTGGAGTAATGCTATTTAAAAGAAAACAAACCCCTCAGCTAGAGAGAAGTAGCAAGAGTTGTGGATGTTTCTGCTCAGGCACCAGCTATGCATTAGCTTCTCAAGAATAAATTTAATTCCATTGAAAAGAGATGTTAGAGACAATCCGCATCTGTTACGGCAGCTTTCTTACCTATCTGTGCTGCTTTGGGGAGGCTCAGTAAAGGACTGAGAGAAAATAACTGGAAAAGGACTTTAAAAATGCTAAAAAGAAGGAAAGTTAAAAGAGGATGATGCAGACAGATAATGTCAATATTGAACGGTATTGGTTTTTTCCTCCACAGCTGCTGTTTCTAACTGTCAGAAACTGCATGGATCAGAGCAAAAGAAATAGGAGTAGGGATAATGGATGCCTATGTGAGAGATTTCCTTTTCTAAGTATGCCACATACACAAAACAGACACTGGCCAGTACAGTGGAGACCCGAGTTAGTGGTACATTGTGTCCAGTCTTGACCTCAAGGAAGATGCTGAATAGAGAAAGAACTGTTTCTGTCAGACTTTGGAGTTGTAGCCTCCAGGTGCTGATTAAACAGTGTCTACTGTTAAAATAGCAGCTGCTTTATATATTAAACACACAAAACAGAGAAGGTGGAAGAGGGGTATGGGACTTGAGGGCCATTTTAGATAAAAACAAACAGACAAAACCCCACCAGAATAGCTTTGTGGGTTCAAATCATCTGACCCAATAAGAAGCAGGTTTTCACTGCAGAAAGCATTGTGTAGACAATCACAAGGGACTAATTTATAAAATAGAAAGTAGTTCTCAAGGGACTAATTAGGAACTAAAAGGTAAATCTCGGACCCTGGCAAATAGAAAAATCTTAAGGTCTTAAGCATGAGCCAGAATGTAATGGGTAAATGTAAAGTTATTAGCACTACTTAAAAGGGGTTTGTACTTTACATCGTGTAGCCCATTCCTTAGTTTTGCTGCTTTTCCTGTTGAACTAAGTTAATGAAAACCATCTGTCACTGTGCTTACAAATTGCCTATTTTAAAGTATACTTACCATTTACTGTAGTTCTGTGATTGTATTCTTTTGTCTTCCTAAATACTTTCTTTCTACTCAGATCTTCAGTTTTATCTGTGGGTCTACAAAAATTGTTGTCATTGCTTCTGAGGCTCCAGGCAGCATTCATGCAATTTTTTTGGAAGTTATACTTATTTCATTGTTTTGTTTTGATGACATTTCGTTTTTCCACTACTGTGGCACTACTCAGCTGCTTGCTATTGTCCTTTGTTGTAGCCTTTATATAAGATATTCGTAGGTTTCTCATTTCTGGGCTTTGCATACACGTCCAAGTTTGAAAGAGTTTGGGGAGCAGTCAGTAAACAATTTTCATGGCTGGATGGACCAGGTTTTTGTACAACTGTAAGGCTTATTGCTAACAGCTTCTCTTCTCTCTTTACCTTTTAATTAGTGGTTCTAATAGACACCAGGAAGATCAGATTCCCTTCCTGAATCTGCCTGTTTCAAAGTTAAGAGACTGAAGAAAGTACTCTGTAGTCCTCAAAAGATTTTTTGTTTCTTCTCCCTTGGAGGTATTACTACATCAGGAAAGTAAACAGACTTGGTGTCAGTGCACTCAGGATGAGGCCAGAGTCTGTCAGCGTGTGAACAGATAGACTGAAACAGCCTTGTTCTGATCCCAGGAAGCAAATGGATTCTCTCCTCTTCTTCAGACCCTCTTTTCACTTACAGCAGACCTGTGACTGATGCCCCAGGTTCAAGGACCTGCACTTTCTGCTTGACTTTCTGCTGATAAGCGGCTTCTGGGTTGCTCTGCTGGGGTCAGCACTTCATTCACCTCTCTGCTCACCTGCTGTGTCTCCTCAGAGATGTTCTCTCAAGACCTAGAGCAGCACAGTATGAAGCTCCAAAGGCAGTTCTTTGTGCCCTATGCACTCAACACATCTGAGAATTTCAGGAGGCAAGTGGAAAAATCCAGGAGGGAGACCTTCCTTCGCTCACCCTCATAGCACTTCTGACACTGTGAGCAGCAGTATCCACTTCCCTTAAGCATCCCTAAGATTGTAGCACAGTGTGCACTGCTAAAGCTCTTGCACATATTGAACCTCTTTCTCATTTCTCTTCCCCCGGCACCTCATCCCATCAGTTCAAAAAATAAATTCAAAGCCAGTGACTTCAAACCAAAAGCATTCATCTTTTACAAATAGTTCAAGGGTTCTGTACAGTAATGGGAATAAAGCTCTGGCATGTTTAATGAATGCTCTCTTGAGCTGGTGCTTTTCTCTGTGCCCTTAAAATCTGAATTAGAAGAGAAAATTTATTGTACTTCTGTTGCAAAACCATTACATTAAGTTTGGGCACTCCATTTTCTCCTGGCAAGGAAGTGTCATGCCAGGTATTTTGCATGGTTAAGGTCAGGTCAAGGCACAAAAGGTCAGAGTTGAGCTTGTCTTGAAGTCAGCTGAGAGATGAAAGTTTTCTAAAAATGTCTTCTTCTTCTGTTACCTAACAAATTTGGGAACAAAAGTGCCTCAATTCTTGAAATTCCAGCACCTGTATTGTTTTGCCAGAGTTCATCTCAGCCAGCTGTGTAAGTGAGATAAGGTGCCTGCTTATGTGGTTGCAGAGTTGTCTCCCTCAGTGCAGTAGGACTGAGTAGGGTTAGAAATTTGGAATGGAAGTAAACAGAGGTTTGAGTTTGAAGGAATGTAGGTTCAGATGCAAGGATGCAAATATCCATAATGGTAATACTGACTGTGATGAAAATCTGTAAAATGAGCAGAGCCGTGACTAATTTAAGTAATTAATAGATGAGGCAAAACAGCAGGAAAAAGAGATTGAAGGACCTTAGGCCAGAAAGTGACTTTGCAGGTTGGTCCAGAAAGACTAGTAGGAAGAATCAGATAGAAAATGGGAGTGTCGGGCAGATCGAGGTGGGTCAGCTACAGAGATTTTGTTTCAGATTTGACCTGTAATGGTGCATTTGGTCCCCTGCTCCTCAGACACAGAGGAGCAAGAAAAAAGAAGAAAACTAGGAAGTGCAGAGACTGACATACTGAATATCTGCCCAAAAACTGAGACGGGAGGAAATGCTTGTAGCATTCTTGAGTGGGATGTAGAAAGAAACAAAACTTGATGTCAGAAAAAGCTGTTTCAAGAAGGCTCAAAGGTAGGGTTTTGATTTGTTCTGGGGAGGATGGCCGGGAATGATGTATGTCCACATCACATAAGGGAATGGAATTATATGCCAAGCCAGATGTTCTGGCATTGTCAGGCAAGCTTTTAGGGTAGTTGCGGAAGCCTTGTCCCTTCAGATACTAAGTCTTGTATTAGAGAATTTCCTAGAACAGTGTTTCATAGTGTGCAGAGGGGCAGATTGCAAGAGTTTGGCAATGAAGATAGGCTAGGGGATGTCTATCCTTACCGAAATGCAAAGACCCTACTTGGGCTGAAATTTTAAGATTTGTTTTATGCCACTGTGTGTGGGATGTGATTGTGATGCTTTTATTTCTTCCCTATAGCATTCAGTTCTGTCTACAGCATGGCTTTAAAGCACTTTAAAGTTCTGCAGCCAGTGTGGGTCAGTGGTAATACTGCATGTGGAAAGTGGTTCAGAAAGGGTTGGTTTATGGTGGCACCTTCTGATAAAACACATCCTTCCAGTTGGGCCTTGATTTGAGAAACAGAACATAGGTGTATGGTGTGTCACTGTCACCATTAACTTCAGCTCTGTACCTCTCTGTGCACATGTGCATGTGAAAGGAAAAGGGGAAACCTGGAATTTCATAGGAAGAATTAGGTGCTGACATTCTGTTGTATAGAACTTGCAAGGGATTATTTCGTAGATCTGGTAAGGGTGGAAAAGATCTCCAAGATCACCAAGTCCAACCATTAACCTAACTCTGCCAGGTCCACCATTATTTCCTTATAAGGTGTTTTGGAGAAGAACACAAGTTTTTCTTGCAAAAATATTAACCTTATTTCCAGGCAATAAACTTACTGGGAGGCAGGACTTTGTTCCCGAGTGATCGCTCTTATTTTCCACACTAGTGTGTTTGGGGTTTTCATTTCTCCAGTGTTTTCTTAGAATGTAAGGAGCATTTTACTAACTGAAGGATGTGATTTTTCATGAAAAGTGATGATTGCAATATCATTAGATTTTGTCCTTGGGAGTGCTGTCTTTGAAGACAACTGAACACCAGTCCTCTAGAACAAGGTAAATGCTAGAGCTGGGACTGCTATCTTGTGTATGTTGACCAATAATTGCAGTTATTGAATTGAAATACTAGAAGTGTGCTCGGGCTACGTACTGGTTACCGTATGAAGATGAAGGGAGAATGCACTCAAATTACCTCATGTTAAGTTGGATGAAGAGCCCAATGATTTCTTAGTTGTTTAGGACAGGAAGGAAGATTTAAAAGAGTTGATTTGAGCCTTGGGATACACAGCTGTGCTGAAGCAAAGCTCTATTCTATCATGTCTTTTTATTACCTTTCAAATTGAATGTGTCCCAAGTTATTTAGAACTAGAGAAGGAAATACACTGCATGGTGTTACACGGGGGCGTTATGTTGCCATCTCTTGGCATTGCCCCTGCAGGACATAGCAGTGATGTCCCTCCTGGCAGCAGGCAGGCTGCAACAGCTGGGATGTGGAGGGCCAATTCACCCTGCAGGGAAGCAAGCCATAGGAAGGAGTGCTGGTTCCTGGGGTTTGCTTCTGGCCAGCTGCATGGCAGCAAGGGCATGGGGATGGTCCTTTTACCACCCACTTTTCAGTGCATGGGCTGTGCCAAGTGGCTGGAGAGAAGGTGGGCAGCATGAGAGCATCTAGAGCAGCATGAGCCAGCAGCTGTGCCTACAGCTCCACTGATGGTAGTGCCTTGAGTGCGAGGTGAGAGACAGGGAAGGGGGGACAGATCCTCAAGAACAACTTCACGAGTGTGACTGAAGGGTGGTGCAGGGTAGGTGTGCGCTGCACCATTTTCATTAAATTGGCACTACCAAGTGCAGTGGCAGCTGACTGTATTACTGCAAGCAGTGCAGGGCATGATGTGCTGCCCTGGCACCTGAGGAAAGCCCCTCCCTGCCATGGCAGCAGGTCTCTAATCTTCCCAGTCCACCAGCAGCAGAAGCAGAGCCCGTCTGATCCATGTTCGTACCATGTCTGAGCAGACCTGAGCTTAACAGTCTGGCCAGCATCCATCTGTGTCTCCTGGAAGGAAGGGCACTGGTGTGAATTGTGGTTCAAGTCTTTCCACTGACCTGCCACAGAGATTTATTTTCACACATGCTTCACGGAACTTGGGGTGTTTCAAGAACTTGGGGTGTGTCAAGCTGCTGCCCTTCTTTCAGCAGCACAAGTTGTGGAGTACTAGAAATACTTTGTAGCTGTTAAGGTGGACCAGTTTTGGATCTGTGCAAACTAAACCTTAGGTATAGGTGCTTGAAATAGCCAGATGCCATACCAGTGATCCTGGACTATCCAGCAGCTCTATGTGGCATGTCTTGTAGTTTCCCCTTGACTATCCTTTCACAGGCATGTTCTAACAAATATTGTTTTTTGGATGGGTGTGCTGCATGGGGTCAAAATGCGTGACACCCTGCCACTCTTGGGAGTTTAGAAGACAAATATTCATGAGGAGAAATAATTGACCAATACCCGTGTACACTATTTTCCCATGAAACTTTGTTGTTTAACTGCGTCTTTTTGGGTTTGTTTGCCTGATGATGTTCCAGAATGAAATCCTCCATTTTATCTTTCCTCAGCAATGTGTACAGTCCCTGAAAATGACAGGAACTTTCAGATGTTTTGCTCTTGGATTGCAGCCCACTGTGGTATCCATTGTCTAAGGATAACAACTGCTTTAGCTTGGTTATGGAGGTCCAAAATAAATGCTGGATCTCTCTTACTGCATGCTCTTCTTAACTCCTGCTAGAATCCTGGGGATGGACAAATGTCTTTCTCTCGAGGTGGTCGGTGCTGCTTCAGCCTCAGAGGAATTGTTGAGAAGTGAGGTAAGGCACCCACACTGAGCAGAGCACGTAGGACTTGTGAACAGTTTCTTGCTTGGATTCCCAGCTGGCTGTGCAATATTTAAAACAAGATCTATGCTTGTGCACAAAGAAGGACTTGCCTTCGGGTATACACACTTAGTTTCCAGATTTTTAAGCTTCAGACAACTTGGGTATCTGATCCCAATGTTTTCTTATTCGCCTTTTTTTTTTTAATGTTTTTAATAATCTTTGGCAGATTAAAACAATTTGGTTAGCGTCAGGAGAACTTCTTTTTTTGTTAAGCCATATGGCATTTTGTTAGGCACAAATGCTCTATTTATTAATTTTTGTTTGGTTTGTGCAGTGTTAAAAATAACATGGCATTTGTGTTTTGTGTTTTCTGGTCCGTGTTTCACTGCTGTAGGCAGGCTCTCCTCTGATTGAAGTGCAGTGTTACGGATTCTTGTTGTCTTTTCTAAGCAGACTATTTTGGAGCTGCAAATGGGAGCTGAAAGTTTTCCAAAGTCAGGATGTTATAACCAAATCTGCTTTCTCTTCCAGACATTCCCATGCAAATGGCTTGTGGGAGGTAACAGCTTAAAAGGTTGCAGGAGGAGATACCTTCTGTACCCTCTTCCTCACTTCCCAAAACCAAATGCAGTGTTCAAAATACTCATTGACAGGCTGTTTGAATGTGGACTTATTCCTGAAGGAAATACTATCTTGTGAGCTCTTAAATGATTTTATTCTGCTTTTATATCCCCAATCATTTAAAGAACTGTCATCATTTTTAACATATATTAAAGTCAAGTGCTAATAAATGAAGAAATGTATCTGAAACTGTGTCAATCTAATCAGATTTTTTGATTCACAAAACCTGTGTCATGGTCTAGTACTTGGCCATGATGAGGGGAAGTTGTGGTGAATTTGCACTGATTCTTGAACAACAAGAGTCCAGGCTAATTCTCTTTTTAGTTCCCTTCTCTTTTTAGTTCCTGTTGCCTGACATAAAAAAAACCAACAAACCAACACCAACTTTCAAAGTAGATAACAGTTTTACTAGTTTTTCTGTTGTTGAAAATAACTTAGGAGTTTCGAGTTCATTGACTGTCTGAGCGCAATTAGCCCTGCGTTTGTGACTGTAGCTGGATGTAATTACATCAGGGCACCACGTACCTCCTGTTGCTATTTGTGCTGAAATGTCTGGTCCAACCACTACAGGATTTCTCAACGGAAATCACCGTCTCTGTGTCTTCCAGCTTGCAAGGTATTTTTGGGTTTGTGTGTTAAGCTACAAACATGCAGAGTCATAACACTGATGCGAGAAAATCTACAGTGCAAACGGGAAGCGAATACTGTCGTGTCTTTCTTCTTGTGTAGGTTTTGTGCTGAGCACCAGCCTGTGTTCTTCAACCTGCTGCTCTGCAGCCCTGCCTATGTGCTGCTGTTTGTAAGCTGTTCTGATGGATGGTTGCAACTAGTCTTAAAACAGCCTGGTTCACCCGATAGGAGGAAGAAGGGCTTCACATATCATATTTTTTTTACAAGATCCTTCCTTTTGGTAGTTTTTGTTCTTTCAGATGAAGGAAGAAGAAAGGCATAATGACCAAGAAGTGGCTAATGTTGTGTGCAAAGACTCTGATGGAAAATCAGAGACTAGAGACTGTTTCAGCCAGGTTTTGGGCAGAGGGAATGAAGATGCTGAAAAGCTGTGGTTAGAGTAGCATTAATCCTGGATAAGGTGGATTGAACCTAAATATCTGGCTGATATCACTATTCCACAAAGAGAAGCAATGGAAAATGTTTTGGATTTTTTTTTCTCTTTTGAGTGCACTTTACAAGCTCTTTCTACATCTGAATAATTCCAGAGGTATTTTGTAAAAATTATGGTTTTGTTGGCTGATTGCAGGCACAATGTGGTGGTTTTACCTCTAGTTGCTGTCACTTCCAAGTTAATACAAAACATACAAGGAACATGAATGAAGCAAATCATTTCATGAGAAAAGTGAATGCTGTTTTCCAGCATGTCATTTATTTATTTGGCAAATGAAGATGGGTATACAGCGTGTTTATGAAATCTACTGCCAGGGTAGACAGCAGCGCCGTAGGGCACGTAGCAATCCACCCTTAGTCTAGTGTCTGATCAGCACTGCTGGTGTCTCTGAGAATTTAGAATTCTAGAGAATTCTAAACAGCAGAATAAATAAGTGCTCTTTCAGATTTTAAGAGCAGTTGAAAAATTCTAGCTTTTCATCTTTGTGGTCAGTTGCAATTTGCACAGACTTGACACTTACTGCTACTACATTAGCAGCTCCTTGTATTGAGCTCAGCTGTAAGGAAAGCGCTTGCTTTTTAGGAGGTTTGTTGTCATTGGATACTGCAGTACTGATCTACATTACTGGGAAGTGCTATTTTTACCCCAAGTCTGCCTCTGCCTCTGGCAATACCAGCTATTTGAGCACAGTTCCTGCCTCCTGCTTCTCAAGTTGGCATCTCTGTTGTCACCCAGCCAAATGCTGCCATTTGTTTATTTCTGCATCCCCAGGTTGCTCTATGGCACAGTCACCCCTAATCTGCTCGCTCACTTGTGCTAAGAGCAGTTGTGCTGTCCTACTAGACCATATCCTCCATACGAACAAGGTGAGCATTTCCTGCCTTCCACGTCTCCCCAGCTTAGTTTTGGGCTATTTCAGGAAAGATACCCGTGTATTTACTCCTAAATCCTGCATTGCTGTGTAGCCAATGCTGCACAGAACAGCTTCACTTGCGTGACTTTGCAGATGTCAGGAAGAGACAGCATGAAGTTGGTCTTTGTGAGATAGGTTGCGAAATTTTTGCTGCATGCAGCCTCTTTTTGCTGGACTGTCCAGTCTCAGGTGGTCTTGGTGGTGGGCCCTGACAGCCTCATCTGTGTTGACAACGCAGCATTTTCTCTTGCATTGTGAGGCCGAGGGCCAGACGTGCACCAGTGGCCTGTGACCTGCCAGCCCCCAGCGCCTGGCACACGGCACTGCAAAGGTGCAGGTCGATGGGCTGAGGCCAGTTGTACGAGGCTCAACAAGACCAAGTGCCAGGTCCTGCACTTGGTCACAACAACCCCGTGCAGCACTACAGGCTGGGGGAAGAGTGCCTGGAAAGCTGTCCAAGGGAAAATGAGAATATTACAAGAACTGCCTCTCTTCCCCAGGTGACTGGGTGAAGTTGAGAAGCTGTGAACAAAAACTGGTTTCTCTGTGTCGTGTGGCATCCTGAAGTACCATGATGTCTGGAAGTATGAGAACAGTGATGGTGTATCCATGCTATCCATCATGCCTAGTCATGCGTGCACCGTTGCGTTACTGTGAGTGACATTGTGTATGCAGCAAGGACAAAGCAATTGCAAAGCCCAGATAAGGGGAGAGGACCATTACTGTACTGAGCATCTGGAAATTAGGACTTGACAGAAGCCATATTGATGGTGTAAACTTCATTCACCCCGTCTCCCAACCTCCTGAAGCATGGACCTGTGATGTGGTAGTGGGGGCAGGGGCAGCTTTATTCCCCCTGAGATGCCACGTGGACACTCGAATGGTTTCTCAGTGAGCTGAAACTTCCAGGCTGTGTGTGCAAATGGGTTCTGGTTGAGAGAGCCAACAGTAGTTTTCCCCCTCCCTGGGGTGGGCACTGGAGGAGTGAGACACATACTTAATTAGAGAGGGTGCTTTGTAGGCCCTCCTCCCCACCCACTACCAAAACCTTGCCGTGCAAACCCAATATAACCCTGAACATCCTTGTCTCTGGTTATACTCCTCTGTCTGTCCATCCCAAAGTCAGATTGTTTCCAAGGACTTGTGTACCATGTTCCCAGTTCTCTTTCCGTTCCTGTCATTCCCTGCCCTGCTCCAGTCTCTTTTTCCTATCCCGTTCTCATCTGACCAACCTTTTGGCTTCTCTGATGTCTCCTTGGCTTTTCTCTGTGGATCTTCATTGCCTTGTCTCACGTCTTGCGTGTCTGTCCCCATTTTCTTGCCAAGTGGTTTGTGGTTACCCAACACACCTTTCAGTCTGTGCTGGACATGTCCCTTTTGTTCAGTCCCACTCTCTCCTCTGGGGAGCATCTGGCACTCCCACAGTCACTGATTTGCATCAGCCCTGTGCTCTGAGAACCTTGGTGCAGCTGCAGTAGTAAGTTTCGTGGGACATCAAGTGTTTTCAGTTTGTTGTTGTTGGTTTTTTGGGTTTTTTTGGTTGGTTGGTTGGTTGGTTTGGGGTTTTTGTTTTGTTTTTGTTTGTTGTCTTTTTGTTTGTGTTTTTCATTTTTATAGTACCTTGGTGATTGGCAGGTTTTCTCTGCTGTTTTGTCTAAGCTACTGGACAGAGGAGGATGCATATTTTTTGGTTCAGTGGGAGACCAGTGGTGTTAGCTCTTTAAACTATCTGTTACATTTTTTTTTAAATCAGTTTAGCCAAGATCAAGTTGAGTTTTTCCTGTGTGTAGAGCATTGTCATGTCCTAGTGAGAACTTCAGGCGTGATGCTGATTTCCTTGATTGTCAGGTGTACGACCTGAAGAGTGGGGCTCTGAAACACGCAAAGGCTGTTGGAGCATGCACCAAGTTACCCAGCCGGTATTGCAGAATGTTGAGTTCACAGGTGGTTTCCTAGCAAAACCCAGAATTGCTTTGGCAAACTTGGCACAGCATGTGACACAGCTAGAGGTGTGCTTGGCTCCTGTGATGCTGCTGAACTGTGGGTGTCCGTAAGGTTTCCCTCAGTGATTGATTATTCTTTCTTTGTGGGGGTTGACTCTTTTGTGGGCTGTACATTTTCTGACAGTGTGTATCTTGTTCTCCACATCTTCACTGCACTGTAGGATCACTTAAAAAACCCAGGTAGCTTTCTCCATGGGGAATATGTGACATGTATCCCTTGCATGTTAAATTCACATTCAGCTGTTCCATGGCATCGCTGAATTGCCTTTCTGTCAACAGTGAGCAGCTGGTTGTTTGGACAGGTTGGGCACGTGCTTTTAGTGAGGGTCCCCAGCCACGCCAGGACAGATTCACGGTTAAATTGTGACCAGTTGCCCAGCAAACACTGAGGAGCTTAAAATTAGAGGAGGACGAAAGTTTGCTGCCAGCAATCAAGGTACCAGTTTTATTACCCTCAGAGCTTATTGCCCTTCCTAACTAAAATCTCAATCAATCCCAACCACTGCCTGCATCTATAAACCTCCCCTAAATGTGAAGTAAGGTGACTTGGAGTGACTGGGAATGTGCGCAGGGCAGGTGGTGCATGCTGTTTGCACCAAGCACAAATGGTATTGTGGGTTCAGCAGTTGTTTTCCTTCTCTGATTATTTATTTGCATTTTTAGAATGACCCTAGGTGGGGAATGACTGCTCACTCAACCCTATAACCTTGCTTGCACTTCCAGACAAAGACTCTTTGGAAGGTCCTAATTATGGACTTGTTTTATGCTACGTGACCAGAGTTACAAAAAAGCTCTTGTTTCCACAGTGCAGTGGGGCCGTATAAACTGATGCTCTTGGCCACCCTTCCCATATGGGGATAGAGTGGGCTGCAGCATTTGGCTTGCAATAGCATTGTGTGCTTCTGTCCAAAATACAAATTGTGCTAGCTCCTGCCTGAATGCTTGAAAAATGAACATGAAGTCCTACCCTGCTGCATGGACCTGACTGTGTTTGATGAATTGGAGTCTGTGGTGGCAAAATGTAATTGCTTGTAATTATGACAAATCATGCGCAGTGCTCATACTGTGAACTACAAAGCCTTTGTCCACTACCGCTTATCCAGCTGCTTAAAAAGCTCTCCTGATAAAGTGCATGAAGCTCAGAAACAGCCTTTAAGGTTTCGTTACTCGCGTTTTGTTGAGGACACTGAAAAGAATTTGGTGTATTTGAACTCACTTTTATTCCCCAGAGTTTCTCCTGATGGGGGGGAGCAGAAGCTGGACTGTAGGACAGGGCATGGCTCAGCAGTACAGCAAGTTGAAAGCAAGGATGGCAATTAAGAGCATCGCTCTTGATCTGTGTCCTTGATAAAAATCCCTAGTGGTGTTCATCCTTCCAGTAACAGCTGCAGGCATGTCGTTTCTCCTCTTTCTGTATTACTGGACAATCTGTCTTTCTGCTTGTTTTGGGTTTGCATTTTCTGCAATAGGGAGTGGTTTCTTCTATCTACCAGGAGTGTTTGTTTCAGCAGATGGTAAAAAGGTGTGCATGCATGAGGGACCGGTCTGTGTGTTACCTCACCTTGCGTGAGCACAAAATGGCACACACAAGAAGCAACTTCTGGAATGAATTGCTGTTGTTTTCCATGCGGTGTATTTACTTTGGTTTATGGTCCATGCTGTCAGCATGTGGCAGTCATGTTTACAGAGCACCACTGAGTCAAATGTCCTAGCTGGCTATTTTAAAATGTTGGGTACCTTCATAGCCACAGGTGTTTGGAGCTGTAAGTGCTGAGGTTAAGAGTGCTGCAGTTTGTGGAGTAGAGAATTTGGTGCTCCCTTCCAGGTACAGTGCTGCATCTCTCGGCTAGGCATACTGTCTGCCCATGTTGAGGGGAGTCCCATCCCACTGTTGAGTATAAAGCCTTGCTGAAAAAGGGGATCCTCTGGCACAGCGGGTCTAATTTGAAGGCAAGTTCTTCTCAGTAAATACTCTTCCCTTCTTTTCTGTCTTTTAGCATCAAGATGGTGCTGATGTGGACCAGTGGGGACACGTTCAAGACTGTTTACTTCATCCTGAATCAGGCCCCTTTCCAGTTCTCCATCTGTGGACTCCTGCAGGTTTTTGTGGACATCGCTATCCTGTTGCAGGTTTACTTGTACAGCTACTACCCTCAGAAGCCCGTGTCCCACACTGCACACCCAGCCAGCACCAAGGCCCTGTGAAGAACTTAGGTGGACAGGTTGCAGGTCAACAGTGCTGTGGAGTCAGCCATGGCAGCTCCTCTTCCACTTGTAAATACTCTGAGGCTGCTGAGTCAAAAGCAGAAATGAGAACAAGGTTTGAAAACCTGGCTGCACTTCCAGCTCAGGAAGTTTTATTTTAAATAACTTGCTCTCTCTGTTTTCAGACTTAGCTGTACAGAATTGTTTCTTGGTGGGGGGAGGGGCACTTTATTTTTGCATACGTACCTATGAGCCTTATCAACTCACAAATGTTTGTATATTTAATCACAAGGGCTGGATGGTTTGTGTTTTTAATGCTATTTAAAAATGTTACACCACAGAAATTATAGGATATTTTGTCTGAAACTTTTACGTATTTATATAATATAAAGTCTGTATATTGGCAGGAAGTTTGTGGCATATACTAGCATTCAGTATCTCCACGATGGAGGAAGAAGAGCTTTTTCTTTTCCCTGTAAGGGTGTCCAGTGATCAGAGAAGGTGAGGGCAGGAGGCCCTGCAAAGAGGTGAGCAGCCAGAAATGAGCTGGTCATCAGACATGCTAAAAAGTGAGCAGGTGTTCACCCCCGCTGCGGGATCAGTGTGGCAGGAGGGCACATTAAGGAGGTGATGAAGGGGGCATGAGTATGGATGATGCTGGAGCCATGATGATGCTGGAGGAGCCAGCAGAAGACTGCAGGTAACTTAGGTAGTCATGCTTTGAAATGATAGGGTTTGGGAATAGCCCGTCCTGCACCTGGCAGGCAGCGCTGCCCCTGTGGCTGTACACAGGACAGAGCTGGGCTATAGGATGACTTTCACAAACCAAGGGGCCAGCAGATGCGTGTTGCCAGTATTGCCAAGCAAGTATTTCTAGATGGCAACTGAGCCATAAAGGTACAAGCAGATCCACTTCCATTGGCTCAGATATTGAAAAGTTGGAGACAGAAAAAGCTGTATCCTGTGGAGTAGGACTAGCACCTGACAGCTTGATTTGTTGAGGCTGAGATTCACGTTCACGTTGTTAATGCCAAGCAAGAACCAGTTTATGTTTTGGGGCCTTTCCTGCATTGACCCATCAGGGAAGGAGTTCCACATTTTCCTTTTACTGTTGTGAACTTTTAGGCTCTTGGAAGAATCAGCAGCCTATACTTAGACAGAGGGACTAAAAAAGCTGAAAGAGCAGAGTTTATGTAGATGTTGTCTCTAATGGCTGTTTGCCAGCATAGATCACTGTCCTCTTTCTGCAAGCTGCATGTCACCAGCAGCTGCAGTTGGTGTGGGCCCACAGGGGGCTGTGACAGCCCCTGGCTTCTGCCAGCTGAAGTCGTGAAACCCCCCCGGGTGGTATGAGGTGGCCATAGCAAGACCCCTAGTCCCAGGAACAGCTATGCCTCTGCTGCTTCCCTCTTCATGAGGCTTCCTCCCTCTGCCCGGTGAATCCTGTCTGACTGCAGGCAAGAGCTGGCACAGATTTTTCAGAATCACTTTTTTCTCCAAGAATAGCCCAAAAGTTTATGTTTTTTTACCGATGGCAGCAAGTCTGAGGTTTGATAACTTCAGTGTGTAAATCAGATACTTCCCCTGCTGTGCTTTATTTAGGAACCTCACAATTTGAGTCTGGACAGTCTTCATCTGTGGCAAACTGTCCAGTGGAGGGGAATCACCCTCTGCCCAGGCACTGATTCCATGCTCTTTGTTCAATAAATACGCTTTTAGGCCTGAAGTGACCTTACAAAGACAATGTACTCGGCATGGCAGACTATGAATGTTTTGTTCCTCTCTCTTCTCCAATGTTCTGGTTGTGTTACAGGAACATCTGGGCTTTTGTCTTTTTTAATTGAAAAACTTACTTAACAACTGGCTTCTTCAGTGTGCTGCTTTAATGAGGATTGTATTTCTACTGTTTGCAAACAAACACTTCCTTGTGTGTTTTAATGGTCTGAAGGTTTTTTTTAATAACTTGTAATGGTAAGATTTTTGTACATGGTGGTCTTTTTCTAATATTCTTTGAAACGGGGATGTAAGAAATTAATGGTTTGTAAGAAACATACTTCTGTATGTTACAGCTTCACCTGGGAATGCACACTTTTGGCCACCCCTTTGGCTTTGAACTACAGATATTATTGAGGATATAACAACTTCCATTTTTTCCTTTTGGGACTCTTCCTTGGGCAGATTCTTGAGTCTATCACCAGTACCCACACCAGCGAGCTCTGCAGACCAGACTCATTCACAGCAGAGCTGCAGATGCTGAAAGAGAAGCCAGTGAAACCATGTCTGAGTCATCTTCTGTATGTGGCATTTAGCAAGGTAGGACTCTTGGCCAGGAACACTTTAACTTCATCTTGCAAGATAGTTTAGGGACAAAGTGTTACAGAACTTCGGTTTTGTTCTATAATTGTCAGGAAGTATCTGTTTCAATGATTGCCTCAGAGAATAAGAAATCAATTACTTTAAATACATCTCTTTGAATGTATGGCACATTTCATGGAGTTTATTTTTTCTGTCAGTTGCAATGTTTTTTTTAAATAAAAATTACCTATTATATATAAATCGCAGTGTTGCGTTGTTTTGTTCAGGTACAAAATGTGTGCTTCTTACCTCTTACTATAATTCATCTTGTCTACAGCATTGTCGGTAGGAATAATTTGTTTGCTTTTCCCCTCTGATGAGTGGGTGAGCACAAGGCATAAATTGTCCTGAGGCCATGATGCACAAGAGGGATTCTGGATCTATGTCCCCTGTGCTTCAATAGGTAAACTTAACCTTAATGACCACATAACTCATTTGTTCTTGTGATGCTCATACTAAAACCAAATTTACTAACAGATTATTGTGTAGCTTTAAAAAAAACCCATTTCATGGAAATGTGTGAGATTGAAGATGGGACACAGATGGGGAACATACTCTTTGCAGCCTGTGCACAGAAGGTGAGGAAGAAGATGAGCATGTCATCTCATGGCCAACTACTGTCCCAGGAAGAGTCTTGGCCACCCTTGCTCTTGATTCAGAATGGAAAAATGAGCCAAAACTGTCAGGACCAGCCTTGTGGCCACTGTGTACCTCCTGGATCTTGCCAGGCTGCTGTTGCAGGCTGTTCAACTGATCTGGTGTGGGGAAGTGATTTTGCTATTGCTGTGTGCAATGGCTGCAGAAGCTGGAGGAGTTGATGAGAAGAGACGGCTGGAGGCACAGAAGATGGGGTCAGGAAGGGCAGAAGGAGAAAGGTGGTAGAGACTGAGCTTGCTCACATAAGGGGCTGAAGGGAGAGACTCCCAGAGGGAAGGAAATGAAGGAAAATCAAGACCTGAAAGGCAAAGTTAGGTAAATCAGCAAAGTGGGGAGAAAAGGAGGAGGAACATGAGGGTGGGGAGTAAAACCTGCTAATTGTGTTAACACACTGCTGGCAGTGGAGACAATGACCCACACAGTTCTCACAACAGCCAAGCCTGCTTATTACTCACAGTGGCTATCTCAAATAGTACTGGTGTTATTAGCTGCTGTTCTGGCACTCACTGGTGGGAAGCCACTGATGGGGCTGTCCTTAAATGAAACAACAGGGAACCCCATCTCTGCACACTGCAGCAGCCCAGTCCATGTCCTGCTGGCTCTTGCAGTGCTGGGCCTGGCCACCCTCAGGCAAATCTCTCCCTTGGCTGTGCACAGCAGATAGTGCTCTGCACTGCAGTTCCATACAGGAAGAGATTTCACAGTTAGATGTTTGGGATGCATGGAGTTAGGTGCAATTTAAAAACATTTTAAGACAAAAAATAAAGCTGACATTTGGCACTGGGTAATAAAAGTTGGCCCACAGGTTCTATTTGTTAAATATGGTTGTAATCAGACTCACTCTTGAGAGCCAAGCAGGGTTCAAGGACCTGACTGACAACTGTAGCTTTGTTGCAGGCTTTCTGTAACAAAGAAGACATTAATATGTAAGTCAACAATATGCCAGTAAATAGACTGCCTGGATGCCTGTGCCAACAGCAGTAAACAAGAGACGGGGACTAGAACAAAATGTGAGATGTGTCCTGGAGCAGGGGCAGGTCTCCCTGTAAACAGCCTTGTAAAGCAGCCAGTCCCCAGTGGATGTCAGTATTTGGAAATGCAAACACAGACTTAGGACTTCCCTGTCCCTGCCCCTTCTGTGTCCCAGCTTGTGTGGATCTGACTCTTGTAGGTGCTGGCTAAGCTCTGCTAAGAAACTGAGGGGCTTTGCTCAGCCTCAACGGGCTAGCAGAATCATGCTGGATTTCTCTACC
The DNA here is from genome assembly GCA_035041135.1 of Platyrinchus mystaceus. Taxonomy (NCBI): domain Eukaryota; kingdom Metazoa; phylum Chordata; class Aves; order Passeriformes; family Tyrannidae; genus Platyrinchus; species Platyrinchus mystaceus. The sequence continues at coordinate 57,525,790 of JAWWLV010000088.1, forward strand.
CATTAGCCCTTCCATGACCCTCTGTCATCTTCCACCCCAAGCCTTCATAGTCTTCTAAGGCTGTGGCTTGTAGGTGCCAGGGAAAGCCAAGGATGCTTTGCCTCCCTGTCATGGGTTTGGCCATGGGCCAATTTTTTTCACTCACCCCCCCACAATTGCTACGAGTCGAGAGAAAGTTTATGCAGACGAAAGAGATGTGGGGGGAAAATAATATTAGGATTTATTATTTAACAAATAAAAACTAAAGAATTATAAATATACAACA
>JAWWLV010000088.1:57526154-57545976 GCA_035041135.1 Platyrinchus mystaceus
ACATGGCTGCTGCTTCTCTGGCCACCTCGTGGCTCTTATCTCTTCTGCCTCTCAGCCTTCTTTTCCGGTTTCTTGAAAATGTCATTGGCAGAGGCGTTACCAAAACTTTTGATTGGGATTTTTGCTCTGGAAATCCACCTGGCAAAAACCATCCTCAGCCCCCGGGAGAGGCTGACTGGCAAACCCATGACACTCCCTGAAGCATCTGCTGTGAGGCTGCCATGGCCTGTGTGCCCGTTCTGGCCTCATCACTGTGAGACAGCGACTTCTGTCCAGCTTGCAGCTGAGATGGTGATACCAGTGTCAATGTTTTTTTATGATTAGTGTTTAATTGAGGTTGCTGTGAGGTGGGAGATGGCTGTGTACATGTGCTGTATGAGCAATATTGTGTTTGACTTTGTGCCATTCCCTTTAACTCTGTCCCTTTACCAGTTAATGCATCCTTAACTGTCATAGTCATGGTTTTTAGATGATTATTGTTGCCAGCTGCCGTAATTTGTAGGTCCAGGTCCATGGATGCTGTCACCAAGGTGGACATGTAGAAGAGGCAGCTTTGCTCATATGTGTTGTGAGTCTCTGTCCCATATGAGAGAGAGGAATATTTTTTTCCTTTTTTTTTTTTCTTTTTCCTTGGGGCAAAACTAGTGTGCTACAATCATGAAGCACTAGGTTGTTCAGTGAAACAAGTATAACTACCTGCTAGCATTGGTATATATGCAGACGTGTGGCATTTGTTATAGTTATTATAGTTAGAGATAAATGGCCACAATCATCTGTGTGCTGTGTCAAAGGAAAACAACCAACATACGCAACAAAACCAACACTCTCCAGCAGCTGATCAAAAGTAATAAGCATCACCCATAACAACAGCTGCCCTGGGTGAAACTCACTCTCCTCTGAGTATCTTTTATGTCTGGCAATGTGTGCATCACAGCTTTATACAGCTTCCAAAAATAATTTGTTTAAAAGGTTCCTGGATTATATTTGTTTCCTCATCTGTCATCTCAATAGATGAAATGAAACTTTATTAAAAGCCAGGCTTTGACTAACGGACATAATGACTGGGTTTTGTAACTTTAGTAAAACTCTGTGCATGCTGGAATTAATTATGTGCCTTTTGAAAAATACAAAGAACTTGCTATTGTAGGACAATAACAACTTGATGGAGCACAGCAATAATATGGTGTGTGTCATCAGTCTGTTCTTCTATACAGCTGCTGAGCTGCAGTTTGCTGTCCCAGTGCTGGTTTTTTTCATGCTGCAGGGCCAGAAGTAGCATTCATTCATGGTTATTTGCTAGCACTGTAGGCGTGAAACTCTTCATTCTGCAAGGATGTCTACTCCAACATGGCTTTTCTAGGATTAAGCTAATGCTACTGACAATTTGTGGGGCTTCATCACCTTGAGGAGATGTATTCTGCACCCTCCATGCACACTAGCCATGGCCCCTTCTTTCACACCAAAGACGGAGCATGAACCAGCAGCACCTGGTGTGAATGAACCAAAGTACAGTAAAAGGTGAACTTATGAGTTCACCTGATAAATCTGCTGGGTCCCACCTGAAGACTGAGCACCCAAATGCCACCAGAAAATGCAGAGCTGCCCCTTAGCACCATGCCATACTTTGCTCCCTCACACTGCTCACTTTGCTGGTTTGCAATCAGCCGGCTGCAAAGCTGCATCCCTGATGCCAAATCTTAATAAGCCTTAATCCAAGAAGTGCCTGCATCAGAATTAAAAAAATAAAATTAAAATCTTCCATGAGTCACAGCAACCCAGTGCTGGTATTGCTTTGCCAGTAGTCTGAGTCAGCCCAGGCACCATCCACCAGTCCTTGGCCCTCCTTGCCGGCACAAAGAGCGGATGTGCTCCCGGTGATGGTGGGCTGTGAAGGATGGGCAGAGCCCTGGTGTGTGAGGCTGCGTTCTGTTTGTTTGTAGTTCAGTACATCTGGGGGTTTGGAGACCCAAATGCAGCCTGCAGGGTCTTGCTGCCTCCATCTTTTGCAGCGCTCAGCAGCAAGCTGTGTAACCTGGCCCAATAACCCCGCTGTGCTGCCCAGGGCTCTCTGGCCCGACCATGGCTGCAAAGGAGCAGTATCAGCACTGCTGCAGGCCAGACAGAGTCAGAGGCATGGGACTCTGGCAAAACACCACCTCCCCCACACCCAAATCATCAGACACATGCATTCAGCAACAAAACTTTTAATTTTTATTAAAATAAAATGTAACCTTTTAATTTCTCTTGCTTCATTCCTATAAGGAATGGCTTAATATGAGAGTTTGCTAATGTAGGATTGGTGTGTTACAATGTACACTGAGGCAAAAAAAAAAACAAAACCCAAACCAGACAAATCCCATCTTCAGTGCATCAGCTTTTGTTCCTTTCCTGGCAGGAGGAGAATACGGAGGGTGACACTGCATGGCTTTAGTACAAATGGGGTCATAGGTACAAGAGGCTGTTATGTTCCATCTCCCTCCATTCCCTGATCATATCCTACCTGTAGGAGCACTGAAAGACCCACACAGTATCCTGATTTGGACCACCTACACAGCTCCTCCAGGGTGGGAGGAGTACTTACACCATCAGTAAGCAAACATGCAGATGCCATCATATGATTAATTTTCCCTTTAAATTGACTTAAATCTTTTGAGAATAATGAAAAAGCCAGAATGCTAATTCTAATGACAGGGCTGTCTTTTTCTTAGTAGGAGGGGAAGAAAAAGGTTACTCCTAACTAGAGCACAGCTGCTACATTGCAGCTCAGGCCAGAGCCCACTGAAGGTGTCTCATTGACTTCACTGGGTTTGGACGACTCCTGTTTGCACATGACTGCAGTCAGTGCAGTCAGTACTGCTGAGTAAAACTGCAGAGCTGGGAGTCACTGCTGGTTTAACATCACCCTCCCTTTCTTGGGCTGCATATAGTTCAGCTTGGTTCAGTCGTCTGCTAAACACATTGTTTGATACACGAGAGACTGAAATAGTTAACAGAAAGCAGGGAAGTGGCATGATTTGTAATGATATTTATATATTCAACTGTTAGCAAAGGGAAAAAAAAACCAAGTTAACATTCAGTACCACAGTCAGAAAGATTGTTTGTATGTATATTTCAGTCATGGGGCTAAGATACAAAGCTTAGGATGGTAAATATGCGTCTCTACTAAATAACGCAAACTGTTCTAGCACACGAGTCAGCGCTGGCAGCCCTGGCTGCGCTGCCTCATCTGTAGAAGACAAAACCAAGCCCTTGGCAAAGTTGAAGGGATGCTTCTGCCCTTTTGCCCTCATCACCCCTTGCCTTGTCTGGGGTTTGTGTTCCTTGGGGGAGCTGCCAAAACAAACATGCTGTGGGGTGTCGTGGCACGGGGAGGCCCCTCACTCAGCCCCTCACACATGGAGTGCCACCGAGCAGGGCAGGGAGGAGGTGACACGCTGGTTACCCTGCCGAATGGCACCCTGGCACAGGCTGTGCTTCATGTTACATTCTCCTGGCTGGCTATGTTCAACGGCTGCTCCTTGGGGATACCCAAAAATACCTGTTCAATAGAAAAGAAAAGCCCTAAGAAAAGCAATGGAGCAGAGCTGTACTTGGCGGAGTTTCTAGGGGTACTTTTCAGAGGGCCCTTAAGATCAAAATTGGTCTTTAGAGAAAACTTTGTGTGTGTCTGTCCCTCATTTATGCAGTTCAGGAGGTTCTTGTTTCAGAACTGACCTCCCTTGTCTACTGCTTCTTGTGCTGCCAATGTATGTTCTCGGCTGTTCAGGTCAAGAACTTCTCTTGTCTTACTGGTCCACCATGGGTGGACTGTCCTGTCCAGCAACACTTGGTGGGAATGTGGCACTGAGCCCCCCTGTACTGTCACCACCTGGGAGCTCAGTGTTCTCTGGTAGCTTGCGCACTTGCCTGCTGGCTGCTCGTTGCTGCTGCTCCTTCAGCTCGCTGTAGGAACGGGAAAAGGTATGAAAGATGGATGTGACTGGGAAAGCCATCAGCAAAATCCCACTTAAGATACTGCTCAGGGCTACCACCTGTCCGGGGATGCTACGAGGCACCATGTCGCCGTAGCCAACAGTTGTCATGGAGATCACAGCCCACCAGTAACTGGTGGGGACGCTGGTGAATTCTTGCTTGGCTCCCAGTTCACTCTCAGCCAAGTACACCAGCGGTGAGAAGAGGGCCATGGCGACACAAAGGAAGAGCAGGAGGAGGCCGAACTCCCTGGTGCAGCGGCGCACGGTGAGCCCCAGCGTCTGCAGCCCCAGCGAGTGCCGCGCCAGCCTCATCACGTACAGGATGCGCAGAGCCCGCAGGAAGCGCAGCACCAGGCCCACTCGCTCCAGGTACTTGTTCCCAGCTCCCCCGCCAGGCTTGCCGCTGTTTTTCGTGGAGACCGTATCCACAATGAGAGAGATATAGAAAGGCAGAATGGCCAAGATGTCGATGATGTTGAGCGGAGTTTTCAGGAAAGCACACTTGTTCTCTGCCTGAATGGATCGCAGCAGGAACTCAAATGAAAACCATGCCACGCACACCGTTTCCAGCACAAAGATGTCATAGCACTTCCGTGAGCATTCACCCTGGGGAGAAGAGGAGCGGGGAACACATAAAAGGGGGGAGAAAGAGATTTAGCCAGGAAATGAACCAAAGAGAGAGAGAGTGGCAGTTCTTAGAGAAAAGTACTAGGTGAAATTGATAGGAATTGTGACGTAAAATCATGGCTGCTGAGAGCAGTTGGAAGGGATAATTAAAACCGGAGGTACTAGCTACATATTTGGCTGCAGGACAGGTCAACAATGCTATGGAGTATCCCAAGGCTGCCAAGAATCTGATGTGATGTTATCAGCTGTTGGCCAGACAGTCCACTGCTAAAAGGCTCATGCTTCATTTCTAACCAAAACTTTAACACCCTTTAGAAAAGATTAATACAGGATTCATGGACTGTAATAAATATGCAATTCCTTCTTCCCTTCCTGATCAATAATAAATTGCTTATAAATGGCACATAAGCACCTACAGCATTTTAAGTTATATGCTTGGAGTTATCTATATTATTCACTGAATATAGGACATATTTTATATTCCAGTGAACATTTATTAACAAACTAGCCCTACAGTCAAAAGCTTATATAAAGTACTGATAAATGTAGGTATTTCTAGAAATAAAAATACCACAAAATAGAGTTGAGGTCCAGAGAGATAAGTATTTTTAGTTACCTCACCTGTAACAACTAGTGACCACAGTGCCTTCCCCAAGCTTTCCAAGGCACTGGAAGTGGTACTCTTCCCTGCAGGCTTACTTAGTGGCAAATAAAGAGAACTCTAACTCTTTAGTTAAGATGCTTGTAAACAAGCCAGCCTTGGTGCATTGGAACAGCAATAAACAACAATGCTGGTAATGGCTGCTCTTCACTTATTATTTCAACAGCACAAATACTATGACAATTCTCTGCTACATCACTGTTGGTAACTCCAGCTGAATAATAATCAGCTTCTCTCAATAAACAGATTTTGATGTGAACAGTTATAGAGCTAGTGCTGTTTCCTCTCTTAAATGCTCATATAAATGTGTGAATGCTCTGGGTGCTTTGTGTGGAAGGGAAGTGTATATTTATTTAAGGGAAGTGTATATTTATTCAGTGTGCCAGTCTGACTCTGAACAGTTTGTGAAAACTCCTGTAAGCATGTAGGAGTCCATACATGCTGGTGTGGTGTGTGACTCCCGCCGGATGCAACAGGAATTAAGTCCCAATGTCCAACCTCGTTTTACTTGCCTATGCTAAATTATAGCAATAAAACATCATTCAAGAGTGTCAAGCTGGTCTCCATTTCACCACTGGAGAAGCTGGGAACCTGGCACATCTATTAACAGTTCTGCCCACACGCTCACCACAGGTGTCTTTTGCTACACAAAGCCAAGACAGTTTTTACTGCACAGCCACACATCCTAACTTCATCCCTCTCTCAGTGTGTATGCACAGGTTTTTCCCTTTTCAGAAAGAAAACATCAAAAGAGTGATAAGACATTTGCCCTCTTTGCTAACTGCAGCATTCCCCAAAATGTTGTGGAGTGACTGGATACATTTCAAGGGCTGCTGCACCACCAGCAGCAAGACCAGTGTCATCAAACTGAGTATAAAGCCGTGTGTTACCTCATATGATAACCCAAATGCCAAGGCACCCTACTCATTCTACACTTAAGAAGAGATTGAGACAGAAACTAAAGAGATGTCAACAGGAAAAACAGATGTGGAAAGGAATCTTCAGAGCCAGCATTTATGGTTCTTGTATTAACCACGATAAAATGTTGTTGTGCCTTGTGTTTATAGATTTTTTTAAATTCCACTTTCAATTGGCATATGATGTACCTCCCACTGTTTCCCAGGGGGTCATGCAGATATGAAGAGAAAAATTGCTTGTGCCATTGAAATTGCTGTCAAGATTTTAAGCATATTGCAGAGAGGAAGGATAATCCTGTTTTACTAGTGTAGTAGCTCAGATAGCCTGTCTTTAACTTCCTAAATTTGATACGTGTGAAGACTAGAAGGAGCTTAATTTATATCTGCCTCACCAAATTAATTTGGTTGTAAGTAACTATTTTTGTCACAAACATAACACATAGGACATAAGATTTTTTTTCTAGGAGCTTTGCTCCTCTCACAGCATAATTAATCTGTCAGGCTCTCCCATCAGATAAAGAACCAAAATGCTTTCACACCATTGCACAAATCTGGCTCTATGGGCCAGAGCCAAAGCTCACAAAGTCACTGGAAGGACTCTGCCTGTGCCACTGTAACTTCACAGAATCACAGAATATGCTGAGTTGGAAGGGATATGCAAAGATCCAACTCCTGGCCCTGCAAAGGACCATCCCCTAGAGTCACACCATGTGCCTGAGAGCATCGTCCAGGCTTCGTGCTGTGACCACTTTTCTGGGGAGCCTGTGCTGCCCTCTGCCCTCTGGGTAAAGAACCTTTTTTGAATATCCAAACTAAACCTCGCCTGACACAACTTCAGGCCATTTCTAGTCACCACAAAGAGATCAGTCCCTGATCCTCACACAAGGAAGTGGTAGACTGCAATGAGGTCTCCCCTCAGTCTCCTCTTCTCCAGGCTGAGCAGATCAAGTGACCTCAGCCGCTCCTCATACAGCTTCCCCTCAAGGCCCTTCACCATCTTTGTTGCCCTCCTTTGGTCACTCTCTAATGGCTTAATATCTTTGTTATATTGTGATGCACAAAACAGCTCACAATATTCAAGGTGAAGCTGACCCAGTGCAGAGCAGAGCGGGACAATCCCCTCCCTCGACTGTCTGGCGATGCTTTGCCTGATGCCCCCCAGGACACGGTTTGCCCTCCTGGCTGCCAGGGCACTGCTGACTCATATTCAACTTGCCATCAACCAGGATCCCCAGGACCCTTCCCATGGCACTGCTTTCCAGCGTCTCATCCCCCAGTCTGTACAAACATCTGGGGTTGCCCCATCCCAAATGCAGCATCCATCAATTTCTCTTGTTGAACTTCACATGGTTGGTGATTGCCCAGTCCTCGAATTTGTCAAGGTCTCTCTGCAGGGCCTCCCTGCCTTCGAGGGTGTCAACTTTTCTCCTTATGACCCAGAAACCAGCCATCAGACCAATACTGTCCCAGAGCTCTCCTTCCTAGGAATCTCTCATTGGGATATGCTTGCTCTCACACTAAAAGGCAATGGTTGCAGGTGAATTGCAGCACTTGATATTATCCTTGCAGGTGCACAGAAGGATCAGGCTGAGGTGTTAGGATAACAACCCAGAGAAGAATAACTATGGCCTGAGCAAAGCAGCTAGCAATGACAAGAAGATAAATAACCCAATGTGCAAATTTGCTTTCTCTGACAGGTATGCCACTACTTGGACCACGATGGATGGACACTAAGGTAGAGCTTGCTTTAAGAGACCTATCTGACAGGAAGCATTCTGGATTCTGATGTGCAAGTGTAGAATTTTTATGCCACTAACAGTTTTAGGAAAGTCAGTGGAGCCTATGGAGGATTTAGTCTTGGAATAAACCTACAAAGTCACTAAGGTGTCTTATAGCTAATTTGGTACCTAATTCCCCCAGCACTTTCTGTTAGCTGCATGTGGAAAAGAGAGTGTCCAAAGTGTTTCTGTATATGAGTTTTGATGTGGGAACAAACAGGAATGAAAATTGTTCCTCATTAAAGGACTACCAGTGGAGATGACTTTTGGAAGACTCTGTCTGCCTTCCCACACTCTGACACCTTTATCCTGTGTAGGTTCACAAACCTACACCTTTGCTATTTATTCAATTTTCCCGCAGAAATTACATCCCAAACGCAAGTGCAGGAGCAGCCTGGCAACCTTTGTTCAGCTGAGCTCAAGAGGCTTGGGGGTATCTGAAGCTCAGGTCACCCAGTGCAGCAGAACCAAGATGGTATCTCTGCCCATCAAAGTAACGAAGAGCTGAAATGTGCTCCACCCAGAGCTGATGTTGGGCCCTGGCTTTTCTCTGCTCTTCCCACTATCCACAGCTGACAGCTAATGTGAATGCCAAAATGTTTATTTCCAGTAGAGTGGAGTGATAATGCTCTGCTACACATAGTTCATTTCAACGGGATGCAACGATCCCCACTTTCAGCTAACACATAATTATCTCCAGCAAAGTGCTGATCTTTCTCAGTATCGTTATTAACCTATTGTAATCTGAACAAGCTCAGCTCTGTCCTGAGGCTGTCCTGAGAATACAAGAGTCTGAACAGGCTTTTAGAAAACAGATCTGTGCATCAATCAACCTGCTAGAGGTCTTTTTTTCCACTAATTAAATGTCTTCCTGTCCCTTTGACCATGTTTCAATATCGTCTGGTTATGACCTATTATAATCCTCACATGAATACAAAAACAGCTATAGCAAAAATGTATTTCATGCTCTTTGCACTTTGTTTCTTTCAGCTGCAGCTGCTTTTCTTTGCAGTTTTTTCCCCCTGGACTACAGCACTGGTTAAAAAAAAAAGCAATTTTCCTTTCTAAAACTTTTAACTAGTATTCAAGACCACCAGATACTGTAACTCTGCTTAGGGTTTTGAGTTTTTTTCCATTTAATGAAATAAAACAAAAATTATCAGAAAGACACATGCACAGACAGAAAAAAACCACCACTCAAGAATTAATCAGCCATTGGAACACAAAAAACCCCAAGTCCTAACAAAACAGAATAGCATCCTGCCCAAAATAGGTCTGCATCAAGTCTGTAAATTCTCAAAAAAGATCGAGCTATACCAACTTGTGGCCATAAACATGATGTACATTAACAACTACATACTGCTTTTTACTTTTTATAAGCCAAATAGCTGGCTCTCATACCAATGAACCAGACTTCTTCACCTTGTAATCTGATGGATACATTTTTATCATTACATTTCCATATTTGGCTTTCTGAAAATGGACCACAGGGAAAAGAGTTGTTCTTTACAAAATGTATGCTTATTTATGTGTGCACATTTGTTTCTTTCAAACAGCAAGCAGTTGTTTGTTTGGTTTTTTTTTTCCCCTGTGCAGAAATTACTTGAGTATGGGGAAATATCTGCAGTTGCACAGGATTTGGGCAGGGGGCATATACTAATGTCAACTCAGGGCACAAGAAAACAAATGAAGGAAGCTTTCAGTGAGTAATTCTGTGCAGTCAAATTAAAGTAAGTCTTCTTCATTAGGATCTATAGAAATTTACTGTCAAAAAGCCAACCGCAGTATCTTTCTTCTGGGGAAACATTCTGTTTGCCAAAGGCTCCTTTGGCAAAAGGAAAATTACAAGAAGAAAAATCGTTGTCACTGGAGTTCAAATCCGGCTGTACTGTGTATGGTCTGTCTAAAAGTTGCAGACATCTTTCAGAAACGTTTTGGTTTGGCTTGCAGGGTTCCTTTCACTGGTACTTCCCCTTACTGAGCCTCCGAAAAATTCTCCATTGTGTGTTGTGTGGCTTTTTGATCCTGCCTTTGTCCTCTAGTCTCCTGAGAAGAAATTCTGACTCTCCTCTAGATTCTTGCAAGCTTTGACACCATCTTCTAATCCCTAGAGCATTAGAAGATGTCAAAAGCCAGTTCACCTCTAACCACCCCAGATCCTGTGTTGCTTTGCATGCACGTTTTTGTACGGTCAGCAGCTCCACAGTACTTTCAAGGAAGAAGTTTAAATGCTGCCCACTTCGACCCTGTAGTGAAGATTTCTCTCCCTCAAATGTCTATGTCAAGAAAAAAAGAAAGCTAAACATGAGAGGCATTGCATACCAAAAAAGTACTTACTATAAGCTTTAAAATCACGACATTTCTAAAATGCTTCTTTTGTTCTCTTCCACTTGCCCCTTATTACTTTAGTCTTTTGGGTCATGCATTTCAAGTGTTTTTCTGTGCACATCGGATCAAACTCTCTTTTAACAACGATGTAGAACTTGAAATTCTGATGTAACGAAGATCTTGGCATCAGAGATCCGCGTTAAGGGACCTGCAGACAAAGTCCCTGAGGCTGCTGCACAAGGTCTGCCCACAGCCCCCAGTGCTGTGAGACAGTCCCCAGCCCAGAGGCTTAGGGTGTTCCCCTCGGATTTGAGTGTGAGGCTGAGCTGCCTGTTTCAGTGAACATATGCAGGGTGATTCAGAGGACAGACACTCCTCCACTACCAGTTATTCAGCAGCCCAACTCTTGGAGCATTTGCTGGGTTTGGGAGAGACCCAGTTCCTGCTCCTATGCCAGCAAGGTGACAGCCTGCAGCTGGCTCTGTCCCAGTGTGCAGGAGAGCCTGGAGCACTGAGCGCTGGGTCATTTTCCCTCCCTTGTCCCAGGTGTCACTGTAAAATGACAAAGGCTTCCCTGAGACAAATTCCAGCAAAACAGCGACATTTCCAGAAACATTTCTCACCAACAAACCCCCAAGATTTTGCTCATGCTGGCACTTTCTGATGAAAGGCAATTTTCTGATGAAAAGTGATTTTCCGGTGAAAGCATCCAGATAATTTTCACGGCAGGGATGAGTGCATGACTCCTGTGATTTGACCCACTGTTGGAAGAGCAGCATCCCACCCTGCCCTGGGGTACAGGCATGATCCCCTTGCCACTGACCACCCACAGACTTGGTGACTGTAACTCGGTACATCTGCCATTAAAGCTGGGGTCAGGCTGAACTTGCAGTCAGACCGCTCTGAGTATTTCTCGTGCTCCTGAACAAAGATGATTCAGATACTGCGCAGCCTGTCCTCAAAGCTGGCTGGCTGTGAAATCAAAGTAGCAATTTCTGTTTTTAAAGTCACCAAGGGGCCATGAAAGGGCCCTCTGGTTCTTGCTATACACTCTTTGATCAGTAACTATGGCTTAGTTCATGCTTCATCTTCAGCCCAGCTGCTAGCAAAGGTAACCAGAGCCTTGCCTTCAGTGGGAGGGGTTGTCTCTCATGGTATGCAGCCATGTTATGGGCACAAGACAGCTCTGGTACAATTGTCCCTGTACAACTTGTCTTTGTTGAGGAGAAAGGGCAAGGACATGGGCAGGAGCTATACCTGCTTACCTCTCTGAATTTCCTTTGACCCTGAGACAGCACAGTCCCAAATCACCACTTTTCAAAACCTCTCAGCCTGCCATATTTATCCTGCCAGTGAAGCTGCAAATAAATAAACACAGAACACCAACAGGAAAAAGGGAGATGACAAAAGACTATGAGCAACTGCTAGAAGGTAACTGCAGGGTGTGCTAAAATACCCAGCCAGAGTCTAATTAGCTTGTGAAATTACATTATGTGCTATTCAGTTGCAGTCACACAGCGAAGGGGCTACTGAGATAAAGCTACCTGCATGTGCCTTTCATTTCTGCTTCCAATTGCCCCTTTGACTTGCAACTATGAAGACAAATGGCTGTGTTTATGGAAAGGTTGGAGAAGGGTCTGGGAGTCAATGGGAGGGAAGACAAGACCACATGCATGAGGACTTTACTCATGCACTGTGGTTGCCTATGACCAACCTGGCAGACTGAAGAGACAGGAGACATGGATGGCACTCCCGATCTAGGAGACTGCAGAGGTAACCAGCTGTGTATCCTTGAGTTACTCTGCCCAACCAGAAGCAGCCTGCTGCTTTGGGCCATCTCAGCCCCAAACTGCACAACCAAAATTAGACACCTTGTGTTTCTAAGCCATAAATACTGAGCCTTGAGACCTGTTCAACTGACACCTTTTTCCCTGAAAATGCTGTAGATGTCTTAACAGCTGACTACATGGACTTGGCGTATACATCTGAATTGTGGAGAAAGACACAGACACGCCTACCTACTGGGCAAGACTGTTACTGTGATCTTAAGTCTTTCTTCCATTTCCCTGCCTCCTTCACTTACTGTCCCTGTGACAGGCAGATATATTCTTCAGTCCACTGTCCTGCTTCTTTTTGCCCCAGTAGAGTTGCTGGGAAGAATGGAAAGCAGATAAGTAGTACTACAGATGCACAAAATGCCCTTTCATTAATACCTTCTTCTGAACCAGCTGTTATCACGCCTGCAACCACTTTCAGCACACACTTCTCCAAAAGCAACAGTATTTGTTAGAGGAAAACAAATGTCACCTGGCTCTACTTTATGGAGAGCAACCAAAACCTAGTATCAGCAAGAAGCAAGAAACACATAAAGAATAAAACAGATCATAAAATACTTATGAAACAGAACACCATCAACTTGGCTGATTTTCAGATGCTTATCAGGAACAGCACAGTACCTCACCCAGAGAGGCTGGGGGATGAAATGTCAACACATCCAGTGTCTTAAAACTCCTTGGACTCTGTGACCGTGGCTGGAAGCAGCTTGAGGGAACAGTATGTGCTCCAGCAGCCAGCTGCTACTATCTCCCACTCTGATCACACCACACACCAGTGGAGAGGGGCTGTATTATACCTTAAGGAGGAGCGATATACCCTGGGTAACATTTCTTTTGAGGATGCTTCTTGAGGCTCTGCTATATTCTCACTGACTGGTGACCTCCTTCTGGGCTACTATCCCTCCCCTTCACTTTATGTTTCTTTGGTTTTCTCGTGTTTATAATCTGCTTCACCACAATGAATACACAAAGCTTCTCAATCTGTGGTTTTCACCCTTGAAACAAGCATTGATACCAATTCCTTCTTGCTTACCAAACACACCCTTGTAAAACAACCAACACTTGTATCTGGAGCTTGCTGACAGGTCCCATAATACATGTGAAGGATTTGATTTCTTCAAGAACCACCCATGTTCAACAAGGTAGATTCAAACTGGAGTGAGTTGGGAGAGTAATCCAAAGTTACTTGGATGGCTAGTGGAATGGAAAACCTGTCCTAAAAACAGACCATTAAATGCATTTGGCTTGGTTACCATCATCAAATGAGGGCAGAGACATGTTTTCTGTCTATGAATATACCAAGGGGATGAAGAGAAGTGCTGTTCAATGGCTGTCAAATGTTCTTATTCAGGTCTATCTGGACCTGCTGAAAGTACTGCTATATCCATCTACTTACTAACTGTCTGTTAACAATCCACAGCTCAGCCCACAGAATGGAAAATATGATCATTCCCTAATCCTCTTCAGTGCAAAGTCAAACAGGAACACACTGGCTTGTTATACTAGAACTGCTGATTTGGTCCAGGAGGGGCTGGGAAGGCCAACACCTAAGCTAAGTAACTCGAATCAGCAGGGGAGGTAGGAAGAGGAAGGAAAGGGACCTTCCATGCTCAGGTTTTACTAGCTATATAAAAAGAGAACCCATCTGTAGTTGGAAGGACAGTGTTGGCTGGAGAAGAAATGGCTACTCCAGCTTTCAGAATCTGCACTCTAGAAGACACATGAGGTTCCAAAAAAGACCCCCTGCAAGAACAGGGAAGACCAGTGATCTTTTAAGATGAAGCTTCTCGGTTTCTGGGAATGGTGGTACGGTAGTTCCCATGACAACAGGGGTCTGCACTCACCTCGGAGGACCCCTCCAAGTCCTACTTGCCTATAATGTTCAACTGGCAAAGGAAATGATGTGCTTGGTGGTGCTGGAGCTGCCCCTTGGGGTCTGGGATCCCCACCTGGCTGGCACAGGCCCAGACCACAGCCCCTAGGGCTTGCTTGTCTTTGCCCTGCAGCAGGACCCTCTGTGGGAAACACCCAGGGGTGACACAGCTATCCAGGTGCACCCACAATTCCTGCACAGCCTGCTGTGCTTGGACCAGGCACGACCTGCCCAGCCTGGCCTCAGGGGGCTGTTCAGCACAGAGGGTTTGTTTATGAGAGTCACTGCCAGGCAGGGAGGTACAGTAAGGCAAGAAAAAAAAAAGATTACTTCACAAGCCACGGTGTTCTGCAAAGAACAGCTTCAATTTAGAAACATTGATGTTCTTAGTATTTCTGACTAAAGTTACCTTGGAATTTTCTATTTCCAGATTTCCAGAATGTTTTTCTTTGGTTTGGCCTATTTTTTCACTGAAATTGAAAGTAAAAAACCTCAAGAGAATAATGAAGCACCGGGAGCCTCCTTGCTGGCAAGCATCCCCCTCTTCCCCTGATTTTACACAAACCAGAAATCTTCCTGCTTAGTGCCCTCTCTTTTATAGCTCTGATAGAGTCATCAGAACCTTGGAAGCTACAATGTTTGGTTTTTTTTAAAAAATCCAGTATCTGCAAATTAAAGAAAATGCTTTATCCTGAGCTTTCACGTGAAGAAGCCCAGTTACTTTGCAACTTACCAAATCTGATTTCTGAAGAATTGTATTTTCTATCCTAGTGCTCTGAAAACAAGACATTCAGTTCTCACTTGGAAAAGCTTGAACAATGGCACTTGGCACTTACAGCACACCTGCTCCTCAGAGATATGGCAGGATTGCAAAAATAAAGATGAGGGTTATCTCCTGCAAGTGGCAGCATAAATCAAAACACTGCAGAACCAGAGCAGGGCCAGAGTTCTTGCCAAGGGCACTTAGGAGCAGTTGGAACAGTTTCCCCAAGGAATGACACACTCCTCTGAAAGGACCAGCCCAAGAGAGACAGGGCTGTGTGACAAAGCAGTGGCATTCCACACCTACCCAGCACCTGGGAAAAGGCGATGTTGTGGTGGCACCTGGCTGTGCTCACAGATGCCTGCAGATGTACAGCACCTGGAACTGTGGTCTTCCTAAACCCAGCATCCTCTTCCTTTTTCTTCGCCTCAAGCTTGTCTCACACTAAAAGAGAATCTCAGTCTTGTTCTCTCTCTCTCTCTCTCTCTCTCTCACTTCCTAGTCATATTAAAAGAATAACTGACTCTTAACAGCATTTTAAAGTACGTCTTCCCTCTCATTTCTCCCAGTTTCTCCGTTCTTTCAGTCCCTATTTTTCAAGCTCTTATCCTTCTGCCTCCCACTCACTGCTAGTTCCATTTTACTGACCCATATTAATTTTCCTGATTCCTGCAACCCTGTAACCTGATATAAGAGTTGGGGGTGCCTGTTTTTTTTTTCTTGGAGGAAAGGAGGACAGAGTCAAGCTTACTGTTTTCCTTTTACTTTTTTTCCCAAACCTGTACTCCCCCTGCTCACTTTCCCTTTATACTCTTATCTGAAAGCAAGTGAAGGATTTGCCTATGTTGCCTGTGGGTAGATTTGCTTTCCTGCTGGTAGCAGCTCAGGTGCAGCTGGCAGTCATCTCCCACATTGCCCTTGCACTGAAAGGCTGGAAGTTGTGCTGCTGCACTTGCACAGAGGATGGATCTGACCGTGGTGAAACCACACACCCTCTCATATTCTCTCTTTCTGCTCAAGGCAACAGTAAAAACAGTGCTTTCTGTGACAGCAGTGCAGAATATAAGAACCTACCTTAAAATACCCAATATTTCTACTGTGTATGAAGGCAACTAGCTGCAGACTGGGAGAAAATATCTGCAGCATCTGCTCACAGGCAGTCAGTGCGGAGACCTTTTGGGAGGGTGCTGCAATTTCTCTTCTCATCATCTCTATCCAGTGTAGCGTGTGCCAATTTTCCAACACAGCTCAGGATGCATTGGATGGCTGGGACCTTCACACTAATTTCTGTATTTCCTATTTGAATCCAGGCTCAGGAAATGAGCTGGAGCAGAGGGAAAAGGAGTGTTTGTGTGTGTGTATGTGTGTGACTGTAGGGAAAGGTGAGAGTACAGTGAGTGAATCATCAGAGGGGTGGGCTGGCACGTATCCTGGTGAACAGCCCGTTCTGGCTGGGGCTAAGACCCACCAGTAGCATGTCCCAGCCCCTGGGGCACCCCCTACCCAGGAAGTGCTGGACAAGACACCTTGGTTAGGATGCTGCTTTCACTGGACCTGATTCATGCCATGTCACTCCTCTTCAGACAACTTCCAGGCTTCTGAGTTTTTTCTGGCTGCCCCCACCTTTAGTCACAATTATGAACTGTCACTGCTTATTTCATCTTCCAAATGCCTTCAGGTCTGAATATGCATGAGGGCCAAGGAAGTCCCAGACATACAGCATCATCCTCACTGGCACCTCTTGCACCAGCGAGTCAGGGACAGGAGGGCAATTGCTCACCGACCTGTAAGGTCAGAAGAGGCTCTTAAGCTGATCCCCTGTGATCCCCCTCATGAGCCAAGTGGCTCATAAATCATATGCATGGCTTCAACTGAGCTGAGTTGTAATGTTTAGAAAGACTGACAGAATGTATTTAAAAACTCTATGAGATGTTTGCAAGCATGTCTAGATAAACGGTTTCCATTGTTAATTACCCACACAGCAACATACTTTAATTTAGAGCATGAGTTTGTCTAGCCGCAGGTTTCTGTTGCCCACAGACATTCTCTTATTCTGATTCTCAGTACATTAAAACCTCTTCTAGTGTCTCATTATAAAGCAGAACTTTCAGATTTTAAATAATCTTTTCAACTTGCCCGCTTAATGGATACCAATCCGGACAGTATCTAAAGCCTCACACTTTGTCTCTTAACTAGCATGTCAGATGGGAAATTGTGTACAGTCAGTAGTTTACCAGGGTCTCCAAATCCTTAGAGCCCCACTTTCCAAAGGACTCTTTTGTCCCAGGGCCTTTAGGCTTTCTGTGCTTAGAGGTTGTACTCTCTGCTGATGGCCATGCAGTTACCTTCCCATGTTCAAATCAGTTCAGCTAACTGTGCCAGACACTTCTCATGTGTCATTGCCTGTGCATTTCATTCGAAATGGCTTTGTTTTTTATCCCAGATCACCAGCAAAACACCTAAGTAGCTCCAGGCCAACACCAGAGATACTTGCACGCCTTTCTGCATGCACTGTCACTGGATGATGATGTCTCATGTTGGTTTTGTGCTACTACGAGATCGAAGAGAATTTTTTTAAACATTTAATATGGAAGGGAAGTTTTTGAAACATGCCTTTTTCTTAAGTAAGAATGTTATGTGCCACCAATTCAAATGTTTTACAGAAGTACTTCCATCAGAAGTTATTTTCTTCTGAAAAATTTATAACCTTAAAAAAATTATACTAAGTTTAATTAATGTTCTACATAGACTGCAATTAACTGTGCTTTCATCCTCAAAAATGTGGCTGATTGTACTCAGTACCATCTTTTCGATGTTTTTACTTGGAGCTAATATCATGCTTACCTTCAGAAAATCCAACAGCCCCTAAAGTTTCCTCCTGGTACTTTCTCAAGCTTTTATTTAAAAACTATTGCAACAAATTGTATAACTTTTTTTCCCCCCATTTGTATACCGCTCTTCTATTTCAATTTGCCTTAATCTAAATGTCTCCATGGACACTGCAGCAAGCCCCCAGTTTCAAAAACTTTCATATTTCATCTAATTGCCACATTTTAAGCAACGAAAATGTAAGCATTTATAAAGTGGAATGATTTAGTGCAATTTTTCTAAGTGCCACACACATGAATCAGCTCATTACCTCAGCCTAGCTATATGAGGTCTGGCCAAATGTAAATCTGTTTGCTTTCTTTCATTCCAAACCTCCAGAATTGAAAGCAACATATCCTGGAGCTCTGAGATGAAATTTCCAGATGATATTTTTATTACAAATAAATGAACAATTTCTCTCTTTCAGAACACTGAGACTGTGCTCAATAAGCCCACGGAGCACAGGCTCCCTTGCAAAAGTCAGTGGAGCAATCTATGCAGTACAAGAAGCTGTGCTGTACCCCCAGGATATTACACAGCAGGCTATGATGAGTAGCTATAGTAATTTTACAAACATGTCTGGAGGCCAAGTGACTATTATCATGAGATTGTTCCAGAGACCCCCTGGATGATTTACCTGGAAATTTGGAGAATAAACCTATTGGTAGGTATAGATAGCTTTGGTGGTGGAACCAGGAAAAGAAATTAAACATGGAACATATTTTGCTGGGTGAGCCACATTGCACCAAATGCAAACCAGTTAACAATGTGACGAAGTTACCAATGTTCCTGTGGAAGAGTTTTAACTGTTTAATTATTTACCAGTAATGTTATATTGCAGCATACTTATATAATATTTAAAAGAAGACCTTAGCCTGCTATTTATTAATGAGAAGATATTCCGTAGGCTGAAAGAGTTCACTGGTACAGAATAAAGTTATTAACAAGTCAACAGGAATTTTATTTTAGTCAACTCTTGCCTCATCTCCAAGCAATACAGATGAACACACACCTTTTTTTTTTTTTTTTTTTTTCACTTCTAAGCCTAAAACACTGCAGAGAGTCTCATATGGCTCCCAAAGTCTATATTGTTACCTACTGTCCTCTAAATCTTCCAGGGAAGCTCCTTGACCCATTTTCTCTTTACTTGGGAAAAATAACTCAATAGAAGATGCTGCAGTGAGACCCAAGCTGTTAAGAGCCAGGCATGAGCAGCTTTAGGCAGTGACTTTGCTCAAAGGGGGAATTTTGAGCAGAAGGTCTGCAGGCTTTCTGAGGGACTCTGTGTAAACACGTTCCACAGTGCTGTGTCCCCACCCACAATCCAAAAGCAACTCTCAGTGAAAGAAAATACAGCATTCCTCTTAACCCTCCTGATACAACAGAGAAAGATTTTCTTGCTGGGACCATGTTTCCTTTATCTTCTCTCGAGGAAGCTACCACGATGGAACAACTAGGTGTGTTTGCTAAAGTTTAGAGACCTTCAGTGAAGCAGGAAAGGTGGATTTTTGTTGGGGTTTTTTTGTTGTTGTTGTTTTGTTTTGTTTTTGTTTTTTTTTTTTTTTTTTTTTTTTTTCCCAGTGGTGGAAGGACTGCAGAAAGCAATTTCTTTTTTTTTTGCCAAGAGGTGCCAGGTCTCCAAATATAATCATAACTAAATACAACCTGTTGTTATCCAGCACTCTGTCTACACAACCAATAACAAGAATAATCCATCACTCTTTCAAATGTTTTCTCTTCATTACCAGCTTAAGGCAGCCTTGCAAAGGGGAAGGCCTATCTCTGAAAAGAGTTGGCAAAGCTGGCACGTGATGTGCTATTTGACCAGGGGGTTTCCAGGCATGTGGGGTCCTGGGCAGTGGCAGTCAGAGCTGGTGCAGTGGGCAGTGTGCTGTGCAACAGTGATGCTGGGGACTCACAGCAGCAAATGTGTCTCCCCAATGTGTGAAGAGAGCAATCCTGCACTCCATAATATACGGATACTGAGATATGCTCTGTATAACAGCTGTATGTGGACAGCCAATAAAGGACAGATTTAAATTCAAATCCACAAAGGATAGACTAATACATGTATTCTTTTACATTAAGGGCTGTATCATTCAGATAGCTCACAGACAAGCTCAGTTCCCAGTAAAATGATCAAAGGACATGATCACCCCTTCTTGATATTTGCAAAGAACTTTCTGCGATTAGTCTTA
>JAWWLV010000088.1:57546076-57629416 GCA_035041135.1 Platyrinchus mystaceus
ATGTGGGGTCCTGGGCAGTGGCAGTCAGAGCTGGTGCAGTGGGCAGTGTGCTGTGCAACAGTGATGCTGGGGACTCATAGCAGCAAATGTGTCTCCCCAATGTGTGAAGAGAGCAATCCTGCACTCCGTAATATACGGATACTGAGATATGCTCTGTATAACAGCTGTATGTGGACAGCCAGTAAAGGACAGATTTAGATTCAAATCCCCAAAGGATAGACTAATACATGTGTTCTTTTACATTAAGGGCTGTATCATTCAGATAGCTCACAGACAAGCACAGTTCCCAGTAAAATGATCAAAGGACATGATCACCCCTTCTTGATATTTGCAAAGAACTTTCTGCGATTAGTCTTATAAATTCCATGGGAGTCAGATAAATGATGCACACCACTCCAAAAATCCCCATAGAACTTGGCATTTACGTTTTAGATTGAGCAGAACAGAGGTTCTTGACTCCTTGACTTTAAAGCTGTCTGTGTGGCACAGAAGCAACATCACTTTATCAAACCCCATCACTTTCAACTGCTTTCAGACAAACCAGAGCTGTCTGAAGGACAACTTGCACAGCAAATTTCTCTGACCATCAGAGAGGAGCTGGGAGACCATACTATGATGACTTAGACTTGTGAACTTTGTAGTTACTCCTCAGTTTCGGACTCTAAGGATATCATACAGTAATTTCATCTTGCATGAACTAAGTTGGTCTCACTTGTGAAAAGAGTTTCCTAATTTAGAATCGTAGCTCGCAGACTGAGGCACAGAGTGTGCCCATGTACCTGAACACCAGGTAGATGTAGTTTTTATTTCTGTCATTATGATGGTCATAGACATTGTGATTAAGATGTTCTGTCAAAAAGCATTCACAATCTAAGGGCAGGATTACACAAAACAGGTGATAGAACTAGACAAGGCCAACTGAGAACTTAAACGAGAAAGCAAACTTTTGCATATTGCTGATGACTGAAGCTGTTGGTAAAAGATGCTCTAAGGGCTTGTAATTTGTTATGTGTTACCATTTTGATTTAAGTACTATCTGAGGAGAAAACCTACTTTAAGCTTGTGAAAGGAAAAAAAAAAAAAAAAAAGAAACACTGCACTTTTAGTCAAAATACTGTTCTGCAGTGCTCTGAGTGCCACATCCCTTAAGCAAGGACATGTGAATGTGAAACTGAATACGAATCTCATGTGTCTATAGGAACTCCCTTGTGAGGATGTAGAAAAGGCAGGTGACAATTGCTAGTGAGTCACTTGGTCTCTCCCTGGCTTCCAGCCAGCTGTGGCCTGAAGTGCCTGGAGCAAACACAAAGTGCAAACGATCAATTTAGGGGACAAGTACAGTAGATCAGTTCAGATGCCAAAACTGGTGATACTGTTACACCTCATAAGTTTTGCATTTAAACAGCAGAGCTGAGAAAAAAGTATAACGAACTCTCAGATGATCCCCAGGGAAATTAGTTAGTCCAATTCCCCAAGATTCTTCTTATAAAAAGTCACCCTCAGTGCCTATACACTATAAATAGTTATCTGTAATACCAGCAGGGAGATTTTTTTTTTTTTTAATACATGGGTTTTGTTGACTGTGCTGTAATTTCTAGAACAGTTAATTCCACAAAGAAAGGAAAAACACAAGATGCAATTTATTAAGGCTTTCATTCATGAAAACAAACCATCTATGCTTCACATGAGGCTCTAAGTTAAAATCAAGGTCTTGTTATCACATGCAGAACAACAATTGAACATTCAGAAGAGAGAGAAAGTGGTAAAAAATGAGCTCTCAAGCAATGAAAAGCTTAATTCCAGAGCCTCAAGTAGAGTGCCATTTTAGGCAATGCCAACAATTGTTTTACTCCCTTACATTACTTTTCATCAAAATAAGTAAATGATTTAATGTAAAAATGCGTTATCACCACCTAGAAGTATCCCAAACTGCAAGAGTTTTGAGATAAGATACTATTCAACAAAATGACATTTCTGACAAACTGAGGCCCCGAATCTTTTATGTGTTCCTATTTAACTACCTATTTGGATTACAAACCTAATAAAATCAATAGTTATAACTACAAAATCAAAGAATGGTTGAGGTTGCATGGGACCTCTGGAGATCACCCGGTCCAGCCCCTTCTACCTGCTCAAACAGGGCCACATAGTTGTCCAGGACTATGTCTAGGGGGCTTTTGAATATCTCTAATGATGAATATGCTACAACCTCCCTGGACAACCTGCACCAGTGCTTGGCCACCCTCACAATGAAAAGGTATTTCAAAGGTAAATGCCTGTGTTTGTTTCCATCACCTTTGGTCCTTTCACTGGGCACCACTGCAAAGAGCCTGGTTCTGTCCTCTGTGAGTCCTCCCTGCAGATATTTCTACACATTGATGAGATCTCCCTGAGCCTTCTCTTCTCCAGCCTAAAGAGTCCCAGCTCTCACAGCCTTTCCTATAGGAGAGAAGCTCCAGCCTCTGCATCATCTTCATGGCTCTCCATTGGACTTTGTCCACTATGCCTGTATCTCTCTTGTACTGGGGACCCAAAACTTGACACAGCGCTCCAGGTGTGGCCTCACCAGCGCTGAGCAGAGAAAGAAACACCTCCCTCGACCTGCTGGCAATACTTTGCCTAATACAGCCCAGGATACCAGTAACCTTCTTTGCTGCAAGGGCACATTGCTGACTCATGGTCAACTTGGTGTTCACCAGGACCCCCAGGCACTATTCTGCTGAGCTCTTTTCATCTGCGTGGCCTTCAGCATGAACTGGCCTGAGGGGCTGTTCCTTGCCAGGTGCAGAACTCTGCATTTCTCCTTGCTGAGCTTGCTGAGGTTCCACAGGCTTCCTGAGCCCATTTCTCCAGCCTGGCAAGGTCGTTCAGGACATCAGAACAACTGTCTGGCCGGTCAGTCACTCGCTTAAAGTTCCTTGCTGCAGGTACACTGTGCTTCATCCTCCAGGCCACTAATAAAGATATCTAACAGGACTGGACCCAGTACAGACCCCTGGGGTATGCCATTTAGTTAGTGGCCTCCAACTAGACTTTGTGTCACTGATCACCATGCTCAGGGCGTGGCCATTCAGCCAGTTTTCAATCCACCTCACTGTCTGCTCATGCACCCCTTACAGCAACAGCTTGTCTACGAAAAGCTATTGAGAATCATTAAACAAGACTCTCTTACCCTTGTCTGAGATTACTTTTGTGTGTACCTCTGTGAAATGAAATCTTCACTCACAAGATTGTTTAAAACACATGTTCATGATTTATCTATTCCCCATCCTCAACATTATGAAAGTTGAAGAACAATGTGTAAATTAAGCTTAGAAGGTTAAATGGTTTTGGCTTCTTTATGAGCTATTTTTAACTTCATTATTTATAAACCTTTTTTTTTTGTTGTAATGTTCTTTAGCTGAAGGTTATTGAACTGTAACTTCCTGTCACAGCATCTTTAATTAGGCCAGCTTTTCCCAATACGTTAGGAAGCATGGTGAAGAAGAAACTATCACAGAATCACAGAATATGCTGAGTTGGAAGGGAACCACGAGAATCATTGAGTCCAACTCCTGGCCCTGCACAGGACCATTCCCAAGTATCACATGATGTGCCTAAGCATATAATCCAAATGCTTCTTGAACTCTGTCAGGCTTGGTGCTATGACCATTTCCCTGGGGAGCCTCTTCCAGCACCCAACCACTGATCTGCTTCTCCCGTTTTACACTGTGGTACTACAAATGATTGAGCTCAGGGGTACTCAGGCCTATAAATGCTTTTGTGAATCAGGAGAAAATGTTTGATGTTAATGTCTGAGTTCACTACCCTTTCTTCTGTGATGAGGAAGGTTGTCTAACAAAAGAAATAAGATTTCTTCCTCAGATAGAAATAGTCGACATTTCTGTTTTCAACAAGAAAAAAATTAAGAGTTTAGTATGATGACCATCTGGCTTCCAGTCGAATCACAGTGTCTTGTGGTTGTTCAGCTCCTACAGTGTGTTTAAAGCTTTTGCTGTAATGTATCCCCAACTGGTTTAAGACTCCTCTGATGTATTAGCTGCTTTCCTTAAGTCACTCAATGCCTGCCATTTGTTTACAGAGTTGAGAAGCCCACTTAAAGGTATCATATGCCTAAAATGCCTTAAGGATACTCTATGCCTTTGGATATTTTTGGAGAAAAGTCTTGGAGATAACTTTTGTGGTGGTCTTGAAAGAACTTATTGATTGAGGGCTCCTGCTCTGATTCTGTCTCAGCAGATTTTACCTTTAGAGAAGATTTTTCACCATTAAATCTAAATCTTACATAGAAATCTCCCATTCTGAAAACTTTGAAATAAAAAAAATTATCATTGTCTTGTTACTTTACACAGAAGAACGTGACTGTCTTCACAGGTTTGTTTTCTTTATACATTTGAAGTGTACCTTTCCTGAAACTTCCAGAAGCAGCTATTATACATATTACTGGGTTAGTGGATTTTATTTAATTTAATCAGGAAATAAAAGCTAAATGAGAAAAAATTGACAAAATATATGCCCTAGTTTGGTAAGTAAAACATAATTTAGTATCTGATTCTGTTTACTGATAATTGAGCAGCACCTGAAACACCTTATACTACTTCCCAAAAAGAGTAACACTCAAGGTGAATCAAGGAGACTATTAGCAAGAACAAGACATATACAGTACAGGAGAACACGATCCTTCCCATCCTTGTTAAACCACTAGGGATTGCCACTGTCATCCAGAACATCTGGACCATTTAATAAAGTCAACAAAATGTATGATTGAGTCTTCTGCTGTATTTTAAAAGATATAGACAGGGACCTTAAATAATTTCCTTGCCCACTTAGTCATTACTTCTAACTTACAAGGTCCCACGCTTGCATCTTGTGTGAAGTCATTTACACCTCTGCAGGACATCACTGGGTGTAACAGCTTGTCCACTCAGATGGCATTAAGGGATTGGGGTATGGAAAATTGCTCTCCCCAGAAAAAACCCAGCATGTTTTTTCATGATTGGTTTCTCTGTCTTTCCCTGAAGCAATAACAGGAGAGATAGATGGCACATAGAGCTTTTGTTTTCTGTAAAAACACCAGCTCAAGGAAAAGGTCACTGTTTGTTAGCCAGAGCACCCACAACAGCTCTGACACAGAATCATAACAACAGTAATGCCAGCCAGAAAGCCTGGAAAATGTACACACTGAGTATGGTGTGTCCTTGAAGTAGTATTTACTATTTATTTGTTTCTTAGTCAGGAAGGATGCACATCCACTTTCTGCTTGTTAGGAGACTGCAAAACCAGACCAAAGAACTAACGCTGGGCACAAATTTTAATCTAGATACTGGGGACACAGCTCAGGATGATTAACATGAGTTTGAACTCACATGAGCTCTCTTCTCTCCACACTTGTTACTTGAAGAGCTGCATTGGCTTGCTAAGCCACAGAGAGAGTACACACAAGGAGTTTGCAGCCTAGGTCTCTGACCCTGCAAGTGATTCCTCCTTGCCCAGCCAGAAGCGATCCTTCACCTGTCCCCTGTGCAAGAGAGCCACCTTTGCCTCAAACAAAATAACCCTTTCCAATCTGTCCACAGACCTGTGCAAAGGGCAGAACAAAGACTATTTGCAGGAGCTCAGTGTGCTTTTAGAATTTAAGGACACAGAACAATGTAGGAGAATTTATTCTGATCTTCTCTGCATTGCAAGTATTTCACCTTTGTAACTTGATCTGCAATTGGTAATTTACTTTTGATTGAAGTAGAGTGTGCTTAGCTGAAGGCTACCTACCAGGAGGGCACTGAGCTTTGAACTGAAAAAGTCTAAAAATACAAAATCCACTAATTCTCCTCCTAGTCTGTCCCAGTAATTAATCACTGTGGTATTAAATATTGGCATATAGTTTCCCATATGAATTTCCCAGGATTCAGCTTTTATCGATGCATCATCTCCTTGCTTAATTTAAAGGTCTTTTAGATGATACAGTTCTCCTCCCCTCATAAAAAAACACTTATGTGCTTAATCCACTCATCTTCCTTCCAATAATGTAAATTAACTGAAATGTTTAAGTTTCTTACTATATAGCATTTTCTACAGGTGTCTAAGATTTACACTTTTTCAAAACACCCTTAAAAATAGTAATGTGAGAGTTGACTGCAGTATTCTAATGTCAGCCTCACCAGCACTGCATACAGGCACAAGAAATCTTCCAGCTTCTAACCACTACTCCTCAGCTTAGATACTCAAGGGTGACATTAACTCTTCTGACTTTATGTTGCAATAGGAACTTACAGTAGTTGTACCTTAAATCCTATTTAGAACCTCATTTTGGGAGTCAGACTCTGCTTTTACATGAACAAGTCTGCATTCATCTATTGCACAATTTTGCATTTGACTACGAAAATGCGCTACTTCTAATGGTGCCAGCTTACCAAGAAATCCAGGCTTCTTTCATACTCTTGCTTTATCCTCACTATTACCCTGCTCCACCCAACAGAACATTATTAGCCTATTATTATGACTCCCTATTTATGTTTAGACCATTAGTAACAATATAAGGTGCCTAAACTTTGGGAATTGTAAAAGTAATTTCTTAGCTCTCACTTAAACCCTGAACACTTGAACACTAAATACACCTCAGTTTTCAACAGTATAATATCCTTTGTGCTTAGAATTCCAAGATACTGGAGAACTGATGGTTAGTTACAGTAAAAAGCATGTGTTTTGGAAATGATATTTCTTTTAAAATTATTAGGACAACATAGTGTTAATTAATACCCAGTACTACTGTCCCCAAATTTTAAACCATAAAAGCCTTTAAAATAAAGATCATATAATAAATCATATATCAATTAACATACCAAATGTTTTATCTTTTTATTTGGCTGCTACTGAGTGAGTCTGATTCCAAATCAAAATACTCAGTTGATATGTAACCTGAGCAGACCTGGCAAGCAAAGGGTGGATT
The DNA here is from genome assembly GCA_035041135.1 of Platyrinchus mystaceus. Classification (NCBI taxonomy): domain Eukaryota; kingdom Metazoa; phylum Chordata; class Aves; order Passeriformes; family Tyrannidae; genus Platyrinchus; species Platyrinchus mystaceus. The sequence goes on from JAWWLV010000088.1 coordinate 57,553,023, forward strand.
AACTGTACATGAGGTAATCAGTCAAATGCAGGAGTCTCTCTGCAGTGGCTGGACCCATCTTCCATCAGCGTACATTTTATTTTCAATGCAACAAAACAGTAAATGACCACCCTCTTTTCTGCTAGTGGCATTGGGAAATGAGCCATCCAGCCCCTGGATGAGGGCACACAGGAAGAATGCTGCTTCCAGGAAAGCTCAGCCTTCAGCTGAAAGGCAGAACTTCATGGGGCGAAGTACTGTCTTAGTAGACGAAGCTTACAACCCCATTTAATGACCATGGGGCTGGGAAAAAAGCCCACACATTTAGTGTCAAGCTTGGACTTGGGTAAAACTAGAGAGGCCATGAACTCTTCAAAACATCCCCACCTCCCAGACCCCTTAGACTGCGTTTCAGCACATATGTAAAGAAAGTATGATGTCCTCCTCTATCATTTTTCAGATAAGTTCTCACTGGCCTACATAGAATTAATCGTAGAAAAGTGAACTGCTTGCACAAAAAAAGGGACTAAACCCTTAGGAAATTTGGTGAACTAAAGAATAAACAAAATATATGTAAGACTTGATTTTCAAGGGTATAAATCATCCACAGCTTACGCTTGAAAATACTAAACACATCTGAAAATTGGGACAATTGCTCTATTTCTGCTGTAAAGTTGCTGCCTCATCTTCCTTGGCCTTTATCTCACCCTATAACATCAAAATACTTTAGATATGGTTTTTACACTGGGGTACTGAGAGTTCATTCAAAGTGTTAAAGTACCCTTAGGGAAAATTGCTCTGTTAACTCAAACCTAACCTCAAAACATTAGGCCACAAGCAAGGCTGATTTTTATCCCCACAATAGCTGGTTTGTCATCTGGTTAGAGATGTCAGAAAACAAATCTGTTGGGTAAAACTGTCTGCTGGTGTGAACTGACAAAGCCATTCTGGCAAGGCTGCATTTGGCCCAATCTTCCCTCAGTTTGATGTGACACAATGCTTTCTGTGCTCTACCCCAGACAGCCCTCCACACCTTACATACTGAATGCAATACCCTCATATTTGCTGGAATGATTTTGCCTGTCACCTTCCCCGAGGAGACAAAATGCAAAACATGCTTTACTCTGAAAAAAGCTGCACTCACCCGATCTTCTTCTTCTCTGACATCTGGCATGGTGCTGATGCAGAGGCTGACTGCAGTGATGGCAACAAAAGAGACTGAAATACAAGCAAAGATCTTCCCTGGGATCCCTGAGTGGGGGTTCTCCACCATATCCCTGAGCTTTCTCATGCACAAACTCAATCGGCTATTGTCCTGGAAGGCACATTGCGCAGTTTCACTAATTATCATCTCCCTTTCAAACAGCCTGGCCTCAGCTGCCTCTTCCTCTTTCTGTCGCAGTCTCTTTTTACAGCACCACTCCAGGTGGTCCTCTTCTATCCCCCAGTACACAAGCTCCTCCTGGAAAGAAAGAGCGCACATCTCCCTGAGAAGCCTCAGCTTCCCAGCTGTCAGGAAAGTCATGATCGTCCTGAAGGCACTAGGATTACGGTCAAAAAAAAATTCATTGCAGCTAACATCGTAATCATCGCAAATGTTCATGATCTCATCATAGTTGTTGCAAGACTTTAGCTTCCCAAGCCTGGTCAAAGGGCAGTTCTCCAAGGTGGTCCATGGAACTTCGTATTTAATACCGCCTACATTGATGATCACAAACCTGGACCGGTCATCCAGGCGGGCTAAGCAGCACAGGTCTTCTCCAGGGTGCAGAAGTTTGGCCTTTTTGTAGAAGAATCCTTTCTTGGTTTGCACTTCACACAGGTTTTCCAAGTTGTTGAAGGAGTAAGTGCTAAACTCAGGATCTGCATTCCCAGTGAGCAATGCCATTTCGTGATACATCTGCTGAGTCCATAGGGAGGTTGAGGCTACTCAAACAAAAGCATCTGAAGCTTGACCAGAAAATCTATCTGTAAAAAAAGAATTTTAAAATTAAAAAAAAAGTAGGACATTATTAGATGATAAACAATCCTGTCCTCTCAGCCCCAAGAAACTTTTCACCATGGCATTATTTTTCCTTCTATTATTTTAGGAGTATCTTTGCTTGATAGTTGCTTGGGGAAAGAACTTAAACTACAATCAGGTCAGAAGCCATGTTGATATTTCAAGAGGGTTTAATCAGTGAATGAATTTACATTTTACCAACTTAATAAAGAAACTTAGTTGTAAAATTTTTATTATTATTTTGGCCCATCTACAGAACGTTCCTATTACAAAATGCCTATAGTGTGAGGATAAAATGGGTACCTACAGTACAGTCAGAAATGTGAATGCAGAAATGTGGGTAATTCCCAATTTAAATTCACCATGCCTTCGTAGCAATAGCAATGAATACCTGGGAGCTGAGAATCCAGCCTGCAACCAGCACCCAGGTTTGGGTGCATGAATCTCCATAGCACTATTGAGATTCATTTGCCACTGGTACCTCAGCTAATTGGATTATTATTGGATTATATTGGGAGTATCTGCTTAATGGCCCCACTTCTAAGGGTAGAAAAGCTTTTGTTCTGTGCTGGGGTACCTGCCTTCCTGACTACTGACATCTCCAGTAGGAAGGTGGGCATGCTGTGTCTGAGCCAAAACTGGAGCTTGCCTGGGACCCTGGAGCTGCTGGAGGCTCTTCTGTGGGTTTGGCTGTGGGAGGTGGAGAGGGTGCCAAGCAGCCTGGCAGCAGCTCTGAAATGGGAGATCAAACCTAAGAATGAAGCCGAGCTGGAAGTGATCTGGTTGCTGCTCTTACTTCTGGATAAGGCAGAACCAAACTGGTCACATTTAGCAAGAATTATGCATATTATGTATAACTCCAGGATTTAGCTTGTGCCTTCTGCTTATCCCTCCTTTACCACACCACAATCCACACTGCTTCCTCACCTTCTCTAAAGCTCGTCACCCACATTCTTCAAAGCAGTCTCTCCGAATCAGTACTGAGGATGTCTTGAAATGCTACTATGTAATCACACTTGTGAATCACCCAAAACGTCCCGAATTGCTCAAATATGAAGTAGGAAACAAGAAATCAGTGCAGGACTATTGGGATTTCACACAAAAGACCTGGACTGAGAATGGATGCAGTGATGGGGAACAGTTTTAACGAGGGGAGATAAAAACCTTACAAGTTGACAAAAGACAGAAGAAAAAGCTGAGTAGTGAAGGATAGACTGACATAATTGATGACAGGATGAGGCAGTAACTCCATAATTTATAAACAACATTCTCCAATTCCCTCTGAATCTCATGCCTCAGCTGGGAGTGAACAACAAACAAGTGGGTGCCAGGAAAAATCAGAGAGCATACACATTCAAATACATTCCCAGAGGAGCATCTTTCTTTATCTGTAATCAGCACACTAACTCTTAACTCATTAGACTTAGTCAAAATGATCTCTGACAGAGACTGGTGAATACTTGCTACTATAGCACTGAATCACCCTCTAAATATTCTTACCAACCACACTCAAACAACAACACAGCAATAACAGCGGTACTCCTGCTTCAACCTTTCTATGAGAACTCAGTCACTGAATTTGAGAGCAGCATTTACACTGGATATTTGCAAAAGGTCAGGAAGGTTGGTTTATATACAAAAAGCTACAGTCACCTAGAGACACTTTTCAGCACTCTGAAAATTTCAGAAGAGCTAATGATGCCAAAATCTCTCCAATTTCACTTCAGGGAAAAGAAATAATTGTTTGACCATCTGTTTATACAGGGCAACATGAGGAACAGAGACAAGCCCCTTCACCTGGCTAAGGGCCAGTAAAGGGCAATAGGAACAACACACTTTTCTGGTGCTTTTACAGCATAGGCTTGAGTGCAGCTGGGGTTGCAAATGCCACAATGAGTGAGCACTGTCAGCACAGCGTATGTTTTAAGGATTTAGTCTCTTGTTGCTTTCTGTTGGTAAGATAAAATATTCACTTCCACTACTGAGGGCTCTGTGCTTTTGTTTTCATGCCTCACTTGTTCTACAAGTCAACATACTAAAAGTGGTTTACATTGTTTTGACATCAAGGCCAGGATTTGCTTTTTTTCTCTTCCCTGTGTAGCAAGTTGCTGCATAAAGGGGCCAGATACATTTCACAGAATTATTTTGAATCTAATCTTACATGCACTTCTTCCTCCTTCTAAGCAGCAGCTAGCTCAGTGTGAAAATCCGTAAGCATGTTGTTTGCTACAAAATCTCTGAATCTCTGAATCTTTTATTTTGTGAATATGTGGATGTAAAATGACATTGGTTAAATGTAAGGCTTAAGGAAGGAGCTTCTTCTTTTTTTCGTTTTTTGTATTGTCAGTGGAAAAGAGAAAGAGAGAACAGAAGTAGTTATGGATAGTATTGCCTGGGGTTTAACTGGTTGATTCTGGACAGTAGTGGTAGTACCAGTGAATTTTCTGACATCATACTTCAAGATCCCAGAATCCATACTAGGATACCTTATTAGTTGGCAGCATTTGTTTTGGAAATCTCAGATTAAAAGATAAGCACGTGAAGACAGTTGTATTTATTATTCTCCTTGCCACCTATGTGAGATGGCTGCCCAAGACCAGGGCTCAGATGTCAATGGAACAACATGAAAAAGCTTATTGTGCCACATTAACTGTCTACAGAAAAACAAAATACATCGCTGTGGGCTCCCAATTTGGCATCTATCCTGAGAAGTAAAACAAGTCTGGAAGGTCTGTCTCTGATCTTATGTGCATGGAATGTATCATGACCCTCACTACATATTAAAGGGTGTTTCAAAATTATGTGGGTCTTAAAATACTCTCTGCATGCCAAGGTTATCTAATCTATGCACATGCCTGCAGTAGAGCATCCCATTGAAGATTAACTTTAAAAGCCAATACTTCCAGAAATGATACTACTTTTTCATCCAGTTGGCATTTCTACCATTTAATCTGACACATGGGTACAGGAAAGACTATTAAAGCACAGTCTGGAATAAGCTGTCCATCACAGGGATGAAGGACAGAATTTGATTCTATATTTGTTGTTCATAATTTTAAAATGCTGTGGGAGAAATGCTGCATGAATGTTTCAGTTTGATGATCATATACAGAGTGGGTCATACATATTGTGGATTCTTTTCTTTTTTAAGTAGAGTCAAACAATGTTTATTCACTAAGAAGTATTTTCTCTGGCCATCTATATATGCATATGTATGTGTCTACACACACACATGAATTCAGCCAAACAACAGACAGTTGAGATCTTCAAAACACAAATATTTATCATCAAAGATTTTAAAGATTAAATAAATATCGTAAGCACACACCTGCTCCTCCTTTTTGTTGAATTATTTTCTCAATTGAGAAAGGGCTATTTCCTTACCTCCTGCCTTCCCACTTTTTCCACTCCCATCACTGCTCTTCACACAAACGTTCCTCATCCTATTTTATCAGTACAGTTGCATCTAAGTCACATGTGGCTTTGCATGTGGCTCCACTGGTCTCAAGCTGCCTTGAGTAAGAATGAAAAATGGGGTAAAACATCCCTGCCGGCAGGCTGACCAGCCTGGTGAGGAGAGCTTTAAAAGAGGGTTGATGGGGAGGTAGAGGTGGAGCAAAGACTGCAGGGTACTATGGCCAGGAGAGACCTTGTGGTGAGGGTGACCGCGTAAAGTGTGTGCACGTAAATGAGGGTACACCCACAGGAAAGTGTCATGGGAAAAGCACTTAAAACTTTTCTGAGAAATCAACTGGACCAGATGGCTCTGAAGTGCCTGTACAGTAATGCATGCAGACAGGGGGAAAACAGGAAAAATTCAGAGGTCTTTGTGCAGTTCCACAGAAGAATCCGGTATGGTGAGGGTGGTCAAACACTGGAACAGAATGCCAAGACTAGTGGTGGAGTCTCCATCCTTGGAGATATTCAAAACCCATTTGGACACAGTCCTAGGTAACTTGTTCTAGCTGATGCCACTTTGAGCAGTGGAGACTAAATCAGATTAAATTCAGGGTCCCTTCTTACCTCAACTACTCCATGATTTTGTAAACAGTCTCTTTTTAACTGCTGCTGTAACTTACAAAGTACTGCAGGTTTACACTCGTACTACAGTAGCAAGAGAAAACCACAAGGCCTTTTAGTAATTAATATTTTAAGATTTCTTTTGTGAAATGAAACACATTTTGACAGAGTACAGGTCATTGTGTCATGATTTAAAGCCAAAGACATGAAACATAGATTAGGGTGACCACAAGATGTTTTCTCTCAATTCCAATGGGAGTTGAGTCAGTGAATCTGTTTTGCAGTGCTCAGCCATTTCCAGTCAGAGATGTGCTGAAACCTGACATTGCTGCCTGGGACCAAAGTAATTCCTACATCTTACTGTGACATGATTTATAAATCACAACACACGCAATCACTTTAATAGTAAACTTTACACGTGCAATTAACCATCCAATCAGTGATATTACAGCTAACACTTTGGATGAAGAGATCTGTGTTACTCTTCTACTTACTACAGTCTGGTAGAACGTGGACTCCCAGTTATGAGTCCCTGACAGGCACTGTTGAAACATGGAGAGGACCTGCCCATAAGTCTTAAAACATACAAAACACATGGGGTGCAAGAAATATACAGATTTAAAAAAACAAAACAAACCCAGTGAAACAAAACAGAATAGATATCTTTTGAACACTTCCAGGGATGGGGATTCTACTACTTCCCTGGACAGCCTGTTCCAATGCCTGACCACCCTATCAGTGAAGGAATTTTTCCTTATACCAAACCTAAATCTCCCCTGGCTCAACTTTAGGTTGTTTCCTCTTGTCAACTGCTACTTGGGAGAAGAGGCTGGACCCCACTTCTCTACAACATCCTTTCAGGGGACTACAACTTTGACACAAAATTGGGAACACATTAACCACAGCTATACAGATCCAAGACTTTCTACCTTGATCTCTAGTCTTTGTTAAAGCACCATTATACAAAAATATGAATAGTATTTCTCTCACACTCTACTTCAAATTTTTGCTTCAGGTTTCCTCAATATATTTGTACCCCAACGAGCACCTCAGGGGTGTGAGCTTTGCCTTGCTACTTGTTTGCTACTCTGCTTTGCTATTTCTGTGTCATGGAAGTGTGGTTTCACAGGGAACTAAAGTGAAACTAAGTAACATTGGTTAAAGCAGAAGCATTTTTCTGCAAGCTTTCTGAAGTAAAGGAATCAGTGCCAGAACGAATTTTGAAAAGAGTCTGTAATAAGAAAAAAAATCAAAATAATGCAAATATAACTTATTTGCTATATATATTGCCAGCTTCACTCCCAAAATGTTCAATAAAAGAAGGAATAAATGGAAAATAGAACAGAGTAAAACCACTATAATCTATAAAATGATACACTCCAAAGGACAAAGGGGACTCAGGTTGATTTCACAGAGTGTATTTTCTATGTAACCCCAAAAAGTTGAATTTTATGTATTTCTGTATTTATTATCAGTAAACTTTAATACCCCTGACCTCTTAAGACACTGCTTAGGGAAGGCAATAGCCCAAGAAATTGGAAAGGTACTAGAATTTTGAACAGTCCTTTATTTTGTCCAGGGTTACAGGAAGCAGTGACATCCCTTACACACCCAGCTGAGATGTCCCCATCTAACAGAGAGAGGAGGTTTTCTTGTATAGGTGTGGAGCAGCTAAGATAGTCTTTTTCAGAGAGTATTTTGGGGGCCTTGAGGAGGATGCTGCATCAGTCAGTTCAGAAGCCCAGGAGACTCATGCTGTAATGGAGGCTGCAAAATTCCACACGTGAAGCTGGACATTGTAGCATACTGTGAGTGTACATTTTCCTTAACATTTCTATTCATTTAGTGGAGGAAAAAAGGAATAGTTTTCTTCTCTGAACATCCCTAATCACATTTATGCCACACTATGTAATTAGCTGAAACAATTCAATTTGTTAAATGAACATATCAAATTAACTTGACTCAACACTAATTATTCTGGCATGTGTCCATAGCTATTTGTCTTCATTAGACAGACTATGAGTTATCTAGTGTCACTGCACTACAGTTCTACAGAGTTCTATAGTGAGAGTATTAACACTGTGACAACTTTGAGAAATCAGAGTTTTGGTCCAACTAGCCTACCTGAAGATATGGGATCCTTACCTGCATCTTCATGGCAAAACCCAACATTATTCTGCACTTCCACAAGCTTTCAGTGCTCATTTACCCTTGTACCCTAAATAGAATGGAACTATTATTTCTATGAAGCTATTTGCACACTTCAGTTGCGCAGCAAAGGCAGGCATGCTAGATGAAAGGCAGACAGAGGAAACACTGCTTGTTTTTGCATTCTTCCCAGAATTACAGAATTCTGTTCAGTCTAGGGAGCTTCAAGATTTCACAAAGGCACTAAACACAGAGTGCTTTCCCAGTGTATTTCACTACACAGAACTCTAAATAATAAACAAGAAGAGGCTGCAAGTTTTAGGCAGATCCTACAAGGATTAGGCAGGTAAGTTTTTTCCCCATAGGATTATTACTACTTACAATAAAACAGAGCATCATGTTCAAAGCACGCTTTATTTGTTTAGCTCTATTAACCCTCAGTTGGTTACAAGAAAAACACTTTCATAAACTATGCTTTCATCCTTAGTTCATATTTCCTGAATATCTGAACAGACACCAGAGATGCACCAAGTGGCTTATGTGCTAAAGTGAAGAGACTTCAGATCAGGATCTCTGTGTCTCAGAGTCTGAGAAGACTAGATTGCACACAGAGAGTTGTTCGATCCAGTTCCTGTGAACTGCAACCAACTATACAGTGTTAAGAGCCTAAAGTTTAAATGTGTTCTGTCTGCACTTTCTTGATCAGTGACTGAGCCCTGTGAACAGGGTACCTTTGACCCTGACTGGCAGCCATTAGATGGTGAAATTTTTATTCTTCCATGAAGCAAACACAAGTTCATTTTAGGGGCCTTAATGATTAATCCTTTTAGTATTCTGTTTAATCAACCAGTCTAAGAGACTCAGATAAGGTACTAAATCCAGTGTGAATTGTCAATCTGAAATATTTCTTTCCCTGTCCTTAGATTGCTGTATTTCAGAATAACCAATCATCAAAATCCAGTTTTTAAAATATTTACTCCAGTCATGATTACATGCCCACAGCTGGCCTAAGGTGCAATGTGAATGGCATTATTAAATGCAAAAGTGACAGACTGTGTAGTATGTTAAAACAGCATTGTTTATCCCTCTCATCCAGGAAATTAAACAGATTGTCTCATTTCTGTTGCCAAAATTCTGGAAGCATGAAAAACCAAAGGAGTTTTGGTGTCTTTGTGAAACACAGAATTATCAGTCAGGTATTCTGCTGGATCTGTAGATCACTGCAGGGGGAAAAAGCAGTTTTTAGCTTGAGCTCTGCTCCTCCTCTAACACTGATCATTTATTTCTGATCTATCCTACTGGATTTTGCAATACTATATTTAGCAGCTTCCCACCCAGATGATTAGTATGCTTGATTTAGTACAGAATACAGCAACTAGATTTCTGACTGGAAATAAGAAGTTTTGACTATGTTATGCCACCCTTGCACATTCAGAAACTCACACTGATTTGCTGGGGCACTTTTCCTAATAACTTCTACCTGTCCTTATGTCTCTTTCAGGGCCATTCACAGGTTTGTATGAATAGTTGTTAGATACTCAGTTCAAATATAATAGGATTAGAGGAAATTGCCTCAAACTGTGCCAGGAGAAGTTTAGATTGGATATGAGAAAAGATTTCTTCACTGAAAGACTTCTCAAGCACTGGAACAGGCTGCTCAGGGAAGTGGTTGAGTCAACATCCCTGCAGATAGTGTAGACATGGCACTGGGGAACATGGTTTAGTGGTGAACGTGGCAGTGCCGGTTTAATGGTTGAACTCAATCAACTTAAGGGTCTTTTCCAGCCTAAATGATTCTATGAATAAATGCTCTTCTTAACTGCTCACAGATATTAGATGCAGATCTAGCCTTTTTAACTTCCACATGAAATCATTTGCAGAAAAGATAAATTGTATACAGATGCATCTTGCTTCTTTTGTTAGCTTTAATTAGTGAACACTAGACTTTATGCATTTTCATTGTTTTTTTGGAAATGACGTTCTTGTTCTTGTGTGCGTTTCATAAGTCAATTATGCACTGACCTCAAAAATACTCCCATCTCTATTTAAACACAATTTTACATTTGAATTCAACATGATTTTAGTTAAATATTAACATAATTGCATAAAATACCTTTTAATTTTAGACTCTTCAAGACTGTATACTTAATCCATGGTTGTAGTTAACAGGAACTGGATCAAACAAATTTCACATGCAATTGAATTGCCTCACACTCTGATAACAGTATAGCTCCCAGTCTAAAATCTGTCCATTTTAGCCCGTCGTTCTCTTTGTGCAAATCTGGTGTCTCTGTTCAGACATTCAGGAAATATGAACTAAGAATGAAAGCAAACAGATGAGGGTTACATTTTACAAACAGATGAGGGTTAATGCAGCTAAACAAAACATGTTTGAACATGGTGCTCTGTTTTGTTGTTGTTGTTTTGTTTGTTTGTTTGTTTTGCAAGTAATACTAATTCTGTGGGCAAAAACTTTTCTGCCTGATCTTTGCAGGCTGTGATAGCTTTTTATTGCTTAGAATATAGTCAGTTCCCTTCACTGAAATAGACTGTAAAAGAACTCCAAATTTTCAGACATCGTGAACTCTTTAAATTTAGTCATTTGAGCAGGGTGTCAAATCAGCACAGAGACAGAATGGGTGAGACAGGGTTGATACACAGCTATTTCAAACTAAACCCACCTGTGATAATCCATTTCACAGTCTACCCTTTCATTTGTATCAAGCCCCCTCCAGTGAAGAAAAGAGGGAAGAGAAGTGGATATTCATGCAATCCTGCTGCTCTCATTTCTCTGAACGCAGAGGAGCACAGAAACAGGCTATTGAAAAGACAGTGAAAACAATGGGATGGAAGAGAAATATCACAGACAATTCAAGCATAGGCGAGACAGAAAACAAACAGAGGACGTAAAACAAAACCCAAGGTGATTATGGTAGGTCTTCATTTTCATGTGAAAACATTATAATATACAATTTACTTCTACTGTCACAGAAGTATACATAGAAGTTGGAGTACACATACCTTATTTCAGTAATCTAGTATTACAGTGATCAGTTCATATGTAGTCCCTGGGAAGCAAACTCTCAGTTTATGTGTTCAGAAACTTGATTTTGGGCAATTCACTGCCTCTATGACTTAGCCTGCATTCTTAATTCTGACTCCTAAATTACATGCTTACAGCTGTACAGCATAAGGATCCCATTGAGAACTTGTCTTGTTGGTCTCAGCTTTTCATTTAAGCCTCTGTACATACAACTTATATTATGGACACCACAAAGAGGATCAAGAGATCCAGCCCTGCAGCAGAAATCATTCAGCCACAGGGGAACAAAAGCAAAATAGTTTTCATTCTTGCAACTATAACTGGTAGGTGAAAAGAAGAGGTAGGTTCTGTTCAGGAGGTGTTTAAGACTTCGCTACAGCATCCAGGCCTCATTCAGGGTTGCCAGTGAAATGGCTTTTTTGCTTGGTTCAAATTTCCCACTGCAATGTTCGTACTGCATAGCTCTGCAGAGAGAGGCTACTTATGGGTTACAATGCAGACACACAAACAGGTTTTACATCATCATCAGAAGTACTATAACCACATTTACCCTCCATCTGGGTTGTGCTAGATACCTGTGCAGAACCATCACTTCAAGTGCCTGTCCTGGTGGCTTTGCTCAGAGCTAGGGAATGGAATTGCTAGGGCAACAGGCCCTGGCAATTCCATTACCAATGGAAAAGAGGAAGGTGACCAAGACGGTGACCCAGGCCAGTAGAGTTGAGAAGTTGCTTCTTCTTTCCTCCTTTAACTGACTGGCCACTTCATTATGCAGCTAAGAGGATATACACGACTATTTCACTTTGAGCAATGGAAAGCTGCTCTCAACTTCTTGTGTTGCCAGAGGATCCAACAGGCTCTCAAAGAAGCTGGAGACTGCCAAGTGTAGGAATAATTTTACACCTCTTTTTCTTTCCGACTATGCTTCCTGACTGCCAAAGGAGGCTCCCTGGAAGGTGCTTTGCAGTTTAATAAGCCAGTCTAACTCATCAGGTCATGTTTGCTGGGGCTCTGTGGTACTGGCATAGTCAGGGAAGAAAAGCTTGATGTTTGGCTAAATGAGAAAGACAGTGGAGTTTCATAGGTACTAACAGAAAGCGAGGCTCCAACTGTGTTTCAAGCCTGTACTCTGGTCAATATGGTATGTCTGCCACACTGATGAACCTGGAGCATGGTCTTCTACCCTTTCATCTCCCTCCACAGTGACAGAACTGAACAGAAGTGTTTCTAAGGCACAAGGCTTATGTGCTCAGCAGCTCTGCATATTTGTATCACATGATATAACACAACATCCCAGATTTATCTACCTCAGTTTTCCTTATCCTAAGCCATTACTTCCAAATAAAACATCTCTATTCTATTATTTTTTTTTTTGCTAACAACCAACCTTTACTTTTAACACAGTAAAAGACACACTGAAGAAATAAGCAAAAAAATAACTTTTATTCTCTCTCCTCCTGAAAACTTTCAACTAAAAAAAATTTCATAAAATATTAATTCATATCTAATTTGCTTGCTCATCCAGTAAAAACTAAATATGGATATCAGCATCTAAAAATCTGAATAAAGATCAGTAAATACGTAGCTATCAGCTACTTAGTAAAGATGTTTGAAAGAAAAGCATGTAATCTGATTTGTACTGCATAATTCTTTTTGTATTATTTATTTTACACTTTAAATTACCTTATTTTAATTAATGCATTCAGTCTCAATACCTCACTGACATACAATCATTTAGCTTAAGCTCTGATTAGGTAGTTGCTCTCCAGTTCAATCAGTCCCTTTCCCAACAGTAAAATTATATTTGCCAGCTGAATACTTCTATATCCTGACAGCAACTTGCAGACCCATTTGGTCTCAGAAATCCTGTGCTGAAGTGCATCATCGTACTCCACAAGCCCCAGACTCAACTGAATCAACAGACACTGAAGGGGCTGTGGAAACTGGCTTCTAGAGAGGTCAATCCTCAGGCTTTTGAGGGTGTGGAGTGGGGGGTGTCCCTGGGAAGGCTTGTCAGACAGAACTGGAAAGATCCTACCAATGCCATCCAGTAAACTCAGTTCATAAGATGAATTTCTGTGTCTCTGTTGTCATTATAGGAATGTTTTTGTGACTGTAAAGGATAATTCCATGATCTAGAAGGGAAACAAAAGTGTGAAATAAATATGAGATATGATCAAACACAGATGGGTTTGCAGAAAGAGAGTGGGAGAGAGAAAGCACTCAGCTAAACCTCTTGTGGTCAGCTAAGAAATAAAAATTGTACTGTTTTGAGATAAAATATGATAATGAACTAAAATCACTTGGTGGTTTTATGCTTACAATAAATACTAAATCAAAAAGAAATATGTAATTTACACTGTGAAAGAAGAGCTGAAGGATAAAAGGATAGAGATCAACATGGTATAAGGTAGATACTTCATTATTTTAGAGCCTCAGTCAAGCATTATTTTAGAGCCTAATTCAAGCATATGCTGAATCCCTGCACATTTCTTGTAAGCTAGCAAGTGCCAAGCAGCTTGTAAGAAGGTCTCTGCCTCTCTCAGAATCAGGACCTTAATCTGCTATATCACCTACGAAAACCACTACTAAGTAAATGTATAACTGGTACTAAGCCCATGCTTGTATTTAAATAAATATATGTGAACATTCCCCTATAATTTTTTTTATTTTCCCCCTATGTATATGCATGTGTATGCGCATAAATATACATTCCCCTGAGCAGGCAGGCAAATAGCAGACATGAGATCTGCAACATGAAATGCTTGTGGACTCCAGGCACAGCCCTCAGGAGCTCAGGGCCAGGAAGCACCAAAGGTCAAATCAATCATCATCTCTCACTGGCTTCCAGTGGAAATGAGGAGCTCGAATCTGGTGCCTGCACAGAGGCACCCAGCGCAGTTTGAGACACCTTGAGATACCTGAGGATGGCAGATGTGCCCTAACAGCAACAGCTGGATGCCAAGCACGATGTGCTAGTACATCTAAAACAACACTGGATATCCATCTTTGGTCAAACAAAACTGTCCTAGGTAAACAGGTCCTTTGAAAATCTTTGCACACAGAACCTTTGGGGATTTATTTTTAATTTCTTGGCAGTGAAAAAAGATCCTCCATATTCATAACTTTTTGAAGTATGGCACTCTTGCATCAAAAGTCAGTGCTGCGTATCAGCTGATTTCTCCATGGAGATAAGATATTCACTGAAATAGCAGAAGTGCTGTTTAAAAAAGTAGTGGATTTCTACCATGTTGTGGTGCGTGTAAACCTGAAACTTTCTGTAATTAAAGTTAAGTGCTATTCTGGAAGAAGCATTCCTTAAGATTCACATTAGGCAGCTATATTTAATACTAAATGCTTCCTGTTTCACCCAAGCTGAACACATTCAACAATTTGCATTACGGAGCATAAGTCCTTAATTCTCAACTCAAATATGATCCCTGCAGAAACGGGTTCTGCATGTACCCAGCCTGTGCATGCAAATTTCCGATTTCTGTAGCTTGGTCAGGAAAAAAGGTACTTGTGATGGGAACCAGCTGGAAATAATGTATGTGCACAGTTACAATGTGCATGTGAATGTGTGTCCGAGTTGAAAAAGAGAGCACACTATCCCCCAGTTTTTGGGGGGGACATACCTTGGCCACACAACCATAATTATGGAAAAACTAACGGTCCTCGCATAACTAAAGGACTGTGTTTTTCCTTTCAAAGTACTCATCTCTTTCAAGGCACGCACACACCTGAGAGCCAAATCAGCAAAAGAGAAGCCAGTTAAAGGGTCAATGTCAGTAGGTGTCTTCTGCTGCTGGATGAACACTGTTTTCTAAAAACAGTGAATAGCCTTCCTGATCCAGGACTGGTAAAGTAGAAGAATTTTAAACTAAAATGCACTCTCCATGAATTGCAATAAAAAAGTCCCAGTTTCCTTCAAACTCTAGAAATCCTACTACTCACTGTATTTATAAAAAATCAAAGCCCAGCTATAAAAAATTAGAAAAGCTAATGACCCTTTCAGTAATGCATGTGCTAGAATCTCATGCTATTGGCCTCTTGCCTCTGTTCTATGTATACTCTGCATTCCCACTGACTTAAGACAACTGAGAATTTGTTACAGTGACAGAAAGATCAGGATTATTGAATTTGCCAGTCTATGAGAGTAAAGCGAGATACTTTTCATAACGTATGTACAGGCATCATATGAGCATTAATTTTTAGCTGTTTCAGAATGCCTGGATGTTGTTTGCCAGACTGTCATAAAACGTCATAAATACACAGCTACAAACTGTAGATGCAGTCTTGCAATATGGACAGGCTACTTGATCTTAATTATGAAGGCTCAGTTTAATTCTGGATACGGAAGGATGTAGAACATCCTCTCTCTTTTTGCATCCTGCTCCTGTTAAAATTTTCCGACTGATGGTGATTTTGCACATAGAGAACCAGTGGTTCCTCAGCTTCAGCAAGACCTATTGGATCCTGTGTTGTTCCACCAACTGAGAGGAAGAAGAGAAAGGAAAGAATTAGAAACCACTACAGAGGAGCCTTCCTGAGCACTGAGTCCAAATTTGTAGGGACAAAATGGGGACAAGGTGAGAGAAAAGACAACATGTTCCCTCACTTCCATCCCATTTCACACTACTAAACATTTTTATTTCCAACCCAGAAAGAAAGGAGCAGTCAAGACTCCACAAAACCAGCCAAGCCACCCTAGACAAACAGTGGGGAGGAATTTTATAGATGTTACAGACGTTTTCGTTCCAAATTCTCCTGAAAGTGTCACAGCCCATGCCAGTGTTTAATGAGCAATCCCCTCAATGAAATCTTGAGCTCCACTTTTTTTCAAAAGCATGATTAAAACACCTTTATCTATTAGCCTAATTTCTGTACTTTCCTAATAATAAAAAGGCAAAGGAGTCACTTGTGGAATCTTTTCTTACTTCTCATAATCTCGCAAATCTCTTCTCCTTTTAAGTAGTTTCTTTACTTTCTCTCCAAGCTATTCTTTGCTAGAGCAACATACTTTTCCTTTTTTTTATGGACCCTTTCACCCCAAATAAATGTTTTGCAGTATCAACCCACCAAGCATCCATTCCACCTCCCTAATATCAGGTCCATTTTTCCTTCCGTAGACAGCTGCATAATTACACTATGCGATATAGCAAATACAAATCAGCTGTGGTCGTCATATGTTCTAGAAGATTGATCTGCAATTGTTATCTGCTGCAGAACTTCATCACAATTACTTTCAGCCATCAAATCTAAGCCACAAAGTTGAAACTTGACTGAATGGGGATGGATTCCTGAAGTTGGGCTTTGGAAACAGTGATTTGTCATTTATTTACTTAAGTCCTACCTTCAAAGCTATTGTGATCTCATCCCCACAGGCCTTGAAATTGGTCTCTGAAACAATACCTAAATTACCTTTTCATCTGCAAACTTTTCTGTGGTACTTGGTTCAGAAGCTGAGGTTCACCCTGCCTTTTCATGTTTGGGTGTGTGCACTGATGTCACCTGCTCTTCATCCTCACTCCCTGCTGAATGTGCAACAGGGCTGGGGAGTTACTATTACCACACAGGGAATATGTGGGCAACTAATGAAGTTTTCCTGGCACTTTCTATAAGAAACGACTAACAGCTCTTTAAATTATCAAAACAGTGGCAAAAATAAATGGTATTTAAGTTACATTTTTACCACCTCCTTATCTGTACATGCAAAATATGTCCACATAATTGTATCAGCTAATTAGTTATGCATCTATTCAAATGACTTTTCAAGTGCAGCTATACATGGTCAAATGTAGATTTTTCACACCTGAATTACTGTAAACAAACAAACCAGAAGCCAAATGAATATTTGGCTATTAAACCTAGGGGATACTGCACACTAAGAAACACATTCTAAGTTTCGATACTGTAAATTATTGCTATCTCTTTTTCAGTTTCTACATGAAAAGAATCACACCTGAGTCAATGAAAATAAATATAGTCAAACACTACTATGAAATTCAGAATGTGCTCTTACAAACAGAAAAAGTAAACCTGTATAATGGGTACATTCACAGTTTATTTCAGAGTCATTCTGTTTTGCTGACTTATATTCCTATTGTTCTTAAGACCTTTTCCAATTATTTATTTTATGTTTCAATAAGTGTTACTTTAATCATTCCATTTCTTTCTGTTTAATTCTGGATATTTCATTGCTTGAAACTTCCAGTGAGTATTTGCAATAGTTACATTTAACCTTCCATATGCTCCTCTTTCTCATGCAATCATTTACTTTCTAGGACAAGGACTGGTATCAAACTGCCTTTCTTTTGATTAGGCTTCTCTCTTACTGCTAGATAGCACATGTAACCATTAGGCTTAAAGTGTACCAAGTTTAAGTGGCTGTCAGCACTTTTTATGACTCCTCCACTTTTTTTCCCTCCACAGATTTACCTCAATTCATTATCCTTGGCAGTTCTAAAACCTTTCAAAATTTGGTCTGCTGAAATTCAATACCAATGCGAGAGGACATAAGGACAGTCTGTCACCCTGACAAGAGATAACCACAAATTTTGACCACACCTCTCTAGTTAGCCTCAACTAGTCTTACTTCATCTGCCATTCAATGCCTAGAAGTAGAATTTGGGCATGCTATACAAACCATAAAACCAAAAGTGCATTCTTTTCCTAGAAAACATACATTTCTTTCCCTTTCTTGAACATTTCTTCAATTTTTTCGAGTGAAATCACACCACCTGACTGCTTTCCCTAAAGCAGATGGATGCAGATTATTTCACCATCTCTTTATTTTCTTTTTTTTCTTCTGGAGGGCGAGGCCAGTAAATTTTGTACTAGACTAGCAACATGCCAGCAAGTCAAAATTTAAATGAATATTCTGCATGCCTCCTGCTCCAATTTTTGCTTTGAAAATTAGTATTTCTTATGTTGAATTGAAACATGGAAAATAATTGTGTGTGGCCATAAAAGTGCATAGGAAACCATAATTTGTCAGTTACATTGAGCTGTTTTTGTCATACCTGACCTTCTGGGTATACTCCAACCTTATCACTCTAGTTATGTCAGCGACTTACTATCAGTTGCTTGCCAGCTCCTGGCAGTGCTTCATGACTTCTAGGTGATTCACAGAGCATGAGATCAAGCCTAAGGTAGCTTCAAATGACAATAAATTTGCAACTTGCCAGACCAAAGACAATTTGTCTTTCTCCTAAGCCCCAGTCTCATTCTACCTGTGCTTCCCCTTTCAGCCTGCAGACCTCTCAGAGCGGGAGGAAGGAGGCTATTTGAAGCATCATCCTGCAGATGTTTCCAAGATGTGTTCACAATTAAGCAAAGATTTCGCTTTGATTTTGTCCAGCTAAGGAGCAGATGAAAGTAAATAGACTTTTTTTTTTTTTTTCATGATTCTATCTTGCATTTACTTACTTCTGAAATGCTTTCCAAATGTTTTCTCGGGGCCTAAAATCTTGATATGCTGCCTCCTAAAATTCTCCTCCAACATATGTTATTTGCCTTGAAGTTGATAGTGTCTTTCCACTTTGGAAAAATCTTCAGTCAGAGGAACCATGAGATTCTCTATTTCCAGACCAAATCCACTCAGTTATCAAGGAAAGAATTAGGTCTTCTACAAAATCAAGTTAGGGCACCCACAGAGGAAGCTGATCTGCTAAATAAGGAGGTGCTATTTTACACAGCTCCTTTTCAGAGCTGAACTGCCATATGCTGCCTATCCCTCCTTCACTCACATCCTCTCTGGAGGAAATCAGCTCTAGGTACTTCAGTCCATTAGCTCAGTTTCCTCCAAAATGGCATGAGTTTTATCTAGTTGCAGGTTAATGTCTTCTCACTCCACCCCAAGGAGATGAAATATGGGGGTTTTTGCATTTTAGGCACCCTTCAAAGTAGCAGATGCTTCTTTTCCACACGTTGCACCAAGTGATACAACAGGGACATGTGCTTCTCTGAGGGTCCATGGCAAGGCTGAGTCACAGACACGAAGTGGTTGATGGGGGGAAGTGACAGACTCTTGCTCTGCATGTGACACTGTCTTTTTGTCTCAGATTTCTTGTGAGTAGCACATGGAGTTGAGAAGGTGGAGGGAAGCCACAGTGTTGTTCTGATTCCTTTGCACTGCATCACGGGAACAGGGAAGATAGGCAATGGGAGAAGAACTCTGCTAGGCCCAGTCTAAATCTCTCCCTGTAACATGTTATAAAAAGCCAACAGCTTCACTAGGTGTCATTAGGGCTGAGCAGCACCTTCTGTATGAAGACAGACTTTAAAGACATAAGGAGTCAGGACTGCCTAGTGCAATAGTAAAGCTCTTATAGCTTAGTCCCTATCTTCTCTAGCCATGCATGTATACAACCATTAACTTCCCAGCCCTTCCTGGGTGCCATAAACCTATTGACCTAAAAAAACTTTGAAATTAAATCCAGCCAAAACCTCCCTCTTGCAGCCTCACCTAAGCCTTCTCTCCTGCTGTGTCCTGCATGCCAGCTCACAGAAGGCACTCCCAGCATCACCTCCCTGGCTGCCTGCCTTGTCCTTCCCTCCACAGGGACTTCGGCACCACTTTGTGCACATCTTGCCTCTGCAAAGCTTCAAGGGACTTGACTCTCTCTCATACCCATGCCTGCCAATCAGGCAGACTCAAGAAAATAATAAAAAAGAAAGGATGTAAATCAGGAGTCAGGTCTCATACTTGTCCCCTCTCTGCCCCCAAGAAGCAGAGGGGCTGTCACTCTGGGGAAAGGCAGGCACTGGCAGCAGCCAGAACTGTATCAGAGTCACTAAGTGCAGCTGCAAGGAAGAAAGCACCCACTTTAACACACAAATGCACATGTCATAAATGGGTTTTGTCTTATTTTCTGTTAAAAATGTTTAGTTTCCTTTAGGACTATATTCCTACCCTGTTTCAGAGACACTTGGTGGCATCTCAGAATGGACAGTAGAAAATGTGGATAGGAAATAAAAACTGATAAATGAGACTTCTTTTACATAATTACGAAACCCTAAACATAACTGTACTAATATACTTATTGTTGTGTTGTTGAGAACCCACTGGTGTAGAAGAAATGTAACATGGGCGAATAAGCAACATAGAAATGTTTTAAATTCCATCCTTGGATCCTTAGAAACCATCATGTTGTTTTGTGGCACTCCAACACTTACCAGTTGGCTTGGCTGAAATTAGGAAAGAGGCAGAGGGACACTCTTTTCCTTATCACAGTCATTCATTGTCTTTCATCCTCACTCTCACTGTATGAGAGACAAGCTACACACCACTACCAATGCAGGCACAGTATTGTCCTCCCTCTCGTCGTTGCCTTTCATCCAGCCCCTACCTGAGGCTTAGGAGTTCACTCAGAAACCTGAAGTAAGGCATTGATGATCACAGCTTTTCAAGGATCCACACCTTTTTTCAGAGACAGTCCAACAAATATGTAGCTGGTGCCCATGAAACCACTTTAAGTGACACCTGTTATCCCTGTGAATGGGTAAGTGAATGTACAAAATGAACAGAGCAAAACTCATGCTTGTGACTAGAGACGACAGAAAATAATGCCAAGTGCATGGATAAACAGCCTGAACACTGTTGTTCTACTTTGACCTAGTACTATTTGAAGTCGAAATACCAGTCTGTGGTAATTTTACACTAACTTATATTAAGTGAAAGTGGATCATTCTACTTACATTATGACTATTTGAATACATTTAATGGCCAGCTGAAATTCCAACAATGAATGACTCAAAGTCAGACTATGTCTATTAGCTTTCATAAGTGGAAATAGGCTGGAAAAATCAGTAGTTAATACAACATTCTTCACTGGAAATTTCAAAGAACCTTATGATGCATATCTATGACATATCCCCCTCTTAGGAGCAGTTTGCCCCTAAACCTCCACACTGCATTTTCATTCACATTCTGAAAACAAAGGACCTGATTTCTTTTACACCTTTTAATGCTATTTAATTTAACTGCAGCTGTGTGTCTCTTGCTTCATGATTTTGCACTGAAATACCCAGTGATGCATAGAATAACTTAAAAATTGTAGAGTAGGAACTTTCTGTGGTACAAATACTTTTTCTTTTTAATAACGGTCCACTTCTGAGAATTCCAAGAGTGGTATAAACTGACATACTCAAGATTCTCAAGAATTCGTGGAAAAGGATAAGTAAGAAAGTATTGCTCTTTGTCAGGATTGCAAATTATTTCTGTGGATTTCTGAGAGATCTGTACTCTGTCCTCTCAACAGTTCTCCCTGCAATTGAGGTTGGTTGAGCTAAGGAAGGTAATACACAGCAATAACTAGGTTATTGAGAAGGAAAGCACTATCAAAATCCTGTTATTATGGGCTCCATATAGCTCTTGTGACAAAGTTCCAGGCAAAGATTGAAGCCAGGATCCTGGAGAGACCGCTGAAGTGATGGTGGTGAAGTTTACAGGAAAGAAGCATGAAATCTATCCTGACTAAGATGCTGTTAACACCCTGAAGGCCAGGATGGTGGTAACTGGATTCTTTCCTTCTTCCAGGGAGATGAATCCAAGTTTAAACACATATTAATCTGCTTACTGTTTATCCCACTCCTGATGCTTGTCAGCCTTCTACAATAAACAGTACCCCAAGTTTATAGTTATAATTAGTTAATTTACCCATATCTCCAGGGATAACACAAGAACAAATGGACACTGTCCTTTTTAGCAAGGATACTCAGGCATGAATAATCAGAAGAAAGGATGCCAAGGAAGCAAAAAGAGGGGGGAAAGGAAATCATGTCACCAACCTTCTTTGATCTTTTGAATGTGCTTGAAAAATCTTCTCAAACATGAAGGAGGCAAGAAGAGCCCAGGGAAATGCTGACTCCAGAGGCTTCAGAAAAGAATCAGCCTGCTGTCATTATACACGACAAATCCTCATCTATCTTTGGTTTTTCACACTGATACATGCATATAAAACTTTTTTATAAGAATCTCAATTAATCCAGTTCATTAAAAGATATCAAAGTACAAGTCTTAGATGATACACCAGTCTTCTCTCACTTAAACTAAAGGTGGATCCCTTCATTTGAGGAAGAAATCAATTCTAGATAATCTTAAAAAAAAAAAAGGAAAAAAATTCCAGTATTTAGAATTGGAGCAGGTTGTTTAACAAGGGGCCATGTTTGATATGAAACAAAAAAGTACACACATACCCATGTACAGCATTGGCACAGGTATTATTTGTCAGTTTACCACAGACATGATTAGAGCTTACAGAGAAAGACAACGGTTATTAAAAGTGATTCACCGCACTTATTAACATGACAAAGCATAAGAACTCTGAACTAGTAATTAGAGTGTATGAGACTTGATAAATAAAAGGTTTTTAAATGTTCTACAAGGACCCACTCTCAAAACCCTGTACTAACGTGAGCCCATCATCTTCAGGATACCAACGTATGCAGTAGGTTTGTTTGTGTGAATAAGAATTACTCATGAAGGGTCCCTTCCAACTCATACTGTTCTGTGATTCTATGCCACTGGGACAGTGCACAGAAGCAGCCAATCTTTGATTGCAACTGCTCAGTTAAGATTTTTCACCTACAGAAAACACAGTTTTGCTGTGCCAAGTCCAAGTTAGTGCATGTTTTCAAGGTATTTGTGATGATTCCCCTCCCGCAGGAGGAAAACAGATCTTGCTAAAATGACTTCCAGGTGAAGTGTGCGTCCCTGATCATACATGTCTAGAAACAGACCAAATCAGGTAGTCCTGAAGCTGCTCTTGCTTGACCCAAGTGAGGAATCATCGTCTTGGAACTCAAAGTGGAGGGGAAAAAGCTAAGTGAGGATCACCTGCTTTAATTGAAAAGTAATTAGGCAAGAACACCAGGAGACTGTGGTGGAAATTAAGCTATATAACAAACTGTTGTCATGGACTCAATGATCCTTGTGGGTGTCTTCCAACTGAGGAGACACTATGATTCAGTGATTCTAAGGGTAAAGTCTGGCAGGATTAGAAACTGAATGTAAGCCCCTTTCTCAATTTATTTTATTTTAGAATTAGAAAAGAAATAAAATGAGGAGTTTTGCTTAGCCCAAGGGTAATATATTATTAATCCTTAACTCTGAGAGTTTTAACTCTAGATCACAGTACAACTACAAAGAAATACCAGTAAAAACATCTAGGACAGAGGTGTGCTCTCATTTACACAAAGGTAGGTCTGGACAGGCTCCTTTGATTTACTGCAGCATAGCCAAGAAGAACATTTCCCTGCCATGCAGCCAGGAATTGCTCCCATTGAAGAGCCCTTAACAGCAGCCTGCAGAACAAATTCAACTTCTTCCATAGCCAGAGGAAGCCTTCACGGAGTGAAGCCTCATAAAACCACCAGGAGAGGCTAAAAGCAAAATAAGGCTTTTAGAGAAACACTAAATTTAATACTAAACCGAGAAATATTTTAGTGATATTTACATTGACGAATATACATACAAAAGGGGATATCCATTCGCAATCTACAATCACCAAATGCTGGGACTCTCAAAAGTGTGGAGAATATGCTGCTTCTTCTCCTGCTGGATAAAGAAAAGGTTCTGCATGCTGTGCATTTCCAAGCCTCGCAGGACTCAACCTTTTGTTTCTAAATCAGTAGGTATAAAATACCTGCTTCAAGACTATTTAAACTTGACATGAAAAGACTTTTCAAAATTTCTCTGTTTTCTCTCTTTCATATGTAACCCTGATCAGCTTCTTATTCCATATATATTTGCAAAGGTTTTTGCAGGTTTTAGAGTCATACTCAGAAAAGTCCTTCCTGAAACACCTTTGATGACTTTGCAGACATATAATAACATTAAAGAGTACAGCTCAAAGTCAAATCTGAATAAATGACCTTGAAAAACATGACAGATGAGAACGCTGCAACAAAATTATTCTAGGTACAGAACTTGTAGCAAATCAACTTTATCTGAACTAGAACTGCTGCAACTAGAGTTGTTCCTGCTTTCCTGTAGGTTGAACAAGAAGCATTTGGATGATACTCTCAAGCACATGGTGTGAGTCTTGGGGATGGTCCTGTGCAGGGATGTCTAAGGGTTGGACTTGATGATCCTTGTGGGTCTCTTCCAACTCAGCATATTCTGTGATTCTGTGATTCTTTGAACAGTGCGGGTGTCCCTAAAGCACTGATATGACTTTCCCTTAAACAATGAACACAAGTTCACTGAGTGCAAGCTGGGAAAGATACCTAAAACTTGTCTGGAAACTAACAGACTGAATATACTAATTTGAGTACTGCCACAGGAACTGTTTCCCTAATAAAACATAACAGGGTCGAGATTTTACTGTGCGCTTCTGTATATTGAAAGCCATTCTATAAATAGTACCATTCAAAGCAAGCATACTCATACATATCAATAAAAACCACAGACAAGCCTCTTGTGACTTCACTGATTGCTTAGGCCAGATAGGTAAGTCCAGTCTTTATTCTGAGAGTGCAGGTAGGTTCAGAATAATGTTAACATACATTGTTTTAATCATCATGTATTATTGTACATCAACATGCATTATTGTAATCAATTTTAACAGCTTAACTGAACAACAAAGCCTTGCAGACCGAAAAGATGGCAAAAGGTCCAGTAATGGTAGCAAAATGATACTAGCCTGTCAGCGGAGACACATAGCAAGTCTCTGCCATCAAAGTGTAACTGCAAAATTCACAAGAGTCAGTCTTGATGGTCTACCATAATCTTTATTAACTAAAAGCACTTTTTAGTGATCTCCAAAAGCAATAATTTCTAATGTCAGAATTAGAAACTTAAGTTTCTGAGATATGCTCCGTGTCCCAGGAAATATCTGCTTTTTCAAGTATTTCCTCACTAACTTCTTAGCATTATCCCAGGCAGTTTGTGAGGAAAGAGAAGAAATTTGTGAGAACCAAGTAAAAATTTCATCCTGGCAGGTCAGAATAAAGTAGAATTCCAACCCACACAGACTTTAGCCTTGGAATAATATTTGAAAAATTCTAAAGAGGCTTAGGTTTCACTCAGAATTTTGTTGTATGAATTTATATTGTGATTGCAGGGTCTCCATAGAGGCTCTGGCTTTCTGGCTTTACCAGATGAAAAAATTGCACTGATAATCTGAGAGAAAACAACTGTTTCTTCTGCTGTCCATCACAATCTGTTCTGTATGAAGTACCTAGGATTCTTAAACTTCACTCTGAGAAGTTCAAAAACCCCTCATCTTCCCCCAAGCTCAGTCTATCCTTTATATGACTATTTTGACTGTTCAGTGATTTAGCGTTGACATTGCACTTTCTCTTGAAGTTGTTTCCATCTCATTTCCAAAGCAGGATGTTCCTATTTTTAAAAATATATTAAAAATACCCCAATAACAAAGAACAAGCCAGAGTTTTTTCTATACACTGAAAAAAGTCTGTCCATCACCACGATAACCACCTTCAGACAGTGGGACAGGTTCCTGTCTGACATTGCTTCACATCACTCATGCAAACAACTTGACCTCAACTCATTAGTGTGAATAACATATCGTTTCCTTCATTAATCTTCATCACTTGTGTGGTTAAACCATCACATTCCCGCTGTTGTTGACTCTGAATATGGCATTCTTATATTATTGCTCATGCAATTCAGTGTTGCTTCAGCTGTAAACAAATGTGGAGTTTACCTGTGAATGAATTCCTTCCACCTCAGGCCAGTAGCAGCCCAGTAATGCCAAACCAGTCTCAGAAATGTGATAGACTTGAAGTTAGGCCTAATTTTCAGGGGTACAAGGCTTGGCACAAGAAAAATAATTCTCATAGCTATGCGAAACTCCTGGAGGATGGTTTATCCTAAATCTGACTGGTTTACTTCTCCACCTTTTTCCTTCATCTGTCCAGTTTCTCCTTAAACTTCTTAAGATCACATATGTCTTGTAATTCAGGCAGTGGGGCAAATATGCATAAAATGATGACATGAGGAATCTGCTTCACAGTAAACACACCATGTCTGCTTTACGGTACATCTGAGAAACCTCATTTTCAGTCCATCCCAATAATGTATCTGACTAAAAACACTTAAAAAAATTACAGGATGGCAAGAGATACATACATGTTCAGGATGGTTTTTCTCAGCAACTAATCATGTTTATAAATCCTCTCCAGAGGCCCATGATTGAACCCCAGGTGTACCAAGCAAAGCCAGCATAGTGGTGGAGTTGGTCGTGTTAACAGTTAAACTTCATGATCTTAAGGGTCTTTTCCAACCTAAATGATTTTGTGATTCTATTATGTGTAAGGATCCTTTTTCTCCCTGAGGACTGGTGGAGTTCAGACAGAAAAGGGTATCACCAGCACAGTCCCAGCTATTCCCATGGAGTTCCCATTCGCCAAAGGGTGCAGTGGGCATCCTGGCACAACTCTGCACACAGACAAAGATGGATCTCACCCATTATTCCCTGAGCAGTCAATTTATTCTGCTCATAGGACCATTTAGAGAAGGCTGAGATAAATGGTTCTAAGTCAATTGCCAAAACCCCCTACACCATTAGTATTTACAAAGTGCTTCTTGTGTGTACCATCTCAATCTAAATACTATTTGTTTCTTCAAGAAACACAATGCTCTGAAAAAGAAGATGGGAATAATCTCCATAAATACCAGCATGTGTAATTCTTCACCTTTTAAAACAAAGGATACATTTTTAATGCTTTATTTTTGTTTTGTATCTATTGCTTTAATATTCCTAGACTCTTGGGCATAAATTTTTCCTTTTAAATGCTCATGTTTTTCCTCATTTGTCAAATATTGATTTACTTCCTGCAACCTGTACGGAGCTCTAATTTAACACACTTTAATTTTGATCCCTTGTTTTCAACAAACTTCACAAATTCTACTGAGAAATCAGAAAGACACTGGTTAACCAAGTAGCACAGAGCATGGAGAACCATTATTTGTGCAGATATCCTGTAAACAAAGTGGGTTTACATTTATTTTGAGCAATAGCTGGCATCAGAGGTGACAGTCTTAATTATCCTTGTTTTTAAAGTAATTATTTAGAATACTGAAAGTCAACAAAAAAGTAATAATTTGGGACCTTTTCTACTCAGGAGTAGGAACTCATTAGAACGGCTTGATTTAATTACAGTAATTGAAACTCCTCCTTTCGTTTTCTGTCATTTGGAAAAAAACAG
Source organism: Platyrinchus mystaceus (assembly GCA_035041135.1). Classification (NCBI taxonomy): domain Eukaryota; kingdom Metazoa; phylum Chordata; class Aves; order Passeriformes; family Tyrannidae; genus Platyrinchus; species Platyrinchus mystaceus. The sequence continues at coordinate 57,580,391 of JAWWLV010000088.1, forward strand.
TACAAACCTCTGACTTGCTTTAAAGCTTTAGATTTTATCACCAAATGGTTGTGAAACAGCGAATTCATTCATATAACTTGAATGATTACCAGAGATGCCAGTTCATGTTAAGAAGCTGGGAGGCTGTATACTCCTCAGCGTTGTTCCAGTGTGAAAAACATAAAGATTATGAAGATTTAATAAAAAGAAAAATTCTCCAGAAATTGCTCTTCAGTGGAATACATGCACCCAAGGCTAGTGAAAGCACTGAAAGTTTGAAGGTGTAAAGCACTCATCTTAAAACACATCAACATTTAGTAAACCATGATGATTTTTGAGTTGGCAAGGGCAAAAGGACAATACCAAGAAAGCAGAGTGACTCTGGTCCCTCTCTCATCTTAAATAACATAGGGAGCGTCTGCCCATTCTCCTGGGAAGTCAGGGAAAAGCCACTTGTCCTTCATCAGCCAATATGACCAGCACCAGAACCTTTACAAATGTTATTTTTTTCATTCTGCTCACCGTTTAACCACACTGCGCAGAATCTTAATTTGCCTTGGCATCTTAGCCCATTGAAAAAGAAAAAAAAAGTGAGGAGCAACGAAAAAGGTCTTCCACAGGCATGTCACTGCACAAGAGGAACAGAAGCAACAGAGTCCGACTCTCCATAGGGCTAAACTGCCTCTTGAAATCGGACGTAGCTGCGTGGTGCAGAAGGATATACCAGGAAACCAGTACCAAGTACCTTGTCAGGTTTAATTAATAGGTATTTAAAAATGCTTGATTCAAACAAAGCATTAAGGTAGATTGATTATAAAAAGTGTCATAGTAAATTCAACAAAGATATTAATCTGAATAGGGAAGCACACAATAACAGATAACGCAAAAGTCATATCTTATCTGAGCAACTAAATTACTCAGTGCAATTCAAGGCACACTGAGTATTTAAAGAGGTACCTCACCAGAGCTGACAGGGCTTCTTAATTTTTTTAGTAGAGCTGCAAAACATTTGAAAAGGAACAATCTCAATCCTTATCATCTACATGCATCTGAAAGTTTTTGAACCCCTGCTGAGACCCATCTCAGATTTAACACTCTGGTCCTTAACTGCCTATGTCATTTTTAAAATTGGAGAAAGGCTCCTAAATCACTTAGACCTTTAGAACACTAGGATTTTTCACTACCACCAGTTTTCTCTTCCTTCTCATAATACCATTCAAATCAAACATTTATTTTTATCATCCATTCAGTCTTAAAATGCTGCCTCTTTTTCTGCCTTGCAAACAACCTGAGGACCCAGGGATCACATCCAGCTCAGTCTTTCCCCCGATTGTTCAAAACAAGCAATCAAATAGCCATGTACATGGAAGTTCACAAGCTCAAAGCTATGCTGAGCTTTTAGAAGACAGTACTCGGGAATAATTCCCCACCTCGGTACTCACCCTGTACCAGGAGTACCAGCGCATGATATTAGCACAGGTTAGCTACAGCACCATCAGTTCCTGTTGTCTTTTCTGGCTCTAGCCTCTCCAATTAGACAGGTCTTGTGCTAGAGAAGCCCAAGCATTTCCACAGTGTCTAAAAATCCATCCAGCACTGGCTTGATTACTGATCCTGCCTGATTGCAGACAGTTCTGGGTTCAGTGCAAGACACAATCTGATTACCTTGGAGCAATTTCTTAGACTGTCCTGAAATCAGGCATTTAAAAGGATTTCTCACAGAATCAAACAAAATGACAAAGGAAAGGGAAATATGAGAAGCATCCAAAGGTGATCACAGTCCTGCCTAAGTATCCTGTTCAGCAAAGAAATGAAATTCTAATGAAACTCTTCTCTCCTGTTTTATCAACACGGAGCTGCTAAAGGGAAATTAAAGAAATGAACTCATACATTTTAGGGCTTTAAAAACCAAAGCCAGGAAAGCAAAGCAGGGCTATATTAATAGAGACACTGACAACAGATCTAGGCACCATGAGAGTTAGGGCTGTATCACATTTAAAAGCTGAGCTGAAACTTTTCTTCATCTGCTGTTCTAAAGCCATTCTGTAATTAAGCCCAAAGAGATGACAGACATTTATTGACAGTTAATGCAGTGCTCCTGCGATGTATTATTAGGCACAAGCCCAGAGGCACAAGGCCAAGTGCTGTTAATCTCCCAGCGAGTGCCGTAGTGTCTCAGATATGAACTGCCTGAAAATACCCAGTGATACCGCTAATGTTTTTTAAAAGGCAGAAGTCTTGAGTTTTCACAGAAACTGATACACTGATAAACCCCCCAAAATAAAAGTGTAATGGAAAAAGCCCTACAACAATTCACCCAGTTTTTAACTCCATTTCCCCACATAAGGAGAGATGTACAAAAAAAAACCCCAAAACTACCCTCCTTTGCCTTACCTCATGATTCACTTTGGCAGTGTCAAATCGGATCTTTCTTGCTTGGCTAAAAACCTTTTCAAAACAAGTGGAAACGTCTATCAGCTTTTACCCAAGAGAAAGGAATTGCTGAATATTCAATCACAGGTTTCATTCCAAATGTTTGTTTGTTTTAGGGAAGCCTTAAGAAGAGCAAATAAAAGAGGTTTGAAATCCTCTGAGCAAAGCTGACTTCTCTCTCTGAAGGTCACCCTCAAGTCATTTCAGAACCGTGGAAATAGCCAGGAGGGGATAAGCAGACTCAAAAGACACCTTTTCTTATGAAGTAACTTTGGTGCCTCGGGCTGAACTAAAAACATGCCCTCAGGTGGAGGTTTGCCACTTTTCACAGACCCAGCTAATTTTCCCCTGGGGAGAAAGATGTAATAAGTTTTTCTTGCAAAATAACTCCAGCACAAGCACTTCAAAGAAAGGAGAGCTTCCCTCTTCAGAAAGACTCCATTAGAAGAGATCAGGGACGCCAAAGGTCTTACTGGCAAGTACCTTCTTCCTTGGGACAATCCTTAAGCCCTGTTTTCAGGACAAGTGCCAAAGCTGGAATACTAAAACCATACGGTGTAGATCTGAATCAAGACAGTCCCTTCACATTCCTTCACAATTTATGGTCTGATCATACAAATAATATGCACTCAGATTGACAGTAATGCATTTAGCAAACACTTAACTATGACTGCCATGTTTATTCAGAGCAAATTTTGCTTAGTATCCGAACTGAAATTCATAATCCCATTAGCTAAACATATTATTTAGTAGATGTTGCGACCTGACCAGAGACTTAATTTTGTGTAAACCTTGAGAAAGATTCGGCAAGCCAGCAGCAGCTCTGCCTAAGCAAAAACTAGAGGATTTGGGGCTCCCGTGCAGTTCCATGCCCGGCCAAACCACCATCATTCCAGTGACAGCTCCGCACACCTGGCTTCTGTAACTAAACGGAATCGACACCCCAAAACCCAAAGAAGGCAAGCGCACAAAGAAACGCTCCCGGGCAGCCCGGGCAGAGGCCGCGACCCCGCTACAGCTCCCGGCAGCCCCGTTACCTTCGCCGCCGCCCGCGGGGTGCAGTGCCCGGGCAGGGCCGGCCGGCGCTCGGCACCGCCCGCAGCACAGGGCTGACACCCGGGACTGACACCCGGGCTGACTGCAGCTCCCTCGGGGCCAGGGCAGGCGGGGGTCCGGGGCGGGTCGGCCGCGCTTCGGCCCGGCCCTGGCAGCGCCCTCGCCCCACGCACGGCCCGGGGCACGGAGCGGACCCGGCAACTTGGCGGGCGGTGCCGCCGGCCGGCGGCGAAGTTGCCGCCACCCAGCACCAGTCCCTCGCCCACCGGGTGGCCCCCGCCCGCCCGTCCGCAGCCCCTCTCACCTCAGGCACTGCCTCCTCCCCGCCGGGACCGGGGACGCGGCCGGCTGCTCCCCGCTCCATCGCCGCGCTCCGCTCCCGGCTCCCCAGGGTGCTCCGGCTCGGCGCGGCCCCGCTCGCCGCCGCAGCCCCAGCGCCGGCCGCGGAGCGCCGCCTGCTGCCGGGGGCACGGCTCCCTCCCTCCCACCCCCCGCCAGCCCTGGGCCGGGGGAGCGCCGGGGGCAGCCTGGCCCCAGCCCACCCCGCGGGGCACCGTCCTCGCCGGGCAGCGGCGTTAATGTTGTCACTAATGTACTTCACCAGCACACCCACCCTCCCTCCCTCCCTCCCTCCCTCCTCGGGGCAACGCGGACCCCGCCGCCCAGGCAGCGGGCGAGAGTTGCCCAAGAACTCAGACCGAGCCCGAACGCGACGCGCTTTGAGGAGGCGAACGCGCTCTCCCGGGCGCCGGACCTGTGCTGGCCGCGCCGCGGGTCCCGGCTGAGTTTCCCCGCTCCGAGCCTGCGGGTGGGCTCCGTGCCCCCAGCAGGTGAGCGCTGCCAGCGAGCCCGCGGTGCGCCCGAGACGCTTCCCGAGGTGGGGAGAGCCGGTTCCCTGAGTTTCTGTCGAATTCCGGCGCAGCCGCTGCCCGTCGGGGAGGCGGGGGCGGGAGCGGTGCCGGCAGCCCGCGCTGCTGTGCAGGGTCGGTGCCCCGGGAAGAGCGGGATTTGGCACCGACCCTGTCCCGAGCGCCGGTGGAGTCCGCGTGTGCCGGAGCCTGCCAGGACCCCTCGGAGGGCAAACTGGGGAGCGACGTTCACAGGCGTTCGGGCACAGATATTACCCTGCCTCACTTCTCCGACCTGCGGGCAGGCGCCTGCGGAAACGTTAAGCCTTTGGATGCTGGTGTGTGTGCGGGCTCTGCCCGCCTGTACATCGCCTATACACTGCCGCAGGATGCCGCTCCACCAGGCAAACAGAAAAACATACCCCACTTGTAACTTTTATGGGTTTAGTAATGAGGATGCTCTCCCCCGTTCTTCCCGCCCCCATCGGTACCAAGTTATAACCTATTTGTAAGGACTGAATTACATTTCCTGAGGTGCCTCCTTTATCTCCTGCCAGTTTCTGCCTCTGTATCAAGCACCTGACTCCGGATTTTTGTCAGTCTTTACACATTTTATTTTGTGTGGATTCTGGCATTCATTCATTAATTTATTTTTTTTTTTTAATATTTCTTTTTCTTCCCCTTGGGAAAAATTCTGGCTAGTTCTGGCATCTGTCAAGATTTTTGCCTCTTAATACCGAAGCAAAGATTATGTGTGTATTAATTAATCTATTTTCTCAGTTAGTGACTTGGCTGCAAGAATTTGTCAGGTCAAACTTGATAAAAACTGCCAGTCCCAGGCAGCCCCTTGTCTCTGCAAGGAGCCAGTTCTCAGAGAAAGCAGGACGTAGTTGTGTTGATACTATCTACAGATAGTATCTACTATTAGGGAGGTTATCTTTGTACATATATATGCATTTCAGGGGTTTTACTGATTATAGCTTACATTCACTACAAAATCTATCAAGTTTCAAGGGAACAATCCATTGCTCCTGAGCTATTTGGTTTTCAAGTTAGCAGTGTAGCAGTAAATGCCAATTTAATATATATTACCTTCTAATTTAATTTCATATTTTGTTTTTCTTGCATTATGAAAAAACAAGCAATCAGGACCACCCACTTAACCTTGCTCATGTCCTTCTCAGCTCCATCTTGGCTCTGCTTCTTGCATACTCTCTGTGAATCAGTCCTCTGTGCTCTCCCACTAAATCTGGGAGTCAGACAGGCATCACAATATCTGACTTTTTGTATCAATATTAAAACCTATTTGAAACAACTTGCCTTTCTCATACAGCAACATTTTTTTGTTTTCATTTGCTTGCTGCTTGATAGCACACATCGGCTGTAACATATTTTCACTGGTATGAGATTTTCATACATTTACTTTTCTGTACCAGTTCTATTTATCTATTTAGCTTCACCTGCATATAGCTTGTATTTCCTCAAAATAATCTATGTTAAAATACACTGATATATATATATTTACTTCTCCCCCCTCCCCCCAGTTCCTAATAAGTAATTTGACAGGGCTAGGGACACTACGAGCCCACTTCTATTCACAAACTGATGTGGTATTATTATCTTCAGTGGTTACCTTTCAGTTTGCACAGTTGTACATCCCCAGAAGTGAATAGTGAGCATGACTGTACAGGTGTAATTCCAAAGTATTCCACAATATTCCCTCTGCCCCCGGTTCCACTGAGTTGCAAATTCTTTACTAGAAGCAATAATTCTGAGGATAGTTAAGAGTAATATTGAAGATCAGTAGCAGAATGCCATTTATGGGGCCTGTGCCACTTACCATTAAAAATAATACAATTCCAGTTTTCTAAACAGATGGAGAAAAGGTTTCATGGACCAGTTAACCGGTTTGGACAGGATCAAAATGGTACAGTCTTGGCAGAACTGATGTTGAAAGCTGGGCCTCTGAGTCCAGCCTTCTTGACACAGTGCTGTTGCTTTTGTGCTCCTGTTCCTTGAAGGCCCTCTCATGTGTGCCATTCCCGGCCTCATGCAGCACCCACAGCTGCAGCAGGGAGGCTACAGGCACCTTTCCAATTCCTTCTGAAGACTCTAGCAGCAGAAATGGGCCACAAAAGATAAATTGACAGTTTTTGTTTCATGCCCATGCCTGTAGATGAGTGGGATGGCCACCATTCTTCCTTACTCTTGTTCCTGGGCTTGCCTGGACTAAATGCTATTGAGTTTGGTTTACAATCAAATCTTTCTACTGCAATTAAAAATACATTATTATGGTTTTCTGCAAGGAGCTCTCTTTATATGAGTGTGCATGCAGCCTCGTCAGTCTTCCAGTTTAAAAATTTCATTTTCTAGTTGGACCTGGTCCTACTCCAAATGAAGTAACCACCTCAAGTCCCAACTATTTCAAAGGAGTACAATTAAATGCTTTGCAGGTGTGTTTACCCATTTCTTTCTGATCCATCCCAGTGGTGTTGCAATTGCTTTTGCTCCACAGATGGCAGCTTCAGTGGCACTGACATGGCAAACACAGAAGACATGGCACACCTCAGTTTAACTTGTTTAATTAGTTTAAAATTTCTTAAATGGTTTTAAATGTTTTTAAAATGTAATAAGCATAATAGCACTGACACTGCTTACCAAGAGCTACTTTCATTAAGCAAGAAACCGCAGCTTTAAGTGCAATACTTGCAGGGGTTTTTTAAATCTGAAATCTGAGAAAAGCTAGATTATCCCAGAGCTGTGAAGAGGGAAACGATACCTTTTCCTTTACATGTACAACACAATAACTCCTAGCATTGCTTTTTTTTTGATAGATTTGTTTGGATTATTTTAGCATCTCAGTTGTTATTACTGCCATGATGAATGTGGTGTCAGTACTCTTTTGGGATAAGTAGAATTAGGGATAAGAGTTTATGCACGTATTACTACATGTATTTTACAGATGGAGAAACTGAGCTGCTGTGGTTAAATTAGTTCACCGATGACCAAAGAAACAGGGCATGGCTGGAGGCAGTAAGAACCTGTACTAAAGCTGTAATTTTACAGTTTCACCCTGGTGTCCCAGTCAGCCAAGTTGTATTAGCCGCAAAATGGTATAAAAAGTTGTCTCCGTCTGTCTGGAAGGGACTAAGTGGAGATTTGGAAGCCTTTGCAGAGGATGTGCCTAGAAACAGTGGCATCAGGCAGAAGGTGAGCTTTATGTGTTACTCCTAGTTAAAAAGTTAAGAAAGGTGATAGTGACCACAAACTTTGGGCACCTGGGATGTGCGTTATAGAAACTCGCTCCTTGGATACAGTGGCAGGGACAAAAGGAAGCTCTTGGATGTCTGACTCCCACTCTTCAGCTCTCATAGCAGACAGAAATCCCTGAGATGGGTAAGTGAATGTGTCTGTGAAGACTGTGTTGAACGCTATTATTGTAATATTTTTGATCGATTGTCACAAAGTACTGCTGAGTGCGCTTTTGAAGGGAGAGAGAGGCAGATAGCAAAATTTTGGTACCTGTCATGGAGATAATTATTTTTCTAGCTGAAGGGAGGGAAAAGGATGGGGGGAAAACAAGAAAGGGAAATGAAGCATCGCTTGCTTCAGGTAAAAGTGATTTTTCAAGCAGTAAAATAATTAAGCTGAACTTCTATTTACATGACTGCAACTGACTCCATTCAGGGCAGCTGATGCAAAAAAAAATTCCCAGAGCTAAGAAATTATATTGCAGATATCAATGTGGTAGGGAAGGATAATATAATTGTATCAAATTACAGCAGTCCAGAAAAGACAGTAGTTTTCCCCTCAAGTTCCTTGTGCGTAAAGTGGCCATGTGTATGTGCAAAATATTAATGATCTATTGTAACAGTGTCAATGTGTATATATTACATAAATGTAATATTTTCTGTATATCTTGTGTAAGTAGGAGAATTTAGAATTTTCTGCAAACTATATATGGAAATTATAAAGCCTGTTGCAAGCAGGATGTACTTTTATATTAAAGAAAATTTTTCAAATTATTTCAGGGGAAATTACTCAAGTTGGAAAATCACAAGAGTTAAGTAAAAAAGAAAGGAGATCAAGGAAGTCACAGAAGACATCACAGAGCTACTGTAGGGATGGCTTATGAACACTCCATACCCTTTTTGTGTGGAAATAATATTGCTATGAGTTACAGCTCTGGTATTTCCTCTTTTATTAGACATCAGGTTATGTTTTTCAGCTTTGCTGAAAGTCACAACAATGAATTTGTGTCTCTGTAATCTCTTGCATCCAGCTGAAGAGCACAGTGGTAACAAACAGCATACAAGTCACCTTCCCATTAAAGCTAAACTCAATTTTAAGGTAGTACATGCAAATGTACCCTGAAAGAGAACCCTCATTAAGCTTGTTATGTACAAACGTGTTTATTTTCTTCTTGGTCTGTTTATTGCCAGAGTCATAGGGTTAGCGGATGGGAGACTAACTCTGCCAAGCAGGAAACTCTTAGCTGCTTGGCTCTATGATTTGAAATCAGACCCAGGTGTACATATTAACACTTATCAAAACGGGAACCTTAAGGCAACAACATGTATAGATGGATTTCAGCTACTATTTCCAGAGCAGATGCAAACTTATGCTGTAAACCGTCCCTGTGTAGAGATCTGTCCAAGCTGCCAAACCCAGGTGGCTGGCAGTGACTGCAGGCCATACCACGTGTTCAGAAATTGCTTGTCTACAAAGGGTTTGGAGTTAAAAATCAACATATGTCCGCCTCCATGTTGGTGTAGCAAATCCCAGAAGCCATGCTCAGGCTGAAAAGACATTTTTTAAGTGTGTAGACGTTTTTGCCCACTCAAAACGCCAAGGCAGAAAACATTCTATAAATGGGAAGAAATACAGAGCATAAACTGCAAGCAATTGGGAAATTGGGTTTTGTCACTCAAACCAACTGTAAGCACACAAGGCTCTGAGATGAAACCATATTTACTGAATAAAGACATGGTCAGGCAGTCGAACAAGTGGAAAACAAATGCAACAGTGTTAAGCTTGATCCTGCCCTGCATTGGGCAAAATTGCTTCTTAAATACAATTCATTGTGTAAATTCAACATCTCACCTCAAAGTATTATATTTGCTGCATTACAGGCTTTGTGGTCTGAAGGGTTCTCCTAAGGCATTTGGCTGAAAATCAAGGACAATGAGAGAAGAATAATATCAGAATGATCTCTGTAGGGTTTATCTGCTCTGTGGTTCTCAGAAAAAAATTTAAGTCAAATTCACTAGTTTAAGATTCTTGAAATGGATCATTAAACCAAGCTAAGATCTTGTGGTGGCTCTCTTATTTAGAACTAAGGCATTCACAGTAAACTGTAGTTTATTTTGGAGGGGGAAAAAAGTACATACCCTTTAATTCAGTCTCAGTACACAGAATTTTAAAATAGTTTAAAAAAATCACTCTGAAAGTTAATTCAGATTAATGTTTAATCATCCAGCATTCCTGTTGTCTGGAAGCTTATGAGCATGGAAATCTTATTGTGCTATAAAGCAGCATTTAAATTTTTGTTGAAGGAGAATATATTTTTTTCAGGGAGGAGTGATTTATCACTAAGAGTGATCTACAGGAAGAGTTGTTGTACAGTAAGTTCACAGTCCCACTCACTAACTTCACAATAACTTCCTCTATAGACACTCATCCAGGTAGATAAAATTTAAGTATTATTCATCTTGCTTTGCACATATTGCAGCACTTTGGGTACAAAATGGATCAGAGCACAATGAATGATGACCATGTCAACATTAGGAGCAAAATGGTGCTGAGGTTCCAACATCTGTGTGTTTCAGGAGTTTTTCCTTCAGAGTAGCTGCAGTGTGTTCCCAGGTTCTCAAAGCCCATCATTGGCTGAAGCACATCTTTCAGTTTAGCTCCTGCAGAAAGACCCTGGGTCAGGCAGTGTGAAGCATAACACAGTAAATGGGGAGAATCAAGAAATTATTTTCAAAAGCACAGTCCTCATCTGAACTTCAATGCTAGCATAGAAACACTGAAACAGAGCATGGCTTCACAGAAGGGCTAGTCTGATGCTAATTTATCAGGGGTATGCTGGAGTCAGGGGGGATCAGTGTCCTGGAGACCTTCTAGAGAATGGCTGGGGGACTCCCTGAGTTAGCAAAGAGGTTGGTATTTTTTATTTTATGGAAAAAAGCATGCAGAAAAGCACTCATCATATTGATGCCTATGGCACCATTCAGTCTGTCACAGCACTTGATGCAGAAGTAAATCTGTAGCGAAGACCACATTATAAAGACTGCATTGAGAACTGGCCCTGAAGCTTTTCTTGCCTCAGTCTGTTTGCCACGAGAAACAATAAATTAAATAGCATCAGAAACGCCAGACTCCTATATGTAATGAGCATGCAGCCCACAGAATTCACTAAGCAAGAGGTCAGTGGGCTTAATGAATTTGACCAGTTCTTTTTAAAGACTATATTATTAATAACATTTCCAGCTTCTTAGTGCAAGCTGGAGTTACTGCAGAACTTTGAAAAAAAATTCAGGGGTCAGGAAAGGATGTGCTATTTTTGACTTCAGTGTTGTATTTGTTATCTCTGTACATTGCTGTGAGCATCATCTTCTGGCCTTGAATCCACTTACCACCCAACAGACAGGAATCAGGTAAATGATTTGCTCATGTTGCTATTAGTGTCATGTTGCTGGTATGTGTGGCATCTTTTTCATAAGAAAACAACAGACCTACTGTTCCAGCAGCTTGCAACACAGATAGAGAATACTGTGAGGCTTGCCAATGTGCTTTTGCTCTTTACATAGCAATTAAGCCTTGAGAGAAAAACAGATGGCCACAGGTGGGTCTCAGGCAGCTGTACACAAACCTCAAATATCCACCTAAGGCACGGTCACCTTTTGGGATTCAGGTAGCTGTTTGTAAATTGTTCACAGGGATACTAACCTATTCCTGCCTACGACAATAGCACATGAAAGAGGTGGGAACGGCTGATGGGAAAGGGAGGTTAGGGCAGCAATATGCACGGTGTCACCTGTGAACTGTGTCAGATATGGATTTTTTAAAACAGGGAGAGTAAAGAATTTGCAGATGAGGGTATGAATGCTGACATCCAAAGGAGGGTGGTTTCAAGGAGAGTGGGGAATGTGGTTACCCCATTAATTCCATCATGGCTCACATTAGCAATGTGTCTTTTAAAACAAAATAGGACGCTGCTAAGACTTGTGAAGGAAGGCCTGATGTACGTTACATGAGTTGTTAAGTTGAATGATTTTTAAATTATTATTTTTCTCAAAGGCCAGTGGCTGAGCTATAGCACAAAGCTGAACAAAGCCACTGAAGTGAAGAACATGAGTAATTTCAGCCGTGGGACCTGCAGAATTATTTAAGCAGATTTGTGTGATAACTGGAGCTTTTCTCACAGTGTTTAGTCTTGATAAGAGCAAGACTGATGACCTACCTACACTGCTTATTACGTTTACTGCTTGATAGCAATGGAGCTGCTGAAAACAAGCAAACAAAAATTGTCAGGGAAGTCAAGTGATTGAATTACCATGTAATGAATGCCCAGAGACAGGAGGGGAATTTTTGGCAAAAAAACCCCAAACAAACAAGAAAAGATTTTCAGAATTCTCAGAACTGAGATGATCCCTCAAAAGCACCGGGGGGAGCTGTGTCAGTGTGAGGTGTCACAAAAGAACTGATTGCTTTCAGCTCCTTCTTCTTTGTTGTGATGAAGGAACCTTTTCACTTCCATAGAGGGGGAACTGTCTCAGAGCAGAAGGACGGACAAGCAAGGAGAAGGAGGGAGGCAGTTTGTCAAGGAGTAGCAGCCACTTTGGATGCCTTCAGCTCATTTTCTGAAGTGCAGCCAGTTTCACAGGGAAGTAGCTCAGGAAAAAGTAGGTGCTAGGCTGCTTAGCAGCTGGCAGGCTGCCCCTCCTCCACCAGTAATTAACCTGAGCTAGGAGATGAGGCCACTTCTTGGTAAAATGCTTTTTGTCTTATAATGGTCGAGATGGAGATGAAACTGCTTGGGAGGGCAAAATTGACTCACTTATCCGTGTTATAACCTGACCAACAGCATTCACACCAGCCTGATCAAACTGTGCTTCGTGCTGGGGCTTTCATGAGCTGAATCACTGCAGGCAGAAAATTTTGCTCATTTTCCACTACCCTCTTTCAGATTCTTTGGACATGCAGTTTTATCAATTTAAATGGAACTCAGCAATCCTTTTCATATTGTTTTTTGAGCATTTTTTTAATGGAGAAATGGCAGCTCACTTGGAGACCAAGAGAATGCCTGAAACATTCAAATGAGTTCCAGCTGAGACAGCTCTGAGTACAGCATGAAAACAGAGAATTTTCTTGGCTTAAGAAGGTCATCCTATAGCAGGACATCTCTCCTTTCTGTAGCTATCTGCCTTCAGTAAAACCAAGGTGACAGATTAAATGTCAGCAACAACCTTTACACTTTTCCTTTTAATTAATGGCTCTTAAAGTGAACCAGCAGATGCATAAGTTTCATCTTTATTATAAGTAATTTGCTATTAAATCCTATTTCACTATTTTAACTCAATGATACTATTGCTTCCTTACAGTACACATTGCAAATCACCCTTTCAAAGCCCAACTAGAAATTAAAATTGATTAAACACCCAGTACGTTGCCCAAAGCCACATAAAAATTGAGCATGAATAGTTCCGGAAGTTAGAAATGCTATTCTAAAAAAATTGACAGGTCATTTACCCCAAGAGAGTTCAGATAAGGATGCCATTGTTTACAAAGAAGCTGACTTTTAGCAGGCTTCAATCCCATGCTACACATGAAACTGGATGGTTAGATCATTTGGGCCAAAGCCCTAGAGAGAATCAGTGCCTTGCTGATGGGCTGTAGGCACCGTTGGGTCAGCAGTCCTGTCCCTGGTGATTTTGAGAGACCATTAGTCTTGCTCCAGTGCAGAATAGAAACTCACCTAAAGGGCTGAAAATTTTTTCTCTGTTGCTAGAGGAGTCAGTACAGTGGGGCAGGGACAATTTTTCTTCATCTGTCCTCCAAATACCTCCTAAACTGTTTTCTAGTTTTGAGATAAATACCATGCTCTGCTACAACCCCTTGAAGTCAACAGGTTTTTCTCAGCTTACACCTGGGAATGATACCAATTCTGTGTATGACTCTCACTGTGCCATTCTGCCTAGGACACTATGGTGGGGGAAAAGAGAACAACTCACAGCTGGGGAAGAGGGTCCAAGTTCTCTGACTGGGAATTTGTGCCACCATCAGTCTGCCAGCTGTTAGTCTCCTCCCTGACCCAAAGCCCTGGAGAGATATCACCTTGATAGATCAAAAGAACATTGTGTACCAGAGCCTCATCATTGGACAGACTAAACCTTGCTCTACTAGAGAGTCTAGCTTGTCAGTGGGAAAAATGAACCATTCAATAGATTATCAATTACAAAAGTCCAGCATAATAAAGCTCAAGATTCTCGTATATCCTGCATATGTAAAGCAACATTCATTCAAATGCTTTTTTTCATCCTATTACGTAATTCGATTTATAATAATATAACAATTGCCAAGGAGCATGAACATATTCATATGCAGGAATCAAATTAACTCAGTAAATTGCTGACAAAACCAAACAAATCAAATGTTTGAGGTTTCCCCCTCCCAGAATAACATCCTCTCATCCATTATAAAAAGAAAGATACTTGTATGAAAGCTTGTACTTGAGGCATTCTCCCTGGTACTGCACTATTCATGATCGAAACTCATGCAGTTTAAGAAAATTATTTTTATCTGCAAATATTTCGTAGTAGCTCTTTCTTGCATACCGATTATGGGTCATTAGCTACCGAAAAAGAAATATCTGCTCGCATGCATTGCATGTAGCCACCTAGAAAGGGACAGTGGAAGCATGTGCCTAATGAGGTCACCCTGGGAAATTCATGCACACTCAGGCAAGTCTGTTTAACAAGTTTACAGAAACAGAGGCTGCAAGAAGATACTTCTCCATCACTTCTCAGGCGAGGCTGTACAGATGGCATTTTCTCCAAACTGTTCAACTTTGTGTTACAGAGTGTTTAATATGCAAGTTCAACCTATTCTATTCCAGGCTGAACATACTCCAGAACCTGAATAAAACTAGTCTCAAGGAAAGTGTTAGAACAACATTTGCAGCTTAAATTTTCAGCACAGACCCTGAAAGTTATCTTCAGACCTGCTCCTTGCAGGAAGAGTTTCAGTGACAGTTGAGATAAGGATTAAAGCTGATGGATTTCACACCGGGATTTAAACACCTAAACATCATAAGTGATTTGCTTGTGGTGACACAAGCCACTTGTGATCTAATAGGCTTTGTTTCAAGCTCCAGCACAGGCTAAGATATATTCAGTCTTTTGGATTAGTCATAATAAGACAGTCAAAACATTGACTCAATTGGCTGGATACAAAAGGAATCAGAGGTCTATCTCCAGGGGCTAAAGGCAGGTACAAAAATAAAAATCACCAAAACAAATGCCATTAAGGGGGCGCTTGGCAGAGAGGTAGGGGCAACAGTGGCTGAGAGCAAGAGAAGAGCAGCTTCATCCCAAGGAAAAATAATGTTGACACATTCAAAGGTGCAGAAGGAAAGAAATGAGTTCACTAAGTGCTAAACCTTCAGTCAAATAAGGGAGTATGGTTTATTTCATCTCTGAAAGTTGAAAACTTTGCCATAAAATAGCATTCTTCTGCAGAAGACAGAATATCAATGTATTACTTGAAGGGGAAAATACAGTTACGGACAGAAAAATATATTGTCTGAAAGAGTTAATCAAAAGAACAAAGTATCAGAAGAGCTGGATATTACAAAAAATCTTTGACTGCCAGTGAGAAACCAGGATAAAGTTTTATTTAAAAAATAGAAGGCGCCATCTTTCAAATGGAACTTAAACCACTTCCAGTTTCATCACACACGTAATTGATCCACAGGTGGAGAGGGCATTAGGTGAGCCAGGTAAAGTCTGAAGGAGAGCCATCACAGAACTTACAGCAGTGTCAAGAAAAAAAAAAGATATACATCTTCAATTAAATTCATTCAGCTATAAGCAAGTATGCACAGTAAAATGAGATCTGGATCAGTTTTTCAGAGAAAACTAGAAGAAGAAAAAATAACTGGGAGAAAAATGTATCCTTTTGTAAATGTTTTTTTTCTATGTTTATGCTTTTAACTACCAGGTTTTAAAATCATGTCTGAAGAGGCCTGGGAAAGCACATTAGCACCTCTCCACAAATGCTCTGTTTGAACATGATTGGCTTGGGGAGAGGGGGATGAAATATTTCCAGACTCAGTGTAGACAAAGCCTGAAGGCTGTTGGTGTAAGCGCAACGCCAGAGTAGTGCTTCAAGAAAATGGAAAGAAAATGCCTTTAAAGCAGAATTCCCCAAAATTACATTAAACAGCAAACAGGAGACAGAGCCTTTGAGAGCAGCATCTCACAATTAGGTCACTGCTCAGTCACAGAGCTCTTTTGTGAATGTTGAAGGTGTTCCACAACAGGAGAAACTTCCTGAGAGCCAATTTGCCTGCCTGTTCCAGAAATCCTTCTGGATCCCCTGGTTCAGTTTTCAACATTGCAATTATCAGACTGCCAAGGAGACTGATACAGCAAATTGACTGTTAACCTCCAAAGCTGCTCACTGCTGGTCTTACAGAGTTAACAGAGGAGCTCTGGCAGGCAGCTGGCAGCGTGCCTGTAGCAGCTCATGGCATCCTTTGGGGGAGTGAGGGACCCACCAGCCATTTCTGTGCGAAAAGAGGGACACAGTGCAATGTGAAGTTATCAACTGCATTTAAAACATATTGTTTTCTGTAACCAACACTCTCCTTTCCCTGCCTTCAAGCCAGCAGAGGGCTTGCACATGCCCTGTATATTAAAGCACAAGCCGAGGTCCTACATGTGTTTCTGATGTGGCATTTGTAGACCGTGGCAGCTCTGTCAGACAGTGCCATCCAAGTGAGTATTAGCCAGTAGTTGCACTGTGTACCCAGAAGAGGATTTCAAATTTGAAAGAGAAAAGATGAGGCTGCTGTGCGCTACCAGAGAACTACCACAGTGGAGGTAAGCAAGGAAATGTCTGCCAATGTGCAAGGCAAGCATGCCAGCTCCTGGAGTTTTAGGGAATGTGGTTCCATTTCTTTTCTTTCTTCTATCTTAAACATTTTATTATTTTCAAAAAGGAGAGCATGTGAGCAATAAAAAAATTGTTTGCAAAGGAGAGCACTTACATTTTCAAGACAGCCTGTAGGTAGCTGCGATGGCACCTCAGAGGAAGATGGATGCAGATTTCCAATCAAATCAGTCATTAAGCTGTGTGGAGCTAGGAGTAAAGCTCAGTGCAGGCTTAGGTAGGTTTGTGTGCAGTGTGGCTGATTTTCCAGCTATTTTTTCAACTTACAGTGTTGTTCTGTTTCCTGAGCAATGTCTAATGGTTTGGTGTGCCAGGCTGAGCAGACTTGGGTTGTTCATTGAGCCACGGGCAGGACACAGCACAGATGGGACCTTGGTGTATCAGTCCTGTGACTGCTTGGGCTTCAAAGAGGCTCCTGCCAGCAGAGCAGGGATGGGACTGGGGTGAGGATCTGGGGAGCTGCAGTGGGCTTGAAGGAACACAAGTGGGATCTAGTAGCCAAGGGCAAGGCCAGGAGTCAGAGCAGCACTAGCGCATTTTGAACAAAGCATCAACATATAAGGACAAGACTAGATTTGCAGCCAGCAGCTCAGGCATCCCTTTGTTTACAAAGTTGGTCCAACCAGAGCAGAGGCATGGCAAGGCTTTGGTCTGCTTTAGGTACCCCAAAGGATGTTTCATCCTCCTTAGCGCCCTCACCATAGCCCTTGTGACGGATTCCAAGTTCCAAGGCTATTAAGAAGTGGAGCACAGACCAAACTACTTGCAATCCCATTGGTATTGCATGTGCTTTTGTTGAGGTGACATACAGTGTGTTTTTTCAATCTAATGAGAGCAACTGTTCTCTGATGATCTGTCTTTAGTGCAATCAAAATTTTGCTTCTGTTCAAAGGTAAGGGAAATAGAACAGTGTCAGCAAACCTCAGAAACTGTTCTTGGGAAAGTTTCTTACAGGTACAGGTGCTTGTGATTTTATAGTACATATTTATTTCCAGTTAAAATGTGGAAACAATTTCAAGGATTCCGTATTGCAAAATATAACTTACATAATTTAAAACCAACTTTCAAGGCTAAGATGAAGCTTTCTTTTACATTTTTTTGCATTAGTGCTCTATAATTCTTATATTTAATTGTAGATTTAATTACGGAGTTTCCTTCAGCTTTTATTGTTTAGTCTCACCTTCCTGTGTAAGGGCTGTTTTAAACGACCTGAAATTACTGGATGTGGAGCCTACTGAACAACAGAATTCAGTAAACTGTCATTGGTCTCTGTATGATGAATAGAGACTAAGGGAGTGCTGGCATATATACTGGCATATGACATCATTGTACCTAAAAGGAACCATTACTCATCAGCTCAACATGTGGGATTAATTGGCTTTTCTTATTACGAGGGGGAAACGAACAAAAAGTTCAAGTTCCCCTAGCAAAATTATGCACTGTCACTTATTAATATCTCTTCAGCAGGAAATACTCACTGAATTGAGAACAGTTGTTTTTTATTTTTTGTCAACCAATCCACTTAGTCTGTGTAATTACAGGCTAAAACAAATGTATGTACTCTGACAGCCACTTGCTGCCTGTGGACCACTTAAATTGTGTACTGTCATGTGCTACCATAACATTCTTTCCATGTCACTTTTTATTTTACCTTAATTCAGGGCATTTCTGACACCGTGTTTTTTTGCTGTGAGTTTCATTCTGCAGAAACAAATATTTGGAAATATTTGGTGCTCTTGCAAGGCCTACAAAACTGCCCTCAGCACAAATATCTATAGAGGTAGGGAATACTCAGTTGAGTATTTCTTCCTTTTTATAGTGTCTGTGTGAGCAATTCTGCAATGCCATTTACAAATTACAAAGGATCTGAAATTAATGATGAATGAGATGCTGAATAGCTGCATAGAAAAATCCTTCATTACAAAGAAAAACAGACGAAGGAAAGGTGTGGTACATGTGCAATGCTTCTGCAAAATGCCAGTCTGATCTCTAAATAAGCAAATGATAGTAATGTGAGATGTGTGGGCTGTTTAGTCTGTTTCTAAGTTAACAGGGAAAAAATCCCAAACCCACATTATCAAAAGAAATACCGATAAGGAATTGTTTTGCAAATGCCTTTTGCAGAATTCCTTCAGTATCAGGTTGGGGAGAGTGTCCCAGAGATCTGAAAGTGTCTGTCTCCCACTAATCAGTGAGAATCAATGAAACCCAACTGGTGTCCAGCAGTATTGACTAAGAAACCATACCACAGACGTAAACATTAGAAATTTGGCATAGCCCAAGGTTTCTACAAGGTTAAAAATCAGAAAAAGCTATACATGATTTTCAGATTTCCTGCTCTAGGTTATGGTATGAACACCATGAGAGGAACAGCCACTGTCTGTGCAAGCATGGAGGTCTTGAAAGCCTTGAGACCATTTCTGATAGCATGAAGTCTGGGATGCTGTGAGCAGGGAGTGCCACAAAAACAGAAGAGAAAATAGAGCAGTATAAGAGTAGCTGCTTATCCACCACTTTTTAATGGAGAAAGAGGGATAATTTGTTCCTCTCGAAGCAGAAAAATGACCCTTTTTTGCAGTTCTGGGACAGTATGCTCACAGTGGATTACAAAATTTTTTTTTATTCTTGTACATATGATTTGAAACACAAAAAAGTACAGAGGAATCCAATCATTTTCCAAGAAGTTATTGGAAGAACTGAATTATGTTTCAAAAAATGAGACCCTGTTTTATGCTGTACAAAATGCAGTTTTACTTTTACAGGGTGATTTCCATAGCAGTCACCATTGTGACAGATTTCTGACTAATTTCACTGGTGTCCTGGTTCTGGTGAATTTTTGCAGTAGCCAGGAGGGTTAATGGCTACGACCTGGAGATTATTCTAGGCCACCACAGGTAATTTTCTGGGAACGAGGAAGGGCTCACTTCTGGTTCAGGGGAGTATGGCACTGTTGGCTTGGGCTGTGTGGGGAGCATTTTGCATGTGAATCACTCTTTCTCACTTGTACACTTTTGTTATTAATATTGTTGCTGTTGATGTTTGTTTTCTTATCTCATTGCTGTTTCCAGTAAATTGTTCTTATCTCAACCCGTGATCTTCGCCTTTTGCGCCTTTAATTCTACTCTCCGTCTGCCACAGGGGAAGGGGAAGTGAGTGAAGGAGTGGTTTCAATGGGAGCACGACATTGGAGAATACCATTCCTAAACCATGATAATTGGAAATACAAAGAGTTATGAGAAGGTGTTGCTGAGCTTCTGATGCTAGAAAAAGTAATTTCTAGATTACATTAGTTTGGTGTAGCTTTGTCACAGAAGAAAGGCAATCTATTTTTTTCCTTTGGAAGGTATTATCCTTTCAGAGACACAGAATTTAATTAAAAAATAAAACAACAGTCAATAATGTAAACCACAGAAAAGTCATGGCTTTTTGAGCACCCTTTTTTTGGTCAAGGTTAATAGATAACAACAAAATTACAAAATAAACGGCTCTGGGAAAACAACACGTAATACAGGTTTTGCAGACGAAAGAGTCTGCATCGGTCATCTCTTATAACCTCCTTGTACTGTTATATTCAGAATTATTAGTAGAATATTTTATGAGAATGTCCATTCAGTCTTTATTTCAACAGTATGTACTAGGGTTAAGAGATGATCACGTCTTTTAAAAAAAAATTAAAGATTATAAAGAAATGGTGGAAGTAACCAGTTATAGGTCAGCAGGGACTCTAGAAGAGTAATTTGTTAAATAACATGCATCTTTTATGCATTTACTAATTATCTAGAGTAGAGAATAAAGAATATATTAATCAAAGTCTCAGATATATTAAATTGAGTGAAATTACTAATACAAAGAAGATATGAAAAAAAGTAGGATAGAACTCATCTAGATAAAAAAATGAAGGGAGAAAGTGAGAAAATGAGATACCACTTATGGAATAAAACCCAATCAAAATGAAAAGCTATTCTAAATCACAAGGGGAAAGAACAATGTAAGGCATGCACAATCAGATAAACCTGCAGAGAAATTACACGGAAAGAATCTTAGGGGGCTGTATTTGCAAGGCAGGATAGCAAGGTAAAACAGCCAGAGAAACATATAATGAGGCTGGAATATATAGATAAAATCTTTTCACAGTCACACCTGGAATAGCCTGTTCACTTCTTTATGAGATGAAGATAAAAGGGAGAGAGTTCAGATCGGCGCAGCAAATGGATTCATCAAGGTCCAAAGTTTGGTTTATGAGGAAGAGTGAAATAACTTCAAAACGCATGAGATGATTAGTTAGATTAAGAGACAAGTACAGACTAGGAACAAAGGAGCAGTCTTGAAATATTTGAAACCTATAAGTAATGTTGATAAAGGGACTTAACTAGCTAATTCAAAGCAAACATAAACGAAGAGGTGAATCTAGGAAAAGAGGAGGTCAGACTATATGTCAGCAGTCCCTTTCCTAACAGCACACTGTTAACTTGCACGGTGATTTCACAGGAGACATAACGAAAGAAACTCCACTTGGCCCATTCGAAACCTGAGGAAAAACCATGCAAGAGAAGACAGCCAGGACCAGGCAAATTCAGCTGCCCAGCTGAAAGTGACTGATGTCCCCCTGCCCTTCCTCAGCCCCTCAGTTCTTGCCAGGGCCCCATCACTAGTTAGTGGTATGCACAGACCCTGGTTGGTGGCCCCTGCCCTGCCCACAGCTGGGTAACTGCTTCTTACTCCCTCTGAGACTCTTTCAGGCATGAGTTAGAAGTCAGTCTTTGCTTTTCTTGGTTCAGGTCTTTCCTGGACATACAATGAGTCTGTGTGGGAAGAATTGTGCTGCTTGTTTTATGAATCCAGCTGTGCCAAAGCCAGGCTGTTCAGCAGATGCTCATGAGATTTCTCTAGTCAGGCAATTACGAGAGCATCAGTAGGAAAGGGTGTCAGCTGGGAGTGAGAAGCCCTAACAGGGCAGATGCAAAGCTCTTTGGGAAGAAGTGCAGTTTTGTGTCCTGTTTCACAAAGCAGAGGAGAGCAGCAGCTAAGATTTGAATGGCAAATTTTGGGATCAAGGAGTAATGCTTGGCAGCCTGGCAGTGCAAAAACTGGAAAAATGCTTGCTACATTTCTTGGCATTAATGTCCTGCTGCAACATTAAGCCATATGGCATCAAAAGTGAGTTGCTAGGAGGTAACGTATGCTTTGTCCACCTCTAATCCAGGCGGACATTTCCCTCAAACTCAGTTTTCTCTCGTGGTCAACATTTCCACACCGGCCCTGTGATAAAAGACCATTTACTTATTAGGACAGACAACCCTATTTCACGTACAACGTGCCCCACCACACAGTTCCTGCTTCCCTAAACCAACTTTTCTGTAGCTGTCGGTAAGGATATCATGGTATTCATTACACCTTTTATTAGCGTGCTGCTGTCTAACATTTCATTGTCTAACAGCATCCACTGTGTTAATGGTCATAGAGTGCAACACTGAATGTGTATGGTGGGAAATAATGCACATACTACAGGCAGGAGGGCAATTGATTGGACAGTTTAATCTCCTGTTTCATTCCCCTGCTGCCACTAGGAAGTCAATATCATTGAGTGAGCATGCCAAGGCATCATCTTGTGAGAAAGCCTGTCTTCGGTGGGGTGTAAAGGAGTGATGAAAAATAAAGAGAACACAAAAAGTAAAACAAGACTTATGTAAAAGTCTTTCAGACCCAAATTAGTCACACTACGTTTGCAGATAGATATTGGTTTCAGACAGAACATTCATACAGTAGCACTGAGCGCCTTTCAGCTTCATTTGCTGGACGAACTAAAACGCAGTGACCTTTCAATGTTTTCCCTAGATAAGCCTGAATAAGAATCCCAAACCCAAACACCCTCAAATGCTGGGGACATTTGGATCTAATAGATAGATTAGCTAGGTAGTTAGGGATAAGTTTAGATACTTGTGGAGGAAGGAAAAGAAATCTTACAATGCGTTCCAGTCTCCTGCATAATCGTAATATCTGCACGGAAAAAGTGTGCATGTGAGAAGGGGAGCATGACTAACTGAGACAGAGAAGGAAGAGACATATATAGGCAAGGGATAAAGTTTTCCAGGCATTGGGGAGAGGAGTTTCAGAGGGGCACTGAGTGTGTCCAGCAGTACCGCTTCTGCAGTCGTGTTTTGTCTTCTTGGCTTTGTTCAACCAGAGAGAACCTGGAAAGCTGGAAGCAAAACCCAAAAGGCAAGTGATTAAAGATGCACCTCCTACCAAAGCCTGAGAGTCAAGAGCCACAAAAGATTGAAGTGTTTGTGACATTCTTGGCATTTGAGGAGTAGAAGCAGCAAGGTTAAAAAGTCTGGCAAAGCTGACCCCTAAGAACTATTGTTCAGGTATTGGAAGGAAAAGCTTCCCGGGCATCAGTTTGCTGGAGGTTACTCTAGGGAAACATTACTCTAAGGAACTGGCTAATGCTGTTAGTGTGGATTCTTTCCCCTAACTCAACTAAATCATCAAGAAATCTATTACAAGACAATACAAGCAGGAGAAGAAGTGGGTAAAATCTATTTTGAGCCTTGTAGCAAGTATATTTCTACAATGATCTTGGCCTTTATGTGCAAAAGGACACAAACTCCATCTGCAAGTACACATATGCAGTTTTGTATGGAAAAAAACCAGGGGAGGTGGTTTTTTTGTCTTGTGGCACTTGCAGGCAGCAGTGCAGGGAGGGTGCATGCACCCCAAGGCTGATGCCTGCAGCAGGACATGCTGACAGTTAGGAGCAGCTGATTTTCCAAGGGAATGCCCTGCATCACTGGGCAATGGGAGTTGACTTGTCTCCACCCTTGCTGTCTCTAATTTGTTTGGAAACAGGATACCAGGTTGCTGCAAGCATAGAATTATGTGGTTTTCGGAGGATTGGACTCTAGAGCATGTCGGGCAGCATGTTGGGCAGCTCACTCCTTTTTGCTGAAACAATAGGAAGGACAAGGGTCAGTAGCTCTCAGTACCAACACTGCTTCTAGTTCTGTTGTTTCTTGGCACTGGAGTGGGAAGCAGTAACACAGTTGTATCTCTTTCCCTTTTCTAGTTTGAGAGGGAATCATGGGATATGATCACAGCAGGGTGCTGCCACACATGAATACGAGAGCCAGGCGCTCTCCAAGGACATGGCAAGGACTTCCCATCTTTGCTGAAATTAGTGGGATGGCAACCTTGGGCTTGGTGGCAATACAAGAGTTCCATCCACTGTGTGTAATTTGTGACAAATAACACTTACAAGCCTGGGTAACTCATGCTAGGATCCTGTCCTAGTCCTGGGCAGGTCTGTCTTTGAGGTAATCACTACTCAAATGTCCTAGACAAGCCTCTTCCCACAGGAGGAAGGGCACATGCTGAGCACCTCTGGCAAGCTCTGCAGTCAAGGAGATGAAATGGCATGGAGAGCTCAGAGGATGCACTCAGGCTGATGGGCTGTAGTCATGCTGCTCAGTTGAGACTTTCATAATTATTCTGCTTTATAACTAAAACCCCAAAACTTTTCATTCTTTAACAATCGATGAAGATGCATGATGAAAATCAAGAGAAGATGTTGTACATGGAAAAAGAAAGCTATGGCAATGAACCATGAAGCTTGTTTTGGGGATCCCTGGTGAGTGCATGCTTCTTCAGGGATCTGACAAGGCACCAAGTGGGGCCCCCTGCAGTGTCCGCAGGGCACTCCCCTCCCGCGCCTGCATCCCTGTGACAGAGAGAATCAAAACCCAGTTAGAAACCATGGCAGAATGCAAGGTTTCCTGCACTGGGTACTGCAGCAACACAGCTTGGAAATGTCACCATGATGCTAGAGACAAGCCTCCTGCAGAGCACCCCCAAAGCAGGCTCTGTGTGGGGACAGCCGGGCAGGCATCACCCACACCCCATGTCACAGCAATGACATGCCCCGCGCCAGTGAACAAAACCCTTCCTGCAGCATGAAACAACCCCTGCAGTCACGGTGGAGAAGTGAGTTGTTTTATGGTTCTTCTGGCACCTGAAGCCCTGCGAAGGGCAGCAGAAGGAAGGAGCATGAAGCCCAGCAGGAAGCCCTCCCCAGAGATGGGGTCCATGGAGCATGGGTGAAGGCACCCACTTGGCAAGGGTGGGGCTCACTCACTTACAAAGGCTTTGCCTGCAGAAGACTTGAGCCCATGCCTGCGCTCACAGGCGTTGCAACGTTGTGATTTTTAGTGAAAAAGTGGCTAGAGAAAACAGAATAAAATTCAGATCAATTATGCTGTTCAAAGTCAGTCTCTAAATTAATCCAATTATGCAGCAGCAATCTTTGCTTAATGCCCAGAAGCTAGGAAATGATGGTTAGAGCAGTCATTGGGGAAATCAGCTGATAATGACAATAACCAACAATGGAAGATGCTATTTCTGAAAGTGAAGTGGTAGGGAGTGGGGAGGGGAGAGAAAACACTCTGTTATTCATCCTTCACTTGAAGTATATTGCTTAGCTATTACAGGATAATGCACCAGAGCTAACCAAACACAGTGCTTGCCTCCAGGTCTCAGCGAGGAAGAAGTTGAAACTTGCTTATCATTCTTTACTAAGGAAGCCTCCCAGCACTGTTATTATGGAAGTACAGTTCTTAATAACCATTGCACAGCCGTGTTCTGGAACAGCTTGCCCACACAACATCTCTACCTCTGTCAGGCAGGCTGCTAAAAGCCTATTTTTATATTTTCAAAATTTATGCTTCAAATCAACTTGGTGCAGTAGCTCAGCTTCAGGGCCTTGATGATTTTCATAGAATCATAAAATAGTTTGGGTTGGAAAGGACCTTTAAATGTCATATAGTCCAATACCCTCCCTGCATTAAGAAGGGACATCAACTAGACCAGGTTACTCAGAGCCCCACCAACCTAACCTTGAATGTTCCCAGGGATGGGGCATCCACAGCTTCTGCAGGCAAACTGTTCCAGCGTTTCACTACTCACCATAAAAAATGTCTTCCTTATATCAAGTCTGAATTTACTCTCTTCTAGGTTACAACTACTACCCCTTGTCCTATCACAGCAGGCTCTGCTAAAATGTCTGTCCCCATCTTCCTTATAAGCCCTCTTTAAGGATTGAAAGGCTGCAATGAGGTCTCCCTAGAGCCTTCTCTTCTCCAGGATGAACAACCCCATCTCTCTCAGTCTGTCTTCATAGGAGAGATGTTCCATCCATCTGATCATATTCATGGCCCTGCTCTGGACTTGCTCCAACAGGTGCTGAGGATCCCAGAGCTGGATGCAGTGCTCAAGGTGGGGTCTCACCAGAGTGGAGCAGAGGGGCAGAATCACCTCCCTCAGCCTGCTGGCCACACTGTTTTTGATGCAGCCTAGGATATGGTTGTCCTTCTGAGCTGCAACTGCACAGTGCCAGCTCATGTCCAGTCTCTGATCCACCAGCACCTCTAAGTCCTTCTTGGCAGGGCTGCTCTCCCTTCATCCACCAGCCTGTATTGGTACCAGTGTTTGCCCTCACCCAGATGCAGCACCTTGCACGATTTATAACACAGTTGGCCACACTAGGCTTCTAGTTTGAGGCATGAAAAGACAGAGGAGGAGCAGGTGCAAATAACAATACACCACTGCTTTAATCAGTTGGTCTGTGTGCACACAGGTAGCCCTTCAGCTGAACTTGGGCCTCCTGAAAGCACCAATGAAGAACTATATGCTGATAATTTCAAGATGGGACGTTAAAAGTGCTTTAAAACATTTGGCCCCAAATGCCTAAGTAATGGGTAGGGATTAGCAAGTGGAAATTCAGCTAATTGCCCTAGACAAATTTCACTCAGAGCCTCCATCTCAGGTAATCTTTATGGAGGCAAAATCTGTCTGAAATGAAGGATAGTTGTGAGTTTTGTGAGGAACTCATATTCATGCCACTGTGTTGGTATCTGGTGTGGTTTGCATACCTCTCACCCCAAACATGCCTGAATCTTGGTCTGGTTTTCTTGGTTTGTAGGATACTTCACAGCGAGACTTTATTTTTGAGCTCTAGCTCCTATTCGAACTACATCATTCAGATCCTCTCTGTTGAAAAACAGGTGCACCCTCCAGTGCCCAATCTCACATATCAGATCATAAAAAATATATTTGTAAGATACTCAGCTCTGAAAATGCTTGGATGTAATTTCTGAGGCAGTATCCTTCCTTGTTAACACTGGAAGAACTTGTTCCCACTATTGCAGCCCACATGCTCCTCAGAAAACGTTTATTTGAACTGTGTTAAAATTTCACAAAAGATTTGAAGTAGTCTCATTTCAACCCATTGGGAAAATCTCAAATAGTTTACCTCATTACACCTCATTGCCTCAAGACTACTATTGTTATTCACAGCGTCTCACATTCAGAATTGCATGTAAACCCTCACAGAGCTGTGAGCTTAGCTTAAAAATCACCAGGTATACCTGTTAGTGCTGAGCTTTTTCACAGTGCAGCCAAGACATGATTTCAAACTTTGCTTCACAACCCGAAGGAGTAGAGAAGAAAATTCACATTTTCCTAAAGTGCAAACTGAAATTCTTGCAGCTCGCAGACTCCAGGAACCATTGTTTTAAATGGAAAGGGGTTGGTAACAGCTGCCTGTGTCGCAAAAGTGTGTCCAAGTGTTGTGCAGCTATATTTACAGATACAAATCTATTAATTGATAATGACTAGCTAAATATCTTCCAAGAAAGCCAAGCAAACATCATAGCATGAGAGCTACAAGCACTGAGCCTTTAGTGTCACATCAGGGAACTCTAAGCAATGAAAGTATTTTCTCCTTTTCGCTCTCCAGGTTTCCAAATGGTCTCACAATAACCCAGAAGAGGACCTGAATTAGTTTTAAATTCTGACTTCTGATCTGGAAAGTGGTCCATAACAGCTTCCAGGGATGCCAGAGAGCACCTCCTCAGCCAGTGTGAGATCCTTGGGCGTCAGAGGTCCCATCAAGGGAGCCATGTCAGCTTTTACCAGGCAGGAGCTGCCTCTCTAGGAGCCCTCATGGTGTCCTGAAGCTCTTTGCAGCACAACAAGCAATGGGGAGATCTCAAAAAAGCAATACATTTTGTGCCCCTCATACCAAGATCTGGATTTCAGATGAAGGTGCAGAATGATGGAGCTCATGGTGACTATGGGGATGTGCTTCACCCAAACCCAGGCAGAGATCCGTGCACTGGGGATGTTTCACAGAATCACAGAATAGTTTTGGTTGGAAAAGACCCCTAAGCTCATTGAATATAACCGTTAACTCAGCACTGCCAAGTCCACCACTGAACTATGTCCCCAGGTGCCACATCCACATGCCTTTTGAACACTTCCAGGAAGGGTGATTCTACCACTTCCCTGGGCAGCCTGTTCCAATGCATGACCATCCTTCCAGTGAAAAAATTGTTCCTAAGATCAAAATAAATCTCCCCTGATGCAACTCGATGTCCTTTCCTCTTGTCCTATCCCTTGCTACTCGGGAGAAGAAACCAACCCTCACCTGGCTACAACCTTCTTTCAGGTAGTTGTACATAGCAATAAGGTCCCCACCTTGAGTCTCCTTTTCTCCACGCTAAATATCCCAAGTTCCCTCAGCCACTCCTCATCAAAATTGTGTTCCAGATCCTTCACCAGCTACGTTGCCCTTTTCTGGGCACTCTTCAGCATCTCAATAACCGTCTTGTAGTGAGGGGCCCAAAATGTCCTGCTCAGAGTTGCTCCAGGGTGGTTGTAGCCTGAAGGGACTGAGGCACAGCGCAGTTGCAATCTACCCCTCTCCAGCCCAGGCAGCATTTCTGCCGTTTGCTTTTTGAAAGCAGCAGCTGTTTCTGCATTGCTGCTCCTGCCACAGCACGTGCTGCATCACAACAAAGCACTGTGGCCAGGGCTGCTCTTTGAACATCGTGCATTTTCAAATGGCAGCTGTTGCATCCCAGCGACAGAGCACTTGGGCTGCCTTCACACTGGATGTGGACATGGGAGAAGGTTACATGGTGTGTGTATGCGTAGAGTTAGTAGTTCAGCTGAGAGGGACATGGCAGAGAGGCATGTGAAATCTATTAACTCTGGGGAAGCAGAGAGCAGCTGAAGGCTGCAGGCAAGTACCGTAATGAGGTAAATGATATAAGCCGGGGATAAAACTGGAATTACTCACGGACTTATTCCTCAGCACTTCCACCACGGCTGTTAGTGCCTTAGCCTCACAGATGTCAAATGCAGGCAATTAAAAGTTATGTAAGGCCAGAGCTGAAATTAACCCCCTGTGCAGCAGTGTGCACCCACTGGCAGGCAGATGAGCAGAGCCACCCTCCTGTAATGAAGCAAAAAAGGGGCGTTCGCTCAGTGGCCTGTGCAAGTTACGAGGACAGCGGTAGGTGTTGGGCACATACAGCCCCGGGCATGTGCTGTAGAGGACAATTTCTAATCCAGTGAACTGCTGTTTTGCCACCCTCCTTCCCCTTATAGACTGAGGACCCTCTCATGTAAGGACACAGTGTCCAGCATTTGTTCAAAACACCAGACTTCTCCTCCTCCTGTCCTTAAAAGAATCTCAGGGTTGTAACATGCAGTCATCTGTGTAGTGGTGTCATATAAATGTTGGTGGGTATGGTGTGGAGGAGCAGAGGGTGTTCCATATTCCCCCAGAAAAATACAGCTTGTGCAGACAGCCTTCTGTCTTTGTTTCAGACTGCAACTGTACAACCTTACGGAATAACACCAGCATCACAAAATTGCAGCGTTAAATCCAGTGCACATCTCTGGGCCATCCGGAACAGTTAGGGATTGTACCATGAACAGTGACAATGCCTGATCAATACCTTTCCTTGCTAGATGGGTATATTCAGATGAAATGCAAGCCAAGCACAGCTTCTGTAGTGAGACATGCACAACTTTTAGAGTTCTTTTCCATCTCACAGCCCACCTGGGGTCTGCTTTCATCCCCTTTGCTGCCTTATGAATTTTAAAAAAGAAGAAAGATTTAAAGTGCAATGCAAAAACAAAGTGCCGAAAAGTGGCTTGGGTTACTGACAGGAGGGAGCCATCTGTGGGGGAAGATGTGTTTCATGCAAGCAAGCCAAAACACCTTTTCCACCAGTGAGGGAAAAGTGATTATCAGTGAAGTAGATGGATGCTGGAAGACTCAGCTCTTGCTCTCAGGTAGGCTCTGAGGTGACACTGCTTCCTTGGGCAACCTCCACCCAGAGGAAGAGTCAAGGAGGATGCCGGCTGATGGCTGCACCCTGTGGACTCGGCACAGGGCTGCTGTGCATGTGGGTCCTGTGGTGGGCTCCCCCTTGGCCTAAGAGGCTGGCTGAGAACTTGGATCTAAGGACAGAAAGTAAAAAAGCAGATAAATCAACTGGAGCATTCTTCATTTGGTATTCAGTGTCAAGGAAAATAAAGTTTTTCTGTGGGTTGCAGCTATAAGATTAGGAGAGATGAAGTTGAATTATTAAAACATTTATTCACCCAAGTACATGTTGAGGTCTCTCAGGACCAAATGCATCCACTTAATTAAAACAGAGAACTTCCCAAGCACCATTTATATCGGCACTAAGTGACAAATTTAATACTTATGTCCTGAAAGGGTCATACATATCCATATTGGTAGATCTGAAAAAATAAAAAGCTTTTCTGACTTCTTGCTGTACTCCCTGCCCCCAAAAAAGCACCAGCACTTCATCTGAAGGCAGCATGAGGAGGAGGAGGCTGCTGCCTACAGGCTTTGCTGCTTAAAGTTGATCAATAGCAATGGTAGGTTGTGCTTCAGCAAGAACAGCCTGCCTGTTGTGAAAGAGCAACAACATCCAAGTCTGACAGATAAGGCCAGCAAACAATCTTGGGGAAGTAAAGATGTTGGTCTCCCTCAGAGACTTTCCTCAGGGAAGGGAAGGAGGACTCAGTTCTTCTCATAGTCCTCGGCCATGGACTCATGATTAACATCATGAGTCATGATTAACGTCAGTAGAGACTCGTCACAGCGATTTGCTTTATCAAGGCTTCCCGTGGCAGATGTAGAAGGGACAGAGGAGAAGCATCTGCTCTGCTCATGTCCCGCAGCAGACTTAGAGAAGGATGGGTGTTCTGTCATTGCCTATTAAACCTACATGGCTTTGCAATACAGTTACTGTCTGCCAGCTCTGGTAAGATTTTGGCTCAGGAGGAGAAGATCTGGCTCAGGAAGAGAGCAGTGGTGACTCAGGAGGAATGTCTGGCTCTGTTCTGCCTTCCAGTCTCCTGGTGAGACACGCTGACTCATGGAGGACAATTCAGTGGAATAGGACAGCTTATAAGCACCCTGTGGACACAGCTGTCCATCCCACAGGTAGGGCAACAAAATGCACTTTTACCTCTGGTGTTACAGGTTAGCATCTGCTCGACCTTTAAAATGTCTCTAAACCTCCCCAATGGCTAAAACAGTCCAGCTTCATCATGGGATGGAGATCTTAAGAAGTGCCATGCATGCTTATGTCTACCAGATGTGCCTCCTTGTCTTGCCAGGAAACAGAATTAGGATGGAGGATGGAAAGAGAATTAATCATGCAGGAAACATCCTCTGCCCAGGGAGCTTTTTCTCACTGGGTAACAGCATAGGCTCTGTGGACATGAGAGTTGCAGGGGGAGAGAACTCCAGGGGGTTTAAAGCACCTATGCAAGTCAGCAGTATACAGTAATACAAACACATCAAACCTGTCCTCTGCTCAGTGCACACTACAGAATCTTTTTCAAAATAAGGCTCCACCTCCCCAAGTAAATGAACTTAGTGTTCTAAGGTTGGCTTAGATCCTCTCCTGGGATCAGGTCATGGGCCATCTCTGCTCCCCTCCAGCAAAACAAGAAAGTCACAAAGAATGAGAAGAGCAGAAGGGATAATTGGCTGTACCAGAAACAGAGGTTGTGCAAAAGAGGGCTTGGCTTTTAGCTCACCTCTGTTTCTCCACAGTTCTAGCAATACTGTGTTCCAAGTGCCTGCAATCCTCCTCAAACCTTGTTCCCGTATAAAATCCCAAGTGGCTCAAAAACTCCATGACTATATATTAAAATCCACACTCTCATTAACATGAGGAAGGGAATTCTCCAGTACAGTGTCTGGTACTGGACTTGGAAGACATTAGGCTTCTGGCAATCATTCATCCAAAGGTTTCAGCTTTTTCAGCAACCCAAGAGTGAGGACCACACCTGCTTTATGTCTTCACTGTCATAGCCAGCACGGAATAGTTAAGGAGCTCATATGACATATGCAAGAGCAATAATGCTCCTTGTGCTTATTCTTTTTGTCCATCCACATCTCTTAAAAAAAAAAAGAAGAAAAAAAAGGTGAGGGTGACTGAGCACAGCCTGTGAACTCTCCATCCTTGGAGATACCCAGAAACTAACTGGACATGGTCCTGGCCCTCCCTGCTTAAGCATGGGGTTGGACAAGATGATCTCCAGAGGTCCCTTCCCACCTCAGCCATTTTGTGATGCATATATTGATGACAACAGACTTTGACTTTCTTTTTGCTTGGAGGACAAAGATCGCAGGGTACATGTGGGCCCAGTGGAGATCGAGGAAAGCAGCACGCCTAGCTCTTGGGGACAATGACTTAATAGCAGCTGGGAATGATTGATTCACATGGAAGCCCAGACCAGAAGCAAAGGTGAGTTTCTCCATATATGGTTATGAGTTGTATGACACTGAGGAACAAAATTTCCCTAGAAGAAAGATGTTCCTCCCTCCACATGGAAGGACTCACACCCAGCCTACAAGGTTGTGGCTGTGGTTTCACTTATCTATTTGTCGATGCTCTATTACTATAGTTCATCTCTCTCTCTCTCTCTCTAATGTAAATAAAATAAAGCCAGTTGATGACTCTGAGTTAAAACAACTGTGGTAGCTACTTTCCACCTACAGAAACTGAAACTTACCTAGATGGCATACTCCTGCTGCTCCTCCTATGATGGCATAGTCCTGCAGGACTACCTTTCTGTACTTATAGGGGGCTTATAAGAAAGATGGGGACTGGCTTTCTAATAGAGGCTGTTGTGATAGCACAAGGGGTAATGGTTGTAAACTAAAAGACAGGAGATGCAGACTAGATATAAAGAGGACATTTTTTACAATGAGGATGGTGAAGCACCACAACAGGTTGCCCAGAGAGGTGGTGGATGCCCCATCCCTGGGAACACTCAAGGTCAGGCTGGATGGAGCTCTGAGCAGCCTGGTCATCAGAAGATGTCCCTTATAATCCCAGGGAGGTCGTAACAGATGACCTTCTAACCCAAACTGTTCTATGATTCTATACCTTACCTGTGTGGTTGTCTCCGAGAGCTGCCTCTGTATCTGCTGGGTTCACGTTTGGGGATCACAAGGCCAGCAGCACACCAGGATGAATAGAATCCTGTTGATAAAGCTTGGGCTGGGGAAGGAAATATTACAACTAGTGCTGGTTTTGGAACTTTTATGTGGAGACCAGATAGGTGATGTGATTGCAAGGAGAGGCTCTGCATAAACTGCATGTTCTTTTTGCATACTTTAGATGGGGAGTGGAAAGGCTGGTAGAACAATATGATAAAATAACAACTATGTTATTGTGTGTGAGTAGGAAGATCTCATTAGAAAAAAACTGCAGAAAAAACCCATCCAGGTCAACAGGAAGAGCATAGGGTATGCAGCTGCAGCATATCTGTAGGTATGTGTGCCTGCTGTAGGTGATGCTGCCTGGGGGATTAGATACTGCTGCTTCCTGTTCCTCAGTGCGGGAAGAGAGTGGAGGCTGTGATGGGTGCTGGGCTCCAAACACTTCTGAAATGACAACAGAAGGTGGTACTGGATAGGAAAAACAAATGTATAAAAAGCTTGCTTGCAGGTAGTGAGAACTGGGAGTGTTCTCATGCTGAATTTTCAGTTTCATGACAAGATCCACTTGCTTAACAAGACCACTATATATTTATTCTTCGACTTGTCATCTACTTCAATGCTCACTATAGTAAAATTAGGCAGAGCTGAGAAATCTTTAGGTACAGCTCCAGGTTTGTGTGTGTGTATTTTCACACTTGTAAGATAGTCACCTATTCTGCAAGCAGTAGTGCCA
The DNA here is from genome assembly GCA_035041135.1 of Platyrinchus mystaceus. Taxonomy (NCBI): domain Eukaryota; kingdom Metazoa; phylum Chordata; class Aves; order Passeriformes; family Tyrannidae; genus Platyrinchus; species Platyrinchus mystaceus. The sequence goes on from JAWWLV010000088.1 coordinate 57,613,938, forward strand.
AGAAGGAAACTTGAGACTTCCCACCCTTCACAGAAGATGTTACTATCTAACACTGAGAAGACTTGAGGACCCACTTCACATATGCACAAAACTCAACAGTGAAAGTATTTACATGCTTGGAGCTTTTCACATCTCGGTGCTAAGTGACACCGTCTTCCCCCTCGTCCCCAGCACATGCACAGGGAGAAAAGCTTGGCCACTCCCCAGTGCTTTTTGCTTTTATCATGGATCCCACTACATTCCCATCCCTGGAAACATTCGAGGCCAGGTTGGACAAGGCCTTTGGCAACTTGGTCTAGCTGAAGATGTCCCTGCTCATTGGAGGATGAACTAGGTGACCTTCAAAGGCTCCTTCCAATCCAAACTATTCTATGATTCCATGATCCCCATCAGAGCTGTGATGTCTTCTCATTCTCATAATAACTGCTTAGGGCAAATCAAAAGGAAAAAGGAAAACTGCTGGTCTTTAAATCAAAATGATGGCCCTTCCCAGTTCTTAAATAACCATCAGATCTCAGGAGCCACCTTCCCTGGCCAGCAGCGATATTACATGCTTAGAAAGCTTAATGAAGCAAGGTGCACCATATGCACCTCCTGTGCTCATTTCCATGCCTGGTACCTTCAGAAACCAGCACTGCCCAGTAAGTTCAGTAGCCTCACTGGGAGTCTGGTCTTTGCTTCAGTTGTGAGAGAGCCCTTGCTGGCAGCAGGTCCTTGCTAGCTATCTAATGCACCTAATGCTACCTAATGGAGGTCAGGAAGGTAAGATAAACAACTAGGTCATTTAATAAAGAGTTAAGGCCATTTCAGAAATTACATTTGTTGCTTTTCCTAGGATGCTCCTGCATCTTCAAAGAAGCGTAAGTTAGTGGGAGTGAGTGACAACTTTATACATCCAAAGACTTCCTGGTGGCAGGTTAGCCTGGGCATTTAACTTATCATCTATTGAATTTTCCATTTCTCTCTCCTGCCTCTGCAGAGAGGCTGATGACCAGTGTACTAGATACACTAGATACAGCCACCTGAATGAGCAGGAGTATAATTCCAGGCAGAAAGCAGGTTCACTGCCTTCTGGGTTGCTCTGGCAGTGAGCAATGGGTTGGTGCCTCTCAACTCTCCTTGTGCTCAGTCCCCCCACTCCAAGGACTAGAGAGCATGGGTTGTTAGAGATATCTGAGTGAAGTTGTTTGTGTCAACAGTTGTTGGAGAACTGCTTGGCTTTAACCCTGGCAGCATGCTGCCTGCTCCTGGGGCCATGGTGTGCCATGCAAACTGCAGGTTTCTCTAACTCCCACAGAGGCAGAGGAGCCGTCACTCGCATCAGACCCCTAGAAAGGTGCAGTTCTGTCTGGTGGAGAACCCTCACTTGGTGTTTACGCAGGGTTCAGATGATAGCAGGCCTATTGGAGTGCTGATCACTTTTATGACTCCTCCCCAGACACACCCCCCACCACTTAAACCAAAACCCTCAGTCATAAAATAAACCTGGGAAGAAGACACAGCCTTTGTCAGCAAAAAAACTTGTCCGTATGGAATGCCTCTATGAGCACCACGAGTCAGCTGCCATGCCAGGGATGCGGCACCCAAGCAGCTCGAACCAAGGCAGAGCACTGCTGAGCCAACAGCACCTTCCCAGTCCTGCTCACTGGCTGTTTACATTCGGAGCCTGAATGCTGCCACAGAGTTGCGTGACTGGCAAAGATCATCGGCCGGAACAAAGTCTCTGCTGGAATTTGTGCTGTCAAGTCATTTACAGCATCACAGTGACCCGAAAAGCTGATGTTATTTCACATTATCTCAAGTGGGATTTCAAGAAAACACAAAACATATCCCACAACCCCTGACATTTTAATATTTAATTGCAAGGAGTCATCCTCAGACAGCTGGGGAGGCTGCATTTAGGTTGCTGATAAAAAAAGTATTTTAATTTCCATTTTACAACCATTAGGCTTTTTCTTCTGTGGTACAATAAAACTCACTTAGAGACATCCTGCTGGTTTTCATGGAGAGCTACAGCAGGCAGGGCACTGTAGCCTTTAGCTATGTGGTACCTGTGTAAATGTCCAAGAAGCTCAACATTTTCCCACAAAACCCACTATTTTAGTCTGTGGATGCTGACCTTGCATTCTGAAGTAGAAAAGCAGCATTAATCTGAAAAAATTCTTGTATTTTCTCAGTCTCTCTTTTATTGTCATTATGAAGCTTTAAAAACCTGGCTGTTACTTGCAAAGCAGCTGAGATTCTACTGAAATGTAGTGTTACTGCTAAGTGGCAAAATGAAGTATTTCTGATCAGAAAGCACTTCCTTTCAACCATGACATATGAACTAATAAGTCTTCTTTTGCATACATATTTTTAAAAGGATTTGACTCTCTGTTGCTAACAATTGAGAATAAACCACGATTCTAGACTCAGAAATTCAAAACCAGAGCAACAACTCTTATGGTAATTTCAGAGGCCAGTCAAAGACACCTGAGAAAATGTCAGGATTTAAGAGTTCAGGAAATCTGAGCCAGTGTTTCTCTTCTGTGCCTCAGCTACCTCCTTGAATCTACAAATTTTTACTAGCTTTTGATGGTTTTCCTTATTTTCATGCAGAATAAAGGAAAGATTACAGAAAAGTGCCTTATGTTTGATGGAAGCAAACGAACACGAAAGGGAAACAAAGCGTACAAAATGAACCTTTATTAAATGAAAGAAAATCTGTTTTGTGGGTCAAATATGAAATAGAATATACAAAAACTTTACATCAGATCTCTTGTCAAAGAAATTAAATTCTATCTAAAATGAAGTAGCACTCATTCTTTCCAAGACAACACGAATGGGTGAATATGCATCTTATGGCAGAACAGGACCACACAGTATGCTGTGCTATATTTCTGGTTACAGAGAAGAAAAGTTAAAAATCTAAACGATGTCCCTAAAGAACCCAACTATTCAGCAAAGTAACATAAAACCATGAATGTTGATAATTATGTATCCTCTTAGAAGCAAATGACAGGTGGATCAAGTGCAGAGTTTACAAAGCTTGCATATCATGTTCTCTGTTTCTATACAAATATAAATAGTTCTTTTCTATTTCAAAAATCCTTTTATATTTGATAGCTTTATTTGTGGAAAAGGATGGCCAGTTCATCAGGTTCCTGCTGTACTACCCAGACAATTTCATCTCCTTTATCTCCTCCTTATTTTGAAGACTGTAACCCATAAACAACAGCCTGAATTACTTTTAGAAATTTCATGTGTGTTTAATCAATCCTTGTATCACTGTCCTGTACAAGAAGGTTCTACAGATCTCCTAACATGTCTTTGGCATAGCACACCATGTCCCATTTAATACTTTTTTTTTGTTTAAAAAAGTATATTTTCCTTTAGTAAAACAACTTAAAAGCATCTATTTCCAATTTTGTAAAATAATGTGTCACCTCTTGTGTTGCTTTGCAAAATATACACACACATTTTGGAAAAACATTGAGTACTGACATAAGGGACTCTTCTGAAGTCTGATCTGTTTATGAGAAGCAAAATATAATTACAAACTCCATCTTCTGCATGAACCTCACATGAAGTCATTCAGTTCAGCTTCAAGTGCTGCTGCCATTTCATCCGCTTCAGAGCTGCTTCCTTCCTCATCTTCATTGCTGGATTCTTTACTGGAGTCACTGGCAGCATCATCTTCATCTAGTTTGCGCTTGTGACCCCTGGAAGGGCAGACAGAGATAATGTCCATGAGTGGAAGTACCTCAGTGTTTACTGAGAGACTCACATTCAACATGAGAAAAAAGTAGGGCTAAGGGACTCAACGTTTTTCAGGCCTAGACAGAAAGTACAGCACTTGCTTTTGAATTAACAAACAGCAGTCAGTTCACACAATTCATTTTTTTAATTGCTGTTATTATTGTCAGCTGTAGGTGTAAAGAAAAAAGTACTGCTAATTTTGTTTCTTCCATCCTTCTGAACAAGGAATGAAAACAAAGTGTAAGACTGTTTGAAAATAATGAGTAGATTTACTTTCCTCTTGCATCCCAAAACAAAGATGAAAGCCATTGTGTGAATGTGATATTGCCAAAATACATTATATGTTGTTATATGGTTTTGAAATATTCAAGTTTCTGCTTTTTTATAAAAATAAAACCTTAACTGATTAATCAAATCTCACTGCACCAGCATCTACACTTTCATGCTTCCAAACTTTGGGGTCTCATGGTTCCCTTTTGTGTCTCTTGGGATTAGTACTGCCAGACTTAACGACACATTTCTTCACATCTCCGGAGAATGTATCAGTTTAAACAAGAAGCTGATGTGCACCATACCCTGCTGAAAGAATCATGTTCCTGGCTCTAAAAGATCTGAAAGGAAAATCTAAGGCTTCAACTGGGACATAGTCATAAGAAAAAGAATTCGGATTTGTGGAATCCTAAAATCTCTTTTCCTTGCCAAATGGAATTTTATATCAGAGATGTATTTCTGAGACAAAAATAAAGTTGAGATTTTGCATTGCACAGAATTCATAATGAGCTGTAGAAACACCTTCAAAATCCTTCCTGATCATTTGATCAAATTTCAAGCAGAAAAATACATGCAAAGGTGATATATCTTAAATAACTGTCCTTTTCTTTGCTGGGTAGGTTCTCATTAAGAGGAGAGTGAACCCACTTGCAGTAAGGAAAACTAATAAAATTATCTTCTATCTTTTAGCAAAAAGCAGTAATTTAACAATAGTCCCTTTATTTCTGAGAGCATAGAGAAACAGCATACAGCAAGAAAGACCTTTGATAAATACTGACATGAATTATGCATATCCAAAAGAAATAAACACAAAGATTAACAATCAAACTTGTGAGCTTGTAAGCAATGTTGAAATACAAAGCCATTTTTATTTATACAGGCATTCTTATTGCTGTTTCCCAAGCAACAGGAATGCTCACTAGGCCAGACTACTTGATTTGTAGGCTGGTTGAGTGACACCTGACCTCCCCTTTCTCAGCTTTTCAGGGAGATGGACAAAAGATCAGGAGGGGAGTCCAAATCAAAATGGGAAGCGAGTTTTCCTTTCTGCTGCACCTGTGGGACAAAAAGATAAACTGATGCTGCTGTACAGAGTGTTTCCTCACAGTGATGTTAGGTGGATTTTGCTGTTCACTGTAGGGTGGTAGGAGTGATGCTCCTGGGAGGTAAGGCTGAAGCCTTGCAATTCAATCTGGGCTACAAATCCCTAACAAGGAAAAGTGGGATGAAGTGAAAGCCTTTCCTGAATACTTTGCTACTGAAAGTCAAATGTGGTGTGCTGAGGGTGTTTCAGGGCACTAAATGCAGCCTAAGTCACAATAAAAAGCACTTTCTCAGGCATAACACTGATTATTTCCATGCAGCCTCTGTTAGCACGCAGTTTGGACAAGGGAGCTCCCATACTTAAAATGCCCAGTTGGAAGAAATCTTAGTACATTTTCATTAAAAGCTATACAAATGTATGGTGCTTGAGTTTCACTTGCTTGGTTTCATGATGATTTCAGCCTTCAGAGCTAAAGCACTATTTTAGGCATTAATGATACCATTAGCCAAAGAAAAGCTAATAGGGAATTAAAGAAACCTAAAAGAGTCCTACTCAGCAAAAGAAGAAACGAGTTGTGCATATTTAACAACTAGTGGATAAGAAGTATATGTATAAATTTCTCAGTGCTGACTGAGAAATGAAGATAAATAAAGTCATGGAAGGAATCTATAGCACAATGCTCACAGCTGAAAACATTCGTATTCATCTGTTTTTAAGACCGCATCTGTAGAAACTGATGGTATTTATCCACTGAAAAATAAAATTACAGTCTGACAGCTATCAGTTACACATATGAAACATGTCCACTGCAGATGCTGTATTAAAGAATGTGTCAGGACAAGCAAGTTTTTAGAGCCAGCTCAGATACTGTAAGTTTACCAGGACTTAGAACAATAGCACAGAGCCCGTAGGAAAAAAAAAAGGTCTATGAAGAAGCAATATCTCACTGCCAGCTGATTATGCCTTAAAAGTGCAGAACAGTTAATTTACTAAATAATTATGGCAAAGATAGCAAATTACTAATTTATGAAACAAAGCCACTTTTTAATTTAAATGTACTTCATAGCAACTACATTTCAGTGAGGACAATCAACAAAATACAGGGATCTGAAATATTCAGTGTAACTAGTTAACTAAAAACTGGATTCCAGTCTACAAAAAGACTTTCCAGAAAACTTGAAGGGATGGTTCTAACATATTTTCATCCCTCATTCAGTTGCATTCAACAGTATCTTTGGAAATGCAAAAGACTGAGTGTCATCTATATTGTTGGTTCTTGTTATTTCAGCAAGGCTAGAATAACAGCTCTATTCAATCTAGAAAAAAAAAATTTCTTCACTCACAGGGAAGCCATGAAAAAAAGCCATGAAACAAGAGAAGAAAATGCAGCCAAGTATTAGTCCTCTGCTAGAAAACCGCCAAAAACCCTCTCCTGAATGTATTGTTTTTACTATGATACAAACACCTTTCAGTATTTGTGTACTGTAAACTGAAGCTTCACAGCTATTCCAAAAACATTTAAGTAAGTATTATGAAATCAAATGCAAATCTAACTCTAATAGAAGTACGGAGGAAGAGCATCAGTAACACAGAGCTGCATTTTTTCTTTACAAATTCAGAAATGATTCTCCATTAATAATTTCTGCCTTCAGAGGAAAAGCAGTATATCCCCATGTCAGCATATTTATTAACATAACAATTTGAAATATAATATTTAAATTATATTTTTAATCATATTTTCTTCATTTTTTGTGCCCACTGCTTGTCACTTCCAGTTTCAGAGCCATAGTGCACAGCAGTTCTGAATGGAAAAGTTAAGCACATACAGGATTCCTTCTTACTATTTAGAGAAAATGTTTCAGTGGTATGCTGCAGGCTTCCATTAACCTGATTTGCATTTTTAAAAGGAATTTTGCTTGACTGCTATTAAAAACCAAATATATCAAAAATAACTTTAAATAACTTTTATAATCTTTTAACTTCACATATGAACAATTGCCAAAAGACTGAATGTAGAACTTTAAATATCTGACAACTCTGTGAAAAAGCTTCTACAATTCACATTTCCTTTCCCTTTGCATTAAGTATTTTTCTTTTATAATGCCCACTACTAGGAGGCCCACCAATTCATATGCTGGAGAAATCTTTTTAAAAGAGATTTGCATTTAAAAAAGCCCTACATATTTAAACGAATTATCAAGAGATTTAAATCAACTGTAAGTGTAATTCACAATATTAATAATGAAAAATATATGTATAAAAGTCATTTTAGGAAAATTTAATGTACAGAATGCTAACGAGAAATATAGCTAGTGGTATTCCAAGTGAAGAGACAGAATTACAAAGTTGCAAGAGCACATGGTTTAGGCATATAAAAAATAGCACATGAAAAGTTATTGAAAATAAAAATTTATTCAGTTCTTGATCTCTTAAAACGATCACTAAAATACAACTGCAGTATATAACCACAGGTCAAATGAAAACTTCGTTCTTATAATTTCAATTTAAATTTAGTTCACTGAAAGAGCCACAGGGAACAAAGCAGTGAAAAAATGTCCAGCATCGGTTGCTTTTACAGTTTTAAGGCCTTAATTTATAGTTTGCTGGAAATAAATAGTATTTGAAAAAACACTTTTTTCAATTAACTGAAAAGCAGATTGTCTCTGGTTTATTCTCCACCCCAATGGCACCCCTTTAAGAAACACAGTGCTACAATAAAATAGAAACATCTAACTAGCAGAGGAACTCAAAGGGCAACATAACCCTTGTTTATAACAAAGCAAATGCAAACCTTTTCAAAGGCTCATTTTAAACTTGCAAAAGAACACTATAGCAAATATTTTAAAAATTGTTCACATATCCTTTAAGCACCAAATACCCACAACCCCCATCCTTCTCTGTAAGATGTAAACTAAATTATTGCAAAATGACCTGATTTTTTTCAATAGTTCCTGAAAGTGGTACAGTAACAAAGTAGAGTCTGCAGACTAAATGTGTTTAGTCTTTTACAAGCAACCAGCTTACAGCACTGACATTATAAATCAGGACTTAAATTTGCTACCAAATACAGCCAAGTTGCTGTCTAATTGGAACACTCACAGCAGCCATAAGCAGTTTGAAAGGCAAGGGTTTGAAAAGGGCATTTGGAAACAACGTGTTGCCTTCCAACAGCATTACAGCCCTGCAAGACAACCTACGCTGCCACAGGCACACCTCTGAAGTTCATGTGTGTCCTGTTTACACACACACCTAAACCACAGCTTTCTGTAAACTCCTTCCATAATGAAAAGAAGGTGATGTGGCATCCAGTAATGCAACTGGAAGTTGACTCCCTTCCATGGTAATTTGACTATGGGAATGACTTATTTAGATAAATTAGTTCTGTGGCAATATCCTTCAGTTATGAAGAGTTAGGGCTGGTTATCCAGGAAAACTGTTCTTCAACCAATTTTGAAGATGCCATCCCAGCATTTGGCTAACAAGGTTAAAGTCCTTGAGATCTGAGAACACACAGACTGAAAATCAAAGTTGTGGCCATTAATATGTTACATGGGACAGACAGGATGGTTAAAGTTTCAGTGAGATGTTCTAAGTTTTTCAGTTATATTTTCTTAATATGAGATACACGGCAATATCTTTAAGATCCCTTCCAAGCCAAACCATTCTATGTTCTTTTCCATACATTTGACATGAGAGTGAGCAATTGTCCATAGCATGCCTGTAACTCAGGTGTCTGCCCTTTGGCAATTTCTCTCATACATCTGCGCAGGAACACAGAATTTTCCGTCCCGGTGCTCTTCCCCGGCACAGCACAGCATGCTGCCAAGCGTGGTTGTTGTAAGAGCAACAAATAGCACTAACCCCACACTGGCAAGCTGGAGTGTGTGTGTTTTCACTTTTCACTCATGCTATGACAAACAGGACAATATTTAGCGTCGCAGGAACAAATGCCAGACACCTCATATATTTCCTCAAGAATTCAACCAATGCTGTCTGCAGGATTACAGGATGATCCAGAAATCTAATATGCAGAAAAATGCACTGAGAATGTTTCTTGCACAGCCCTGGGGTGCAGAAAGAGCCCCTGCAGTTGGAGGAACAGCACGCTTTCAATGCTGCTCACAAAAATGTCTTCACAGGCATCCAACAATTCCAACTGACAGCTCCAAAGCGTATTTTAACTAACACAACAGTAAAGTGAGATCTAATTAAATTCTGTACAGCTTCAGTGACTTTCTGCTTTAAAATTTAGCACACCTGTGCACAATTCTAATAGTGAGAAACTGTTTTGGAAACTGAAAACCATCTTAACAACAGCTTTATAGTTAGTTCTCTGAAGTAAACACTCAATGTATATTTAAATGGAAAGGGAGTTTTTAGAGTCAGGAAGTCACAGAAAATTTAAAATAAATACAGAAATTACTACAATGTGTCAACACGATATTTTGCAAATTTTGCTGAAACTGTTCATTTGACAAGCCTGTGTTTCCCTGATATACATATCAAGGGGAAAGTTTAATAACAAGAAAATCACTCCAATGGTAGTTTCTTAACCATGTTTTCTTAATGTTTTCCTTAAGAAAATGGTTATTTCTTAGCAACTAAACATTTGCTTGGGATATTTCAAAACCAAACAGTGTAGCAATAAAACTTTAAAATGAAAGGCTGTACACTGATTTTCCCTGTACTGAACTAATTTAGATACAGATATTAATTAAATTGGGTAATGGAAAACTGAAAAGTTGAACCTACAATTTTGCTTCTGTAATTAAATCCCAGATAAATAAACTGTGCCTCTAAAATACTACTTGCTATTTTATTAACTTCAAGTTGTTTAAAAATAATCCACATAGTTGTTATAAGAAGATACTTATGATACACAGCATCGACTATTTCTTCAAAAGGCAACTGTGACAGTGGCAGTTTTATATCACACAACAAATACACTTGTTGCTGATGTGTAGAAGACAACAGAAAATTAAATATCCTTTTCATTACATGGAATGCCAGACTGTTACCTGACACTTCCATAATGGAAAATGCACAGATGCACTCTGGCATATCACTTCTTAATCCTATCTTAAAGCTAAACCAGGCTGTTGTTGTTTGCATCAGATTCTCTTTCCAGCTTCTTCTAGTTTACAAGTATCACCCATTCTGACAACAAATGTAAGATTTATAGCTCTGTAGAGATTCTGGGTAGCTCTGGGAGGCTGTAACAGGAGATACCAAGAGAGGAGATACTTCCTTCCCAGTGTCTGAATGGGCATTGTAAAGCAACTCTACTTGGATTTGGTTTGAAAAAATTCTTTTGAAAATGGACTAATTCTTCAAACTAATTTCTTTTATAGGAAGCACTGAAGGAGATAGTCTTAGATAGTGATGAAGAATAATGTCCTCACTAGAGATCTATATATGAGTAATTGTTTTAAAAAATGGTAGCATGCAATAAAAAATTAAAATGAAAAGTGGGCAGAAAATGTAAGATGTATGGGCAATTTAGAAAATTCAAAACCATACATCAAAACAAGGAGTTGGAAAAGAAACAGCACCTGATTTATCTGTGAAAGCAATTTGTCTTTTCTCTTTTCTCACAGGAGCACACTGTATGTGGAGATACCCCTGTGCCAATACAGTGGAGAACAACTCCAGCTGGAAGATCCAAGTACTGCAAAGTAATGCTTGGAATTCTGGTTGGATTTGCCAGCACCACTCAAACATTGAGAAGACTCTTCAAGATGCATCAGTGGGTTTCTTAATAATTTAAGATGTAATTTAGCAGATAACACGCTGAGTGTGTTAACCAAGGAGGGTGGAAGTAGGATTTGGTATATGGCAGCTTTTAAAAATAGATATTCATAGATTATCTTAATATATGAGTTAATACATATGTCATGGGCTACACTAAGTTATACTGAAAGAGAAGATGATTTTGTCAAAGCCTTTAACTCTGATTTTTACTAACTCTTTTATTACTTTGTCCTTCTTTCAATAAATCATTGAGATTAAACTGCAAAGAAATAAACTCCACATCCTTCTAGGATGTTCATTCACTGAGTTTGCTCACCAGAATATTAACTAAGAACATTTCTGTTTCAACATAAAATATAAAAAATAAGACAAAACATATCCATATGGATACTGGTAATACTGTTATCTCCATTGGAACACAAAAAAAACAGACTTCAAATTCCTTTAATATGTTGCATTCCATGGGGGTGAAACACCCCACCCTCCCCCACTTTCCATGCAGGTATATTCTTTCATGAAACATACTAGCTCAATCCTGCCAAAAAGAAAGGGAAGTCCTTCATTCTCCTCACATTCCCATGTCATTTAACTGGATACTTCCTCAGTTTATTGGCTCATGATCTGGTAAGCCAGCTGTCCACTTTCTAGTTAGCTTTCAGTAGTGCAGGTGTTGGGGCAGTAGAGCTGTTGTGAGGCTGTGGGTTACACTGTGGTGCATGGGAGTGAGACTGCTCCATCTGGCAATCGTCTGCAACATTTGTTCTTTGTGTCATACAACATCTTCCTGCAACATTACATTCCTCTACTATTTCTGTTCCTTTATCAGAAAACTTCAGCTCTTCCAGTGGCAAGACATGCTATCTTGGCACTTCTCATCTCCCACCTCCTCCTTCCCCAAATTCCAAGCCCTGACAGCTTGTATTTTTCTTTATTTATTGGTCAAAATTGTACACAATAAATCTTTTTTTCCATGCACTAAAACACACTTGTGAAGACTTTGTTTTGGAGACACAACAGCAGTGAAATACAAAGCTGCAAAGAACCTAGAAAATAATTTATTAACATTAAAAAGTGGTATTTTAAGCCAACATTTGGCTTCAGACATTCAAGTGTGCTAAAAGATGTTTTACAAAAGCTAGTAAATTACAAAATGAAATGACTTCAAGACAGGAAGTCACTTCTTGGTAAAAGAAACGTTGAAACATTTGTTAGAAACGGGGCTAGAAACTGCTAGGTTTCCATGAGAAACAGAGGAAAGTTGTAAGAATATCTGACAGAACTATGTGACTTTACATCAGTTTTATAAGGTTTGCATAAATGATCTATACAGCATACCAATACATAAAATACATTCGAACCAGAATACCACCCATCTTTCTTTAAACATGCACTACCAACAAACTCCCTAAAAAGTGGGTCTGCATTCATTAAATTTGGATCCCTACAATACTGGGTCACTGAGAGCCACAAATTCCATCTGGATCAAACAGGCGTATGCCAACCAGCCTATCTGCCAAATCAAATCACACCACTGAGAATTCACCGTACCTGTTGTTTTCACACTAGCTAAGATATGACAAACTACCCGGTGCAGCAGATCGCAGCTCTTCTGCCTCACAGTCGTGACCCCCTCTACATTCTGCTCTACAATTTCTTCCGCTGGTATTTCTGGAATAAATACGAACTAGCAAAAGGCAGTTTATACCTGATCTGTACTTTCTGACGCAAAGTTGCAAATTTTTATGATGGTGCTGTCCAAAAAGCAGATTCACAGTTCAACTGCAGCCTTTCTCATACCACTAATGAATAAGATATCTTAAGGAGAAGATGCTTATTATCTATTAATCAGTCCAGAGTAACAGGCAGCTACTGAGTCTGTGTTCCATTTATAGCTGGGATAGAGTTAATTTTCTTCCTAGAAGCTGTATTGTGGGGTTGGATTTAGAATGAGAATAATGTCAATAATACACTGATTGCTTAGTTTTGCTCAGCAGTACTTCCCTTAGCCAAGGGCTTTTCAGTTTCCCATGCTCTGCCAATGAGGAACTGCACAGGAAGCTGGTGGGGAGCATGGCCAGCTGACTCAAATTGGTCAAAAGGATATCCCATGACACAGAACATCATGTCCATATATAAAATGGAGGGAGTTAGCCAGAAGGGGCCAATGGCTGCTGGGGAACAAGACAGCAGGTGGTGAGAAGTTGTATCGTGCATCTTTTGTTTCCCTTAGGTTTTATTTCTCTCTGTCCTTTTCATTACAACTATTATCATGCTGTTATTATTGTAGTATTTCAATTATTACACTGTTTCAATTATTAAACTGTTCTTATTTCAACCCACAAGTTTATTTTTTTTCTGGTTCTCCTCCCCACATGGTGGGGGAAGCAAGTGAGAGGCTGTGTAGTACTTAGGTGGTGTCTGGAGCTAAGCCATGACAGCCTGGTCTTATCGATGTAGTGGTACCAACCATAGGCTCATAGAGAGTAAAATTATCAACTTACCTGGAAACATGGATGCACACAACAGGACTGTGTGAAAAGGTGTTTCTCAGGGCCCCAAATGACTACAGAGCCGCAGCACTTCAAATGTGTAACAAAAACTAAGACTGCAACAAGCTGTTCTCTTTCTAGTTGCCACCTGAGAATGAGACAGCTACACTGATGCAGGGACAGGAGGAGCAAGGTCTGACATGCCAGGTCTGGATGAAGAAAGGCCAGACACTTCTCTGTTTTCAGGAATAAAACTATTTTAGAGGCCCACTCCCAAGTGACTGAGCACACTTCACAGCTGACCTCATTCAGACATATCCCTGCTCCTTTCCAGTCTGCACAGCCGGACGACCCTTGGGACCAGGGGCAGCTGTGTGTGTGTGCAGCTGTGGCAGAGAGGAGAAGCCCGGCCGCGTACCGAGATTTTGCAGGCAGTTCTGTCCCCACAGCTCACATGCAGTTCACCCACCCTTTCTAACACCTGGAACAATAAAAGCCTTCTTGTATTACCATTCCAGACACAGTAGGCTGAAGCAAACAGCAACATCAGCTGAGACATGCCTTATATTTCTGTTGATTGTATCTGTAAGCTCTCCAGGTTCTCTGCCTCATAGGAACATATTTTGCATGAGCATTTAACATGATCTGGTTTGTCTGCTGCTTTATTTCACAGTAACTGGCAAAACATATACTATCATGCATTCAATTTAGTTTTCCAGTAAATATTTTCTGGGATAGCTAAAGACACACTCAAGCAACACTGGTAGTTTGAGAAACAGCAAAAGGAGGCTCTGGACAGGAGGCATTGCATTCATGAAATGGAACTCTTCTGTGCAACGCGGTGGCAATATGCTTGGGTGACATGGAAAATGATGCTTTTTCCTGCTGTGACATCTACGGTTGGGTGGGGAATTAAATAATCCATATTCTGCTTTTCACATGCTTGGCTGATAATAACGCAGGGACGGATCTCCAAAATCGGCTTGATACAACAGTCTTCTGAAGTAGTTCTTCAACGTTTTGTTCAAGTTTTGTAAAGAAATCTTTGTTTTTCCCAGGAGTTCAAATCATTAATAAACTACTAACAAATGGGAATATCTACTCATTTTGGTTCCTGAATTTTCTCCCCCGCATTAAAAAGCAACACTGTTGTTCTACCAACATTTTTAGCACATGCTTCAAGCAGGCACATTAATTGTTGATATATGCTGCTGTTTAGCAGCCATTATAGACTTGCAGGGGTCAAGATTAATGCACATTAGTTATTATGTGGAATTTAAAGTACTTTTAGAATTCATTTGGGGAAATGAGAGCTATTTTTCTTGATCGGAACACTGCTGCCTTACAGAATTCCTGCTAATGTCCTAGGTCTCAACAGTGGCATACAATGAAGGATTAAAAACCGTCATTGACAGTTGTTAATGTACTTCTTGGTTTCCTTACTCTCAAGAGATATTTAGATATCCATATATCTTACTAAGGAAAAACTTAAATTGCTTAATAGTTCATAAATTGTACTGAAGCATTCAGCCTGACTAAAGAAAAAGATGCTGCCTAAATTACCTGAAGGACAACCTCTGGCTATTCTTCAGTCCTCATGACAGCCTTCTCATCAACACACAAACTGAGGCACTATGTTTACTACCTGCCTCACCCTGAACTTCTGCTTCACATCTTCCTTATCCCACTCCATTTGCCACAGATGCAAAACAGCATTAATATCTATGGACTGCTAGAATGGGGCAGTGGTGGTGATAACAAGTCCTTAAATAGTTACACAGTGCTGGGGGAACTGTTATGTGAGTGGGAGCAGGATACTGGAAGTGGGTGTTGGTAATTGCTCCTGTGCAGAAACAGAAATACATCCAAAATAATCTGATGCTCAAGTTCCTTATGTGAATTCAGAGCCCATCAGAGGAAGGAACTGTCCCCTGTGTGTGTCACAAATGCTTTGAAGACACCATGACACCTACTCATCCCTTTGTGAGTGAACACTAAGAGATCAAGTTTTTCAAATTCATTCAGGGTTTTAGTTCTCCCCTTATCAAGCGACCCCTGGTGGTCTAGCGGTTAAGACGCTGCGCTCTCAGCGCCGAGGTCGCAGGTTCAATTCCGGTCCTGCTTCAGGGACACCCCCGGGTAGATGGAGCTCGTCAGCCCCTAAGGCCATCCATCTAAGAGAAGGT
>JAWWLV010000088.1:57629516-57646325 GCA_035041135.1 Platyrinchus mystaceus
CACCTAAAAAATCCATTGCGCAGGCTTGAAAGGTAAAAAGACCTTTCCCAGATCTTCGTTCGCGAAGACTGGCCATACACACACACATTATCAAGCGAGTAACTCCCAACTCAATTTCTATTATCCTAGTTTCTTGCAGCCTTCATTTCTTTAAACTTATATTGTACTCTAGGCATTTTTTTGGATCTAGGTAATACCTTACTGAAATGATTCATCCAATGGCACTGCTCCCAGCTGCATTACAGAAACCAGCATTGGGTAACTGCACTTTGTGTGTCGTTCTGAAAACTCTTAACTCTTGTCTGTGAGATGGTTTTGAACAATCCCACAGTCAACAATCTCAAGGGGTAGCATTACATTATCAAGAGTTCTCCCTAGGTAGAAGGTCAACAGCCAGCTTCTAGTACACTGGGTTAGGGTTAGGCTGGAATGTTGTCAGCACAGGCTCTCCTCCTCTTTCACCTCATGCACCTCTGCTGCAGGCTCCTAGGACTTGCTCAGGGCTCTTCTTACTCTGAGGTAATTAATCCATATGCTTTCCTCCAACTCTGACCTCAGCCTAATGTTCACGTAATGGCGATATGCTAATTAATGCAAACAAAACATTTGTTCTTGATTCTGAGACAAACTCATCTTTACTCCAGAAACAAGAAAAACAGAGCTAGATAAAAAGACAAACATGTTGACCTAATTTCTTCTCACTAGTCTAGATCACTGCTGAAGTTTAGGATTGGGGGCCTGGAAGTGTGCCAGGATCCTCCCTGCTGCACACAGCTTCTTCTTCAAACTGAAGTGTTGTTTTCCAGTGCTTTGCACTTTCTTCTTTAGCTGGTCTCACAGTTAAACAAGAATCCCCTGCTGGAAAGCACGTCTCTTCTCTGTTCTTTCTCTCTGATTATGTGAGTGCCTCTCACCACTTTTCAGCCCTCACTCTTTCCAAAATAATAGTAACAAATGATTTCTATAGTCAGCTTCTACAAAACTCAGCTCTTCTAGACTGGTGCTTCTTGCAGATATATTATAGAAAATTGTTTTCCCTCAGGCTCTAGTCACTCCATTGTCCCAGGATGGAAGCTATTAGTTAATGGCTCTGCAGTGATAAAAGGCAATGACTGCAGAAAGACTTTTATTTCAAATACATTGACGCATTAGTGAGAAATGCATTTCATTACTTCACTCAGAACTCCATGTTATACACGGATTCACTAAATCATTATACAGAGCAAGATTTAGAAATGAAAAAGGCAAGAATAATGGCAATTCCTGTACATGCTTTGGCATTTATTAGCACATTTAAGAAGACAAGGAGAACAAGGTAAATACACTTATGCCTGATGACCTATATTACGGTTCCAAACTTTTGCTTCTGTATAAACTAGAAAAAAATGACAACTTAGATTCCCAGCTCATTTTGCAGGTACCAGCACACTTCTTAAGGAAAGCACAAGGGAAGCCTCCTTAGTATTAAAGTAAATTGAGAAAAATAAAGACATATTTTATCAGCACTTTCCTAATTTTAGTAACATACAGACTTTAAACTGCCCGTAAACTGTCCGTATTAAAGCTGCTAGAACTTAAGCATCACCTAGGCTTACATGGAGTTTACAACATTGAAGCAGGAAAACCCATTACCAAAAAATGATGACTTGGTATATAGAGAATTTTATTAAAAACATACAAACACGAACTAGCTTTCAAATCTGATACTGAAAGCAGTATAAGAGAACTTTATGTTATTTTTCACTTTTCCAAAGACACTTCTCTTCCTGATGTCAACTGCATAATCACTACATTAATTAACATGCATAACAACAATATCATGTGCAATCCAAGTAATAATAACTGCACACACAGACACAAGTGGACTGACTAATATTGTATCATTGCATCTAAACAACTTCTAGGTATTTCCATAGCCCACAGTAAAAGAAGCTGAAGGCAGATGGTCACTCTAACCAGACTGTATTTCAAAGCATTTTCAAACTTCCCAGGCGATGTAGTCTAACACAAACACAAGTTTTATAACTCACCACTCTGTGAAAAAAGCAGTCTTGCACAGTTTACGTCTTTTGGCAATTTGCATATTGTGGAGGGAAATGTGATGATAACACAGAATTATGTTAAACTATCTCACACGAGTACAAAGTACCACTGGTTCAGCTTTTTAGTGAACGATGAAAAAAATCTTTATAGTTCTGTAAACAACTTAATCTTAATGTAAAACTTATTAGATTTTTTTAGGTGATATTTTAAGTGGAGAATACCTCATCACACCAAATGCTAAAGAAACTTGGCAAAAAAGCAACATATCCATATGGAGAAAGAGTTTGGAAAAATTCTCTTCGAAAAAGGAAAGAAGGTTAAAAAACTCAGCTGCTGTTTATATTTGATATGTTTGATGTGCAAAAAACCCCCTCACGTTTGGTGGATATGAATCTTACTGAGCAACTATTTACTCAAGTTGTTTAGGAACGCTGTATAAGAAAAATAGCTCAGATATTCTTTCCAGAAAGAATCAACTATCCCAGTAGAAACCAGCAAACCCCATTCAGTTCTCTTGAACTTCAGCTATGCCACCTGCCATGTAAGATTTACGGAAAAAACCCACAGGTATTAGTGATAATACTGATGTTTACAAGGACAAGATCAGCATCACTGACCATGCAACAACAGTGAGCAGCTCAGTCACAGGCATTCCATTCTGCTGCTGCAGCTATGAGCCCTCAGAGAGCAAGTAAGCATTGTCCCTGCATGCTGGAGAGCAGAGTCAGCTCTCTTAGGACAAGTGCCATGGACATAATATGCATAGCTACAACTCTGGTCATTTTAGGACTGTGGGAACAGCCCAGCTCTATCTTGAAGAGCTGTCTCAAGACTAACCTGGGCTCTAGCAATGCACAGTATAATGAAGTTAGTTGGTTTTCCCATTAATTCTCTGTCAAGGTTTGCTTGGTTGGGACTGAGAACTTTTAGATTTTATGTTCACTTTCTAAAAAACTTTAGGAGGATAAGTGTCTCCATTTTAGAGAAGGAAAAAAAAAGCTGCAATGGAAACTTAGCACTCTGAAACTCTGAGCAAAAATGCTCAAGCTGTGCACTTGCTCCTTGTAGGAAACACAGAGAAATACAAGACCAAGACTGAAGTCTCATGATCGAAATGTGAACCAGCACCTTGGTTAATTTTAGCTGTTGTTAATAGTCTAGATGTGTGAAAGTTCACACTCTCACTGTTCTCTCCTGTGACTTTTTTTTCCTACCCAGTTAATGATCTGAGGCTTTCCAAAATGCATGTTCCTCTTTAACAGATATTATATTAGACCTTTGCAATAATTCAAAGTATTTCAGAATTTGTAAGAAGTAGCTATGAAGGGAATGATGTCCTTCTGTGATTTCTTCTTAAGCAGACTTTGCATCTATCGCTTGTTCTATGTATACCAATGGCATACATGTGCCAGGAGTCTTAGAACAAGGACCTTCCTCTTCAACTGTTGAATTAGCAAACCTTTTTTCTCTGTGGATTTATGCATCTCTGAACATAAAGCAGATGTAGTTAGACCTGTATTTTCTCAGCAACCTTTCAGTAATTTTGAGAGTTTTGATTTTGCAGTAAATGGAGATGAAATCAGTCAAGTATCTTAACATCCCCCTGCACAGTGAAATTCCATTCTTCCTTCTTCACACATTATTAATTTCAACATAGGAAAACTATTTTATCAAGGAGAAAGAAAAAATTCAGGATACATCTCTGACAAACAGAAAGAAGGAGAGACCTGTAGCATTTCATGCAAGAATACAGCAAAATGAGAGATAGATATAAATACATAAAAATTAAAATTGTTTCTCCATTTTGACATGAATTGTAAGCCTAGCTCAGTAACTGGAAAACTGGACTTTCAGGTAATTATATCTGAAAAGCCTTACTGAAGAATTCCCATTCAAGCACATCTTTGTTGAAGTTTCAAAATCAAAGGTTTGACTGTCAGGTGTCAAAGATCAGCTCTGGAGTAATTTGTATGTCATACAACCCCTTTCATTATGGAACAGTAACTTATAACAGAAGAACAGGATGAAGATGTTGCTTCCACTGAAGTTCTACCTATGACAACTCATTTATCAGAATCCTTAGTCTCCTGAAAAACTCAGTTTGTCACTGCAAACTCTGGATATACAAAGCAGCTCCTTTTCATCTGTTCATCACACTGAAGTACTTTCAAAGCTAGGCCAGTACTTTAAACACTGTACTTTTTCCAATACTCTGGAATTACTGTTACCCATGCTGTGTAACAGCTTTTTTTTTTTTTAAACAAAAGGGGACTTGTGAAAAAACTACTACACAATTCTAAGGTTTGTATCACTCTCTGAAAGCTAGTTTATCTGTGCTTACATCCTCTCCATTGCAGCATAGACAGTGACATGTTAAAAGGCTAGTCATGCATACACATCACCTCCATGACTATTGGAACTGTACCTTTGGATAAGAACAAATCTACACTTAAAAAAGTTTCCTGCTTTCCACAGGATTACGAGCATGCTCACATGAAGAAGAAAAGCGTGCAAATGTGAGCAGTAGCTAGCTCTGTGTGTGCTGTAGCTTTGCATCTGCAACATTACCTTTCTATTTTCATTTAAAAACATATTTCTTTCTTGAAAACTGTTTGGAAAAACCTGAGATACCTTAAGGGGAAAAAAATAAATTATATTTTGAATTCATGTGTGCTTCCTCATACTGGTCCTCTCTAGTGACCAATAATTCTTTTTGCTACTTTGCTTTTGAAGATTAGTGAAATCTACACATTTCTCCCATTTGTCAAATAAATCCCAAGTAAATTCATCTGAGACGTGATATAACACTTCAGTAGGCACAAATGTGCAGCAGGGAATGGTAATCTCCCTTAAGTATTCCATAAGGCATCCATGAAGAATTTCTTATAGCTTTAGCTTCCCTCACAGAATCCTAGCATAAATTTATAATAGAAGTTCTAAAGAAACCTAAGGCTAAAGGCTGTCAACATAATTGTTTAATCTCTTAAATGTCACAATCAAGAATCACAGTAAAGGAAACTAAAGCAATGCATGCTTCCCAAATGAAGGTGCAAGCACAAAGCTTGCTTAATCACACAACATTCCTTTCCTAAATCCCCAGATTTTAACAGCATTCAAAATTTTCTTTTTAAGCATTAGATACACACAAAGAATATACAAGATTACATCCCAGACAAACAAGTGAAATATATTTCAACAAGAACACACAGTTTCCTACAAGATTCACTGATGAGTCTTCAGGGCAAAACTGCTCAGGATGAGCAGCACAGCTCTTTCCATTAGACACAGGTTTATGCCTCAGAACTGATGCCTAAATTTTGAGGAGAGTTCCCCAGTTCCTTTCCCTTTTTATTTTTTTAAATAATTGGCTAAGATATACTATATACATATATTTTCATATATATATTGAAAGCTAATCCCTGCAGCAATTTCAGTATAAAACTATTGCTTTTAAAATGCTTTATCTTCACCATATATACAAGACATATATCACTTAAAATTCCATATAGAGATTGTAATTTGATTTTTTTTTTGTTAGTGGAACATAGCTTTATGTCCATGCTGCCCAAGAAGTCATGAGTTTCAGTCTCCCTCTTATCATATTTTATGATGCCCAGACAGGGAAGACAATCAAGACATACATAAATATACACATATGCAGTAAGGACTGTGATTTCCACAATGAAGCCATTTGGAAGGCATAATAGAGTTGACAATCTCCTTTCAAAATCAAAATACGGTTTTATCAATTGTCCTTTCAAAAATCTTAAAATTACTTAAAATCTTTTATGTAATGGAAACAGATGACAACTTTCTGAAGCCTAAGGAAAAAAAGAAGACAGATGATAATGAAGGGAGAAAATAAGGGATGAGGAATTCAGAGAGTATAAAAGCCTCAGCCAGCATATGTGAATTATTAATTCATGTTTTTATTTATAGAAAGATGTTATGGCATATTCATTTAGAAGAGTGGCTTCAAATAATGGGAAGTCTAACCAATTACAGAGCTGTAAAACACTACCAGCAAGACTAACTGACAGAATATCTATGACAGGCACTTCTGTACTTAAACTCTTAAGACATTTAAAGAGCATGACTCAAACTTCTCTTCCTCCAACTTGGGAGCCACTGAAAGACATACCTAAAAGAAAATGCAATCATCCCATTATCCCTGAAAGGGTTGTAACTACTTATAGAAAGGGTGCACCACAGCAGGAAGAAACTCCAGTCACGACTCTGCCATACAAGGTATGTGGTGCTGTACAACCAAAGTACATGATTTTGATTTACAAGAGTTTATTTTCCTCTCAAATGTCTTCAGGATTTGATTTTGCCGGGTTCTCTTCCCTGTGATCCCTCCAGAACTACCTGGTTCCTTACATCAAGCTACCATCCCCAGCACTTCACATATTTTCTATTAGTTTCCCTAAAATTTTTATCTTCCTTTCTTCTTCTTGTGCCTTCCTTTCTAATTTAAACTCTCCCTCATCATCACAAGAGAAACCTGCCTTTTTGCCAAGACATCCAACCATGTAAAAATTGGAAAGTGCTGAAACGGAAGGGATCCCCAGCTCAAAAAAAAACATTGCAAAGTGTTTTGCTGGAAAGAAAAAAATATTCCTTGATAAGTAATATCAAGGATGTCATAGGCATTACACTCTAATATTCATCTCTTATAAATTATACTTGTGTCCTCAGCTTCTACAAATAGAGCATCACATTAAAGTTCATATCTTCCTTTATGAACAGTGAAGGAGATTAAATACAAGAGGAGCTGGAAGGAGAACTTCACAAAAATAGGCAGTGGTAATAATTTGAGGGGTTGCTTTTAATGTAAAAAAATTTAGAAATGCTAAAACTCCGAAAGAGGTGACAGCAAATATCAAAGCCATTTTAATTGGCAGACTGAAGGAAAACCATCAAGGCTTGAGAAAGTTTGTGTCACTGTTGTCGACCTCTTTCAGATGAGCCTTTCTACTGAGGAGAACATGACATTCTTTCCTCTTCTTATCTTCCACACTTTAATGCAATACGTCAATAGCATCTAGTGAAAGCTATTTTTATTGGGAACATCTTTTAACAACTGGCTGCTATTGATAAAATATTTTTACCAGAAAACTATTCTTACAAAGAAATGCTCCTTCATTTTACAGCTGTACAAAACAGGGGCAGCCAGACTCTGTGTATCTTGCTGGAAGGAAGGGGACAGAAGTGACTCTCCCCACAAAGATCAGATCAACATCACAGGATAAGCTGGGTTATCCCTGGCAATAGAAAAAAACTCAGGTAAATCAAGTATTATCAGGTCCAGCGGGAGCACAGTCCAAGAGACATCAAGCAAAATTTAGATCCACTGATAGAAGCTAGGGCACTGCAAGACCCAGATTTATGTTACTGCAACTTCAGAGAATGTTCTCAGATGGGTGCAAAAGCAGAGGAATAAATGAAAACACACCTCAAAATAAGCCCTTCAGAGATAGCACACTGGAAACATCCTATTTGTATTGCACGGACCTACCTCCATCCTAGGGCCTTTATAAGCTACCCAAAAGAGACTACCCAGCTGGCAATGGTGCAGCTTGGAGGTGCTGGACCTGAATTTGTACTATACTAGCTCAACTTCAGCATTTCAGTGTCCATAAGTATGTATCTAGCTCTTAGCTACATTGCTCAAATATTTACCCCATGTTCCCTACTCCTTCACAGCACAGTATGGCCTCAGCCTTCCTTCTACAGCACTGCACAGCACTGAACTCAATCAACAGAGAAGCCAGTGAGGAAAGGTGCTCTGCTGGATCTCATTCATAAATGAATAACTGAGTGCTGAGGGAAGTGAGTGACATTATTGTGAGACCACTCTCAGTCTTTAAGTGCTTATGGTGCTTGAGAGGTGCCTGATGACCGGAGGAATGTAAATGTCACTCCTATCTTTAAAAGCAGTAGGATCAAGGGAATCACAAGGCAGGTCAGTCTCACCTCGGGCCCTGAGAAGATGAAGGAGCAGCTGACCTGGGAAACTATTTCCAGTCACATGAAGGACAAGGTGATCAGGAGTGGTGAGCACGGTTTCACCAACAAGAAACTGCTTGGCCTACCTGATAACCTTCTACGATGAAATGACTGGCTTGGTAAATAAAGGGAAAGTAGCGGCCTTTGACACCATCTCTCACAAGATCCTCATAGACACTGTTGATGTAGGGGTACATCAACATATACAAAATCCTGAAGGGATAGTGTAAAGAAAATAGAACCAGGCTCTTCTCAGTGGTGCCCAGTGACAGGACAAGAGGCAACAGGCACAAGCTAAAATATGGGAGGTCCCCTCTGGACATCAGGAAACAGTTTTTCACTGTGATGGTGATTAAGCCCTGGCTCAGAGACCTTACTGAGGCTTCATCCTTGGAGATACTAAAAACTGCAGCACTACAACCTTGCCTCTCTAGCTCTTTTGAGAAATCCTGTCTTACACAGGATTGTCATCAAACACCAGAAATTTTATGATCACGTGAAGAGCCTGATGCAGAACAAATTCTAGAATAGACTTGCAGAGATATGAAATCATTCATCTTACCTATTATCGGAACTATTCCCAGTGCTGAGCACCTGGGGATCCACCTGAGGGCCAGAACTTGAGGAGACAGGAGTCACCTCTAGCACTCTCCCTCCCTTGCCTGTTGTCCCCATCTTTCACCCAAATATATTTCAAAACTTTCAGAAAAACAGCAGCATGCTGGTCCTGCCTCCACTATCACAGCACTAGAGCATGGAGATGGACAGACAGCTAGATGACTTGCTATAATGAGATCTACTTTTCCCATCATTTTCATCCTCCATTGCCTCAAATACAACTCAAACCCATCCATTACATTCTTCCCAGGTCTGGCTATGCCAGTCATAATCAATCACTTCATAGTCTCTAGTGATTTACAGACTGATGCATCGGCTCCAACAGAGAAAAAAGGACCACAGCTGAACAAACTTGGGCTATACATTACAAAGACAAGATATTAAGAGATCTATCTTTGCAAACCTGCAGAAAATTAGAATCTCTTCCTCCCTGACAACTCACGATACCAGAAGACAATAGAAAAACAAAAAAATAAGAACAGCTTCCTGTGGCTGGAAGGGTTTCCAGAGTGTCATCTGTCTCATTCTGAATTTGGGATGAGGCTTCCTTGTAAAATTCTGTAAAGGAAAAACTTCTCATGGGCTACTTGAGGTTTCTGGACAAAATCTACAGAATTCAAGAGGCTTGCTTTCCAACTGAAGCATTCCTTCTGTTCATCTGGATGTGCCTACATTTTTGTATGTGGACAAAACACAACTTCAAGCAAGAACACACAACACTATACCATTGACAACATTGATAATTCATGACTAAGGCTCTTCAGAGAGCAGAGTGAATATGTGAATCATATATTAAATTTTCTGATTTTCTCAATGCAGCAGCAGCTCACGTATCTAAAACTGAAGATGGTACAAACTGCCTGTTAGGTTCTCCTCAAGTGTGTAAGAAAATGTGTTTGCACACACTAGAGATAATTGTTGGGCTGCTTGCTTTTCTAAGTAAGCATCCTAAACAGGAGAACTGAATTTTAGTTATTACAGCTTTTCACCGTTAAGTCTTCCTGCACATTGTAAATACAATTTGTACACACAGCCAAGAAAAGACTTTCTAATATAAATTATAATTTTTCAGTGTAATTGGATGACACTAGAGTCTTACAGACAACATTATAGGAGTAAAGCCAACTATAAAATTGAAGAGAAGACTTCTCTGAAAAAAAAACTAGGCAAAATGCAATAACTTCTTTCTCCAACACATTGAATACTCAGATTCATTTTCTCAAGTATTTTTCTTAGTTTTCTTGACAACCACAGGCACACTGTTTACCAACAAGACTAATTAGCAGCTGGAAACACAAGTGTAATTTAGTCTGCAACTTAACTGAAGTTATAGTAAGTATATTATTAGTAACAGCTTGAAAATTTAGGCCATTAAATTCATGAACAAGCTGGAAGATACGAATGACTCATCTACTTAAGTGCTTTTATAAAAAACCTAAGCCGTGTATTCATTCGCTTATATAGCTGATTTTGCCATTCATCAGTGTCACGCTTATAATTTAAGTCATTTACCACTTGGAATTTTAAAATAAAGCAGTGTACTGCAATGTCCCAACATTTAAGGGATCAAGAAATAACTACAAAATTGTGTTCGTTGTCTGGATATGAGGCAAAAGTGATAAAAAAAGGAATTGAACCCTGTAAGTGTATAAAAGTTTAAACAGAATAATTCCAG
Source organism: Platyrinchus mystaceus (assembly GCA_035041135.1). Classification (NCBI taxonomy): domain Eukaryota; kingdom Metazoa; phylum Chordata; class Aves; order Passeriformes; family Tyrannidae; genus Platyrinchus; species Platyrinchus mystaceus. The sequence continues at coordinate 57,639,862 of JAWWLV010000088.1, forward strand.
TGACTTTTCTACTATTGCCCTGTTGACACTATATGTACTGAGAAAATACATTTGGCATTCATGCATGTGGGCCATACAGCTGATTAAATGCAGAAAAAGGGTTTTACTCCATACAAGCCCTCAACTCATTCTGCAGATTGAAGGTGCATTAGTGGCTGGCACATGGAGTTAAACCCTGGCTTATATTGACCTAAAGGAAATTATGAATTCCAAGACCCCTTAGGGAGGCACAACAAAGTTTTGCTTCAAAGGTGCACTCCTGACCTGGGCTAAAACATTAATGGAGATACAACCTCCAAGTACCAGAGGCACGCTCACCATCACCATTTGCTTCTCTGCTGAGGCTGAGTACCTAATACATACACAGGAACTTAATTTCCCATAGCTGCTTTCAAACATTTACCATCATATGTACTACAGTTTCCTCTCTGATTTATCTCTGAAGAAATCTGAAATAAATAATATATCCATTTATTTTATGCTTTCGCTAATTTTGTTTCCTAAACAGCCACAGTAGTTCAAACTATACTTGATGATTTATGAGCTTTTAGACTTCTCCACATGAACTCTTCTATATGAGATCATAAAGCTTAATTCCTTTAAATTAGGAAAAAAAATAAAAAGCTTCTTTACCACAGCAGCAGCAGAAAACTAAACAAAATAGTTAAAAGTGAAGGATACACAGACCAGGTCTGGAGGTTTAAGATAGTAATGTAAAGATCACTTCTCTTTAAAAGCTAACAAATTGGTATAGATTTTATCTTAAAAATCCCCCTGGGGGAAAGTCCTCTCATTCAGAGAACATATAACAAATGAAGAAAATTATTTTTCACTGAGTTGGTAATTTTGAGGTTATTTACTTGTATTAGAGAACTCCAAACAGTTTTCTAAAATGTAATGTCAGCCTCCCTTTCTAACAGCATTATCCTCTTCTGTGTCAGATCTCCCAGATACCCTTCCATTTGTAGAAGTCATTTCTTTTCTTTTCCTTTCTTTTTTAAATAGAAACGTAACATTCACCGTAACAAACAATTTAGTCAGGCATGTCTGGCCTTTTTCCTCTACTATCAAATAAAATACCATATTGAAAATAGCACCACACATTTATATTCCTTAGACCACACCTACCTACCAGTAACTTTCAGCATCTTTCAAGCCCTCTGTAGGTTTACAAGTGTGTAGAACTTCTCTGCATCTTCACCTTCTACTGACACACCAATGCTGCAAAACCCTGATGTAGCTCTCATACACACATTTTTCAAACCAACATTTCCATATGGTTTAAAGTTCTATGGAATAACATGCCACATAGCTTTGGAGAAGGAAGAAAAAATACAACCTCTAGTTTTAAAACGGCATTCATTATAGCAGAATGGAGATTTATCTATATTTAATATTGAGAAAAAAAATTGAAAATCACATTTTTGGCACAGAAAAACCTACAGAGACCTTTCTATTAGCAAAAACTTCCTAGGGAGATTATAAAGAACAAAGCAGAGCAAATTAGGTATAATCCTTCCACAGCAATGGAATTTTGAATCCTTTGTGAAAAGCAATCTATGAAGCATTACAACTCCTCCAATGCATCCAACGAAGTGAACACGTTAGCCAATTCAGACATGGCAAATAAGTAAAATATTTATTTTGCAAATATAATTTCAAATGTTTTGTATAAAAGAGCTGGATGATTCAATCTTTAAGTCAAGAAGATTTCTTGAAATGTTAAGAAAAGACAATTCAGTCAATAAAGTAGCCTTGAAATACCATGTAGCATTAATACCTTAAATCTTTTACAAAAAACTATTTTCAAAGCAATTTCTCTATGCATCTATTTCGTCCAAATTCAGAAAACTTCTGAATTTCTCAGTGTATATAGTTTTCAAAATATAATGTGAATGTAAAGCTGTAAGATCCTTCAACATTTTCATTGAGGGGGCTGTGTCTATAAACCAGGCATAGAAATACATATTTAACCCCTTAAGTCACCTGAAATGTAGACCTAAAGAGAGAATCCCTCATGACTTTGACCAAGTCTGTGTGTTCCTTGCACTCCTTTCTGCTCAGGTAAGAAAAAACCTCCAGAACAAAAGCGGCCTTTAAACAGAAGTGAACAATACTCTATAAATAGCCAAAGGCTGAATAGTGTCTGACCCAGCTGGAGGGGACAGTACAGCGACCTCAGGAGTTAGTGGGATCCTTCATACTCTTAGCCCTGTTCAGTAAGCCTGGCAAACATTGCTGGAAAGCAAAATGTTAAGCCCCAGATAAACTCTGGTAGCTTTTTTAGAAAGTAGGTGTTTCCCCAGTGGAAAAACATGGGAATATTAAGCTGAAAAAGAAGACAGAATTGTGTAGTCCCTCCCCACAGGAAGCACTCCTTTTCCCTTGCTTGAGGAAATGACTTGCCTGCAACAATATTACTCTTGAACACCAGATAACTGATAACTTTCTGATATGAGGAGACATTGAAGAACAGCGCATGGTCAGCACAGTAACTTGTTTTCTGGGTCAGGAGTAACAAACAGGCCTCACAGTTCTTCTGGTTCCTGCAGACATGAAAAGTAATTTTACTCTAACAAGATGATCTTAACATGGTGGAGACAAAAAACCAACCCTCTGCCCTGTCCTTTCTCCTCTGAGAAAACACACAGACAAGCACTGGCTGCAGCTAACAGCTTCCTCAGGGCAGAAGTCATGATGAATCTCCCATTTTGCTCTAATAACCAGAAGAGAAAAAGCAAGCAGTTTCACTTACCAGTGAGCTTAAACCTATATACTGTAATACTTTTAAATTAATTACAGAATAGCTTAGCATTTTACAAGAAAACCCAATGATGCTTAACCTCACTAATGAGTAGACAAAGCTTCCCATCTTCTAGTCACACTATTATAGGATTTCCACTGTCATAACCATTCCAATGGTTATTTTCTCTATTGTAAGTCTTCAAATAGTCCTTCCAAAAGAAACACTGGCTTAGCAAACTGCCATGTTACTCTCACTTCAAATGAAGCACAACCCATTATATATATATATTATTTATGAGGCCACAGCATAAGAATGCTATGATTTGCATCTTTAAGAAAAGAGAAATCTAGTCTAAAGATAATAAGTGGGGTGATAAACAGAAAGATGCTGGCAAATAGATGCAATTTTAATAGTAATAGTTCCAGCTCCCAATTCCTCCTACTGCATTTTTTAATTCTCCATTGATAGTTATAAAATGCATCCAACGTGGTGATGGAACAGTTGAGTTTGTCAATTGACACCTGCACATTCTAATACTGTTGAACTTTTCTGATTAAAAATCCACTTAATTTTCAGGTTTTAGTTAAAGCTCCACAGATCAGTGAGTAAAGACACACTCAGAATAACTCCCCAGTATTTAGTGAAACTTTATCATAAAGACTGCTATAGGGAAAGTATTATTTAAGAGCTTTGGCAGTTATTTCACTTCCATCAAATGTACTTTTCATGAAAAAAGCTATTCAAATGAATCAAAGCGTGGTCTGTAACTACACTTTTCAAGTATAAATATCCTTTGCACAGCTTGCTCTTAAAAACAATCTTATGTACTTTGTAACAAAGACAAGCACCAAAGGGTAGATTTACCTTAGCAGATGCAGACACTCAAAGTCATTGAAACAAAGTATCTCCCCAAACTACTTTTTCCTCTGAAGATAGAAGGGGATAGAATGACTGGTTTGAAAACACATATATTTGGAATGTGACCATTTTACCAGGAATTTGAGAGACAAAGACAAAAATCTGAAAATCAACCTAAGCAGTATATCTGAAACAAAAGTACCAACTGTCAAAAGAAATAGTGCTCCTACAGATTAAAAAAATGTGGTTAAGTGTGGATGGGATGCACCTGAGTTGACTAAAGCAACCGCAGTGAACCTTAGTCAGATCCTAACCATTATCAAAGACTGCAGCTAAAGGACACCTGCTTTGCAGGACAGCTCTTTACCATTAGAATCCTAAATATTCTGGATTACAGAACTTTTATAGTTTCTCTAGCAGGAAATACTTGTTAATACTTTACTAATCACATAAAATGGGGATGGGCTAAAATGTGCTGAACAAACTGCTGGGAGAAACACAGTACCTGGAACTTTGCCACATTTGAACAATTTTCAAGAGGGCCTAAAAAAGGCACAACCTTCATACATAAAGAATCTATCAACTGAGATCCAACACTCCAAAATCAAGAGTTACCAAGCCATGCACATCTTTTTCTTTTTTTTTTTGTTTTTTTTTTTTTTTTTTTTATACAGCTAAGCTAATAGGGTTTTTTCTTTCTTTTTTTTCTCCTTTCATATTAAACTTTGTCCCCCCAGCTTAAATGGCTGAATCTTTTTTACTTAATTCTTCCAAAAGCAATGAAGTGTAAAGCACAGAGCAAGTCCGAGAGTATTTTAGCTTTAACAGTTTGTCTGGCAAAGTTACATGCCAGTAAATTGTAGTTATGCAAGAAGGCAGTGTCAGGCAACTTAATGCTACTGATCCCACCTATTAAAATGTTTACCAAAGGACCATTTCTGCAAAGAAAAATGCCTTCCACCACAACAGCTTACCACTTGCCAAAGCCTTCGTTCTGCCTAGTTTGCTTTTTAGCCCTTTTAATCTAAGTAAGCCCAAAAAGACCTCGAATTTAACAGGCTTGTAGGTGCTACAGCACTACTTGGTACAATAGCAAAAAGTTTGGGTTGGATAAGTATTTTAAGTATTTACCCCACATGAAAAGAAAACCTTTACCAGGCTGCAGTTTAAAAAGTTATGCAGTTGCTCTTTGCTACTTCCTCACATCACTACAATAGGTTTTTACAAGAAAACTGTATGCACATCAGCAGTTACATTTTATAACCATAAGCATTTCATTACAACCCCAAATAATTAAGAATATTCTGAGAATATATGCTGATTCTAACATACCAGTGAAACAGTGTGAATAAGTGGAGTGAAAAAGGGGAGAGATACAGTACAGATACTTCAACATCAAATTTTCTTTATGAGAAAGTGTATATACGTAAACTCAAAAATATTTCTGTGTTAGGAGAAAAAGCAAAGTATCAAATACAAACACATCTAACAGTGCCTTCTGAGTTTTTTTTTTTCTATTTATTCAATCCTCTAGAACCTGGATCTACACTTTTCTAGCCGACAAATAGTGAAAGGAAGTTGTTGACTCAATGTAGCACAGAGGGTAGAGTACTTGGGAATAAACACTTAAAAAAAATGACTTGTAGAGAAAAAGCATTAATTAAAATGGCTTAAAAAAGCTTTTATTATCCCAGTATTGATTTTCTCATGTGGAAATTTTGGGTAACACAAGAACTTTCAAATAAAAACATTCCTAAATGAAAACTTACATTTAATGTTTACAGGGGACTCTAATTCAATAATGATATTTGAGTACAGAAGCAAATTATGCTTTGCATGCCCGGAGTCCTCTTCCATTTTAGAGTTTTCATCAAAATCACTTCCAAACGGAAATGACATTAAAATTTTGCAGAACAGCCGGCTCATGTGAAAACAGCAAGATGTGCTGCCAACAGGAGTGCTTGTCTTTAGAAGCTGATCATGGATTTCAGTCTGGAGTGTTTCGCCATCGCTTCTGGGAAAAAACCTAACTGAAACTGCAATAATTTTTTAATTGCTTATGTGGACTACATCAAGGAATCCATTTACTTCCAGACTGTTAGAAATGTAAGGAAATTCAGTGATTTAAACATACTCCTAACTTGCTATAACTATGAAAACAGTTGTTATACCAAGAAAAATTTGTGCCATGAGGAAGGAACAAAAATTTCCACTTTGGAAGTTGAATGCAATCAATAGTTTTGAGAAAAATGAAGTTGATGGGAGTTTCACTCCTTAATGCCTCAAAATTCCCCTTTGAATAGCCTTTTAAACTCTTCACAGGAGTACTGTACAGACTTGAAACACACTGGCCAGCCCAGGTGTTTTACTCCCTATATAAGTTAAGTTTTAAACCTAAAAAATAAGTAATTGTGGCAACCTTGCAAAAAAATCCGGTCAGAATTTTGTTCTGTTATGTAAAAAAAAATTAACCACATTGTGTTATTACCTGAAGCATGTTTTCTTCTCCCAGATGTTTAATTTAGAATGTTGAATTAGACAGGAACTAGATTAATCATGAGAGACAAACTTGGGCTGCTCTCTGTGAAATAGACTTGAATCTTCATAAGTGTAATAATTTATAAAATCAGAGACATCACATTATCTATATTGAGCTTCCTTTACTTGCTCTACCTTAAGAAAAGCTATTTAGAGGGAAGCACCTTCAAGCTGACAAATATCACTTATCACTGCAAATTCTTAGGGCAAACCAGTCTTTTCCACAACTGGGAAAGGAGGTGGTTTGCTGGGAGTGACTCAGGGCCTGATGTGGGGCTAGAGGAATGGATGTCAGGTCACTCCACCACACCACCTAAGATGG
>JAWWLV010000088.1:57646737-57667332 GCA_035041135.1 Platyrinchus mystaceus
GCACCTACATACCAAGCCGAGTAGCCCAGTGGCAACCTCGCTCAGCTTGCAAGGACCCGCGGTCGCGGTTTGGACCCCTAACCCAAGCCGCAGTAGTGGTTGCCTGTCAAGGATCTCTACTTTTTTAGAGCTTAGGTATGTTTTTGTTCCCTACTCAGTAATTATACATTCTCTTCAAAGGCTGAGTGGGTTTCCTCTGTTAAGGAGACATACTGGATTTCACCAAAATGAAGGGAGATGCTCATTAAAATGCAATATTCGAATAGGAAAACTACATTTATTTACCAAATTACATCAAGGAACAACAATGAGCTGCTGCTCCCATCAAACATACTTTGATTGATTTGGGATTCATTATCTAATTGCCAAAATCAATAAATGGGCTGTATTTGCTTCTTGTAGTTTTCCAGCAATTTTAACTCTATGCAGAGATCTTAAACCCCTTAACAAAGCTGCAAGATTCAACCTAATTCACCAACACTTAACTGAAATGCTGCCTCTAAAATACAAAGATAGATGTAATAAAGCTTTGAGGGAACACAGTCTTTAAAATGAGACGTTTTCCTCTGCAATCCCACAGCCACAACCATGGTGCAGTTTTGGAAATGAGCTGACACCCCAGTTCTGGCCAATTCCTATAGTAAAAATCTCCTGTTTTTATAGAGGGAGTCTGAACGGGAGGTTTTCAGAAGTGCCTCACTATTACGCATGGTAAAACTCTAATGCTCCAGAGACATAAGTAGTTCAGAATGACCACATATCACAGAGATTTAAACTCTCAAGCAATTACGTAGGAGAAGCTATATCAATGAGAGCAAAATAAAGTTGAATTATCTTCAGACATACAATTTTCCAATTATCTGCAACAGCAAATAATAGTTTACCTTTTTTTTTTGTTTGTTCACTCTGGAATCAAGGCTAATATTTTCTTGAACATCCAAGCACTGACCACATACAGAAATTTTGATCCTCTTTCATTCTGCAGTTAGCCATCACTCAGTGTCCCTTTAAATAAAATCTACTCGAAGGGAAAGGAGCAAATGAAAGATCTAATTCTTAAAATTAACTTCACACAATGTATTTTTTTCTAGAGTGACCTTACACAGAAGCTCTTTAACAGACAGATTACCTGATGATGCTGATGCAACAAGTAATCCAGGAAGCAGGAAAGGATAAGCTTAAACCATCAATATTTCTAAATTTAGATTTTCAGCTTTTCTATATCAAAACATCATACAGAGAGGACTTCTGAAAGACTATATAGTGTAACAACACTACAACTTTACTTGTGAAACAATGCAATGAGTTGCTCGGGTAAGAAAACAGATGAACCATCATTCTTGGAAGAATGCTTGAATTTCTACAATTATTTTATCAGCCACTTTTGCTATTAAAGGTACTTTCAATAAGTATATATATACCAGTTAGTTCCTTAATATGTTTTGGATAGTTTGTCACTGAAATTGTTTTTGAAAAAAATCCCAGACTATAACAATGCAAGTCTGACAGCCTGTGAAGCACTGAGCTGTAAGAACTTAAGTCCCAAGATTCTCAAAATAGAGTGTCTAAAGACTGGGAACTGGAATAAAGTTACAGTGACAGTGAATGTACTGGTTCAATTAAGATGAAAGATGTCATCAACAAAACTTTGCACAGGAGTTTGCAGCAGTCTTTTCTGTCACTAAGAAGAAAGGAAAACTACAATTTCTGTCTTCTAGAAGAGAAGTAAGGAAGTTGTTGTAAGGAAGTACTATTATATTTGAAAGAAAACACTTGGGAATCAAAATATCACCGTTCCTTTTAAAAGTCTAGTAAATGGGCATAGAAAAGACAGTTGAGGGACTTCTGAGGTTCTGAGTTCAATTTCCTTGATTACCAACTAGCAAAGGATGTAGGAAAAATACTGCCATTTCCCCTCCCCTTGTAGCTATAAGTTTTCCCAAAGATTACTTTTTACCTCCATGCTTGAGAACTTCAGAAGTGGCCCCAATCAGAGAAATGATCAAGGTATTCTGTAGATTTCAAGACTGAAGACTAACATTAAACTTAAGTGCTAGATTTTGTCTTGTAAGTGCTGTGGTTCCAGTGTCAGTAACTACTGGAGAGGTGCAATGGAACAATGCTTACCAGAAACCTACAGCCTCTGCAGACCTGATCTCTGCTAGGAAAGAGCTGAGCCAGAACACAGGATTACTGGATTGTATCTGGACTGGTTTTCTCTTGTTCATCTTTTGTTTTTCAGAGACTGTTCTTACATTACCCTTCCTGTACGGTATCTCTTCAGCAGATACAACACTGACTGACCATGAAAACATCAATTTAAAGCTTCAAACTTAAAATGTAATTGGGATGACTGGCTCCTTTCTTATCAAGCAGAATTTCCTGCCTAGTAGACACTGGGTTAGCATCTGAACCAGCACTTTGTATGTTTTCCAGCATGCCATTCAGGCTCAATCGTGGATGCAATTTAACAAACTGACAAGGAAACTCTTAAGAGGTCAAAACCAGAAAAGATACTTAAGAAGCTGCTCAAAGATTTTATCCCAGGAATAACACTACTATGTCTACATAGCTTCTGAGTGAAGAAGTATTGCCAAGCTTACTTAAAATCTGTCCTGTATAAAAACACAAGTTAATCACAAATGTACTTGCTTTATCTTTTTACACCATACATAGAGAATAGTATTTAGCAATATTCCTTAATAGGATTCTTTTTGCCCTTTGCTTTTTAGAAATTGATGTATTTTCTACACAATTAAACATGACAGTCCAGTGACATGCCACCACCATGACTTGCTGCTTCAAATTATATTCTAAAAACATTCATCACTTGCTTGCCTTTCCTCTTCCAAACTTTTATTTAGGAGAGAATTTTTCTTCTATCCATTTGAGACAAATTCTCATACCTTTTAGACTGACTTTTTCTGAAGAACAATCATCAGAAAGACCCACAATAAACTAAAAGGCTGTGCAAGCTTCCCATGTAGCTCCTTCTCCAATAAACCCCTGACACACAGAAACATTGCTACCCCAATCAAAATCTCCTCTTCAATCTTTATATATAGCATTCTGTGGCAGTTTTTCTCATACCTTCTTTGTGTGCTAGAACAAAGCTCAGAAAAGTTAAAATAATGTAAATAAGTCACTTAAGTCCTACTACTTATATTACCCTCATTAAGGAAAAACTATTAGAGCTTAAATTCTTATGGCTGGGAAGAGAGTTCAGTTAGAGAGCAGAAAGGAATACAACACACATCTGAGTCATTCACACTTTCAGCATCTTGTGGTATGGGATGATGATTCCAGCAATTCTAAATTAAAAAATTCTATAATCTTCATCTTATTCTAAATTGTTAGGCTTAAGAACTATTAACAGGCTTTAAATTCAGAACCATTCATTAACATAGTTAAAAGAAGTGCTAACTTTATTAAGTTCTAGTTCACTAGTGAATTGATTAGATAGACATCATTCAACAGTCAATGCTGTTGAAGAAGAACTAAAATCAATTTTGAAGAACAGACTAGCAAGCTTAAATTTCTTTCTGAGTAGAGAAGCATCTCAAGAACCTCATTGTTATTAATGACCCATATAGAAGTATCTCAAAAATTCAGGATGAAAAAAACCCATAGCTTCCCAAACACATGCTTTTTTTTACTTAAAGTAAAACTGCAGAGGATACAGTCCTATATCTGACACAGGATCAAGACTACTTTAAAATAAGCACAGTTGAGTAGACTTCAGTTCTTTCTGAACAGGCTGGTTCTCAACAGACATTTACCAAGAGGACTTCCTTAAATCAATCCCAAAACATTGCAGAAATAAGCGTGACAATTTCACATTTACAAGAAAAAGTTACTTACATACAGAGGTTAATGACAGACTGGACTGTCAAAAAGCATGCTGAATAGTGCCCAAACAAAACAAAACATTAATGCTTCTTCTAATATTTGAAAAATTCATACCTGGGTATACTGCCTGTCAAGCTTCTTTCACTTGATGATGATGACGATGATCCAGGTCTCTGATCTGTTTTCCTTCCCAGAGTCTCCGTTGCACTAGTTTGAGGTTTTTCACCTTCCTCCTCTGGCTTTTTTTTTTCACTATCACTTTCGTCACTGCCTTCTCCTAAGATGTCATCCACCTGTCAAAGAGTAGAGAGTCAGTGCATCTTCTAACAAACTACTCTGTATCAATCTTTCAAAATAATTGGGTCGCTCTTTAATAATAATTAAGAATATGCTTCAACTTTCCTTGGCCTTCCCCTTGTAACAACTCTGGCAATATTCTGTTCAAATTGAATATATTCAGTTTATGCTTAGCTTAAGATAAATACACCTATACTCACACACATGATATAGTAACACAAGAAACTATTATAAAAGGAATGCTGTCTTTTGAAATTAAAGGGATAGATGTTTTATACTATTGTAACATATTGATGCATGTTTTCTATTACATACATTTTATATTATCATAACATATAGAATCATTTGGGCATATTAAAATCTCTACTAAGTATTCTTACCTTTTTACAGGGATTCCTTGGTGCATATATAACTTTAAGGAAGCCTATTCCTAAGTAATACAGTATAAATGAAGCAATGGACAAACCCTATTTTAAACAGACTGTCTGCTTGTGCTAATTAATAAGGGCAAATCTATCAAAAGGTTTATATATTCAATTAAATAATTGTTTGCCCTTTGCTTCTGAAAAGTTAGCATAAGATTTGGTAATCCTCTAAAAAGATACAAATTTGTTCTGACAGGTCTGGATCTGCTGAAACCATCACTGAAAGCAAATAATACTCATGAGCCACCCTGATGAGCTTCAAAAGGTTATATTCTCTTTGAGTTAGTATTCAACCTTCAGAAAGAGACAAAAACATGAGAAAACAGGCAAAGTTCTCACAGTCTGTTTTTGTGAATGGCAGAAGACATGGAAACAATCTATTTGTGAGTATTTCTCTACTGATATTTAAGAATTTTTCCTAGAAGCAGCTTCTCTCAGTGTAAGTTAAAATATGCTTCACAATTACTCTGTTCTCAAGAATCCACACCCGGCTTTATCAAGAAGAAAAACTCTGCACATGAACATGGACTAAGAGTCAAAGCCACCCTCTGTTTATCAAACTCATTACAAGGTATACTTGTGAAAATCTATTTCTTCAAGTATCTATTTGTTTCAGAGTTCTACAACTCAAGCTAAAACTGGATTTAAAAATCCAGGCTGTACTATCCTTTTCTGGAATGATTTCTACACAAAATGAAAAGTAACTTGCAAGCTTCTCAGATCTACAATTTAAGCTGTTCTTCTATTTGCCCTTGTTTTGGTACATTTTCACTACCTGAAACATTGCTGTCCAATGCTCAACTCTTTCATGGTGAAAGCTGCAAAGAAAGCATAATAAAAATGGAACTGCATACCAGCTTAGTGCATCTAAACACAGATGACGGTTTCAGGTAGAAACTGTAGGAATTATTATGTCAAATCAAATTACATAGGCCCAAAAATGTTCGTCTTATGAGCAGAAGTTGTCATATGCACAGAAAATAAGAACCAGGGAATGCAATCAAGGGTCAGGGAGACCAAAAAGACTGCTAGACATGAGCCAACAGTGAACCTGTGAGAAAAGTGCCATAGGGTAGGGACTATTCAGTGTGTAGAGAATACAGAGAAAGTCTCAAGTGTTTAAGTATTACAGTTTGGGACAGGATGGCAGGGACACACTGCCTGTATAGTTTTGGTAGGAGACGCTCAAGGTAGTCAACATGGCCAGCAATTGGCAGCACAGATCTACAACTCTAACAACTCCTTTTCAGCAAGTCTTTAAAATTTAAAATTACACTACTTCATTCCAAAAGCAATACTTTTTCAGAAAGTCTTATGTTTAAAACTACATTCTCACTACTAAATATGTTAAGGTTTTCAAAGGACAAAGTTAGGCTGGTAGACATTCAGTGTTACAGAAGCTCCTCTCACACTTAAGTTTTATAGTCTTTTAAGACCTACTTTGTGTGAACAGTTTTGATAGACTAGCAGCCTAGTTACTGCCTCATCTGTTTTTCTTTCATTCTGCACCATGACAACATTATCCATTTGAACTCTGAATTGCCATTTAGTATTAGAATGACTAAGTTAGCTGTACACATATATGTTTCATTTCTCTGAAAGGGCATATAAAATGCATGCATAAATCACAGAAATATGGCAAATTTTGAAAATCACTGCATATGCAAACAGTGTGGGATGGTCCTTACAAACTACTTTAAATAGAAAAGCACCCTATATACTGAATCTGCCTAACTACTGACTAAACTGCAAATGTGCTGAAAAATACAAATGTTGCATCTTCATCTTCCACAACTCTCAAAAGAAATTGAAAAAGCTTATATATAAATATTATTTACATTATATGATATACATCTTGATTTTCTTTTGGTATATTTTTGAGCCTTTTTTCCTCTGTGAAGTGGCATTAACCATGTACAGCTTTTTTTAGTTTAGGCAGAAAACGGATTTCTGAGTTATACTGAAAATCAGGCCTTTGGAATGAGAGCAAAACTAAACCTGTAACTTGTGCTTCCTGGTACTTGTGGTCTGGAATTGTTTTCATCTACTTTTATCAAACGGCACATTGAAATATTAGCAGCTCTTGGTAACGACCTACCAGTTTTAGGATGAAAAGCAATTATGTGAGAAGAAAAGGCTTTAAACCTTAGCTCGATGCTGAGCATAGTTGCTGTGCTCAAATTTGAAAAATAGCAATTTAAAAACACCATGTGCAAGTTACTTAGAGGAGCTCCCACCACAGTTCCTGGAGGCTGCACTGAGACCCTGCTGGGAAATGAGCAGTAGCAATACAGTCCCAATAGCTGGAGTTCACAACACTGCTGACAGCACTGGCTACAACGCCTGCACACATTCTAATTGCAGCCCTGGGCAATAGAGCGTGTTCCTAAGAGGCAGATACTGCAGGAAAGAAAACCAAACACATTGCCTGTATTAATTTGACCACTTAACTTTTGCAAATGATAAGGTATGGTAACTGTGACTACAGCTGTACAATTCACTACATTTGGGTTTTACCACTGCAGTTAATACTTTGACTAGAATGAAATAAAATACCAGAGATTACATACCAATAGTACTACAAAAATGCAATGCTAATAATGATCCTGTTCCCCTGCTCATGATTGAGACCTAATTCTTCAAAGAATGCCATTGAAAAGTTCTGAGAAACTCTGAATTTCCCACCTCGAAATAAATCCCTAGATTTGAGTAGAAAATTCATAACCATTCTTAAGAACATTAAAAAGTTCTATGGCCAGAACTTTAAACTGCCGAAAGAAACATGAGGTGCAGTCCTTCCTTGGTAATTAGGATGACTCAAGTGCTGACTTAAGAACTCTAGGCAGGCAGTCCTTCTAAAACATTAACATTATTATAGGACAAGGGGGAATGCCTTTAAGCTGAAGCAGGATAGATTTAGATTACATACCAGGAAGATATTCTTTACTGTGAGGGTGGTGAAACACTGAAACTGGTTGCCCAGGGAAGTTGTGAATATACCATCCCTGGCAGTGTTCAAGGCCAGACTGGATGAGTTGAGCATCCTGGTCTAGTAAAAGGTATCCCTGCCCATGCCAGGGAGGTTGGGATTAGATGACCTTTAAGTCTCTTCCAACCCAAACCATTCTATCATTTTATGATTATTAGTATAATGAAAATTGCTGTCTTCAATTAAATTAGTAACACTTACTGATATTGGAACTAGAAAAAAAGCCCGTTCCTAACTAACAATATGTGAAATATCAATTAAATTCACATGGACTAGTTGTTTCTAATTGTAAGATTCACAACAATTTTTTAATCCAAAGTCTCTAACGAAAAAATGTCTCAAGGGTGACAATACGCGATTTCTCCAGAGCCTTCCTGAATCACTGACACTGCTGCAGCCTGGAAGCTATGGCTTTATCTGATTATAAAGCCATCCATAACTCTAATCTTCCTTTCCTTATTCTGTTTTAAAAAGAAATCCTCTGCCAAAAGGTCATTAAATAGTAATAGACCTGTAAAGCTACACTGTAAGTTTTTTTAAATGGTGAAAACCAAGATAAAGTAAAAATTACCACAATACCTATGGCCAGAATACAACTGCTCACCATCCAGGAGGATAGACTTGACAGGAACCACTGAAAAACAAGGACAGCATTTCAACTCTGCCTTGTCTGTACACCAGCTTATGACTGGGATGGAAAGGAGAGAGTGCCTGAGCCCACAAGAGGCAGCAAGTATGGAGCCCTCTGCTTCTCTGGTTGCAGCATTTCTAAAATAATGACAACCTAGCAGAAATAAGAGCTCCCTGGCTGCTAAATGCAATAATTCTTCAATTTGGACTGCTGAAAATACCCATGCCAAAATTCCAGAAAAGGCTCCAACTACATAAGTTAAAGGCCAGTGTGTAAGAGGATGATCTACAGCCACCCTTCAAAGAAAGAATGTGTTTTAGTCTGTTACTTACCATTACTTATGAAAATTCTGGCTTTAGGTATGACAAAAAGCAAGTAGTTGGAAAAGGTCTGTCCAAAGGTTCTTTGCAGGGAAGCAATCCTCTGCTGACAAGGGGGAACAGAACGCTGCCTCCTCAGCAGCAAACTGCTTTTCAGGTCACTTTCATAGCTATAAACAACTACAGGCTGCACCATGACCTTACTGGACAGAAAAGAACCCCCGTAGTTAGAGATCATGAATGTTTTTTCCAAATATGGAAATAATTTTTAACTTACCTTTGAGGCCAATTTTTTCTTCTGTATATGAACACTTTTCATTTTTTTCTCAATAAATGGAAAAGCTTTTCTAGGTATACTTTTACTACCCAAATATTTAGGTACAGTTAACTGAGGAGCACGATATTACCATCCATGTCTTCAAAACAGCTAGAAGGTATTTTAGCATGCTTTTAAGAGGTAATGATATGACATAATGCATGTGAACAATTAAACTTTCCTACAATATACATAGTCTGTATTAAGAGATTTGGGCTAAATTTAAGTTACTTTGAAACAAAGCATTTTCTTATACAAAGATGTTACTGGAAGGACAAACTGCCTGAATTAGTTTAAGTTGTCCCTCAGTACATAAAATTTAAGGGAGAATGTGTGATGTAACTTAGTCCAATTTCTTCCGAGTAACCTCAGAAGAACTTGCCTTTCACATTCTGTTTCATCTATTATTTTTCTCTGGCATTAAAACATTTTCCTCCTTTCAAATTTCTGACTTTAACAGTAACATAATATGCATTTATGCATGTTCTTCAACACCCCTTTGTCTCAAACACTTCAAATGGATTTTTCATTGCTCTCTATCACAATTACCACTGGCTCATCTGGGCAGGTGATAAGTCAGTAAAATCAGAAATGCAACAAAAGACTAATCCTGTTCGTAATTTAAAAAAATATTTTCCCTCTGTTTAAATATCCATACACTGAAAACTATCTTTGTACTATCTTGAATTTGATAAAGGTATGCTTCAAGTTGGGAAATCAAGTCTGGCAGTGTCATTACACCTACTTTGATAGATTGGAAAACAAGAGCTGTAGACAGTTTAAGAAATATTACCAAACTTTAGGAAAAAAGCTTCTGTGAGATTTATTTCACATATAATTTATTTAGAGATTGGCTTTTATGTCCTGGATGACTACATTTAAATTAAAATGCATTCTGCTGAAACAAAAGCTGGTCAGAAAAAAAGCTATACATCTATATACTCAATCACAAACTGCACATTCTTCAGTATCTGTTTCCTTGCTGAAAAATCACAGGATTTGTCTAGTAACCATGCTCAATTACTTGCAAGCTTGAAGGAAATGGAAACCATTTGAGTGCTCAGCATTTTCACTATGCTTAACATTAACTTTGCTTTTTCTTTTTGCTTTTAATTACCCCATCCTTTTTTAAAAAACAAACTCAATTAGTCTGTAAACACCTAGAATCACAGAATAATTTAAATTGGAAGAGATTTCTGAAGGTCACCTGATCCCCTTCCCTGCTTGAAGCCAGACCACTTCTATAAGGTTACTCAAGGCTTTGTCCAGCAGTGGTTTGAGTATCTTCAAATATGAAGATCTAGGACCACTCTCTGGGAAACCTGTTCCAAAGTTTGATTACCCTTGAGATAAGAAGATTTTTTCATTATATACACGCCAAGTAATCCATGTTGCAATTTGTGTCTGCTGCCTCCTGCCCCACCACCGCGCACCTTTGGGAATGGCCAACCTCTGTCCTTTCAAACGCTCATGCTGTTGTTGACAGATGGTAAACTCTTGTCACCATCATTAAATGAGTTGCCATGAGATTGAAAGGGTGCATTTTTTTTTTAAAGAAAACACTAGTTTGGATCTTGGTGGGGTTCTAAGCAAGAGTTTTACAACAGCATGGCTCTTTCTATTAGGATAGGAAATCAATCATTAAACTTTAAACATTCATTTCTGATCTCTGAAGAGTTGATACTTTAATGATAATGGAAATAAAAACATCAAGACTATGAATTAAAAAAAAAAGGGGAGGGAAAGTTGCATGCTAGAATTTAGCCTTATTTTCACAAATTCAAAGCTTCTAATTTGCTTTTTCTCAGAGAGACAGGATAGGGACATTGAAATTATATGACAAAAACTGAGCACCGAAAAGGAAAATGAATTTAGTTAGATTTATCCAAAGGCTTTTTTTCCCTCCCCTGTGTATATGAGCAAGTATACCTTCAACAAATAAGTAGGTTTAAATTTAACTACAGGGTTTCCTGGGCTTGCGAGATGAATAGAAGCAAGAAGGCAGAAGGATTGATACTTTAAACATCCTGCTGCTAGACTGATGCAACATCTCAGTGACAGCAGCAGCTTAGTTACTTTCAACTACTTTTTAAAGCTGGGTTATTACTTAGCTGCTCCACTTCATTTTATGTCTACACTAACACACAAGTCATAAAAGTACATGACAGCAGGAATAAACTGCTGGAAGTAGACTTTGGATAAGCACCTCTATTAAATGTGTAGCCACAACCCGAGTAGTGGAAGACTGCAAAAAGAAACTGAACAATGGCTTGGAGAAGTTCTGTTAAAAGTACCTGCAAATCTCAGAAAACAAAACCAAAAATGGAACAGAAACTCAAGCTGTACGCTCAAGTTCAAGTGCTACACATTACTAAGAGTCCTGATTTCACCTCAGGCAAACCTTCACCCTGAAGAAGGCAGTGAGTGAATCCCCAGATAACAGCCTGTTGCACTCAAATTCTGTTACACGCTTTCTGTGGAGATAAGCACTATCTAAATATCCAGAGACCCAAATACCCAGAGAGTCTGTTGATGCTATACAAATAGAATAGTAATGTACAGAAACTCAGAGGGAAGGAAAAGGATCAAGGAGAAAACTCTTATATACCGCTGATGAACTTTAATGCAGAGAAATTACTTTTTAGGTGTGCAAAATGAACAAAGACTAGTATCACTAATTTTTCCTAGCCAACAAAGACTGGTAAAGACTGAAGTATCCATACCTATTCCCTTTTTGTTTAATACAGGTTGACAATTCAGGGATTTCAGCTTGCTGCATACATGCATGTGTCAGTACAGCTCTCACCTTGTAAACCTTTATAGCAGCAGGTTAAAAATTCGTAACAGTCTACAGTAGTACCGCTCAACTTTGTTCTAAAACAAGGCAGTATCACACTTTTTGTTCTCAAAGCTATTTTTTTATACTTTAAATAAAATATATTTTGCTGAAATGCAGCAAGGAACAGCTTTGTCTTAGAATGTTGCAAGACTAAGAACTGTCAGTGTGTCTGGAGGAACAGTTTTGCCAGAAGTTGTCATAACTTTCTTCTTATTCCTAGAGATCTAGCAAATCTAGATTTTTTTTGAACATAAATTAATCTAATTTGCTAATGAAAGAACACCTGCACAAGTTGTTTAAATACTGTCACAAAATACCACTGACATATTAGGTTAAAAATCTTAACATACTATTAAAAATGACACATGGCAATTTGAGAGGGCACAGAGCCCAGGCTCTGAGTGATCTTTTTTGACAACTCACTGCCAAGGGGAGACATCTGTAGGAAGATGCTAATGAACTGCTAAGGGCAGCACAATATCAGTATGTTAGTATCATGGAATTAGACAATTTCTGAGCTCCTAATTTGGTTTTATATTATTTATGTTATAAAACAGAAATCTGGGTAAAAAATCACTTAGGATAGAAATACTTAGTTTACTTGTATTGCTTCTTAATCATTACCTCAGAGCAAGTTTTCTTTGGAAAGAAACCTCATTTTACAATAATTTTTTGATGAAAATATTTTCAAATGCCCTGTTAACAGCATCTACTCTCATGAATTTCCACTTATAAAACACAAAAGAAAAAAAATTATGGATGCTGAACACACCTATTGCAGCATTCACCTTCATGAGCATTTTATAGAGGATAGCATATTGATGGCCTAAACCTAGTAAGCAATGGGATTCCCAGGTAACAAAATAGGATAAAGTGTCATTTACTGCTGAAACTCACTCCCACTCTGGCCCAGCTGATTTAGTTTCTTTCTGACACCAGAGGCAGCTTTGAAGAGATGTGGACAGGTTTCCTTCATCAATGCAGCTTGTTGTCTGTCCAAATAGCTTTTAAGATAGAATGGGACAGCTCTGAACATATACTCACTATTTTATCTGGAAATAGCTGCTGAACTGGTGGAAGGAGTTTTAAAATAATATATTTTTTTTTAATATGAGAAGTAATACAGGTTTTTGCAGCCTGCATTTCTGAACAGAAACAGTCAGCTTTTATGAAAAAATACTAGGATACTAATCTACATTTTCTCTTTCAAGTCATCCCCAAAGGCATTAGTTAATACTGCAGCCAACCTGGAAGTACACTTAGCACATTATCCTTGAAAACTTCTGAGAAGCATTTAGGGCTTAACCCATTTGATTGTTTCA
This sequence comes from Platyrinchus mystaceus, assembly GCA_035041135.1. Lineage (NCBI taxonomy): Eukaryota > Metazoa > Chordata > Aves > Passeriformes > Tyrannidae > Platyrinchus > Platyrinchus mystaceus. The sequence goes on from JAWWLV010000088.1 coordinate 57,659,726, forward strand.
TTAAAACGAGAAATCCAAGAGGGGGAGGGAGCTTGATTTGAACTAATTTCCAATCACTTTAACCTGAATTACAGATTATTTAGACTATATTTGAAGCTCTAATGTGCTTAAGCTCAGGGACAAACACTAAACTTCTGAAATGCTGCAACTAAAAATGCAGTGTCCTATCGTACAGTGTCATAATCAGAAAACATTGCCTTCGTAGAATAAGTCACAACTGTGGACTTTACTTGAATACATATAAGAACTCAAGTAATCCTCACCCTAAAAAGAATATATATATATGCACAGAAAATTTCTGATACACACAATATGCACACAACCCCTCCATTTTTTTGCACCTCAACAGTTTCTAAGTTTCTCTCAATGAATCCTTGTTATCAGATGTTTTAATAAGCCTCTTAGCACAGCGCAAGGTTTCACCATCCCAGGTTAACTGAAAGCATATCCTTCGCCTAAAGAGACTGAATATTCATCGCTACATACATATTTCAGAGAAAAATAAGATTTTTTTTCCATTTCAGAGGTTGAACTCCTGAACTTCTTGTTCAGCATCATATAAAGCTGTTCAGAAGTCACAGTCTAAGTGAACTTGAAAACACTGTGGTGAGAGCAAAAACAGGCAAAAACTGCTTTCGTTTATCTGCAAGTGCAAACTTTCTGCAGGTGTCACAGCTGCAGAGGAAAAAACTTCCACCATGTAGAGCAACTGGGATACAGCAGGGCTTACTAGCTCAAAACTACTGCTATATAAACAGATATGCTGTGTGTAGTATATTCACTCATACCATGAAGAAATCCACTCTAAGAGGGGTGAGCCAGCTTGAATCTGCCATGACTTGCTAATTATAACTTATCATTGGCAGACATCAGCTGGCTTCCTGAAGCATTACTTAGTTGTCATGAAGTTCCCTCTTCAGTAAGCTTGATTAGTTTGATTTCATTATCACAAGAGCCAATAGACACGTATCAATGTGTTCAAGCTAACAAAGCCACCTCAAATAATGAACATTGGAGAAAAATTATTTCTGAATTGGTTTTACAAGAAATTTAGGGATGACAGCGAAGACATGGCAGCTCTGAAATGGTTTCTACCGAACTGGACAATGGGACTGCAAACAGACTCTGCACAGGCAAGCACACAGCTTTTAAGTGAAGTAGTACAGAAATATGAGCACTGTGTATGTGGAAGTGTCCTGCGTACCTAGCCTGCTCAATAGCCAGAATTAGACATGGAAGCAGTTAAGGGGAAAAAAAAAAAGAAAAACAATCCAAAACACTGTGAAAAATATGCCCGGCAGCTGAAGAGTGGTCAGTTTCTACAACAAGCTCAATATTAAGGTGATGAATACCATGCAGGTTCTGATATGATCTCTGTGTCGTGGTATGGCAGCTATATGCAGTCCTCAATACCTCTGTGATGAAGTAAGTTTGATATTGGAGCATTGAAATATCTGGGATAGACAGCTGCCTGTGTTCATCTCAGAGAAAGCAGTATCATCATATTTGCTAGAAGGAGCAACAGAGAATATTGTCTACAGCTGACTGCGACACTGGGCAAAGAGAAAGTGCAAGCTCATATACAAAAACTACAACACAGAAGTAACAGTGATGTTCTCTCAAAATCTAAAATTAACACCACTACTATAGACATGATAAAGTTATAACAGCACGGCCATTCATGTAATTATTCATTTTGTGACTCATTGCAGCAGAGAACTTTGCATGTCAGTAGGGGGCTGCGGTTCTGCAGCTTTTCATAACCTCTGTTAAAAGCTGCACATGAAATGGAAACCTTAGTGATGCTGACACAGGAGCTAGGACACTGGGAGCTGGCGGACTTTCACACCAGGGCAGAGCTGAGTGACTGTATTCAGTGTGTTCTGAAGCTGGTGCCTGACAAGAATGAAGACTACCAAAGCAAAGATGCTTTCCCTTGAAGATGTCTTAGAAGTGACAGATTACAATTATGCATAAATTGAATTAAAAAATAAGTCACCTTAAGATAACTGATCTGGAACAGTTGATTGTAATGGTACAGAGTAATGGTATAAACTGCCATTCAATGCTATATTTAGAAATAACCCGGTCTTTATGTCACCAACATGGACTTGCATTTTTATAGCCCCAGAATTCCAAACACAAATGAAGTCTTCTAGCAGACTAGCTTTATGCCGATATTCGTAAAGGTTCTCAATAGCACTTAACATACATTATGCTATACTGAGTATTCATATTTCTTTGTATGTTGAAATATAATTATCAGAGCATCTTGATAAAACAAAAAAATAGTTATAAGGAAACAGTTCAGACTTCGACTAGGACTTGAGCAGACACCTTTAAATATCACTCACAGGGAATATAAGCTCCAATTTAAATGTAAAAACATGTTAGACTTGTGATGAGGCTCAATCAGGCCCTGTATGCAGCTGCTCAGAATTATGTTAGGGATCAGCTTGCAAATTGTTTAACATGGCTCAAGCAACTCATTTTTAACTGTGGCCAATTAGTGTTGACAGCCTAGCTGCATTTCATTTAGCATATGGAGGTAGACGTATATGTTAAAATGAGGTTACTGAACTCTATTTAAAGAGGTCTTGCCCCATTTTCAGTGAGTAAACAAGCCGCTGAAAAAGGCTTTCAGTTTCTCTTTACTAAGGCTAGGCACAAAAGGCTGCAGATACACAATGTACTACTAAAGTTGGTTGAAAAACCTTCACAAAGTGCATGGAAAAGCCTTCTTCCCAACAGGATAACCAACCTTCAGCTTTTTAAAACCTCAGACCTACATTCTAGAGGTGGAAGTTTTCTAGAACTACATTCCATTTCATATGGAATAACATTAGAATAACACATTTGCTATAAAACCAGACAAAGTTTAAAAGCCAGAAACATTGTTCATATCTGCAAAACATACACAAAGCTTAAGAGTTAATCTTATTTGCATAATAATTTTTACTCTGTGCTTAGCAGAATAATAGTGACATGGAAAAAGAAGCTACTTTTCTAAAAACCCAAGTTACAATGAAAAAACTTTGTGACCACCTTTGGAAGAACACCAGAGTATAATATCACATTTTAATTAACAACTTGTCATGACTGCTATCAAAGTAATCCTTAGATATATAAGTAATTTCCACTTTTATCTACAAAATACAGATATTTATAGTGTGCCACCTGAATGCCAAAAGGTTACAATGTTTCCCATATTTCCTCATGGCATACAAATTCAAAAAAATAAATCTAAAATAAAAATAAGACATCCAAGTACACAAAAAAATAAAATAGTATTAATAATATTAAATAGTATTTTCTAAGCAACCCGTGTAGAAAAATAGAAGAGATCCAAAACTGATTGCCTACTTGAGATATTATCAACTTAGATAAAAATCCTTTTCCTATTTTGGTAATCAGTCGTCTCCTTGTTAAACACAGTATTACATAAAAAAGCCTCTTTCCAAACACTTAAAAAAGCTGCTAGGGCAAACTTGAACCATAATGCCCTCTTAAAAATCAATAACTAGCAGTTAATCAGCTCTATGCAATTAGTGCATAAACTAATGGTCTGCAGAGAAATATGGGACTAAAAAAAACAGGAAAATATATGTTTCATATTTTGATAATCCATTAGAAACTCACAAGCCCTATCTACACTGCAAGTCCTTTGGTGTTCTTTCTGTCAGCTGAATAGCAATCAAAGTGTCAATATTTCTGGTCAGGATGATTTAACTTAAACATGAACAAGACTGCTTTCCAAAAAAATATGTTTATATCTTCTGTAACTAAAAACCAAATAGAAATGTGTTGCTGCTTTTTAGAGTTGTTTCCATTTTTCAGTAGAAAATAAATTCCTCAAAGCAAAACAAAGAAAGGCAGAAGCAAACAACGGATACCCAGCTTCTCTTAAGTGCTCATCTTTCCTCTTGCTATGTCACTGTACTGGTGTCTAATTCTATGCTGCTGATTCTCACTGCCAAACTATTACAAAAAAAAAAAAACAACAAAAAAACAAAACCAAAAAACCTCTACTCATTTCTCTGCTAATCAGATGAGATATGGGCAAAATAATTGCTTTAACATTATAGTACATTAATGTTCAATTGCTTCTGTGTTATTTAACCATATTAGAGAAGAGTCAATGTCAAAATCTGAAACAGGGGGAAGCAGTAAAAATACTGTCCTTGTTATACAACAGCTTTAAGCTATGCTCATTACAAAACAATGTTACATTTCTTGGTGCATCAGCCAGTCAGCCACCACACTACAGCAAGTGCTTCACAAAGACAATCCAGCACCCTGATTCCTGGCACTGCAGCCTCTCCATTTGTCTCCAGAAAACTCATCTCCCAGTGAACACAAGCAAGTGACACATTGCTAGGTTAAGCCATTCCAGAATAAGCACTCCATACTGACAATTAAAAGCTGTCCAGAGCATAGGGACGAGAGGGGACACAAGAGTCAGCATGTGAAGGAAGGTGACAAAAGGGCTGTAGGTAAGGAAACAGGAAGCATCAAGGCTCACAATGGACCGAGGCCAGCCCATCTGAGTGCCCCCAGGTCTGCTTTTGCCACGAGATACTTTGGCAAATTGTTTTCATCCAGTCTCTTACTGTCTTGATGAAGAGCAACATGTTTACCTTTGTTACTTCTCTACATGTGTTTTTTCACCCATAGTTACCTCAAAATTTTTTTTAAAAGTTCAGTTCAAGTGGAAGGTGCATAATAATTGCAAAGCAAGGCCTCATCACTTCTCAGGGCCAAGGTACCTGGATAGGGACCACTAACAACAGCAAGTGGGCACACAGCCTCATCCTTTTAGCTTCAAAAAAAGGCTATAATCTGTAAGAAGGGATTGTTAATCAAATCTAGCATCTGCACAATTTGTGACATAGTATATGCTAAGGTGTCACACATGAAATTTTGTACAAGAAATGTAGTTGTAGAAATTCAAAGAACTGTTAATGTGCAATTCAGTACCCAAGTGAGCCCCAGGCTGCTATTATTTTGCTCTAGAGATCACATCCTCCACATTAAATTAGTACTTTTTAACTAACCAAGAGGCTAACAACTTACTGAGATAATAGTTTTCACCACATTGAAGGAGAAAAACCCTGCCTCTTAATTCACTGCATGGTACAGTCACTAACTCGAAATAAAAAACAGAATTTAAGGGAGAAATCTGCTTAGATAAAAGCAAAATGCAGAATAACAAAATGGCCTTATGCAAGAGCAGAATGTTGCAATTTCAGTCTTTATATATGGCACATAAATTCCAACTTAGTTAAAAGGAAGAGAATGTCGAAAATATGTCCCAAATCAAGAGAACCATCTTGAAGCAAAAGTAGTTCATTAGGCAATTCCCACTCAAGAAAAATCCCTGTACTTAAATGCACTGGTGCACAGAACATACCTTTGCAATGTGGTCACTTTGCAGCTGCTGACTGCATATCCCAACCAGATGGTAGGAATCTTTGCAGCTCCACTAACTGATGTGAGAGATGGGAAAGCTGGAGGTCTGACTGGTATCAGATTCACTCCCTCTCTTCTCCTCTCCCAAGTCCCAAACTGAGAGGAATTTAAACCAGCAAAATATTTTACCTTAGATGGCAGAGATGATGACACTTGACAAGATACAGATGCTACTCTCAAACACTCTGACAAAAACACACTAACAAACACAAAAACATAAGGATCATTCAACTAGTAAACTACGTGTGCACAATTGTTCCAGAACATTAGTAATCCCGGGCCATCTTGGATGAGAAGGCACCACAAATTGTAAATAGAAATCTTTCTGCCTTACTGAACTGAATCTGATTGCCTTACTGGAAGTTCCTTTTGAACTTCCTTCTCACCAGTGAAGCCCATACTGGGGTATCTAAAAACTGGTCCTGAAAGCACTGACAGATATGAGTACCTACAGCTGTCTGACTTCTACTGTTACTTCTACTCTACTGTGGATGCAGCAGCAGCCTAGATATGAGCAATTGAGGGTCGGATCTTGCGCTCAGCTCAGGGTAATTTCTTTTTCCTTCGTCACTGACATTTTACAAGGGAGCATCTTGGAATCTTTCTATGCATTTCTACTATTTACGTGAATTAGAAAGCACTCAAAAAATAACATATGGGAACTGCACTGACAGCCACAGCTGTAAAAGGAAAAGAGAATCACTTGTAGCCAAAAGAGAGAGAGAGAGGAATGAAAACTCTTGACCTTGTTTACTTATTTCATGGTCAATCACACCAAAAGCACATATCTGTGGTGAGAAAGGTGACCTAGTGGATTCCTGGCGTAACAGGGGACAAGAAGAGCTGCAGACAACCCCGTCCTTTCTCCCTACAGGACAGGCTTCTACAAGTTGTTTTCCAACACAGTCACTGAAAGGAAAAGTAGATACTTTCCCTGTAAGTGATAGTATTGGTATTGAGAAAACAAAAATCATCCTGGTACACCTATTATGGACAAGAGAGTTTTCTAGTTAGTTACTGCCTGCATTTAACTGTTTGGAAACACTTTCTTTAAAGATTTTTAGGTGGTGAAATATAAACAGCATTTTTATTACAAAGTAATCTTTTGAAAGTTATGTAGAGGATAACCAATTATTTAGAAATAAAAAAAAAAAATCCAGACCTTTAAAAAAACCACTATAAGCAAGCTAATTTAACTGGCAGAATTAAATTCTGCTTCCCTTTACCTTTCTGTAACAGAGACAAACAACACCAATCAGTTGCAAAGCACCTGTGTCTAGCTAGCACAGAAAAGAAAGGAGGAAAACATTCTCCTAACTGTGAGGAAGCAGCATTAGCAGGCTGTATATTTCCCAAGTAGGGATACATTCCTTATGTGCTTACTCTCATTTAGCAATTGCCCTTTGAACCAAATTCCATTACATTGAACACTCTTGTGCTTGCACTTCCCTAAAGTTTAAATAGTCCTTCGTGTCAGATGGAAGAGAAGCTACCATTGGATCTGGTCTCCCAGATCTCTGGCCCTGAAAAAGATACAAAAGGCTAAGTGACCTTAAACTGAAACCCAATAGCTGAGATGTTACTCATTTCCTTTGATTTACTTGGTATCCCATAGCACAACTACAGTTAAAACAATGAGAGAAGGTACCAATCCATGTAAGATCAAGTTTTAGTAGAGATGCCTATCCATGGTAGTTCTTCCTCACGGAATCATAAAACAGCTACTGCTTTTTTACTAGAAAAAGTGACAAACATTTAAATAGGTTAAGGATGGAAAGGGATTAACTTAGGAATATATCATAATTAAATTCCCTTTATCAGCTTTCATGTTGATTCTTCTAACAAAACTCTTCCACATATAAACTACATGCAAATTCTGTATTACTCGGGGCTGTGTGACCTTTCATATATTTTTGCAAAGAAAAAGCAAGATTTCCTTTAAATGATTAAGTGCAAAGGAGTTACTTATTGCTAGTAATGTCCATAGAAACAGTATATATGAATGCTTGCATTCCCTATTTAATTTCATTGAAAAAAATCCCAGTGCCTAAAGCTAAGACTCCTTTTGATCTTATCTGAATTTGCAAGGGAATTCAGTAGAAATACTAAGGATGCAATTTTAAAGCTTTAAATGCAGT
>JAWWLV010000088.1:57667432-57678292 GCA_035041135.1 Platyrinchus mystaceus
CCTTTTGATCTTATCTGAATTTGCAAGGGAATTCAGTAGAAATACTAAGGATGCAATTTTAAAGCTTTAAATGCAGTTCTGCCTTCACTGCTCATTCCCAGCTCTTCCCATCTTCTGCCTGCTAATAGCACTAACACTCATGCAGCAGCAATGACGTGTTATTTCCTGAAGCTGGAAATTACAAAGATTAACCTGGAAAGTGATCTTTTGTGTCCCAAACAAGCTCCCTAACCTTGCCTGCTGTATGGTCCCATGACTACCAACAGAGTAGGGGCAAGAACACAGCAGTTGAGACTCAGGTTGGCTTACATTGCAGCAAAGTCACACTGGTTTCACTCCTCTTGGACTGCATACTCCTACCCCCAACTGGCTCAGCACTGGCACCTGCAGCTGTGAAGCAAGACATCACTGCTGCTCCACTGAGGCAGTCTGCAGTCAGCTGCACATCCTGTGGCTGCCGTAGCCACCAGAATGGATACAAATGAAGCAAAAGCATTTTTGTAGCAGAAAGCAGAAATTTCATGTCTCTTAGTGACATGATTCCAGAAAGGTTCTTACTCTTTAACATGTTTTGGTAAAGAATGAGCTGGGGGCAAACACTTTTCTGTGGAAGGCAAATCAGTCCCAGTGTGACCAAAGTGAACTGAGTCCCAATCAGCACTGCTTATCAAGCTTGTTTTATTATTACTAGGGTGATGCTAGCAGTCCCAAGGCTAGTTTTCCTTGCCTGTCTCTATAGTCAGCTCCCAGGAGATGATGACCTGCTGGCAGGATCATGTCCAGTTCAATATTATGTCCTGTGTGCAACCTTCCTCCATGTCTCAGTGCTAACATTGGATCCTTGATCTAAAAGTGTTGGGAAGCTAAAACACCAGAAAAATCCCACCCTACTTATGAATCAAACCTAAAACATACCCCCTCCTACTGGTTCAGCTGCCCATGGGACAGAGAGTGGTGGAAGGGAAAACTTCTGGCAGTAACTATAACCTCAAATCATACTCCTGGAACCAAAGCTAAGTCAACAATGAAACAAACGCGCTGGAATTTGGGTTTCATTTGTTTTGAATTTCATATAGTCTAGTTTCCAAACACAAATATTCAGCTTAAGTAAAAGCCTCATTTAATCATTGTAATTTAAGATGTTTATATTTGCAGGATAAGCAGAAAAACCTTAACTTTTTTTTTAACTGTAGCAGCACAGAGAGCAATCAATCACGAAACGAACAGTGCCAGAAGATTCAGATTTTTTACAAGGTTCCTAAATAGTATCTTTAAAAACAGAACAATAAATACTTTATATGCAGTGAGTCTGGAAAACATGCTCACTTCCTTTTGGCTCAGTGCACACATTGCATCAGCAATCCATTAATATTTTCCAAAATCCACACAATTAGAAAAAAATGTTAGTACATAAAAACGTGAAGATAACCCGTAATAAAAATTTCCATTAACTACCACTGGTAACACAGATGGAAGGCACAGATGGATTCAGGGACTGGTATAATGACAATATATATAATACTATATAGGTATAATACTATTTCTGGTAAAAGTTTGAGAAAAAATGGGAAAAATACTTCATAACAAAAAACCAAAAGAAATCAAAAGTTGTCAGCTCCAGGAGTTACTAGGTAAAGTTAAAGCTTGAACTCACCTGAAATTCAAAGCAGATCATCATAACAGTTGAAAGTTATTGGACTTTTCCCTAGAATACTAGCCTAAAGTTCTTCCAGAAGTCCATATCAAAATTACACTGTGCTGTACACATAAAAATCTTTCCTTGGTGAAATATGCAGTTTTCTTCTCACAATTTTATTATGTTTTCTGAAGATAACTCAAGGCCTGTTATGGCTAGAACCTTGGAATGAACTTACTGACAAGAACACGGAAAGTTATGTGCTCCTGTTCCCACCCCAGTGAACCATCTAAGCTCAAAGATGAATTCAAGCTCCAGGGTCACTAAATTTTATAGTGAAGTCATACACAGGGTAACAAATTCATGAAAACACAGTGCACAATTATAGGTATTTTTTCCTCTATGTATCATCTAATGTTATTTAAGATGGTGGCTCACTTGAAAAAAAAAAGAACACAGAACAATAAGTGAAAAATAAGAAGCTGCTAGAGGTTCACAATTAATTTCAAATAATGTGCTTTTGTATGAAAGACGTACAGTTCACTAACAGAAATCCCCCTTCACCTGCAAAACCATAATAGCTATGACTCAACAGCACTGCAATTACATGTCTACAGCTAATGAGGCCCCATGCTCCCGTTTGTCTCTCTGATCTTCTCCACAGCCTGTGCCTTTTACATCTGCAGACCTCTCTTCTCCCATCTCACCACTGACATTTGTCCAGATTATTTTGAGATCTACTTTAAAAAGCCAAACCAAAACAACTCTAAAGTGACACATGGCAAAGCTATCCACAGAGCAAATATGATAGCATTTTTTGTGTGAAAAAGCTATACTTAAATGAAGTTCTACTTTAAAGGCCTACTTACACACCAGAGTATTCTGTTCTGCTCTGCAGAACATAACTGCATTTTAGCCTGAGCGGTACTTTTGTCTGCTGTGGCTTTTATTTAAAGTTACTATAGTGGCATGCAAGGTCAGTTCATGTACATGCATAATTTAACAGAAGTTAAAACTGTTATGAATAACTAACAATCATTATGTTAGAAACCTGTCAGAGTAAGTTACGCTCACCTCTTTATCCATACTCTCTAAATCCTCTTTACATAGGGTGTACAGGGGCATTGTCTCAGACATACTTGGCTGGCGTTTCCGCTTAGATGGACCAGGCTGCTCCTCATTTTCACTTGCTGGTAATTCTTCTTCTTCAAACATCTGCTGCTGATGTGGCTGAACAACTCTGAAAAATTGCAGGGGTCCCCCATAAGAAAGATTTACTTGATTTACAGCTTGTTTAGAAATAAAATCCTAGAAACCATTTACGATGCCATGTATCTACGACTTTGCTTAATAAAGTTCTGGGTTCATCAACACAAGAAAGATTAAGTCTCCTGCAGAATACTATTTTCAGTCTGAAAGCTCAAGTTTTTATTCTACCTTTGACAAGGTACTCATTCTCCTGCCTTCTCATTGTTCTTATAAGTAATCATCAAACCTATCTTGATACCAAAGCTTCAGTATCTGCAGATGCACTGCCTTTAAAATACTTTAATGTTTGTGCACAAGGGGAGTTTCTCTATCATTTGATACATTTATTATCCAGGAAGCAATTCCTACATTCTAACACATTTTTCTTGATCTATGTTATGCTTTCGAGTCTCAAAGTATACCTTCTGTTTCTCAACCTTACAGATAGAGCTCTGCAAGTAGAAAGCTCAGCTCTGCAGCACCAATCTTTACTTTAGACATTTCCCACATGCTAAGTCTGGATAAGATGCAAAATAGATAGTATTTCTTTTTGGCTAGTGTATTCAAATATGGTAGCATTTTCTTTTAATCTGTATTTTATTACCTTGTTAGTTACTGTATTTAATCCAAATATGCAGATTAAAAAAAGGAATGTCAAAATGTTCATTAAAATGAATAAAATTATAATAACTTAATAGAAATGGCTTTATCATAGTAATAAGAAGTTAGACTACACGTAGAACAACTTTTACCTTGAGTACATTTTTTCTGTGAATATTACTGAAATACTGAAGAGTTGCATAAGCTAAACCTACTACCCAACACAGTTTAACTACAAGAATTGGACTGTCACACTAACTTCCTGAAAAACGTTACAGCAGCCCAGCACCACCCAGAACTCAAAGGTCATGAAGTTCATGGGTCACAAATTATTTATGTTGGCCATAAGGTTGTGTGTGTGGGGAAAGGCTACCACAAGCAGGTATAAAAGTGACTGTATTTGAAATCACAAGCTGTTTCCTGTTGCAACTACCAGGAGAGATCAAGCTGTTTCTGAGGATGACGGTGACTGAGGAAGAGTAAAGCTCAGTCTCTGCTGACAAGAGTTTCTGCACAGGATGGCTACTTCTCATCAAGCTGGGATTTTCAAGAAACAGCTTTAGACCAGGAGTCCTCCCCAAAAAAAGTCATTCTTAAGCTATGCAAATCCAGTCATAGGTAAGGTTCAACAAAATTGTTTCTCCTCCCATGAATTTAACAGCTTCTTAGTAAGGTTATCTAAACATCAACATTTTCTACATTGGTACTTCAGTTCCAGAATGTATGAAATCTGAAAGTCACCCAAAGCTGTCAATTTTGCTCATTTTGAGGGCTCACATTTCCCAGATACACATCTATCTTCTCTGAGATCCCATGGATAGGTGCAGGAAATTTCAGTTGGTGGGGGAAAAGAGCCAAGCCACGGCTGTGCTACCCCGACCCACATCCCCATCAGTACAGCAATATTCAGCAGCACAGCAGCCATGTGCCCCTTTGCAGTCTCTTGATTCTGTACAGTGGAACAGCAGTTTGGACGCTGTGGAAATGAACTAATCAAACTGGTTTTTATTAAGAGTTTCTCACCACAGCTAAGTTTTCTGTTCCCCTCTTATTGTCCCCCCCAACATGTTTTCTACTTTAAAAGACCATTCTTTTGCTATTAAATTCCCCTCAGACAGTAACTTTGATAGTTAAAAGAGGAAAAAAATATAGCATTCCACTATATTTTCCATAAGGATATTTTAAAGTATGATTTTCATGCCTTTTTAATAGGTACCCTAGCCAAGAGAGGTGTTGATACCATTTACACTCTTAGTGAAACAGAGAATGACAAAACAAAAGCTATAGGCACCTTACACAACTCTATTAAAACATGAGAAGCTGGACCATGCCAAGAATTACAGAGAAGTTATATGTAGCAGGGCAGCCAAGTAGTCTTTCTTAGACTAGAAATAAATCTAGCATATTTTTTAAGAACACATAATCATACTGATGACAAGAACTCCTCCTCTTGCAGAATAAAATGTGAGATCGTCCTTGGCTACATTATTGCACACAAATATTAACTGTAAAATAACTGCATTAATAGGTTCTAAACGCTTCTGTCAGATGTTTTTCCCAGTGTTTTCCAACTGCTACTAGGTAAGAAACACTGGGCCTTCTCATGAAAGCATTCCAAAAGCAATATGAAACAAAGACTTTTTTAAGGTTTGTAAGACATTTTTATTTCCTCAAAGACATTTTCCAGGCTTTATATTTTCCACTGCCTGTGAAGTTGAATAAAAATTAAAGACAGACAAATGCTGGAATTTTCATTTATTTCTAATCAGATGAGATTCATGAGTACTTCTTAAAAGATAATATTCAACCCTGCAGAGGTTGGTTGGTGCTTGCCAGTCATAAATGCACAAGGAAATACCCATGCTGGGTGGGTTCAACACTTGTGAAAGTAAAAAGTACTTTTGCTGATACAACATCAAGGGAAAGCTAAAATAGCATTATCATCATGAAAATGTTAAAAATATTTAAATTCAAGCCATGTATTCAATTTGGCATTTCATATTTTTGCTGTCATAACATGATTTGTATCATTAAGAAAAATAGTAAAAATGAGCATATAAATTCAGAAAAAAATTATAAAAAAATTTATAAGCAAAATTAGTTTACAGAGTCCTTCAATTATGGCTTCAGCCACCAGCATCTCCTTGACACACCTCTTCAAACCAAACATTTGCAGCATCTTAGCATTATTTAAAACCAGGGTGCCGCTTATAACTTCTCACATGTAAATTACACCCATATTTTAAGCCTTGCCTCATCTGTTACTGTATTATTAACATTCACTAAAACTTAACTTGCACCATAATTTTTTCTTTATTTTAGTCCAAGTTGCCATTAGCATTCGAATTGCTTTGAACAACACTACATTACACATCTCATGACCTGTTACAACTTAAGTGTTTACTGTAATGTTTGTAGAAAACAGTTTCTGTATGAGAATGCAAATTGTTGAGATACACAAGGCATGTCAAAGCTCTGACATGCACGTTTATTTTTGAAGAGGAATCCTTCCCTTTCTCAGAGAAGAGCTGCTGGTGCTGCTCTAGTACAGCTGCGAACTCTTTGTCACCCTTCTGCTCAGGCTGCAACAGCCATGACAAAAAAGCAGGTGCTCCTGTCTCACAGAGCTGAGCACAATGGCAAGACCTGTGCCTGTCGCTTGAAACGTTGGCTACATTAACTGAACCATCTGTAATTCACTGGTAACAGTTTCACTGGAAATTGCATGTAGATATTTAAACTGATTATATCCAATTTTAAATTAAGTTTCAAGTTGAATCACAGAAACTAAAAATGCTGAAGTCAAAATAAAGGAAGAATTGAAAAAGTTCCCATGAAATGGTACTTGGATAACTTGAAGCCCTTTTCAGTAATCAGCCTTGCAAGCAGGAGGTTATCTCCTAAGCCCAAGGAGGTCTATTCTTAGAATAACAGACTAAGTACCATTGCTTTGCCACATGCAGCTAAGCTACCATGTCCCTGAGGGTTTCCTCTCACAGCAGTGCAATTCTGTTTCCCACTATCTGAAATTCAGAATCAGATGAAGATTTGAGAAACTATCCAAGATTACTGGAGGCTTTGACTACATCCACCCACAACAGGAGTGGTTGTGAGTGTTAATAACTTTAAGTCTGTCTAAATTCAATTGCTAAGTTACAAATACTCTCATCTTCCTACAGAAAGTGAACATAGGAGCATGTTAAGTCTGTCAGGACACAAAATACACTGCCCTCTACCAAGAAATTGCTGCACTAAGGTAGTTCTCTCTTAAGACCAGTATCACATCACATTCTAAAGTGGATGTAAAGCTTTTTTAAAAACCTATCATTGATCTATGCATTAAGACAAACCATACAGTACTGCCTCAGCTCTTCCTCAGTTGTAACACAGCAAAGCTGCTCCTACTTGGCTTTTTGTTACTTCACAGCCTTCGTGCTCTGCCTGCACTGGACTTCCTATCCACTGAAAGTACTTAAAGCAGCATTTGGTCACTGCCCTGCTTTCCTCCTAGACTTCACCAAGACTCTCCTCACCATCTTAACTGAGGATGGTGGAACTGCTCTGAGGAATACATACATGACCCAGTTAATACATCTGTATTCATGGGTCACTAACTTCACCATGAGGACCAAATCAACAGGAAATGATCATGAAAATACTTTTTTTTTAGCATATATCTGATGCTCATCTCTTTTCTTATAGCTGCTTAGTTGTGGGGTAAAGTTGCAGCACTAGTTAAATTCACCTTCTTACACTAAAACATCTCAACCCTGAGCATTTACAGTCAAAAAAAATGCTGAAGTGAAATAACTGGAGTAGCAAGGAGACACAGCCTCACTGCAGCCCCAAAACCTCTCTGGAGCTCTATAAAACTCAACTAAGAGGACACCTGAAGTATACTACTCTCCTTTTCAATAAGATGCTTAGATGAGGACAAACTCTTCAAGTTGTTGGCAAAGGTAGGAAAAACACTGAATGATCCATTAATATCAACATAACCCATGATACTGAAACATCTTACAAGTGTCATGACAACTATATGTCATAAGAATATAAGAATACGTATGTCTTTCCCAGCTCTATTTCTACACAAATTCCTTCCCACAATAACTGACAAAAAAACTCATAAGCTTTGCAGCTCCTCTCTAGATACATGCTGTGTCTTGATTATTTCAAGTTTTTAATGTTCATTTACAATGTCATAGTAAAGCAAAATACAGATTTTAAAAGACAGTTAAAAAGGAACTGAAAACGAGACATCTTCACAAACAGGAGAGACTCAAAAAAACCTGTGTTGACAGCAACAGGGACACTCAAATAAGAAAAAACCTATAAACAGATAATAACCAAAAAAACACAAGTCTGAATAATTTAACAACAGGAAGATAGAGTGGAAACATAAGCTACATTATTATACGAAACCTTTACAAATGATAACACTGAAAGTTGCAGGGAAAGGAGAAGAAAGGTAGAAAACTGTGCAGTTATAGTGGTGATTTAAATTTTTTGAGAACTGAATTCCTTTGTAACAAATGCTGTACTCTGATCACATTGTAAAAAGGAATTCTGATCACATTTTACAAAGAAAAGCTTTGGCTTCAGCTGGATACTTTACCACTGGAGTCAACAAGCTTTACTGAACTTGTTAGTATTCCAGAAAGTCGAATCTTTTATGTAGATAATTTGGCACGAATTTTAGATATTTTACACATCGTTAAGAGACAAGTGGTGTTTTTGCAGCTTAACACAAATTTTGACAAAGTCCAGATGCCTTTGTACTTCAAAAGGCAGGCTGCCTCTTCCTCCTGCTGCTTTAGTGTCTTGATTTAGTGATCTAAGGATTACTAACTAGTAATCAGCCATATGGCCTTATTTAACAATACTCAGATAGCTACACGCCTCTTCCATCACTTCTGATATTCCTTAAAAACACAAATCAAATCCCCCTTTTGAAAGAAATTAGATGGAGGAAAATTTTATAAAAAAAGAGCCAAATGCTATCTGATATGTTTTAGAATATTGGAATGTTTTCTGTTTATAAGACCCATTAAAAAACATTAAGCTGCCCCACTTCAGCAATGAGTTGCTCTAGCATTCTTCAAAGCACACAAACTACACACTGAATTTATTTGATTTGAGGTTTCTAGTTGCACTTTGGTGAGCTACAAAAAGCACCTGGAATTGTAGCATCCTGACTTCACTTCAGCTGACTATTCACTTTCACTGATTTTCCTGGTTTTTTTAGAAAGCGAACAAAGTAAAGCAAAGATGACAATTTGAACAAAGAAAACACGGGTTAAATTTACTACAGAATGTAAAAATATAGATGAAGTGACTCTTAGCTATGTTTTTGGTACCTGAAGGACGAGTGTTCACCGTGGACTGGTAAGGTGATAGGAGGAGCTGGAGACTGGATGTACATTGACTGCCCAGATGTCTGTGGGCCTTTCCTGATTAGCTTTCCAGTGTTAGGATCATACAGTCGAACTTCAGGACCAGGCTGAGACTTTGGATGGATGGGTGTTGGGTGAAATAGAGCTGTCTGAAATGTGCTGGGTGTATCAGGAAATGTGGCAGGGCTATTCTCTCTGTAAGATGAAGTTCAGAAAAAACGGCATTAGAAATTTAAATGAGCTATGTAACCAGAACATGAAAATTAGCATTCCTTTTTTCTACAGGAGAAAAGGAGGAAATGGCTTGGAAGATCTCTGAAGAAACATTTCTCCACCCCCATTAGAGTCTCACTGAATATAAAACAGAAAAATGCAAATACACATAGATAATGTCATATTTACATTATTAAAATATTATTAAATGTGCCTTAAAAGTTCTAAAAATATAAAGTTATTATATGGCTTCCAGGCAGTTACAACTGCAGAACTAGAGTAGCATGATAACCTGCATATATGCACTAAAAAGAAAAGAGGGCTATTGTACCAGATCTTTGTATTGACTCTGATAGAAAATAAACATATAGTATTAATTTGCAAGTCACGAAAACTAATTTTTTAAAATACTAAGCTGCCTATGACGCATTTTAGAACACTTTTAGAAATGTCGGCAGAAACAGAGGGAATTCTGTGGGAATCACCATTATGACATACTATCCAATTATGATGAAATGCCCCAAAAAAGAAAGCAAATTGAATAATTAAAAAAAAATCAAATAAGCCAGCATGTTATGCTCCATGAAAACAATGCTATATTGAAAAAAGATCCAATTAAATTACATTGTAGCAAATATTAGAAGTGACACAAAAATGGAGGTTTTACCATACGCTTTTATGATGGACATTTCTGAAGTAGTCCTGTAGCATCAACACTTGAGGTCAACCAATCCCAAGTTTGCTTTTTTTTCTTTTTACTGTTCTTAAGTTCATTTTATATGCAAATATTTGCTCAGAGTTCATCCCCTCCCCTAGTGCATAAGTGCTTTGGACCAGTAATCACTATTTCAAACAGTTTCATTATTTTCCAAAGTGGTTGCACATATTGGGTTAAAATGGAAGTATTTGCATTAAGATACATGTCTTACTGACTGAATCTTGGGAGTGGGGGAAGTATGAAGTTATGCTGTATTATATTTGAAACACAGAAGTAGGAAAAAATATCATGTTTCAATAAAATGGAAGAGTAAATTACGAGAGGTAGGAAGACTAACATTCATCTAGACATCAAAAAATTATGTTTGCGATTCACTGTCCACATCCAAGAACTCTGCTGTGCCAGACCTCTGAGACAAATTAGGTATCCCATACAAGTATTCCAAAGTTTGATTAAAAAATATCTGATAGTACTTTTTAAAAACTAAGTATTCTAGTCAAGCCGTAAGTAGGCTACATCTCTTTCCTAACTTACAGGGGTTCCATGCCTCTACCTAATCTCCCATTTGATAACAGGCTTAACTTCCAGATGTTTCTTTCTTTGGCACCTTTGAAGCATCTGAAGCCTTGCACACACACATTCTGCCCACAAAGGGTATCTTTATCTTGTAAGCAGAAAGTAAATCACTAGCCTACTCAATCACACCAATATCAGTTTAATACAGAAAACCCAATATGCTATGGCTCTTCCTGCCTAAACATGGAAGGGAGGGTCCTCCGTTAGGTTTAAAAGATGCTGCTAATGTGGATCTATCCAAACAGGTAAGTCAAGAAGCAGAAGCTGGCTCTACAGTATTTTGTCATGTTATTTCAACCATGTCACTTTTCTGAAGGGGATTGCTACTGATAGCCCTCTGACTTCCTCTGTGTTGATGCCTTAGAGTTTTTATTTTTTTTTTAATTTTGTAGATTTTATAAGTAGTTATATAGTGAATGTAGATTTTAAAGTAGCAGCACATTATCCCTTACCCTTTAACACAGCAATTACACATA
>JAWWLV010000088.1:57678392-57715354 GCA_035041135.1 Platyrinchus mystaceus
CTTTTGTATCCTTATCTTACCTCCTACCTAATTTGGCCTGGAGTCTTTTTTTCCTCCACAGCCTTTTAGGCAACACTATTAATAAAGTTTTTGGCTGCCACTTCTATTTGCTGTCAAACTAGTTCACTAATTATTTTTTACCTTTTCTCTTTCAACACTTTTCCTTATCCCAAAGTCACCTCTCACTACTTCCTTTCCTCCAGTTTTTGCTTCCATCTTCATGCCTTCCAATTCTTATTAGAACTGCTGTGGTATTTTTCTGTTTCTCCCTTTCTCCTCACTACCAAGTGTCAGAAAAAGCCATACTTCACCGATTTTTCATGTTGTGGAAGTGTGTACATTTTTTGGCAGCACAAATGATCCTGCGCCGAGGTGGCATTCCCTGTGTTAGCCTGTGTATGAACTGACAAGGTCAACGTCTCCAGCTGAGAACAGCTAACAAGAGTAACTGCTAAAGAAATTGCTGTTACTTTAAGTTTCTCCCTATTGTGATACTTGCGGAACTGCCTCCTGATCCCCTGAGAGTCCTCAGTTTAAGCAGAACAGAAATGGACAAAAATGGGGAGTTTTTCCATGAAATCTGTAAGTATTGCACGCCATTCTGAATTTGTCAGAAACCAATTTTATAGCTGCATTAACAAATCAGCATCACTGTATGAATAACCTATTTTCATGGTTCCTATTCCCCCAAGTTACCACTTACCTGTGTGTTTTGATGTAGTCATCCTTCAAGGGAAAGAGCTGTTCCTCAACCTTGTCCCAGCGCTCCAGGCAGCTCCACAGCCAATCGGGGTTTACAACATGGAGGTCCTTGCAGTCCTGAGCTTGCCGTACTTTTTCTGTGCCTATTACAAAGCCAAACATAACATTACAGTGTTCCCAGAAACACAGAAGATAAATCAGCGCATAGTTAAAATTAAGAAAATTTTGTCATCAATCTTACAGAGGAAAAAAAAGCAAACATTCCTCCTGAATCCAAAAAACCAATCCCAACTAATAAAAGTGAGAATCTAAATAAGACATAGTAACCTCAGCCTCAAGCTGGATGAAGGCAACTTTGTAAAGAATTGGCACTGTGGAAGTAGTCCACTAAAATTTATACAGAAAACCTCTGCCCCTTCATGTTAGCTCAAAAAACAATACAAGTGCACTTTTGTATTTAATCTCCTTCACTTACATTTGTCAGTTTAAGCAGAAGCAATTTTTCAATGCTCTTAAAGCCTAATTTACCATACTAACCTTGGTGGGTTTTTTTTTGTTTGGTTGTTTTTTTTTCTTTTTACACACAGTCCCCTGTTCATACAGTGTGCTACCTTTTAACAGGCAGCCACCCCCTCAACCTCCATTTGCCAGAAGTGGAGGCAAAGCAGACAATTAAATTCTTTTTTGCCAAAAGAGGAACAAAGACTGTGCAGTCAAACACAGAAAGCTAGCATGAAGCCCACATAAACCCATCAATAACACAGCATGCGAGTAACAGGTCATCTCAAATTTTACCCTCTGGGGATGCCAGAACAAAAAACTCAGTAAAGTTGCTATAAATGTTTGCCAAGAAGCATCAAAACCAGTGTCGTGGTTTAATCCCAGCCAGAAAGTACAACACAGCAGCTCACTGACTCCTCCTACCACCCGAGTGCAACTGGGAAGAGAATCAGGAAAAAACAATACCAGTGGCTTGAGACAACTGTTTAATAACTAAAACAAAAGTAAAAAAAATAATAATACTATGAGTCCTTGTCTATTTTCACACGTGACTTCAGCAATGAAGCCTCCGAAAAAAACCCAAAACCCCACACCAAATTTCAGAACAATTCTGACAAGGAAGCAAGAACAATAAATTAATTTCATGTTTTTATCATAGTTCCCCAGAGTTTCATCTACATGACTGTCATTTAACAACATGATTTCACTTGTTTCAATTAAGATGAAAATCTTGAAGTACCCATACTTATCCATGTAATTTGAAGATGAGAAAAAATAGCTAATCGCAAATACTTAATGCGCTTTGTACAACCTGAACTACAAAGCACTGGGGTACAGACGAAATGAAATGCACTTGAGGATTGACCTAACTAGTTGACAGTTCAGTTTTAAGACTTCTGTAAATTCAAAGGAGTAAATAAACAGAAAGGGCAGGAGATAATTGTCCTTCACCAAACTGCTGAAAGCTTACATGCTGGAGCAGGTCTAAGGAAGAGCAATGAGTCTGGTGAAGGGACTCAAACACAAGTCCTATGAGGAGAGGTTGAGGGAGACGGGGTTGTTCAGCCTGGAGAAGAGGAGGCTCAGGGGAGACCTCATCACTCTCATCAACTACCTGAAAGGAGGCTGGAGCCAGGTGGGCGTCGGTCTCTTCTTCCAGGCAACCAGCAGTAGGACAAGAGGGCAGGGTCTAAAATTGTGCCAGGGGAGGTTTAGATTGAATATCAAGAAAAAAATTTTTACAGAGGGAGTAATATGGCATTGGAATGGGCCGTCCAGAGAGGTGGTGGATTCACCATCCTGGGAGGTTTTTAAGATGAGACTGGATGTGACACTTAGTGCCATGGTCAAGTAACCACAGCGGTGTTGGATCAAGGGCTGGACTTGATGATCTCAGAGGTTTTTTCCAACCCAGTTGATTCTATGATTCCCTACTTGTCTTTCCCCAAACCCAACAGGAATAGGGCTACATTTTTCTCTAGATACAAATAATTTTTTTTCTTGGATTGAGATTACCAGCAAAAAATGTTTTGTGCCCAAATACATTTCTTCTATTATCAGCAGCAAATGCAAGCAATTCCATAGTTCAGGATATAAGAGCTGTACATATAAAGTTTTACTCCACAATAGTATCTTTGGAAAAAAAAAAAAAAAGTTTAAGAGTCCCAAGATAAAAGCTAATACAAAAATAAGTATTTCAAGATAAAGCCCTTTCCAAACCACAAATGATTTAGACTTGCCATATTTTAAGTTTTGCCATGAAATAAAAATAAAACCACCTCCCAAAGATTCCCTGAAAACAATTTTAGAACTCCAGCTGTTAATCCTAGCACACCTCTCCAGATCAAGAGGTTTTAACAGGCTAAAAAGTAGAACTCTAATAAAGGAGGTCAGTGCACCCTTATCATTCATCCTCTGATTTAAGAAATCTGTTTTCCAATTAGTTATCAGTTACAAAAGTAATCAGCAACCCAGAGCACTGATTCTGTTCCAGTTCCTGGAAATGAGCCAGTTTACAGTGCCAGAGGGAGCTTTCACATTTATATAACCTCAATAGGAATTGTAGAAATACCTGCAGTTAGGAACAGTTAAGTTTAAAGCTGCATTTAATTTATACACAGGGTGTGTTTCAGAGGAAAGAAAGCAGAAGTTCTGAAAGAGAATCTGGTTAAGAGATCTGGGAGAAAAAGAACTGAAAAAGTTAAAGACCTGGCTTGAAAATGGTTTTCCTTTGAGAAAAAAGGAGAAAAGCAATGACAAGAAAAGAAAAACAAAAAGGTAAGAAGACAGCTGTAATAAAGTGGATGACGAAATCAGGTTCGTGATCATACAAGTTGCAGGGGTAAGAGCAGCAAGAGCAAGAAGTCCAATGAAGTTTAGATACTTGTGCCTGGTATTAGATACTGAATCAATTATTGGATAGAACTAGCAATATTCTCCTGCACATAACAGCTCTGGAGCTGACTGAATACAACACACAATAGCACTGATTTCACTACTAAGCACACACAACATTTAACCCGAGCTGGTGATACAGCTGAATAGATGGACTGTGCTGCTACTTTTGGACTTCATCAGGGGAAATCTGGAAGAAAACATAGAATTCACCTCATGTTAAATCTATGAAGTTACATGAGAAGATGGCTTCCTCCAACTGTTTTTAAAGCTGATGTTTCTGCACTGATGATGTCAGGTGCTTCATCTTGCTGCCCCTTCCTCCCCACCCCCACATTCTGCATTCACGCATATCCGATTGTTTCATAACAGATGTATGCTGATGAGCCAAGTAAATTCTTCTTCTAGTCAACAGGATTCTAACAGAAAACAAAACACAAAAGCTAAAATGGTACTATTACATATGAAGTTGTTACTGTTCTGAAACAACAGCTCCAAAAGGTATAGGCCGTTAACATAAACTAAAGTTGCACAAGAAAGACGCGGACCTGCTGGAGCAAGTCCAGAGGAAGCCACAAGATGATCAGAGGCCTGGAGCACCTCTCCTACAAGGACAGGCTGAGAGTTCTTCTTGTTCAGCCTGCAGAAAAGAAGGCTCCAGGAAGACCTCACTGCAGCCTCCCAGTACTTAAAGGGGGCTTATAAAAAAGGGAGAATGACTTTTTACACAGAGAGATAGTGGATAGTGACAGGACGAGGAAGGGGGATGGTTTTAAATTAAAAGAGGAGAGATTTAGATTAGATATTAGGAAGAAATTCTTTATTCACAGGGTAGTGAGGCACTAAAACAGATTGCCCAGAGAAGCTCTGAATGCCCCATCCCTGAAAGTGTTCAAGGCCTGGTTAGATGGGGCTCTGAGCAACCTGGAAGGTATCCCTGCCCATGGCAGCGGTGTCGGAACTATATGATCTTTAACATCCCTTCCAACTCAAACTATTCTATGATACTATGACAGTTGGTGACACGAAGACTTGTGTGTAACTAAACCTACCTCCTGAGGGTCAGAAGTCTTACTTTTCTCACCTCCACAACATCAAGGCTTTCTGCTTCCTCCCCATTTCTAAAGCACTGCTGCCTATTGCACACCCCACCATATTGAAAATTGCATGAGGCAACACAACAGTGTCCTCTCAGGGAGTGCTTTCTATTCCTAGCAGGCATCTCCACAACATAAGATTTCACATGTATAATGTTCTTAGAGCAAGATTTGCTGAAACACCAAATTCAACTGGGTAGGAGAAATAGTAGTGCAATACTTAACATGCTTGCCTTCTCCTCTCCCTTTCCCCAGTGTATCTTCTCCTTTTGGAAGTATGCTTATTAAGACAAAACATCAGAAAGATACAGTACTTCTGATGCAGTTAAAAACATCTGAATTATCCAGTTGGGCTAAAAAAAATCACTTAGAGAAAAACTGTTTACCCAGACTACTTTTTTTGCATTGTTGTCTAATCACCTTTCCCTACTTCAAATTCTAAAGTCATTCCAAAAAGTTATAAAGGCACACAAGACTATGCATGTGAAGCAGCCAGGGTCCAAATTCATCACATCTACTCTCTTGACAGATACAAGAGGCAGTAATACAGTCTGAGGCATGTAATACTGGGAAAAATGTTATTTTCAAACCCAGGGAGGGTACCCACTCATTGTACTTTTGATCTTGCAAACAAAGGTTGAAAACATGCCCCCTCATTAATGCTGTCAATTCATTACTAAAAAAGCAACAAAAATCAGTAACACAACAATAAACTTCTACAGCGGTTCTCCAGGACACAATTTTCACCAGAGCAATTTATTTTGTCTTATCCAAAGTATGGAACACATTCGGCACTTGAGCAACGTAGACAAACAAGAGCTAAGCTGTATATTTACGAAGACTAAGAAATGTTATAATGCATATTTGGCTACATTCATATTACCACGTAGCACAGCCCAACAGAGAGATCTTGCAGGGCAAGAGTGCTGGAGGAGCCATGCTCAGGATTAGCTCTGCCCAGTCCTGTGGGCCAAGTGCCAGTGAGTGCTCCATTGACTGCAACCCCCAATTCAATCTCACCCTTGAGAAACTCCATGTGTGTGCTCAGGGCTGTGCCAGGACAAACCAAAGTACATGATGGGATGCAACTACCAGAGACACTCAGAAAACACTCTCCTGATTCCAACACTCCAAAATCAACATATCCTCATGGCAGTTTGTAACCAGGTTGCCAGACATCGCTTGGAAAATCTGATCACTAAAAGTTTATTTCTCTTCAGATAGTTTTTATACATAGATCTTTATTTACAATCAAATCCTGAAGCTCTTCTGCAATAACACTAACCTAAGACAAGGTAGAATGACCACAGTGTTTTGTCTAACAAAAATTAAGGGATCACAAAATGGAGGTATATATGCTGTTCCAAGGCTACACTTAAGTCCACCTTTAACACTGCACTGTGCTTTACCAACAAAAGCAACAGGGTTACCTGGTCAGTACCTGAATTTAGAGCAGTGCTTAACTGCATTTTTTTTTAAAGACACAGGCTTTGAAAATATTTTTCAGAAAAAAAACCTGTTGACACAGCACAGCTATAGGAAGTAACACAGAATCAAATATATTTTGAAAAAGAAAAGAAAAATTCAGGGCCGAAACTTGACATATTTTCATTCCTACCACACTGCAATAATTTTTGACTGATCTGAACAGCTTGATCTGATCCACCAGCAAAAACTCAACACAAAAATCAACTACAGCATCTTTCACCTGTTCAGGAAGGAAAATAACAAGGTTTATGAAATAGTGTGGTAACTGCTTAGCCAAGTGTATACACAGCTATAACAACTCATCATACAGTGCAGTTTACTGATGCTTAAAGCAAAGAGCAGATGTTTCAAAAACTGAAGTAAGGTTTAGGCAAGTGGAAAGGACTACAGGGTAGCCTTTTCTCAGACACTCAGATTTATGACAGGTGATTAGATGATCCTTGTGTTTCACAGTAATTCAGGTAGATAGTATTTCCTGCCCTATATAATGAAAAAAATCCTAATTTTCTGCAATAACAAGGATTTATTTAATTTCAGAATTCGGAATACCAGTGTCCACAGAGAAACAAGCTGCCTATCTCCAGAGACAGAGACAAGTATACACAAAGGACAAAGGAAATTTATATTATTTACTCTAATATGCTGGGAAGGATGCTGTAAATACAACCTAAAATGGTTTTCAGTAGCTATTCATTTCAGTGCACCAAACTATGATGAGGCCACTTTGCAGGAGGAAAACCCATCACTTCAAGACCTCAGGGGCACTCTGTTTCACACTGACTTCTTCCCTTTTACATCCTCTGACAAACTCTTCCTTTGCCTTCAAAATGCAAAAGCTAACAGTATTTACCCCCCAACACTGCTGCAGGTTAAGCATATACCATTAACTACACATCAGCTAATGCAAAGTAAGCACGCAAGCTTTAGTTGCTTGTTGGGAGTCCCAAGTCTGCCATTGTGAGTGGGGTCACCCAGAAACAGTGAACTAATAGCTATGTTTGGATCACCTTTTCACAAACATATTAAAAAAAGAAAAGGTTAAAAGCAGCATAAGAACACTGTTTGGTCTTATGTCATTGACTTCTGAATAAAACTCAAGAAGGGACATGCTTTTGTAGACACCAAGCAGTGCCTCAGATGTTTGCCACAGGAGCCAGAGATGCAGTATTTGTATGGCTTACTGGAAGCAAGAAAATTTGCTCTCTAACCACATAAGAATCACTATGAAAATCACACTGACAGATGAATTATCACAAATCCAGCTGTGACGGGACAAACTTACATCCTTTAAATCTCTGATTAAGTAGTTTCCTTCATGAAATTAGGATTATGCAGTGCAAATACTCCCACCTAACGAGAGGTGAGAATAATATAGTCTCCATTTGAAAAAAGAAAAAAACCCATCACAAACCCAAAACCATAGTCAATCCACAAGAATCCTACAAAGAAGAGTTATTGAAAAATACAGTTTTTTCACTCTAAATCTCCCTATTTCACTGCCAGTGTTACAGAAATAATTACTAAGTGATGATGGAAGATGACAATAGTATTGCTTACTAGGCAGAAACGACTGCCAAGTCTCCTAGAATTAGTGCAATATGTAATTTAATCAAAGCAAAGTTTAAATAGTTTTTTATATTCCGAAGTACTTTGGTGAATGATTCACTAAGAATGCTCAGATGGTAAAGAATTTACTCATAAAAATAGAACACAATGATGTATATATTTATCTACATAAGTATACAACCCTCCTCACACTGTACATTCCAAAAAACAAACAAGGAAAAAGTCAACTGTTTCTCATCACATACTATGTACCATAATATGTTATTCAACACTTTCCTCTGGAGATATGTATATGTTTGGAAGGGTTTCATTTACATTTATCCTATCAATTTTACCTCCTCACACAATAGTTGCATCTGATGTACAACTACATTCAGAAGTCACTGAGTGCAAGGTAGACAAAGAAACTTTGAAGTGAAGTATTCTAAGATTTGAAATGGGAAAACCACCAGTTATATTGACAGCTAATTCCATCTTGTAAGCTTTAAGTTGTTTTTACCACTAAAATCTCTGTCTCCATTTTTATTGTATGTTTTTACTCTTTAAATGCCTCTCTACATACACACTATCTACACTTAAGATCATACACACTTCAAGGAAAGTATACACACGTATAGTATAGGCAGTGAAAATATATCCTTTTTAAAAAATACAGGTCAATGAAACAAAGCTGCTTCTGATGTACTAAAACTTTACATGTATGTGAACAGCGGTCAAGAAAAAAAAACCCAATAGGGGGCTGATGTGTAGTTCTTTGCTTATGACACTGAAACATGTCCTAAAACTATCTGTAAGTTTTAGATGATTTAAAGCATGCAGTTTTACTTCTGGATTTCATGCATTTGATAATCAGGTATTTAGATTCCACGTAACTTCAAAAGGCTAACAAAAAAAAAAGTGTACTAGAAGCTAGTGCTGGCCTGTTAGCTCCTCTGTGGCAGCTACCAGACGTGCATTCCTACCCATGATAGCCATGTAAAAACAGGCAGCTTTGTCAAAGACATCCCAAAAATTACACTAAGCTCTCTTACATCTCCCTTGCCAAAAATGTATAGGTTAAGCACAGAGCAGTGACAGGGTACCATCAGTCTCAAGATAATCTGTTTGAATTCCATACCAAGTGAAACTAAATAATGAGAAGTTAGATCTGAGAAACTGTGAAAGAGAGCACTGCTAGAACTTTATAGCAAGACCACTACAAACTTTTCTTTGACACAAATGTTAAAAGTTTTTATTCAACAATTTTAATAGTCAAAGACTCAATATCACCAATTCTTAGCCAATAAGTGAGACATAACACATTACATCAGAGGTTATTTAGTGCATCCTCCTTTTAACAATTAAAAAGATGATTAAAAAGATGACAAAACCAAAAATCCCTTTAAAATAGCTTCTAAATTAATTTAGGAGGAATCTTTCCTTAATTTCAATTCAAATCTCTGTTACATTAAAGCCTGTATACAAAAAAAAAAACAAACAGCTCAAGGCATGCATGAACTGTATCAGACAAAAAGCTGCTGGAAAACTCAAGTCTCTAATACCTACCTGTCCTTGCTGCAATGAGATGTGTTGCTTTATCAGGATCATCAGCACTCAGCACTAGATTCTTCACAATTTTAGCTCCAAGTGCTGTGGCATGATAGTGTTCCCGTGTTTTCTCAATGGGGAA
Source organism: Platyrinchus mystaceus (assembly GCA_035041135.1). Taxonomy (NCBI): domain Eukaryota; kingdom Metazoa; phylum Chordata; class Aves; order Passeriformes; family Tyrannidae; genus Platyrinchus; species Platyrinchus mystaceus. The sequence goes on from JAWWLV010000088.1 coordinate 57,687,810, forward strand.
GTTTGTTGGGTAAAGTCCACTAAATATTATGGTTACATCTGACAACACTTTACTTTTTAGTTCTGGTACTATTTTTCTGATGTCTGGAATTTCCTCAATCTCTTTTTTCAGGTATTTATCATACTTTGTGTAATAATCAGTGTGAACTCGCACAAGGATCTCTTCAAGATATATTAAATGGTCGTCGTCATCTGTATCATCCTCCTCCTCTTCCTCCTCCATACTCTGGTCTAAGGACTCACCCATTGTAATTCCAGACTGTTCACTATTCTGGGATTCTGTTTCAGCTTCTTTCTTGTCTGCACACCCATTACCTAAATCACAAAGGCTTTCCTGTTCACTTTCTTCTTGTGCTTCAAGATCAGTTTTGTCCTGGGTATGTTCACCAGGTAGAGATTCTGTGTCCCCAGAATGGTTCACCAGACCATCCTTTTTCTCACTCACATCAGTGCAACCCTCTTTCTGCAAATTTTCATCCTGCAGAGGTTGTTTGGATTTCTTCCAGCTTCTCTTTTCTTCATTCTCACTATCTGATACAGAAGTGGATGACTTTCTGGTATCCAAACCACCGTCACTTTCACTGTCGCTAGACAGTTCAAAGTCCAAGACATTTGTTGTCTTCTCTTGAGTTTGCTGCTTCTCTGTAACTGTTCTATCAACTTGTTCAGAAAAAATCTGAGATTCTTTTGTATTTGTCAAATCATTAGTGACCTCACTGTCCATTTTGTGATCAGTGCTATCATTTAAGGAGTCCTGGGCATCAACTTTATCACGAGAGTTCATATCCTCATCAGATATTTCACTGCTTACAGAAGTACTTCCATTTTCAGTGCAAGTGTCCTTTGCAGCTTTCTTGAGACCATTGCTTTGCTCTTCTACACATATAACATTCTTTATTTCTTCAGCATCTTTTGCTGATGTCACTGCTGGATCCAGCACCTCTGGTTTTGTAGAGTGGTTTACTAAGACACAGGCAAGAAAGAAAACATACATATTCTTCATGTGTTTTTTTTTCTTTAATTAATCAAAAGTTAATTTCCTTTTACCTTAAACACAAAGTTTACATATGGAGATAGACTTCATTATGTTTGGAATTCATCACTAGGCTTTTGAAAGTTGTTAACATACTCTAGGTGCCAGTGAGTACTAAAAAGAACTGGAAAACCTAACAAACTTTACTTTTATAAAGAAGTTACGTAACCAGCTTTTTTTTTCTTTAAATCACACAGGTAATAAATAATTATTTGTTAACTATGCAAACATTAAATAATTTACCCTGTAGCATAAGTTTTATAATTACAATTCAAGGAAACAAAAATACTGCAATGGAGATTAAAAAAAGGGGGTGAGGCAGAATTTGCTTCATAAGGTCCTAATCTAGAACTATAGTACAAGAACTTCCTTTATAAACTTCCATGTCCTTCAAATATTATCTACCTTTCATAGCAAAATAATTGCATTTTAATACTTGAAAAGATATACATGTTTTAGCAATACAAAGATGCCATTCAAACCTCATTTGAGACTGACTGAATGCAAGTAAAAGTGTGAGAGTCACAGACAGAAAAGTAGTTTTAGCATGTGTCTGCAGATGTCTCTTCTGGAGACAAAGAAATTAGGGACATCCAAAAATTCACACATATTCACCAGGAACACTGTGTGAAGTCACCCTACTTTGTCTCCCTTCTGTGTGCAGGTTTCTGTCCTGCAAGTAACAGTGAGAGTCAAGTGCAGAGGTTCTACATCACAGTGACCTGATTCAGGCTGAGTACATTATTCCTGTTTCCATATTGGACACCTCTAGTTCAACAAAGGAAAAAGAACAATGTCACATGTAGTAAATTTAAAAAAAAAAATCTTTTGCTTAAAAAAAAGCCCTGCAATTCTTTCCTAAGACACTGTCTGAAACACATTTTGCCCCCAAAATAATACCAATCTAGTGATACATATCTTCTACATTCATTACGTGTATTACACTGCTGAGCCTACTGAACAAAAGGTTCTTGTGTCAAATGCCGGGACAACGTGTTAAATAGATGCTAAAAATCCCACACTAATTTTAATAGCACAATAAGGGAGGTAAACAGAGATCAAAACATTCATTTTCAGCAGTATGTTGAGGCCAGAGTCTAATAATTATTACTTCCAAGTCCCAAGGGCAGGGAAGGGAACCAAAAAGGACAAACCTCCAGAAAGCAAATAACTGAAATGTTTTACAAGGGCGTGTGGGAAGAAACTGTCCCCCTCTACATGTTCTTGAACAGTCTGGTGTATTGCCAAACCAGCTCTCAGCCATAACACTTTTACCAGTACTCCACTTCTACTTTGGTTGCCTGCCAAAAGGAAAGCTCTCAACAAGAACAGCCCAGTTTTACTGAACTACTCACATTTGAGCTGTCAACTACAGTAGTCTAGGATTTCCCATCTGAGCATAACTGTAATACCAGTAAAGACCACCACAGTGACTCATATCAACCACATTTTAAAGTGGACAAGTTGTAAAGGTGGTTTAAAACCAACCTAATTACCTTTCTTCTTCATTTGCATTTCTCTGGATCCAGGAGGTGCATTAATATCTCCTATCCCCTGAAAGTATACATACTTCTTCACAGTTATCAAATTGGGTGCAAACTTCCAAACATCCTCTCTATCATCAATGATGCAAACCATGGAATCCCCACATGGAAAGAGATCTCTAAGAGACAGAACAGTTGATAAAATTGATCTCGTTTTAGAAATGTATATAACAATGAAAGTACTTTTGTTGATGTTCTGGTTTATTATGAGCATCTCTGCAGAACATGCTTATTCATTAACTTACAAAAATCCCAGCAATATTAAAATTACAGAATTCAAAATACAAACTTCAAACAAATTAAAATTAATAAAAAAAGAAACACCTATTTTAAAAATCTCTCTCCCAAAGGCTAGAACCAGAAACCAACAAACCTCTGGAAGAACAAAACATTACAATATTTCAGTCTAGTTTTCACTGTTTTTGTTGACAAATAGCCTGAAGCCAATTATCACATGGCCAACGCACTACTTATATATAAACAGGAAAAAAGACACAAGGAGAGTTTTTAAAGAGTAGGCTCATTCAATCCAAGATAAAGGAAGTAAAAGTACTAATATCACCTCTCAGATAGGATGAGGAAGAGGAGTACCTGAAGTGCATGTAAAAAAATCAGAGCAAGAGAAGAAAAAAGTTTCTCATTTGCTACAGACAGATGCAGAGAGGCAATAATTTTTAGTATTTCATAAAGCTAGATGAAACATATCTGGTTTTATACTCTGAAAAAGATGTGAATGTGAATTAAGATTAGAATATGAATTCAAGGCTCTAGATGACCTAATTTCAAGAAACGCTAGAGAAGAGAACCTGCTTATGGCACATTTGAAAGGCAGAATACTAGATATCCAATTATGAATTAACCTCAAACAGAGAATTTTGGTTTAATTAAAAAAACCTACAACATACAAGTCATTATAAAGATCACAAGACAAAATGCAAATATGGTTGTTGCAAGAATAAAACGTGCAAGTGAAAACATGATGCCATTGCTTCACACTTTCACTGTTCTGCCACCACAGAACCCATTAAGTAGATGAAATACTGCAATGCCTAATATCTCAGTTTTACTGAGATGGTGTTGGTATTTAAGAGGTACATAAAAGACTATAAACACAAGCACAGAAAAAGTAATTTTTATTTTATTTAGCATATTTTCTCTCTTTGTTGTCCTGTTTTGTATAATGCTTAAGACCCATATACATACCTAAGATTCCCAGTTTTAGAAAATGGATCGATACACTCATCCCTTGACAATATCCGATGGGAAAAAAGCTTCTTTTCAGGGTCCAAAAATCCTTTTGGAAGAAGAAATTAAAAAGTTAATGTTCAAGATGTTTGTTCCTTATTGATGTTCTATATAGTTCAGCTCTTTTAGTCCGCACAACAGCAGTTTAACAGACAATTTTAAGGTAAGAGATTATATGGGAGAAAGTACAGTGGATCAAGTATTTGTAGCTAATTCAGTGGAATTAATTTTAAAAATCTCATCTCATTTTCTTTCAAGATGGCAATAAAACTGAAAGTAACTGAATTTGTGACCGCCAAATTAATAAGGCTGAAAGAGATAAAGCAGGTGATAGATACACATGATTTTTTGCAACTTACATTTATCTCTCTCTAGCTTGTTCTTTAAAGCTAAATGCTCTCCTTAGCTCATTGTTCCTAGGGACTGCAGAGAAGTCTCAAGAGTCGGCAATGTGCTGCAATACTTAAGCACAGTGGGCAAGTTAAGGGACAGTTCCAGCCGGAGCTCTTGCGTTTGTAGGTTTTAAGTTGTACCTCTAACAACTACTTCAGTATATTTACATATAATGAGCATATCCTGGGATTCCTAGAAATATTTAGGCCCAGTTGCAGTAACTATTCTGACTGCACTCTTTAAAAAAAAAAAGACAAACCAAAACAGAAACAGAAGCTGTGCTAGCTGATCTCAAAGCAAGGTAAAATGCCCTTATTTAGGAAAGTGGTGACTTGGGTGTACAAACACACGCACATGCTTCTGAACATAGTCCCCAATAATGAAGTTCACCATCATGACCAGATCAAAGCCATGTAATTGTTCAGAAAGAAACTGGCATTTCACATGCTAATCTGTATTTTTCATATTACTGAATTTGTACTGAAGTTAGCATCAACTTCATTCTTATGAATAATACAAGGCAGTCAATACTTACTTGGGAACAATTTTTTTTAAGTTTTACTTTCTTTTATTTTAAATGGTGGCCATCTTATTGTCAGAAACAGAGTTCAAAATGACCACAGACTCTAAGGACCAACTTTAATTTTCTTTCAAGGAGCTTTGAGATTTTCACAGAAAACACGTTAAAGTCCTTTTAGCTGTCTAGCTCCCAGGAGTAAGTTAAGTTGGGAGTTCAAAAACAGAGGGTATAAATTAAAAAAAAAAAAAAAATCACTCATCACCTCTGAAAGTTGGTCTTACATGTACTTAATATTAATGTGTAATCGGAATAACTTAAAACCCATAAAAGCAAGAAAATTCCGAGTTAAGGACAGAGGTTCAACCTTAACTCACCCGACTATGCTTAAGAATTGCTGCAAACTCGAAGAATCATCCCCTGTAGTGAGACCCTTGCAGTACCTAGGCATAATGAATTGAGAGAATTAGCTACAAAGATTTATTGCCATACACACAGATACTTCGACAAACTACAAAAGCTGTCATACAAGTTGCTGTTCTTCCCAACAAAATTTTCTTCTACTAATTGTTTCAATACACAAAATTGGACAGGAGTGCACTGACTACATGGTAAAACCAGAATGAGGCACTCAGTTGCAGTGTTGTCTAGCTAAAACTGTAAGAAAAGGGAAGCTGAACTAAAAATGCCCAAATGCAGAAACCCTGGCTCTCAGGGATTAGAGATGAGGTAGCATAAACCTTTACCGAACATTGCCTTTGTTATCAATAAACTAAAAATACACTGAGGATACCCTCAAAGATCCATCTGCAAAGATAAAAGCCCACCTTAACAGAGTCAGGTCTTTCAAAGCTACTTGAATAACACAGAAAACAGTACTGGTCTTTTTCAAACAGGTCAAACTGTTTGGTTTCTTTTAGATGTTCCCTAGTCAACTAGATCAACATAACAAGTAATCTTAATGTTTTCACATCTCAGGGAAAGATAAGATTTTACTCATCATACATCATTTGTTTTCAGCAACAGTATGTTAATATAATCTTTAAACCTTGGAAAAGGTTATACTGGCTATTCACTATCCTATTCAGCAATTCTACTCCATGAAAGAGCAAACAAGACAACTAGTGGGTAGAGCACATACTCTTATAGTTGAAACATTAACTTTTAATTGGTATATGACAGCAGATAGAACATAAATCTGACTGAAGTCTTTACATTAAAAATAAGTAGATGCAAATATTTCCTCCGAGATAAAACTAACTAGAGGCTACAACTGGCCAAAATAATTATGTAGTAGTGAAATAGCAGAGAAAGCTCTAGATTATAAAATCCAAACTCATCTTCATAAACATACTACCAGATGCCACTTTGCAAACAAGTCAAACTAATAAAGGGTTTAGGATAAATTATTTCAGCAGATATAAACTGTGTTTACAATTATCAGCTAATCCCACTTAACAGATGATAGGAGGCAGCTGAGATGAGAGAAAAGGACTGACAAGATGTCATCTGTTTGCAAAAGCCTTCTAGGACATTAAAGGCGCAACCTGTGTATTAGGATGTATATACAGGACCTAAGCAAACAACCTTCTTATGAGAAAGATCCCCAACATTTTGTTACAAGTTCTTTCTTTGTGTAATGTAGGAATAACAATAAAACATCAAACTGACAGGTCTCTGTGAGAAATCATTTAACCAATACTGCCATCAAGTGTTCTCTGTATGTATCAGCTACGTATTTCTCCTACTGCATCTTGGTTGCACAGGTGAGCAAGGGACCAAAGGCTGTATCAACTGTTTCTCCACAGATTTCAACTGAAACTATTGACATCACTGCACAAGTAATTCACTTGCATTTTGAATGCTTTTGATGAGGTTAGACAGCTTCAGGCAAAAATCCAGAACTCTGGGTATGTCAGAAAGCAGCAATACCCTGACTGGCTCATTTGGTGGCCATTTCCTCTAAGGAATAATGGAGCAGCTTGAGTATGATGCCCACTAAGAGGCTTGACACATTTCAAGTATCAGTCTGTCCTACCATGGGGACTGTAAAGTAATCCACATTTTAGCTCAGAGATTAAAATGGGCAGAGGACCAAATCACACATAAAGAGCAGATCGAGCACTCCTACATCATAACTTAACTACCTCCGCAACTCATTCTTCTGCCTGGCTCTAAAGCCTATTTGCTATACATCTTCTGATTTTATTTGGTATACATCTTCTGGTCTTAGGCCACATTCCAGATTTTGGTACACAGATAGAGGTGAGGAAGATTGTCCACCCACTTCTAAATACCACCCAGGTATTTAAACCTAGTATATTAGAAACCACCCCCCTTTCGCTACACAAGATAAAAACAGATTCTAAGAACAGTATACAATCCAACAGTGAGACCGACAAAGCTTTAGGAACATTCTTCAAACAATACAGTCAATAAAGACTGAGTAAAATAGAAATGTTCACTTGGATGGGCAGGACAGGACATGGCTCTCAAACTTTCTTTCAAGGAGAATGAGTTGGAGACCACAAATAGGCATCACATTCTGATTACAGAAATATTGTATGTTGTCATTCAAAAGTCTCATATTTGTCACTACAAGCCTCCTCTGTGGCATTCCACATGAATAAGGAATTGTTTACTTATATTTTTTCTAAACTGTTTGAAAGTTAACTAGGATAGTTAGCTCTCTGACTATTTTGGAATCTTCCTCTCTTGCTAAGAAATGGGATCACTGGGACAGTGTTGTTCAAAGCACTCCTGGCAATGACACACAAAAAAAAAGTAAATGTGAAAGACAACTTAAAAAAAGCTAGGAGACATGGAACAGCAGCACGGACAGTCTGACATGCAGAATCAACCTAAAAGATTTTTAATTATATTGTCTTAGACCAACAGACTTGATAAAGGGAAGTCTGAGGAGACAATGCTATTCTGCCAGGGAAGACTAAAATTGGCTTTCACCCCATCTTGACAGTTTAAATATGTGGCCACACTCCTAAAATGATTCTGACCCGTACCCGTGCATAACCAGGGCAGGTTTCTTTTATACTTGGAAAAACAATTTCAGTCAGTGACCCACACAATAGATTACAACAGCTATAATTCAAATGCAAGTTTTCAGTTATTAGGAGAAAATATTTCTAAGTTCTTGAAAAGAATATGTGCTAGACTTGTGTTTTTCCTGAAGTAAGTGCATCTCATCTCCAGGACATCAACAGAACTGCTGTAAATTGATTTACAGCAGCAAAATTTCCTTTGGTGGAAGGAAACAACGTGGGGGAGGGCGGGTTCCCCACAGGAGGAGATAATCTTACATTGTTGATTTTTATGGAACAGTTACTTTAGATTTTTAAGACAAGTGATTTTGTAGATCATTTTTAGAGCCCATCAACATAATTTCTTAATTCAATAAGAAGGCACTAACCGTCATGCCACAATTTGATTCTCTAACCATCAGGGAGGCAAAGCACATCTGATGGGGTAAAAAAGATTATTTCTACTATAACAAGCCATACAGGCACTGTCTTGTAAACAAGCTAAAAATTCTACTTACAGGACTCTTTAGGAAATGGCTTTGCACAAAACAAATACTTGAAAAGAACCACAGAAGGAAAATTAGTCATATGAATATAGGGCTGAGGACGTAAATATTGTTAAATGTAAACATACTACTCACCTGCAATTGTATGTGCATACAGCCTGCTGCCAAAAGTAAAAACATGTAATTCATAGAGCTTGGCAATTTTCTCCAGGAATTCCTTACAATGAGGACGCAAACGTGTGTGCAACATTGGCTCACCTCGACCTAACTGGAAATGAAATATTCCCTAGAAGAAAAAGCATGTTGAATATTATCAAAATAGCAAAAAAAACCGCCAGCATTCCGGAAGTGCCCTCTTCCATCACTTACACTACCTTTATTTGGTCTGACTAGGCTAAAGCAAGTTTTGGCTACAAGATTATGTGGATGAATAAAATCTGAAGCACATTTTTGCTCTGTGCCAGGCAGTCCAACAATAACGTTTTCAAATGCGGGAAGCTGTACTGTTGAAAAAGTTCTGACGCAGGTGGCTTTCAATCAAATTTTTACTTATGGCAAACTAATCTGAGAAACTTCTCAAGCTGCGTTTTTCAGAAAAGTTCAGGATCTCACTCTTCATATGTGTATATGTATTGAGCTCAGAGAAAGACTTTGTTGGATGAAAAAATGTGATGTCTATGCAAACAAACCATCAGATAGTAAACCAGGAAGGAAGCTTGTAGATAAAGATCCCAGTCAAAAATCTCAATATTTTAAAAAGTACTGTTCTTCAAAACATGCATTTACATAGGTAAAGGCATAGCCTTTCAGGTAAACAAGGTTTTTTTAATCCTTAAGTTCAACGTTCATGGTTCCCTTTCCTCTTCATTGCAATGTACACTGTTTTCTTGCTAGCAAATGTAAACACGTGTTGAACCTACTGGACATGCAAGAATGGCAAGAGGAAAGAAAGAAGAACTAAGCAATCACAGTTTGCGTGATACTGACATTTTAATTTGCATCCTCTGGTTCAAAGACATCGCAGACACGTTTCAATATAGTTCTTGTTTTTAAGTTTCCAAATTGGAAATGTTACAAGCTAATAATCCTTATCTGTTCAATGACAAGCATTTACTGAAGAAACTAAAAAGCAACACACAACCTCTCCCTGTCCACCCAAAAAATCCCCAAAGAGGATAAAAACCTAGACATACTCATGGAATGACAAGCATAGCAACACACAGTATTGCTCAAATAGGGACTTTGAACAGTACTTCACTATATCCGCCTCAGACTTGGAGGGAAAATAGTCTCATTACCGAGTATTCAGCTTGTGTATTGCAGAGAAAGGAAAGCAGATATTAAAAATAGCTACCTGAAATTTCTCTCTTAAAGTGATTAGAATGAAAAAGTGCAGGAAAGCATGAATGGAAAAAAGAAAACTGTCAATTTCAATGTAGAGAGAAAGGAACATATTTCAGAAGACTTTCTAATATTCTTTAATTGCAATTTTACCTAATCAGACTATGTTCTCTTAAAGAACCATTTAAATGTTAGAAACATTCCTATTGTTACACTGGCTTGAAAGTTAACACCAAATACCTTGTTGGACATTTGCTGGCAATGCTGTTCTGTAGTATGGATCAATGTCTGGTCCAAATCTACCATGAGCACCAGTTTTCTATTTCGATGTAGTCGCTGTTGATCTTCCCTTCCTAGCTGCTCAGCTTGCTGTAACAAAAATATTCACTGCTAAGCTTAACTTAAAACAAATAAAATTAGGTTCATTGCCTTTTGTGTATTGTAAACTTGGGAAGTAGTTCTGCTACCAACTAACTGCATAAGAAATTATGCTTCAACATAACTGTAGCAATGGCAGCTTTGCCAGCAGTTTTTCTACAGAAAAAAAACCCTATTCTCAAAGTCTACTCTCAGATCTTTGTGACACTTTTAACTCTTAAAATTGATAAGCTCAGCACAACAACTTTCAAATTTAATAAATAGGTAACCACCAAATTAATTTAAGACCCAGTGTCTTGAGAGAAAATTACAGTAGCTTCGGGGTACACAAACAAAAAGTTCATTGGTAGGTCTGAGAATTCTGACTGCTACATTCAGTAATTTTGCATCAATTAGGTATGATCTGACAACAACAGAGAGAGTATAAAACTGAAGCTGTTAATGACAGAACTATAACTGTCAACTTCAGATTAAAGAATATATGCCTTCAGACATATTTAGTTAAGATTATGCAGTCCTACGTGGGCAATAATATCAAATATCTTATACTCCAGTAAATCTGAGAGAAGTTTACTCCTCTTGTGCACATTTACAAACTTTCAAAGTACTGCATTAAGCTCTGTGTTCACTTGACCCACTTCTGATAGCAAGTTGCAGTGTTACCCTCAAGACAAGATAAACTTAAAAGCAAAGTTAAGTTGGAGCATTACAAAGCAGCAGGAGTCAAGTGTGAACTGCCCTTTGAAAGTCTCTATGATGGGGACACTTCCAGCTTCTTATATCTTCACAGTTCCTCTCACTGGTGTTACTTCTAAGAGTTACCAGGAAAAAAAAAGCAAGTAGCAACATAAAGCAAAAATAAACAAAAAAAAAAAAAAAAAAAAAAAAAAAAAAAAATTCAAGCTGGTAAGGAAGACAAACAGAATGTTTCTCTTCAAAACAAACCTGCTTTTCCCCCCTAAAGAAACTGAGGGATAAACAAGCATATTTTGAGAACTCAGATGAAAAGAATATTTGAAACATAATGAAATAATTTTAACATACAGGCAAGCTGCAAACAAACAAGCTTCACTATATCTAGTGGGAGCAATTACAATGTGAAGGGTAAAGCTAGGTTTCAAAGACATTGCAAGCTTCGAACACATTTCAGCTAGTGGACCTTTCTACTAACTGCTCATTCTTAGAGACAAAAACATTCCACTAGTAAGTTTTCAGGCTGTCACAGAAGTGCCATCTTTTCAGTACACAGCTCAAAAAAAAAAAAAGTATAAAATTTGAAAACAATCAATCTACATGAAGTTAATACACAAAAACCCTGGGCTACTGATGTTCAACCCCAAATTTGTCTTCAAAGGGAAGCCAAACTTTCTGTGTGAAGTATATACAATATTCAAGAAACTACTGTAATTATGTTTCTCAACTGTGGAGCTACTTTGAAAGCTGTGAATAAAGAAAGCCTGATGGTACTTACCTCAGAGCTAACTTTCAGTTCTGGGACACTGTGAACCATTGACACAGTTGCTGTGGATAATGGCACATTCTGCTTTCCATTCCTGCTTCGTATCCTAATCACATAAGAAAAAGTAGCATCAAAAGAGAGTAACAGTTTAGTGAAAAGTTGAACATGCTAAAATCTGTAGTATCGAACTAATCCCCCTCAAAAAACTATGAATTAAGAGAGCTATTTTGCTAATACACTTCCAAATTCTGGATAATGAAAGTTCCTAGACAAAATGGATAGAGATCAAAGCAGCTCACTAGAAAAGAACCTGCAAAAAGTCACTATAATAAGTTATACTTCCATATGGTTATTTCATGACAAAGGACACTACGATGAAACACACATCTATGTATTGATTTGCACTAGAAAGCAAGCTATAAACTAAGTATAATCACTGACTCATTCAAATTTAAAACCATTCCTTTCCTTTTTTCCACAATCACTCTGCATGCAATTGTCTACTTTTTTCCAAGCCAGACTACGAAATAAATTTAAGATAAGGATAGGCAAAGTTACTCTTTACACACAGCTGAGTGACTTACAGGTGACTGCTGCTTCAAGAAAAGCATTCAAAAAAACCCCCCATACATGCTCTTCCCATGGGCACAAACAGAACGAGGAACAACATGTATGCATGTGTTTATTTTATGTGTATGTTATACACACAGCCTTACTCATATATATGCATTAAGAACTGTTTAACAGAAAGGATGTAAATGCCTGTATGCTTTTCTTTAAACAAGAAAAACATCAATGCTGTTGAACTGCCTTCTGATGTAGGTTCAGCAGACCTAACACATTATTTCAGATGCATAAGCCATTTTGTATAAAATGAAGACACAAAGACATAGTAAGGAGTATAAGGTGAGAAAAATTAATTCACTGGATACACAGAATTCATCTGGATTTTTAATGAAATGATAGCAATATAGCAATATTTAGATGTGACTGTATTCAAACCTCAAATCAAGTATTCATTCAGGGCAGACAAATCCCTATTCATAATTATCCTAACTTTGTTAGATTTGCCAAATAATACTTGTTTACAATATATTAACATTCAACTTCTTATTAAAAGTTACATCCAACCATTGCCTGGGTACATATTGTTTAACTTTCTCAATATTCAGTCCACTTACACTAGTTTATGGGATAATGTTCATAACATAAATCTTAATAATGAGCATGAATTAAAATGAAACCGAAGTATTTCCTGCCAAACAAAATGAGCATGTGACATTCATTTATAAAATCCAGGCAATTATACAGCCCACTTTGGAAAACAGCTGTTGAATTAGTAATTTGATATGCATAAGAAACATTCCCTTTTCCAACTGTATTAGCAATGAGACAGAGCAAAGGAGAAATACAATTATCTTTCAAATTTGCTTTCTTTTTTGGCTTAAGGTTTAAATTCCTTTAGTTCCATGGCAGAATATTTCACAATAAATTGAAAACAGTTCTGAAGCCTTAAATTGAAAGCACTGGAGACAATCTAGCTCCCATTCAGACACTGTACAAATGAAGCAAGGTCATATTAACGGGACTGTTGTTACCTCAGAGCTATTTACACCTGCACAGGTGTAAATAAATTCTCAGGTTTATTAAGTCACTGTTGACACATCACACAACTCTCAGTCTCAGTGATGAGTACATGGAAAGCAAAGTAGGATACATTGTGATGAGAATTTAGGTCTGCATGCGTGCTCTTTACATCTTCTACCTAAGGTACCTACACTACCTCCACAGAAAAAGAGCGTGCACAGGTATTAAATCCTAAATTTGTAATATGAAGTGTAACTCAAGTACCCTTATGGCATCTTATTCACTCATATTCCTAGTCATATATCCCTGTAATGGCTAAATTGAAATGTAGTTCAAAATAATATATCTGTGACTACAGTGTCATACATATAAAGACAAAGAGGGCACACATTAGAAAATTTCAGAATGACAAAACAAGTGCCTTGTGTAAATAGCAAAAATAAATTAAAACACTTGGCAAAACTGGCCTAGATCTTGCCTTTTCATGTGTTGGTTTTACTCACAAGGAACACAGATTCCTGTCTAGAAGCAGCAATTTTTCAGTAAAGAATTATGATTACACTATCAATCATGTGATCAAAAATTAATATATTCAGACCCCTCAAATTTAAGCAACAATTTAATGAGCCAATCTCAACAGATACGTTTTTTTAAAGGAAATGTGAAAGAGTACTCTATGCTGAAATTTAACTTCAGAGGAAACTCCCTCTCAGACTTCCTTATAGGAGTACTACTTCTGTTAGGAAGTATAAATACTGTTCTCCCCTCCCACTACTACCTGCCCTTTCACAGTTAATATTACAGGTATGATTCACAATTAACAAGACCCAGAAGAAAGAATCAAAGAAGACCTTATAGCAGCCTTGCAGTACCTGAAGGCCCTACAAGAGACCTGGAGAGGGACTACTTACATGAGTACTTGACAGGACAAGGGGGAATGGCTTTAAACTGAAAGACAGTAGGTTTAGATGAGATGTAAGTAAGAAAATGTTGTCTGTGAGGGTGGTGAGGCACTGGAACAGGCTGCCCAGAGAAGCTGCAGACACCCCATCCCTGGAAGAGTTTAAGACCAGGTGGGATGGGGCTCTAAACAACCTTGTCTAGTGGAAGCTGTCCCTGCTCATGGCAGGGGTGTTGGAAATAGATGATCTTTAAGGTCCTTTCCACCCAAACCATTCTACAATTTTACTAGATGAGAGAAGGAAGAGCTTGGACCCCTAATCAGAAGCAAGGAAAAGTTGGAAAAAAGAGCTGACAATACTTACTGAGTTAAGTCCTGACCACATTCTGCACACAAGCCTTTCATAACAACAGGATGGCTGCACCCTTCCAGTCTCACCAAGACAGTCCTGAAAAAGATACAGGTATTCCATTTATTGCAGGTAGATTTCAGACACTTTAATTAGAAATTGCAGATTGAAAGAATTCCAAGAATAAATGCTGGTTATGATTTGAGTGTCAGCCCCTTAAGATATATGCTTTTACAGAGACATGGAGAAGAAGACAACCAACTAAGTATTGAAATTATTCATTGTCACAACTTCAAAAGTCACTGAAACATATATTAATGACAGTTTCTAACCTTGGTTTAGCAAAGAAGTTCAATAAAAACAAGCACTGTTTGTCCAGAAACAGTTTATATTCAATTAGATACAACTCCCCATTAATACACTACTGAACTACACAGTAATGAAAACCAAATGTGGAAACTTCAAAATCATGGAAGGGTTCTGGTTCTCTTCTCTAAAATCACTGAGTCTAATGAACCTAACACTGCCAAGTCCACCACTAAACCATGTCCCTAAAAAACACATCTACATGTCTTTTATGCCTCCAGAGATGGTGACTCAACCACTTCACGGTTCCAGTGCTTGACAGCCCTTTCTGTGAAGAAATTTTTCCTCATATCCTGTCTAAACCTCCCCTGGCACAACCTGAGGTAATTTCCTCTTGTCCTATCACTTGTTACTTGGAAGAAGCAAGCAACCCTCGCCCGCCCACAACCTCCCTTCAGATAGTTGTAGAGAGCAATAAGGTCTTCCTGAGCCTCCTTTTCTCTAGGCTAAATAACCCCAGCTCCCTTGCCTGCTCCTCAGACCTGTGCTCCAGATCCTTCTCCAGCTTTGTTGCCCTTCTCTGGACATGCTCCAGCACTCAATGTCTTTCTTGTACTGAGGGGCCAAAATTTAACCCAGGATTTGAGGTGTGGCCTCACCAGTGCTGAGCACAGGGGCAGATGAGTTCTATACTGACTTCATCTTAGCTTATTATTTTCTTGTGTCATGGCAGAATCATGTATTGCTTCAGTCTTCTCACAAAAATATTTTTATTTTTGATCCTTGAGCCTTGCATTGCCACATTTTAAAATAAAGACATAAAAAAGGATATGTTATTCTTTCTTCCAAACAATAGCTAAACCAAACCAGAAATTAGAGCTGGAAACCCAAAGTTTAACATCCACTATTCCAAACTTTTTAGAAGGCAAAGTCTGCTTTTCAGTTGAGTAGTCCAATTAAAGTGTTCCTTGTTTAGTCATCAAAATTCCAGGTCTTAAAAATATCATCATTTCCTTTTTCCCAAACACCTGAACAGTCATTATAAGATATTTTTATTTTCTTCAATACAGTTGGACAAACTGATCTTTCAGACTTATTTTTCAAAATTTTAATAAGCAGATATAATTCAGCTACTACAAAATTTCACCAATTCTGATCATGAGCTGCAGCATCTCCCTAATATTTTTAGAAAAATAAAAAGTCAAGTAAAAAAAACCTAAAAACCATCCCCCAAAACCCACCAACAAAATCCAGGCTCTTTCATAAGCTGGTTGTAGTGGTTTTCCTGTGGCTTCAAACCTGTACTGCAATAAGCAGACTGCACCAAAAAGAAAACTGTTTTGCATGCTTAAATGTCTCATTTGTATCTGACTACCAAGTGTTTGGCAATTCCAAACAGAAATCCACTTTCTGAATGACACCTCCAACTGCTTACTTGCAGTGTGTCACTTGTTCCTCAATGACCAAAAGACCGATGACTGTACTAACAAAACTGTAGTTCCTGCCCACAGTGGGGTTTTTTTCCTCTTTGAGAGCAAAAACTAGATTCAGGTCAGGTTTGTTTCATGACAAGTCTTCACAAGCCATCATACTATCAATATTGCCATTTACAAGAGTGCAGATCTATGCCCTTCTCAGTGGCAGGCATTATCTGCTTGGAAATTACACCTCCTCTTCCTGTGCGCACAGCTTAGATCTTTTTTAAACACGGTACAGAGTTCACAGAAAACAAATAATAATTGCTCAGTCTTGATTTTTTTAGAAGAACTGCACAAGTGAATGTATTTTTGTGGCACTTCACTGTTGACAATTCACTGTTTGATTACTTAGTTCTCCTCTCATCCCCCTACGTTTGCATTACTTCATTTGACTCTTTTCCCCACTCCCTTTGACAATATGTTTGTCTTGTTGTCTTTTACCTTGATTCACTGCTAAGCTCCTTTTTAGGCTACCAACTCACACTAATGACCATGTCAGAACTGCTCATCTTCAACCTGTGTTCAGTGTATAAATCTGAAATTACAGACACCTAAAAAGCCAAAAAACCCCCCCATGAGATACAGAAACACATATATGAGATTACAATGACTGAGGGTTTACCTCAAATTAATTGGTTTTCAACCCACAATATCTCTAGACATTCTCTACTTTGCATCCAAGGCAACCTCACACTTCAAGTATACAACAGGAGGAGCTGGCATACTCCTGGGCTCAGGTGTGATTCAAATCAGGACATGCAAGAGCAGAGATTCTTAAAAGAAGGTTAGAGTTCTAAGTTATTAATTGATACTGTTTCTAAATAGCCAATACCTCTATACTTTGTCTCATACCAAACATCACCACTAATATCAGTTTTGCCCCTCCACATCTAAATATGACCAGAACACTGGTCATATTTAAATGTGCAGGAGATAAAAGGTACACGATACCAAGCCCTCTGTCATTCTGTTTTCTGTGCTGATGTTTAACCCAAAGGCCAGAGGAAGAACTCCAGAGCACCAATGAACTTCTGAGCAACATATAATCAAGTGTTCAAGTACAATTGTCAGGATCTTAGGCAAACTTCTGCCAGGGAGAAAGCTCAACACTACTCAGGGCTGCAGAAAGCAAGCCTGAACTCCATGAAGGCTTAAGTATACTTAAATTTTAGCAAATACGCTAAAAAGCAACAAAAATAGAACTCAAGTAGGATGACTTGTGAATTTCAGACCTCAAAGCTCTCCTTTTAATGGTAAAATGAGTGATTTTCGAAATATAATGGCCAAGATCCGAGAAAATTATCAGACAAGAGCAAGCTGAATCAAAGCCATTTTGAAATGGCTGCATATACCAGACACAGGTTCAGGTTTCTGCTTGTTCTCTTCTCTGGGTCATAAACAAAACCCACTTAAAAGAATAGAGCCTTTCCCTCTGCCATTTCTGCAAAGAGGAAACAGATTCCCCACTTGCCCCGCACTTCAAATCTGAAGAATTCCAATACATTCTACTGCTGGCAGCACTAAAAGCATCTTCCTCTTCTTCTCCAAACTCTTTCAGTACCCACCTGGCGATAAGCAGAGCTCATCCCCTACTTCAACAAAAACATTCCAAGGAAAACTGCCACAAATGATGCAAAATCTTTTTCCAGTTTTACAAACTGTCACAACTGTGCAAGTAAGCTGGGGAGAGCAACTGGGTAAGAACCATTGAGTTGTGACAGGCACATGGTTTGGAGGTGGCTGTGGAAGTGGTACATCACTCCAGTCTGATAGCCAAAGGACTGCAACAGAACCACACACTGCCCACATGGTTTCTCTGGCTTCTTTTAAGTAACAAAATACAATGGGATTTAAGTGAAACTTGAACTAGTAAATAAGGAAACTCACTATGGGATCTTATTCACATTCCTTCCAGACGTGCTTTCAAACAAACAGACACTAGGTGTGCCATTATAGCAAAAGTTGACTTTTTTTTTTGTCCACAGTCTCATGAATAGGGACAGGCATTTCCTAACAGGCTCAGGATGGAGATGATCATAAGCCCGTCACTGTTCTCCCAATACTTCCACACTTATTCTGTTTCTAAACCAAGTCTTTTAACAACATGTGCTTTAAATCAGCACCATGGGAAAGAAAAAAAGGGAAAGCTTTCATGATATCCAATATGAGCATTTTGCTTTTATTAGAGGAAGTCAAAAACTCTTGATAATTTAAGGGTGTGATCATTAGTGTTGACGCCAAATGAAGAACTTTATATCAAGTGTAACCAAGGCTCTGCTTCCTGGTAAGTTAATTACCTTGGGAAAGCCAGCACAGAGTTCTGGTATCTATGGTACTGCCCAGTTGTAGCAACCTGTTTAGGTGATCACCGAAGTGAACACACTGCAAACAAAAAGCAATCCCCTGAAGCTTTTGTTACTTTTTAATCTTTTCTGGTTTGTTTTGGTGCGGTTTTTTTCCAGCATGACCTAACACTTCCAGCAATGAGGAACCACAGCACCAAGTGCAAGACTTAAAGGAGAACAGGAGCAAGAACTTCTTGAGATAGCCTATCATGGAAGACAGCAACTACATCAGGAGGGGCTGGCCAGCTGCAGCACAGGAATACAGTGGCCATGAGACAGCTTTACTGGAGACACATAACAAAGAGCTGTACCTTAAGGGAACCCAGGATAACACATGAACGGAGAGGTTATCTCTGTTACTCAGAACTAGTCTGTCTTGACTGTACATTAGCCATCTCCTTTATTACAGCTTGGCTTCACTACCAGAGACAACTACTCCAATAACATGCTGTCAAAAACTTTCTCTCAGGTTTCCTCTGGAAGTCCACCCCCTTCTTTAGCACTTCAGTACCCTGGAAGACAGAACAACTCATTAGGCCTACCCAAGTTTTCTGCTAGGTTTGGAGTCAAAGCAGCAGATAAAAGCAGTCCAGCAAGGGTGACTGATCAATGCTGCAAATGTTTTACGAACAGGGCTAAGACTGAGGAAAGATACACACAGTTTCAACAACTCACATTTTCTCCCCACAGTAACCAGGTTGCTTTGTCAGCATTTATTTTGCCTACCTATTCGAGACTAGCTTGAACACCTCCAAGTCATGAAGACATAAGTTTTACCTAAAGTTTGTTTCAAGGAACCACGCACTGGCATAGAAAATGTAGTGCAAAAGTTACAAGATGAAGCTACTGCTCTGCATTCACTTGTATCTCGTGTGAGTCTGTCAGCAGACAGGAGATTGCTGGGTTTCCTCAGATCAGTTTGGCGTAAGGACAGACATCAAATACCACAAGAGACAGACACACAGCCCAAGTTGTCACTGTGATCACTTAAAGCTGCTGTCCTCAATCTGATGCCACACACCCTTGCAATTAGCACTAGAAGATGTAAAACTGTACTAATGTAGCAAAATGAAACTGCTGGTGTGCAGGTGAAGAAAAGTCCCAGCCCTGGTTCTACAGCATGCTCAAAGGGGTGTTAAGGGCAAAGTGTCAAGGGGCAGAAATACCAAATAAACACATCTTCAGATCAATGATTATTAATACCAACCCTTATTGAATAAACCAACTGATCTAGAACAAATAAGAGCACACAATCTTTTAGCTGTCAGATGAAGTTAGATTCAACTTAAAGCCTGCTTCTACAGTTTAATGTATTCAAATTTCTGAAACACTGACATTTTTGTTAGCTTACACTGGAACAGTATTTTGTGGTGTGTGTGACTGCAGCATTTAGAACCACTACTAAGAGCCCTTGAGACCAATCTACACGAAACCACAGCCTCTGTTAACACACAGAACTCCAGTTTTGCAGCAAGGATTTTTTAAAGCCTTAATGACCTTGATACACCATGTAAGAGCATTTAACCACTGGATTTATATTTATTTAACCCTCATTAATATCTATAAGGAAGCAGAGAGTCCTTGAATAATTGATTAAAAATACCAAGGATCACAGGGACACATGGCCCTTGTTCATACAGACTCTTTAAGATGTTGGAAGAAACACAGCAGTTTGCCACAGAAGCCACTTGACTTACACTCAAGGACAAGCAGAGAAGGCTGTATTTTCAAATATGCATGAGCCCCAAAAGACTCACCCAAACAAGCCAGCCTTTTTGATAAACATAATAAAAAAAAATCCCAATGCCAACCCCAATGCCTTATCCTAGAATGATGCAGACATGAGGGTAAAGACAACTATAGAAAAACTGCTGCGAGCAGTTGCTCACAGAAAACATAATCCACACTTCAATGCATCATCTCGGTTCTCCAAAGCTAAGGTGGAAATCATGGGTCTTGAGCTTTTTTTTTTTAACGCCTGTTAAACACAAACTATTCAAAATTATGAGTTAAAGTCTTGTGAATTTTTTTCTTCTACTTTTCAGGCAGGATATCTGTTCAAACTTAGACTTAGGTCATGAATGCCAAGAGAAACTTAGGCCCAGAGTTTCTGGATTTTATTTATAATCCAAAAACATCTTCAAGCTTAAGTCTATTTCCATTTGCAAATTTGCAAGGCTTTAAATATTTCCGTTTATTTCTGGAGAAGAGTTTACGCTACAAGCAAGGAGGTAACCTTCTCTCACCTTCCATGCACACATCTGTGGACAGCTTCCTGCATGCTTCAAAAAGCTACTGTTAAAAGTTAACAATAAAAAGGTACAAAAAAAAGGCAAATGGGTTTGCAGTGCTCATTACATAAAATCTAGATCTTTCAAATATTACTTACAATGGGTTCTTTTAATTTTATTTAGAACACTTTAAACCAGAAGTAGTATTATTCGGAGAATCTTAAAAAGGTGAAGGTAAGAACATAGTTTTCTATACTTTTACATAAAACCCCCTCAAAACAATGAAGTTCATACAGAATGAATGATGCAAGCTCTTAATTCTATAGAAATTGTTTCTTTAGTATTAAGCAGTACTTCTTAAAATAACAGATGAAAACAGGCTGTCATATCTCAATAATTCACTAAAGCAATAAATGGTCTGCAGTCCACTCCCTCCCTTATTGACATGACTGCTTTATGCATTTGCATGTCTATTGCCACCTCCCTCTGACTGCAGCGTTTGTAGTCACAGCAGTTCCCAAATACTTGCCACAAACCTCTGCTTTAGAGTTGAGGAACATCTATCTGACAGCAGGATAAAAGTTGCAAATCTACAGACAGCACATATGTACATATGTGATGAAATCTGCCAACCTAAGTGGCATTTATTCAAAAAAGCTGAAGTGGCAGAGTGGTAGCTGTATATCCTTCTAATAGAGAGCACAATAATCAACCTAAACCTGCAGTTTTCTCAAACCACACTTCAACTTTTACAAGAGTTACTAAAGAATGTTACTCATAGATGAACTGCTGCAAATCCAGGTGACAGTCTAGCAGACTAATCCCACCTCTAACACCTTTTTTTTCCCCCCCAGGTATACATCTCTCATTCAGGTAAAGGCACATAATTTCCCCTTATCTCAGACCAACTTACCACTGCATTCCTCCTACCCTGAGTCAAGATCACCTGTAATTACCTGAACAAATCTGGTTTGCCTCCTGCACCTTTAGGCCCACATCTAGAGAAACATCTATGCAGGAAGAACAAAACAGCATGGGCACCAAAGCAGAGAAAGGTGACTGAGGAAGAGACCACACACAGAGCTGGCAGCAAAGCTATAAATGTGAGTTTTACTTCTCTCTGTGCCTAAGAAATCTGGAAGGATACTGTGATCTCTCCCCTCTGCCTTAGAAAGCTGCATCTATTAACAGAGAACATTTTACCTTCTCCAACCATTTCAACAGATGCCCTACTAAAATCAAACACTTAAAAAAATCACAGTCTTTTGTCTGTTACTTCCAAACAACAAATAAAACAGAAAGAGACTTACTGCAGGATGCAGAATCCTCAAGTCTTAACAGTTTCCTCCCCACCTTTCCCTTTTTGGATATTGTGGTAAGCTTTTATCTCAACACTACATTCTGCATGTTTTCCTCTGGGACTTGCTGTTAAGCCAAATGAATCCACTTACACAGGAAAATTTAACAGCTCTTAACACCTTTAAAAGCAATTATGAACAAGACTATAATAAGTTACACAGCAAGCGTTCAAACCAAGGAAGCAGCAGCTCCACTTATGGCAACAGCCACGTGACATCAACAGCATCACGTGAGCCCAGAAACCAAACACACACTCTGAAAGCAGAGCAAAACATTTTAGAAGGCTGCTCAGCTTATAGAGGGTAAGTATAATAAACAGCTGTAAAATTAATGAAGTTCCCTTCTTGTCAAGCAATGCCTTCCCTGGCTAGAATCACCTGCCACCCCTCCTTCCTGTGAATGGGAATTCATAGTTCATTCCACTAAGCTTGGACTGAGATCCTTTGCCTTTCACACCAGTGGAATGATGCAAAATCTTAGATGTGACTTTTAAACTAGCAAGAAAACAATGCAAACAGTTCTACTCTAAATGTCTAAATCACTGCGTGAATCTCCAGTTTTTCTCAAAACACTTGTAGAAAAGCAATTTTATAATGTTTTGGTTTTGTTTTACTAGTGTAATAGTGGCTTCGTTATATCCCAGTTCTTTCCTTAAAAAAGGACATACTCAGAAAAACTGATGTGTTTGTAAGAATATACATGGTATACTATCACCTTTCACACAATAATGCACAAAGTAAAAAAATGTCCTTCTGGATCAAAATGTTTCTGATGAATGATATATTTTGCATAAGTCACCCAGCACCAGCCCCATTAGCCTAAATCTAAATAGTTTCAGTCCCATCACAAACTAAAAAAAAAACACCCTTCCCATTGCACTGGAAAACACAAACCCTTTGCTCTTAGTTTGAACAAATGTTACTACAGACTATCATACAAAATGCCATATTGGACATGTACAACCTCAATAATGTTATTTCCCAGTGCCAACATGTCATTTATTCCCCTCATGACTCTACTGGCATTTACATAACCACTTTGATCTGACCTATATACAGGCTACTGCTGAAAGGATAAACTACCCTCCCTTTCCCAACACCACATTCCTGTTGCAGGAACTGAACAAAATGTGGGAATTGATTGTCATGGATGATTTCACAGGAGGTTGGGTGGGAAGGATGGAAAGAAAAAAAGGATGACAGACCAAGCTACATGATTAGCTACATGATTTCCAACACCCTACTTAATGGAAGCTGATGGCACACAGAAGTTTGAGCATCCCTTCCAGTCAACTCTTGTATTAGCCCGAAGCAACCAGGAAACCATGGTCTAAGGAAGCCACACCAAGAAATACTGCAGGCACAAGGCTGCTACAACCACACTACTGTTAACTTCCAAGCCTGATGCCTGTTTCCAACCAAACCTGACTGAGCAGCTTATTCTCTTAGATAAAGGAGTTCCTACAAGTTTTGTGAAAACATGGTTATGTAAAGAAAAGTAACTTTGTCCTCTACTGTTCAGCGCAATGAACTATAGTGTGAGCTCCTAATTTGCTGGATGCCAAGAGAACTAGAACAGGAGAAAGTAACAAAAGACAAAACTCCCTAATTTAGAACTTGCATTTTTTCAATATTCAATTCAATTTAACACCAGAGAGAAGCATTAAAAAGTAGGCTTTCTTACTATCACAGTATATAGTGGGAAGGAAAGGGGGAAAATATAAAAAAGAGAGACACTAAACAGGTCAGAAAGACAAATACCAAAACTTACTAAATAATAATGGGATGATTCCAAGCATACAAGGGAATTAAGGAAGAGATAGAGTGAGCTGGGATTGTTAAGTATTATTCAACAGTCCTCAGTGTTTGGCAATAAGGTTTTTTTAAGACTCTTATAAGCTCACTAAATATCTGTCAAGATATTATGAAAACGTTTGTGTTTAACTGAAACAAGTTGTTTTTCCTGTAGTTTGTTACAAGTGTCATCTCTTCAAAATAAAGTGAAATTCATTAGCATTTTATTCCCCTTAGAAGACTGTAAGATGCAAGGTACTGGGATCTGGGGTTAAGTGTCGTCATCTTGGCTGGTAAGCTAAGCCCTGAGGCTGCGATAATAGGAAACCAAAGGAAGATATACTTTCTTAGATATATACTCAAGTTTCTGACACAAAAAAACCCCCTGAGCAACACCACAAAAATCTACAGTTTTAGAGAACAAATTCCCACCTTTTTCCTGTTATCTTCTCTAAAAAGAGAAAATACAAATTTTGCTTCACTACAATCCAGATAAGGTTTAAACAAGATTTTTATTACAACACTAATATGCTTTGTAGAAGAATGCAAGTTTTCATTATTAAGGCTATGTGATAAGACACAAAAGATATCCAGGTAAAATGTACAGGTAATACATATTCTGTAATACTCTACTAACATGAACTAAACTAGAGACTTGTGATAGTCTTATCCCATCAGCAGGGCCCAAAAGCAGACCATCATTTTATATTAGAAACACTTATATAAATATTCACACAAAACATTAATGCTGACTCAACCAAGAATCCTGACACACCTGTAGCAGCTTCAGAATGATTAACACTGATGGGCAACTGGCACTAATAATACACAGAGCAGTGCAGCATTTCTGACATTTTATTTGTTGCTCCTGCCACTCATAGAAATTATGCTTCATTAACATCAAAGGCCTTTCGTTAACTGCTTACTGTCATCCCTGCTATCTGCCCTAGCAGGTCAAACATGTTCCTCTCTCAAGTCCCAATTTACCATGTGATGCAAGCCTACCTCTGCTAAAAGAAGCAAAAGCCACTTCCTGCCTGCCTTGAGCAGGCATCCTCTCCATCCTCTCCTCTGTGGATAGTATGCACCCCTGCCAATGCTAAAAAGTGGGTAACCAAACTACAGGAAAATTAACTGCTATATATGTGCAAAATTACTTTCACACAGCAAAAGATTTCATCTCATGCCTGATATAAAAGAAAAATAACCAAAAGTTGGAAATGTGTCTTCTTAATAGGAAGAGACTATGTCATTATTTTCAGAAATAATGATGACCAAATTGACATAGAAGAAACCTCAGACCACTCACACTGTATACCCTCAAATAAGAAGGTTTGATGAACTTATGTTTTCACTTTCTGATGGAAAGGAAAAATACATGAAATAGTAACAGGGTTTCCTACAGTATTTCAGGTTTGGGCAAATATTTGCAAATATTTTTGGGTTATAGAGAACGTGGGGCCAAACTGACAGAGTTCACTTTTCTGAAGGCAGCAAGGTACCTGCCATCCTGAATAGTTTGGATTAAAAAGCTTCGTATTTTCTAGAAACAGCTATGTTACGTACTTAAATCACAACCGTATTTTAAGGATGCACAACACGAACACATTGAAATACTGCTGATAAGTAATGAAATATTATTTCTATTCCACAAAATGGGAAGCCACAGGCAAGAGATTAAATGCTCTCCAAAAATAAACAAACCCAAAACCAAAACACTTTTAAGTGACCAAAGAAACGCAGTTAAGTCTTCAATTGCTGACCAGTTCTACTACCCTTAGGTCATGCTTCTTCTACCTCTTCACTTAAGCTTTACTTTTGCACTCACATGCTAAATGCCACTACAGCAAGCAACAGAAAATGTACACTGAAAAGTCGGAATTTGACATGTAACGCCTACCAATGTTCAATATCAAATACTAACTTTTAGTGGTGTACAATAAAAATGTTTTAGAAGCCAAGAACAACAGTAATAAAGAACACAATTTATTTTCTAATTGTCTCAAAGACTTGCTAATTACAATCAAGTGACTCAAGACTAGACAAATCCAATAAGACCATTGTATAAAAATTGGTGCATTCAAGTACTGAAGTTTAGACTGAGAGAAGCTAAACCTAAAATGCAGCTACATCAGAACCAGACTACTTTAAACTGATTATATTTACCAATCAGAATCTTTTTATATTTTGTTTTTCCTCCCAAATGCTTAGCTAATACAATAAAAAGACAAGATAAAGTTATCTCTCCTTCTACTCAGCACTACCAAGATGAATTTCACCATGCACAGGGTGTTTTAAAATTTGAGTCTGCATTCTTCAGATGTTTAGTCTGACACAGTACCTTTGTTCTAAATCAGGTTATTAAAGATGGTCCACATTGCACAAATGCAATAGCAGAACACTGATGTGGCACAAAAGGAAAGCCACCGTCTTATCTCAGAAAGAAAGATCTCTGTAGCAAGAAAAACACAGCTTGTATCTCATCTGTAGCATATTATATTATTGACTAATACAAAAATGAATCCGACTGTTTATTTACTAAGCTTTGAGAGTACCCCCATACACAGGTGTTTTGCACATACTAGTGATTTTCAGTCAAGAAAGTTTAGGCCTGGCTGTACCCACCCAAAAATCAAGAGAACTGCAATCAAAAAAAAAGCTTGCTGTCATAAAAAGAGGAAGTAGAGTGTTTCACTAGTTTCCTGTTGAGGAAAAAAAAAATCTGCTTTAAGTACAGGGCAGCAAATTATTAACCCAACATAATCTAGAAATTTGAGAGGCCCACTATCTATTAGGCAATTAAGAATTTATAAGTCAAACAACTTACAGTCTTATCAATACAAACCCATTGCTAAACTATGCAAAAAAAGTCTAATTTAATCCCTTGCTCTTCTGAGAGTTCAAATTACACCACCTCATTTATATTTGTGAAGCCTATACATTAAGACATCTACAGTATTACAAGCATTTAGGCTGCTGGTATTAGATATATGGTACTTAATAATTTTAAAATGTCTTGCCACACCACTATTAAAATTCCTGCTACCGAGTAGGAAATAATACATTTGCTATCCAACTTTTGCACCAACCTAAGAGTGAACTGACTGAAAAAAGTATTTTAGGACAAGAGGCAACAGGCAGAAACTGATGCACAGGAAATTCCACCCGAATACGAGGAAGAATTTCTTTACTGTGCGGGTGACCGAGCACAGAAACAGGTTGCCCAGAGAGGGTGTAGAGTCTCCGTCACTGGAGACACTCAAGAACCGTCTGGACGCAATCCTGTGCCGCGTGCTCTGGGATGACCCTGCCTGAGCAGGGAGGCTGGACCAGATGAGCCACTGTGGTGCCTTCCAACCCCCTAGACCCGCTCTGTGATTTCCCGCGGCACAGGCGGAGAGATGCGCAGCTCCCTGCGGCAGGGCCCACAGCGCAGCGCTCCGCTCTGAAACGCGGGACTGCAGCGCGATCCCTCCCACCTCCCCGGCCGCTTCCTCCTCCTCCTCCTCCTCGCACCGCTGCCTCCCTGCGCAGAGCTCCTCAGGAAGGGCCTTTGTGAGCAGGGCCCGGCCCGGCCCCCTCAGCAGCGGCGCGAACGCGGCGAGTGCCGCCCCAGCCCCGCACTCACCCTGGCGCGATGACCTGCCCGGGCCGCGCACAGAGCTCCCGCACCACGCCGGGCCGCTCCGCCCGCAGCCTGCGCTCGGCGCCGCCGCGCTGCGCCCGCCCGGGGGGGCCGCTCC
>JAWWLV010000088.1:57715454-57731333 GCA_035041135.1 Platyrinchus mystaceus
GCCCGCCCGGGGGGGCCGCTCCCGGCGGCGGGCGGCGGCGGCGGCGGCGGGGCGGGCGGCGGCAGCGGCGCGCCCAGCGCCAACACCGACCCGATCTGCACCGCCGCGCCCACCGACACCTTCCACTCCAGCAGCCGCAGCGCCCGCGGGCCCGGAGCGCGGATCTCCGCCACCGCCGCAGGGCCCTCCGCGCCGGACCCGCCGCCGCGCTCCTCCCGCTCCTCCATCGCCCCGGGCGGGCCGGGGGTGCCGGCGCTGGGTCTGGGCCGGGCCGGGCCGGGCCGGGTCGGGCCGAGCGCTGCTGCCGCCGCCGCCGCCGCCGGGGGTTCGGGGCGCCCCGGGAGTCTCCGGTGGCGCCGAGAGCTGCGGGGTCACGGCGGCTCCACGCAGGCGCGGCGCCGCGCGCCCGGCCGCGCTTAAAGGCACAGGCGCAGCCGGGGCGGCCGCGGGAGCGGGGGGGGGGGAGGGGGCGGGACTACAGCTCCCGGCAGGCGGCGCGCTCCAGGCCCCGCCCCGGCCCCGCCCCCGAACCGCTTTGGAGAATCCCGGAGGAAAAATCGCCCCGCGTGCCCGACAGCGCTGTGTAAACGCCTCTCGAACTCTGTCTGTCAGGCTTGGTGCCGCGACCGCTTCCGTGGGGAGCCTGTTCCAGCGGCCAGCCATCCTCTGGGTGAAGAACCTTTTCCAAATGTCCGGCTGTCGTGGCTTAACCCCATCCAGCAGCCAAGCAACACGGAGCTGCTCGCTCACTCGCCCGCCAGCAGGATAGGGGAGAGAATCAGAAAGGTGAAAGCTAGGAAAATCGTGGCTTGGAATAAAGTTTAATAGGGAAAACAAAAGCCGCACGCACAAGCGAAAAAAACCAAAGATTGAACTCACTGCCTCCCCTGGGCACGGAGATGTTCAGGCATCCCTGGGAGAGCAGGGCCCCATCGCACCTAGCAGTTACTTGGGAGCACAAACACCATCACTCCAAAACTCCCCTTCCTTCTTCTTCCCCCTACTTTATATACTGAGCATGATGTCATATGTTGTGGAATATCTCTTTGGTCAGTTTGCATTACCTGTCCCAGATGTGTCTCCTCCCAACCTCCCATGCACTCCCAATTCCTCACCAGCATGGCGGTATGAACAGCAGAAAAGGCCTTGGCTGTGTGTAAGTGCTGCTCAGCAATAACAAAAACTTCTCTATATTATCATCCCTGTGTTCAGCACAAATCCAAAACACACCAGTCACTATGGAGGAAATTAGCTACTCCCATCAAAACCAGCACACCAACCTAAACCTGCCCTGGCTCAGCTTCAGGCTGTTCCCTCAGGTCCTGACACTGGTAACCAGAGATCAGTGTCTGCCCCTCTGCTTCTTGTAGTGAAGATGTTGAAGACCGCAGTGAGGTCTCCCCTCAGTCTCCTCCAGGCTGAACAAATCAAGTGACCTCAGCCGCTCCTCATATGGCTTCCCCTCCAGACCCTTCACCATCCTGATTGCCTTCCTTTGGCTGCTCTTTAGCAGCTTTATATCTTTTTTATATTGTGGTGCCCCAAACTGCACAGAGCACTCGAGGTGAGGCCGCACCAGAGCAGACTACGGCGTGACAATCACCTCCCTCTGCTCTGCTCTGGCGCTTCCTCACGCCCCGGGCCCTGCAGAGCCCACAGAAGCTCCGTGTGCCCTCCATGTCTCCCCCGGGTCAGAGGGCAAGGTGGAGAGGCAGTGTGCCCTTGCCTGGTGGATCAGTTGCTTTCCTGGGGCTCTGGGGGGGGTGTGAGGGGGTTCTGTAAATACCAGCAGGCTGGATTGAGGACCCTGGGGGGCCATATCTGGCCCACGGGCTGTAGTTTGAGGACCCCTGCTAAGACTGTGAGGGTATAAAAGCCCAAGGGTTCCTTTGTTCTCCTCAGAGGCATCAACTTGAGCTGTTATTACTGCACCAAGATTAAATTATTTTAAGGGTCAAGATGTCTGAGCCTCTTCAGTGGGAAACCTTGGGTTAAACTGGTAAGGAAACCTGGTCTGACTGTGTGAATGTGGGGTGTGTAGCTACAAATGGGCCTTGGTCCCAGCTCAAGTGGTGTGAGAGTGACTGCCAGAGTGGCCCCTGGATGGTTGGAGAGGGAAGTTTCCTTAACAGGGAGAAGCCTAACAGCACACAGTCTATTTTGTATTTCCAAACAGCTAATTCTCCTGAGTTTTTAACTTCTAACATTAGTAGAGATACCTTAAAACAAGAACAGCCTGGACTATTTGGGAATTGGGCCTGCAAGACATTGCTATGAACATCATGATGAGATTGGGTTGTGAGGCAGCCACCATCACCAACAACCAGAGATCGGGAAAGTTGCCATGCCTCTTTTATCAGCTCCTTGTACACAGGCACAATGACACATCGTTCCCTAGTGTGTATTATTTTTAATATTCTTTTAATGATGTCATGTGCAGGCAGTAAAGCTACTTCATAAAAGGTGAGTACTTCCCTTTTTGCATACTATTCCTTCCTTTCCAAGCTCCACAGTTCTCACTGGGGAAACTGGTAGTATTTCTCTACTGCATTTGTTTCCTAATCTGAAACAAAAATCATCAGCACTGAAGAAACATGTCCACGTTGTTTCATTTTGCATGTGAAAACTGAAGTTTGCACCAGCAGTGACCACTGACGAGGCCACTGTCGTGCTCTACAACTCTCAGTGTCTATGAAATTTTGCTTACACCCAGGCTTCTGTCTTTTGCAGGGTGGATTGATAATTTTTTGCTCACTGACAGCCAGCTGAGGTCTGCCTCAAGAGTGCAAAGAAAAAGAGATAGCCTTAAGGAGCAGAATTCATCAGGAATTTCACTGTCATTAAAAATTTCAAGTCTAGCAAAATCCGGTTCCATCAAGAGTGGTAGTCATAACAGCCCAGGAAAGACTGAAACAATTGCTGAGGTGGGAAGGGACCTCTGGAGATCATCTAGTCCTTACCCCCCGGCTCCAAGGGACAACTAGCAGATTGCTCAGGGCTGTGTCCAGTTGGGTTTTGACTGTCTCCAAGGGTGGAGACTCTACAGACTCTCTGAGCAACTGTGCCAGTGTTCAACCAACTTTACAATGAAAAAAGCTTTTTCTTGTGTTTAACTGGAATTCTGTGTCTTTCAGATTGTGCTTGTTGCCTCTCGTCCTTTCACAAGGCACCACGGACAAGAGTCTGCCTCTGTCTTCTTTATCAATCCTCCCCACTCCCACCAGATGTTTATACACATTGGTGAAATCCCTCTGGAGCCTTCTTTTCTCCCAGTTCTTTCTCTCATATGACAGATGCTCTAAGCTTTGTAACAGTGTTGTGGCCCTCTGCTCCTGTTGTTCCAGTATGTCCATGCCTCTCTTGTACCTGACCCAGCACACCCAATGTGGTGTGACTAGTGCTGAGTATAGTGGAAGGAGCACCTCCCGCAAGCCTGTGGGGGTGCTGTTGCCTTCTTTGCTGCAAGGTTTACATTTGCTGGTTCAAGGGGAGCTTGGTGTCCATCACGGTTCCCAGGGCCTGCCTTTACTGAAGAACTGCTTTCTGGACACTTGGCCTTCAGCCTGTCCTGGTGCCTGGGGTTGTTCCTCCCCACAGGCTGGACTTGGCATTTCCTTTTCTTGAACTTCATGAGGTTCCTCTTTGCCCATTTCTTCAGGGTGTCAAGGTCCCTCTGGATGTGCTGGATGGCAGCACAACCATTTAGCCTGTCACCCTCTCCTTCCGGCTTGGTATGACCTGCAGACTTGCTGAATGTGCCCTCTGGCCCATGGCCAAGGTAGTTAATGAAGATTTAAAAAGTATTGGCCCTGGTATTGACCCCTGGGCAAAGCATTTGCTTATGGGTAACTAGTGACAGGACACTCCTAGCAAAGCATGAAGCACCAGGGACGAGCACCAGGAATCTTTTTCTTTTTTTTTTTTTTTTTCTCCCCATTTCTGCCATAGAGAATAAACTCTTTAAGGAAATCAGGAAAGACTGTCAATTTTATTCAGATTCCCTGAGTGTAATCTTGCCTTGTGTTTGAAGATCAGCTCAGTTAAACATACTTTGATGATACTCTGTTTTCTTTTTACCTGCTAATCCCCCCCACCACTCAAAGACGTACATTTAAGGTTGTGCAGCCATTTTCTTGAAAGCTGGCCTACCATACAACCTTTATATGTTTCAACGTCATATCTGTTCTACCAGACGTCCTTGTATGGATAAGGAGAGACAATATTTGATCCCTCACTGGCATGTTTGATGCACATAAGAATGGAGTGACTGAAGTCTGACACTGCAAGTAAAGGACGAAGTGAGAAAAGCTCACCTTACCACTCTTAATATCTTAACTCTTATCTCTGGAACAAGGATGTGCTGCAGCTTCTACACTACTGCTGACCTCAGGAAGCCTCTGCAGCCTCTCCTTCCACAGGAACTATTTTGTGATTTTCTCTGCACCTGTAATTGAGCAGTTGAACAGCTCAGTCAGGAGAATAACAACAGAAATCTACATAATAATTATTATTGTTTCTGGCTACCTTGATTGCACTGAGACAAGGCTTTACAAAGTAATTGTACCGATCAATCCTGGGTAGGTGCAAGGGAAAATCCCTGAGATGGTGTGTGATAAGAACATTAGGGGGCGAATCTGTAATTCTCTTAAGCTAGTAGAATTCTAAGGAGCGCACCATGTTAAAATGCTTGACTTCATGTCTGGTTATACCAGATGGCTTCCATCAAGAGACAGATGTTTTCCCAAGTCTTCCCCTCAAAAAGGACATCAGAATTTAACCACGCCTTTGTATTTGAATATGTAGCATGAACAAAAGCATATGGTGTCGATATCGGCTTCACATAATTGTTGAGTGAAAGCACCGGGGTGGTAGATACAGCCTTGTGGGAAAGCATTTCTTGAAGGGAATCGATTTTTAAAAGTACATGCATTGTAAAAACACAGCTGACTTCCAAAAGGTAAAGGACATAATCTGCAATGTATTAACTTAAGGTGGGAACACGCTTAGCTAAAATTTCTTTTAAAATAAAAGCCATGTACTCTGTGTTCTAGCTTTAAGGAAAATTCAGAATGCATTATATAATGCCTCTTAAAGGTGACTTGGCTGAGTATTTTCCTATGCAGACTGATGCCGTAAGTCTGTCACAGCAAACTTAATCTTCACTAATTCCTGTTCCATAGTAATTTTTGGGAGTGTGTGGAGCACAAGGTGGTCAACCTCCCAAAATCTATAAGCTTAGAGAAATCTGCAAAGAGGCGGGAGCCACAAAACGCACGCTGTATACCTCACCTCTCCCAGGAGAGCTGTGTGGCGGTTTGCAGACAGGACGTGACAGCAGCTCTCCAGTGATCCACAGACCCTGCTCCAGCCTGAAGCCCGGGTGTGCAGCTGCAGTGCAGAGTGTCTGGGCAAAGTCACTCTTGGCTTTCCCTGTGGCTGGGGATTTGAATGAACCAGCCGTGGTGCTAGACAGCCCTGTTGCCAATTATGTGATGTAATGTTATTATGAGAGCTGTTGCTGAACTACTCAGAAGTGATGCAGAAGTTGTCACAGATTGGCCAGTCCCTATAGCAGGGAGTTTATAGCTGTTTATATATAAATTCCTCAGTGCGAGACATCTGTGAGGTGGTATCACATTTAAATATTACAATAAAGTATGGAGACATTGAAAAGGTCTCACAGCTCTCCTGTGCCCAGGCACCTCATTGGCTCCACTGTGATAACCAGTGACAGATTTCAATTGGGGAAGTGAAATAGCCTCATCCTGTTTTTAAGTGTTTTCAGTCGGAAGGGAAGATTTACCTACCTCAAAAACTGACAGGACTTAGTATTGGAAACTATGGAAGCTTTTGCTGTATGTGAGCACCCTGTGGAAAAGAGGTTTGGGTAGCTTCCATTGTGGCAATTCTTTCCTGACTCTAAACTCTTGACTTCTCAGCCAAGCACCTTCTGCTGGAGTTTCTGCTGGTTTTTACAGAAGTAACCCAGGGAATGACTTTAACACACAGAATGCAATAAAATGCATATCGGGGGCTTGATCCCCCTCACACTGAACTATCACAAATGCTGTCAATTGCCTTCCAAAGGAGACAATACAAATTCTTAGCATCACAATAATCAATTAGTAGACAGTTTAAATTGTGCTGTCACCAACTTTTACATTAGCAGGCTCTTTGTGTCTGAAAATGCAATCTTCATGTCCTGTTAACAGAGCATCTTTTTTTCCAGAAAATACCTTTGGCAAATCTCTGTGGTCCTCAGTGGAAATACAGCAGAGACTAATTTAGCTTCTCAATTTTTGTTTTTCTTGGGCAACCTGAAAGAAAAGGATATAAAAAATTTGTGAATGTTAGTGTTACATTTTTCCTGCAGTTCCTTCTCTATGAAAGGGGTTAGTTTTGCACTGGTTGATCTGCGCAGGTGTATTTTCAGCAGTGCAAGTGTACCTGGATGTTTTTCTGTATAGCAGCATAAAGACTGGCTCATGCCACATCAGCTGCACAGGAGATTACCACATGTACATATTCAGGAATGGGGCTGCCTACAGATACATACCCCAGCATAGACACATCCTTTTGGTCTTGCCCTTGAAAACCTTCCAGGTGGTTTTCTTTACTCATAAAGTAAACCAGTATTTATTTTGTTAGGGCTGCTTCCACGGTGCCTTCACAGTCACACCTCACATCTTGAAGCCCACATACTTTTGAAATGCATGACTCGGAAGCATGAATCAACACTTCTCCCTTTCCTTAGCAGGGATGAATACAACTTAACATCCCTTACCTCCTCTGCAGAAGAAGAGTATGTCTAAACATTTTCATTTCAGAAGAGAAGCTGATGACAGTTTCCTGTGCCATCACAACAAAAGTTCTTCAGGTGCCAGACTGGGCCATCAACCAGAGAGGATGGGGAATTTTTATAACTGAGGCGGTTTGTGACTGCAAAAGTTCAGAGTGGTGATTTCCATCTTGTGCTTTGCAGGCTCTTGGGACCGGCGAGTCCATGGATGATGATTAAGAAAGACACTGTGCTGTCTAGTAATCTACAAATGGGAAACTTTTTCCCCCCTTCACCTCCATGGAAAATGTATAGAGATGAAAACCAGCTAACAGCCAAAAAGGCCTGCCATAATGAAATATCTGGTCTTCTTATCAGACTTGTGTGAAAGGTTTATTCAGACCAAAACTTTTAATTTTCATCCTGCTCTTCCCTTTGTGGAAGGCCAAAATTGGGGAAAAAAAGAAAAAAAAAGCTTTTCAAACCAGAACTTTTTGCAGTTCCTGGCAGGTGGCAGGGCTGAAGTGCTCCCTCAGCCTGGGAGGACTTTCTCCACTGTCTTTTTTCAGAAGAGTGTCACAGGGTCATTCATAAGGAGAAACAATGTTGAAAATACTGAGTATGACAAATATTACTTAAACAAGGAAAAAAATATCTACTTAGAGCAATGGGGAAAAAAAACAACACTTAACTGGGAAATAAAAATCGTCTTGTTTCTTCTGCACAAGTTCAGAAGAGGATTGAAGGTAATACCTTCCTCGTTATGGTGGATCAGGAAAAGTTCAGAAAACCAAGCAGGAAGGTAGGGTAGGAAGGAAGAAGCTGTCAGTAGTGATTTTTAATCAGAAACAAAATTCATAGCTCTATGAAGAAGATGAGCAGAATCAAAAGTGATCAATAACAGAGCTGCTGATCGAAGGGACAACAAAAAAAGTCATTTGGTCTGATACCTTGCTGAGGAAAAATGTGCCGGAGGCAGAAGTCATTAACTAGTGAGAACAGGGTGAGACAAGCACCATTTTTTTTTATTCAAAGCAGGGATGAAAACAAATACATCTGAAGCGGAAGGGGGAAGGTGGTACAACCACATAAATGATCAAAGAAGACATACCAAACACTGTTTTAGTGTAAGAGACAGGCATGGTAGCTTCAGAAGCTGATCTTTCAAACCATAAATTACGGCAGTAGCATTAGCTGTAAGCATCTGAACTGGTGAAAGCAGGGTTCCATACACATAACTAAGAAACCTGTAATCATGCATTGAAACATGCAGAAACAATGTGGTTGTCTGCACAGACTGAGAGCTAAATGTTTTTTCCCCTTTTACTTTCTCTGAAAACTTGCTGTATGGATGGTGCTGAGGCTTTTTCTCCCTATTATTTCAGGAATATTTTGTGGGAGAAATATTTTTATATTCTGTTCTCAGGAAGGCAAAATTCAGACTCCCCCTAATCCTGCTGATGGGCAGTTTTAAGACAAAGGAGAGAAACTGTTAGCAATGGTCCATGAAGGAGCCTCAATCAGCATCCTCTCTGCTCCAGGTGCCAGCTTCTTATAGCTTTGGATGCATCACACAGGTGGAGATGCCAGCTCTCGTTGTGCACAGTCCTAGTGTATGGAATTGTTTTCAGGATTAGTCCCCTGATGGAGACAGCAAGAACTAATGAGTGACACTATACTGGGGCACTCCATCACTGGTTTTAGGAGAAATCTATGTTTTGTATTCATCTCAGTTGGACAAAAATGCTTCTGTCTTATTGCAAGTGAATAGGGTATGCACATTTTTGTCAGAGCAAAATCATAGTCTATTGGAAAAACAAGCTTCAGGTGTGATAGCACAAGTCGGAACCATCCTCGTACAGAATTCAATCGTGGTTAAGATCTGGTAAACATTTTACTTTTCAGATGCATACTTTGCACACTATTTGCATGACATCTCCTTTTCTCTCTTTCTCTTGTTGGCTGACTTTGTGCCCTTTTGGCTTGTCCCCCCCCTTTTTTTTTTATTTTTAAGCCTAGTGGTGATTCACAGGAAAAAAATCCATTTAGCCAGTGAGGAGGAATTTATGACCTATTTACAAGTGAACTTCAGTATACTTTTCATAGGTCAAAGTCAAGCCACAAAGCAACCCCGAGACTACCTCTTAAAACTGTGTCAAGTTCCCAGTGACTGCCCAGAGCTCCCCTCCAGCCTGTCTGTGCTTACCTCACCTGGCCTGCTGTGTCATAGGTGCTATTCCACTGCTCATCCAGAATATTTTCCCTTAAAAGAACCTATATTCTTGGGAATGGACTCCGTGTCTTCTGAAAGGTCTCTAGAAGATACTGCAATGCAGGAGGAATAATGAGAAATAATGGCATTGGAAATTCTACTGTGCTTCCTGGGGTAACACCCAGTGTAACTCTTGGTCATTGAGATGTCCCTAGCTCTGCTGCGAAGTCTGCGTTTCTGAGAGGATAACCGTGTATCTATGAGCAGGATAACCTCATGTTTTCCTAACATTCACCACAGGATGGCAGTGCAAGATTTTAATTTTCAGCCCCCGTTTCAATCGTACGTGTATGTGCCTTGTGCGTGTGACAGTGTAGTTAGGCAGAAAATTAAAACCAGTAGTGCTTTCTTTCACTTTGAAAAAAAAAGATGTGCTAGTTTCCTTTCAAATAGAGCTGGACTGTGAAAACACAAAACCAATATGAAAACAATGCTGCTGCTGCACGTGAGGTGCTGCCATAAACGCCACATTTCAGAAATGTACTACAATGTTCCTACATTGACTATGCATTTAATTAATTTACACCTTCCCCCTCAGTATAAAACCTATATTGCAAAGATTTTTTTAGATGATGTATTCTATGTGGCTTTTGAATTCAGGGAGCTTTTCTCCTGATGTTGCATCTTTGGCCTGTGTGCTAAGGCACACTCACTGCTGGTGTGGTCCCAAAGCACATCTTGCTGATAGGGCTGTAAGCAGTTGTCAGAAGGTTTGTTCAGCCTTCCTCCTCTGTCTCCAGTTTCAGCTTCCCATTTTCTTTTTGTGAGGCGACTCAGAAAATTTGGATTGTCTGAAAACGTACGTGACAAAACTGAACAGTTTTTAACCTGATAAGGTACCCACTTTGGCTTGCAGCTTGAGCACCAGCATGGGCAAGAGGAGGCAGCAGGAAGCCTGGGATCATTGCTCTGGCTGCACCTCATGCCTGAGCTGGTTCGTAAGGTGGCAGAGCTTAAGAAAGCTTTCAGTCCTGGGCTCTCCTGGTTGTTGATTCACCCGGCTTGCCATCACAGGTGCTATTTTCTGATTTGGCATTCACAGTGAAATGCTGATGGCATAGTATTCTCCATGACATTTTTGTCAGAATGCAATACAGTAAAGTGTCATCAGGTCTATACTACTGCAAAGTAGTATGCAGGATTTAAACAATTAATCCTGCTTTGCACTGCTGCTGACACACACCCATGCACTCAACTCGTTACTGATGCTTATGTCTGTACTAGTGCAGTGCCCTGACTGCATGGCAAAGTCTCTACAAAGACTAAGTGAGCTCCAGGAGTCTGAACGCTGTATTGTCAAGTGTCATAATTTCACAGCTACTGTGATTATATGAGCACCTTGTTGGTCACTAAAAAACTGTACAGTTCAACAGGACAGTTGACAGCATGAACTCTCTGACTCCAAAACATGATGGAACTCTTAATTCATAAATCCATCATCTTTACGGTAATGCTGAGGATCTGCTTCATGATTTTTAATTTTTGCCAGTTCTTCCCTTCCACATCATCCCAGTGGCTGAGCAAGCAGTGGTGTTATGGTCTTGGTTTGAATGCAGAGAAGTAAATGCTGGACACTGAGCTCTGAACTCCACCACTCCTGTCCTCATCAAGGAGAAACTCTGAGATGCATAACTGACACATGGGTAATGTTCACCTATTTGCTCAGACTGCTGCTGGAGACAGATAGTTTGATAAAAGTTAAAGGGCTCTTTAAGTGGCAGCTATGAGTCAATGATGCCACTTTTTAAAAGCCTATGTACATGTGTTTACTAGTCCCAGTAGTCCACTGACATATAAAGAAAACATACAGTTTCAGCAGTGCTGCTGGAGGTGTGATAAAGGCTCCACATAAATGCAGCAGAGCAGCACTTACTTCTGTTTTCTCCCCTTCTCAATAAAGGGCAGTTTTATGTTTCAGAAGGTTTCTGAGATGACTAATATGATCTGATACAGAACCAGCCTGTATGTATCAGGAATCTACACTGGAAGACTTAATGGAGGAAAAATGCATTTGCCATAGCTAGTAGCACCCAGCAGTCTTAGCCATATCTGAGAGAAGTGCTACTCTTACACTGAGTCTTAGACTTCAGTCTGTATTAGTAACATTTCTGAAATCTGGTATTTTTCTTTGCAGAATAACTTCAGGAGCACATCCATTTTATCTAAAGAAAAGACTTTTTCTTTTTTAAATTTTTTTCAGAACATACCTTTCTCTCTGTCAGTTCTAATGGTATAGTGGGAACTGAAAAGTGGACAGAAATGACTATTTATTATGAGATGTGGCTACATTGTCTAAACTGAACTGAGAAAAAACATCTATGTGTTTACTGAGAACTATACAAAAGCTTTTACTTTCTTTTCCAGATGTGATATAATCTGTATTTTTTTCTTTCTTATATAGAAACAGTAATATATAGTAAATGTGTACATGCAACTGCAGTAACCATTCAAGAACAAACCTTATAGTGCTACAGCTAATATTCTCATGTGTTTCAAGATGCAGTATCCCAAAACAGAGAGACTGCAAGTTCACAACTGCACAGACTCCAAGCATGTCACACAGCCTGTAAGGAATTGAACTTCACCAAACCTCTGTAGCACAGGGATGGTGATGATCTGTATTTCCATCGCAGGCAGTGAGTAGGTCCGGCTGCAGCTGTGGTATGAGCCATGGGCTGGTGTGGTGTGCTGCGGGGTGAGGGAGGAGGTGGGAATTAGGGGCAGAAGGGGAATGGGACAGCATCCCTGTAATCACTAGACTTGTTGTCCTACTAGCCCATTTAAGAGTAGTTATTTTTTCTTCAGGAGAGTTTGCAACATAAAAGAGAGCAGACCAGTAATGT
Organism: Platyrinchus mystaceus; assembly: GCA_035041135.1. NCBI lineage: Eukaryota > Metazoa > Chordata > Aves > Passeriformes > Tyrannidae > Platyrinchus > Platyrinchus mystaceus. The sequence continues at coordinate 57,727,348 of JAWWLV010000088.1, forward strand.
GGAGGGGGCTGCAGCACAGTTATCAGGAGCACTGATACTGTATTGTCTGGCACACATGTTCGTCCATGTGTGTGCGCTTCACAGTGTCTCTCTCCAAGCACTTTCCTTTGGAAGGGGCAATTTGGGGCTGGAGAGGGGAGGGGAAGAGATGGTCAAAACCAGAACCAGAAGTGTGCTAGGGGAAGAGGAATATGAGAAGAAAGAAGGAAAAAGGAGGAGGGCAGGAAACACAGAGGGCATGGAGACTTAAGGTACCAGCTGAGAACCTTCAGTGGTGGGAGAGGTCTTGAAAGAGAAACAGTAGTCAAAGACCAACAGAGCAAGTGGTATTTCTTGTACATGCACAACTGCTCACACATGTGTCAGAACTGACAGAAAATGGATATTAGGAGGAAGGGGACTATCTCACTAGAAAAAGGCAGGGTTAAGAAATCTGTGGCTGTCCTGGTTAAAAGAATCCCCAAAAGCTTTCTGCTCTGCACTCAGTGGAGCTCTTCTGGGAACCCTGAGGCTCTGGAGGTGCTCACAGATGCTCTCTCAGAGCATCTCTCCAAGATGCATCCTTCAGCTGAGCAGCAGGGCAGGTGGCCAGTGGCGAGGCTCTCCATGGCTGCTGGTGAGCAGGCACATCGAGCTGTGCATCTGCAGGAGCCAGGCAGAGCTGAGAATAAACCCCAGATTTCCTGCTCTTCAGCTCTATCCATGAGGCCATTGCTTCCCCACGCACTAATCTGACATTACAGAACGTATGGCAATGCAAAGCCACAAAGAAACTAAATAAAGAGAGTAGTAGGCGTATGACTTGCATGCAATGTTTCCCTTTCACTGCAAATTTCTCGTTTACTGTTATTTTTGCATAGGCTTGTGTGACTAAATTCCCATAAAGTGGTCTCTCACACCTCAGGCAGTTGTTAGAGCAAGAGGCAGTCACTGGACCAATCCATGCCTGAAAATTAGAGAGACAGACCAGGCATCTGAAAAAGACACTGCGGTGTAGGGAGGGATATATGAACCACTCTGGCACACTTCAGTTGTTAGGCAAATGATTAAAACTAAAAGGGAGGAAAAATGAACTGCTTCCCGGGTTGTATATATAAGCTGGACATTTGTGGAGAGTGAGCAGGTGGAGTGGTTATCAACAATAAAAGAGTAATAAAAAGATAAGATCTTTGCATTCCAATTAAAAGAAAAATCATTGCAAGAGGATCAGATGTTTTCCCTGGCAAAGAGGCAAAGAATTTCTCTTAAGGCAAGAGACAAATACCTACCTCTTCCCTTTTATCAAGTGGTAACCCGTAGACCTCTGACAGCAAAAGGCAGAGAACCAGCACAGGGATTTCTATTGCAGATGGGAAAACACTTTTTTTTTCTTTTCTTTTTTTTTTTCTCTCTTTGTTGAAATTTGGAGAAAGATTGGACCAATGAATCAATAGGGTGGAGGGAAACCAGGCAATTAGAGATTAACATCAGGGGAAACTTTTGAGCAAGATGGCTTTTCTGATGGAACTGAGTAAGAAATTAAAGGAACAAATATCAGCTTTGCTTCCCCTTCCTGCCGCCTGCACATTAGCCACATCTTTGCAAAACACACCATGCAGCACGTGCTGCTCCAATGGCAAGGCTCACTTCTGCGAGAAAGTTTTTTCTCACTGAGACTTTCAAAGCTCCAAACAATGAAAAACAAGTATCAGATGAAAAAGATCTAATGAAAAATTTGCAATATTCAGTGATGAGGTAACATGCGTACAAATACTTGAGTCATTGGAACAAAAGTAGGTTTGCCTTTTCTGTGCTGTTTTTTCAAGATTGTTCCAAAGTAGCTAGACTGATGCCTAAGGGTTAAGTACACAATTTACTGAAGACCTTCAGAGGCCACATTCTGGCTTGTCTTCTCTTTGTCAGTGCCAGGCAGGTAGACAGATAATCAGGTAGAAAGTTTGTTTCAGTGATTAACTTTAAGAATCCATTGTGGAGATTGCTGCTTTTTATAAAGTCAAGAAATGCCATTGATTTAACTCCTTGGGAAGCCTGCTACCTCCTTAACCAAGAGGTTAATTGTAGAAATTATTTGAAAAATTGAAGTGCTTAATAATTTACTATCAAGTATAGTTTTAATATCTGATTGTTGCTTGGTTATTTTCAAATCTGTTTTCATCGGAAGACTGAGTTTTTTATTTTGTGCATATGGAGTGTAGACCTGAGAAGCATATCTCTTTATTAGCATGGAAAATGTTGAATGTAACTGCAAAAGCAAATGCCTGAATAAATAAAGAAATATGCCTAAAAATATAAGGAAATACAATATTTCCGCCAGCATATTCAAGCCAAAATAATTTCATTTGAATGTGTCACAGTGGTACCTCTTAGAAAATGTAATGCAGTGACTTGGTTTTCCTTTTCTCTTCTATGAACAAGTTTCCTATCCTGACTTCAGCTCTCACAGTGCTGGGGGAGCCGTGTTCCTGCTGGGGATATCTGTACTGAGCCATAGGAGGTGTGGGCTGATGGGGAAACTTCCTCAGGCAGGTGGAACTTCTGGCCGAAAATGAGATACTGCAGTCAGATTTATAGATCACAGTTTTGAAGTTATCGCTCCTCTGCTGAAAGATGTCAATTTTCCAGTGGGAAATCTATTCTCCAGATTTTCTGAGCAGAACTTATGTTTATCAGTCTCCTAATTCCTAAAGCTCTTCTCCAGCAGTTCCTTTTCTCTGACAATCCACTAATAGCTTCATTCCCTTCCCTATCATTGGCTCATCTTTCTTCTTATCTGCAAGAGTAGATTAGCTGAAACATGTATATCTCTTGTCTCCTTCCAATGGCAATTTGATGCTTTACATTAACCTTAAATTTAAAACATATTGAGGAAAAAGGTAAAAGGCTTCTGTACCTGTAATTTGTTTCAGTATTGGGAACTAAACAGAACTTCATTACATCTCCCACTTTTATGTTTTACATACATTATAGAAGATGTTTTAACAGCATTTGGTAGAACAATTAGCCAGCGAATAGATCTTCCTGGTAAATATTCACAGGCTCAAATCTGCAAGCAGTGGGCTGAATTACTGTCTACACCTACTGTATACTTAGTTAAGTGTGATGTTGTGGAAGTACTTCAGCAAGTTTCTAATTCTTAGTTGATGTGTATATCTATCTATATCTATATATAATCCAGCTGTAGTTCCAGACAGAGATTCCTCATATAGGCACTCAAGTGGTATCTTACACTCATTCCTTGTGGTCGATGAGTATGATGTGGCATCCCTAGTGGCAAGATGACAGTTACTTCCTCATGCCAGGGGAATACCCAGAACAATATTAATAGATGTCAGTTGCAGGAAAATTTTCTGACCCATTGAACCTTTATTTTTTGCAGAGTAGATAGCTGCTATTTATTTAAACATTTTTAATGTCCCATATATTTCAAGATGTATGTGTTTTAAAAAGTGGATTTCCACTACTGCACAGAGTATTTGTCTAAGTAACCTTAGTTAGCAAGTTTAGGAAACACCTAGATCCATCTTAACATAGGCCAACAGGGAGCTTCTAAAGGGTACTTGCTAACCTAGGTATTTTTAATTTACCCTTAACTTAGAGCTCTTAGAGCCTAACTTAGCTTCCTAGCTTAGGTATCTGAATGTGAACCCTCCCTACCACGCAGTTTTGTATCCTTGGTCTCAAACTGGGAGTTGAACTTGGTCTCTTGTATTCTAAGTGACTGGCTAAGTCTACTGGCTAATATGGGATGAATCTCCTGTGAGGGGCACTTCACTTAAGATCAACAATTAAGTATTTATTTGAGAAGGCATTTGAGCTCTGAACTTTGCTGTATTTCCCAACTAATGGGCTAAAAAGGCAGGGTGTCTTCTCTCTCCCTGCTATCTTCCCTCTACTTCAATTTCTAGACCTATGGTAGTTAATAGTTTATATGAAGTGGAACATTTGCAACATTAAAGATGGAAAGAAACAAACCCATTGGTAGCTGT
>JAWWLV010000088.1:57731433-57779991 GCA_035041135.1 Platyrinchus mystaceus
ATGGTAGTTAATAGTTTATATGAAGTGGAACATTTGCAACATTAAAGATGGAAAGAAACAAACCCATTGGTAGCTGTATCACCCCCAAGTTACGTCACTAAGGAGAGATTTGGGGGAAAGTGTTTGAATGCAAGAGCTATTTGGATGCAAGAGCAAGAGTTTGGATCCAACAGAATTTTTTGATTGAGTTGAACTTGATACTTTTTGGGGTTGATCTTTATCTGCCAATGCTCTTATATTATCCTGACTCTTCCCCATATGGTGAATTTTGGGGAAAATGAGAGAGACTGAGACATAAGACTACCTATTAAAAGTATTTTTAAAAGAAATGCAGTTCTGAGGTACATACTGCAACTCTGTTGACTTTATACTGTCTTTGAAAGATATTGCTAAATCCACTTTCTTTAGTTTATTTTAAATGTTATATTCCCCTGGTTATTTCTGTTAACTGTATTTCCCTAATTTTGCTTCTAAAATACTGAATTAAATATTAAAAGGTTAAGGTTTCTTTTTTCTGCTTTCCTCCCCCCACCTCTTCTGGTCTAGCCTAAATGCCATCAGGAGAAAATGCATTCTCAGACTTAACTCAGCCACTAGCTCTAAATATTCTGTACTAAATTAAGTACAGAAACAGATACATGGTACTCTGGAAATATGGCTTTAACCAACAGAATTGTGATAGCTCAGGAAACTGCACTGACAATCAGCAAGAGCTCTATCCTGATGAGTAACGGGGAAGATTTGTCATTGTCTTCTCACACCCAAGTATTTACAGATGAAATCTACTTTCAGAACCAATTAGGCACATATACTTTTGCACATAGACACATTTTCCTAAACAATATGGGAAGGACAAACTTTTGAATTAAAAAAAAAGAGAGAACCTCAGATCAATCATGCTTATTTTCATCTTGCTTTAAACATGCTGTTTCCTTTTTCTCTTTAAATAGTTTTCTATGTGGTTGCTGAAACGTCTTTGTAAGTAAAGCTACAATACTCACACAAGGAAAGTCCCTGGTGGTTTTTAAACACCATTTTTATTGAGATTTTATAATTAAAAAAAGAAAGATCTCATAAGCACCTCAGTCATAGAAACCCTTCATCACCATGAAGACTGTTTAAATTTTATGAAGTGTAACAAAAATGACATCTATGTCACGGGTTAGTCTGTGGAGGTGTCTAAAGTGGTTTGGAAAGGTACACTCTAAAGGAAACATTTTTCTATGCAGAAGAGTTAGGTCTGAAACCATATTCATCAGGAAAGGAGTTTAGCCATGCAGATGAGCATTTAGGTGTGTAACTTGTGTTAATTATTGCACAATTATATAATTCTTGCACAATTATCCCACATACAGCCCCACTAGCGAATTAATTGCTTAGGTGCAAGAAACATAAGCCTGTCTTAGAAATATTTTCCCCTTGTACATCAATTTTCTCTAAATAATGTTCTAATGATTAAAGTTGGCAGTTCTGAAGACTTAGTTTTAGTCCATGCCCAGTACAGTAGGTACAACACAGATTTGACAATCTCTCTATATCACTATCTAGTTTTCTCAAGAATTTCTGGCAGACCCTTGAAAAGAACTTTGAAAAAAACAGAAAAGAGATTTTTCCTATGACATGCATTCACAGTACTCCACCAAACCCTCCATAATATTGGGAAGGGCCTCAAGATGTTGGTGATGGTAGGCAAAGGCTCTGACAGAGCAGACACACACATTAAAGATTATGGTTATGTACCTTTCAAAAGTCTCTAGTGTTCATTTTGTAAATTTAAATACAGGTTCCAGTGGGTGGATGAATTCTTTCAAACCATGTTTCCTTCAAATAGGACAGGAGGTCGGATTTTCTGAACTATGCCAGTTGTCACTTTTTACTGTACAAATCTCAGCCTGATTCACAGGTGGTAACTATGGATTACTTTTACAATCAGGAAGCAGAAGGTAAATATGGTACTGGAGCATGTCCAGGGAAGAACAATGGAGCTAGAGAACGGCCTGGAGCACAAGTCTGATGAGGAGTGGCTGAGGGAGCTGTCCTTATTTATCCTGGAGAAAAGGAGGCTCAGGGGGGACCTTATTGCTCTCCACAACTGCCTGAAAGGAGGTTGTAGCCGGGTGAGGTGTGGTCTCTTTACCAAGTAACAAGCAATAGGACAAGAGGAAATAACCTCAAGTTGTGCCAGGGGAGGTTTAGATTGGATATTAGGAAAAATACTTCACTGAAAGATTTGTCAAGCACTGCAACAGGCTTCCCAGGAAAGTGGTGGAATCACTGTCCCTTGAACTGTTTGAAAAATGTGCAGGTGCAGTGCTTAGGGATGTGGTTTAGTGGGGTACCTGGCTGTGCTGGCCTAATGTTTGGACTCAATGGTCTTAGAATTCTTTTCTAGCCTAAATCATTCCATGACTGTATGAATTCCAGAACTGTGTGAACAAAAGACATTGAGTCTTTTGTATTTCTTTGTTACCACAACACAGTTTAGCACAGAAAATCTAATGACTGAGATAACTTTGAGACCCAACTTTCAATAGAGGTAAAACCATATCTATTAGGTATCTTTTGATGAGTATGAGATATCCATGACCTGACTGCATCAATTAGCCAGGCTGTTCAGGATCAGTTCCTCTCTGTAGTGTTCTGCCACCTGCTCAGTACCCGGCAGTAGGGGTCAAGCAGTTGAAGTAAACCAGAAGAATCTGAGGAACGAATGGCTTAAGGAGTAGCACGTCTAAAGGCTGACACCTCTATGATGGCACCTGTCCTGTTGCAACTGGGTTGATGGAGGGGTTCCAAACAACTGTCTTTGTCTTGCTTTCCCTATCTACCCATTGAATACAGGAACAAGTTTAATGTATGGTCAGAAACTACTACTTAAACCTGAAAATGTTGGAGATGAGGCCTTCACATCTCATCACAGGAGTTCACATCTAGCATTACTGTAAATCACAGTATCTTGGAATCACAGAATGGTTTGGGTTGGAAGGGGCCTTAGATATCATCTAGTTCCAACCCCCCACCATGATCAGGGATGCCATTCACCAGGTCAGGTTGCCCAATGACCCATCAAACCTGGCCTTGAACACTTCCAGGGATGGGACATCCACAACTTCTCCAGGCAATCTGTAGGCTGCTGTAGTGTCCTGCACATGGGGCTGCCATACAGAGCGTGGGTGGTGCTGAGCGTGGCAGGATGACAGCATGCAGCACACCGGCTGTGAATCAGCAATGCTGCACTGCTTCAAAAGCTGCGCAAAGTACTTGCCTCTAATAGAGTTGACAGCAAACGCAGCTCAGAACCATTGTAGCATGCAAAACTGAAAACAACATCAGGCAAATCTGTGGTGTTGCCTGTTGACCTGCCCCTTACTGTGGTGATTAAGATCAGACGAGTAGAAAGATGAGACAGCACTGAGTTGTTGTCACCCTCAGGAGTATCTGAAGCCATGCAGTTGATTTCTAGTGATTTTTAACTGTGCTTTTTCCACATACATGTGCAAGCAGCTTGGATTCCTTTCTTCTTCTGTATGAACTATTTGGAGTTAGGGACCAAGGGTATTTAAGTGTGTGTAGGGTTGCCAAATGCCTACTTTAAGCGTATTCAGATACTCTGGAAAGGTTTTATCTGCCTAGAAAGACAGGATAAATTTATGATCATTCTGCTTACTGGACCAGGCTACTTTTTTCCTTTAAACTCTTGGTTTTAATTATATTTGAGCTAAGCACTCAGAAGCCTTAAGGCATGAATCCCTTCTTTACTAACTTATAATTAGCCCTGATTGTTCCTTTTTGTGTCTGTTATGAGCAGGAAGCACAGAAGCTCAGAACATGTATCGTTATGCGATGACTATTCAGCGTCTTTCCAACGCTGAAAAAGCACAGTCTCCTCATAGGAGAGCTGATTCAAATGTATAGTGTTATGCCACCAGAGGAAGTACTCTTACTTATTATTAAAAGGCAGCAATGAGGCTGTCTAGGTATTAATTTCATATTCCCCATGCACATTACCAAGTGCTCGCCTCTGCTTGCGAAAAAGGTAGTGAGTCACCTTCCAAACCTTCCTCTTCCTGTCACTTAGGCCCTGTGCTACATCGTTCTCAGTTCGACAAGAAAAAAATCACCAGGCAAAGCTGACTTTCAGCAGTGACTTCTCAGGCTTCTTTTACAATGAGGCTGTGAAATGAAATCATAGTGTTTTGTTTTCTCGAGTTTCCTTCAGTCCATTCTCAGTGGCCTCCTTCAGTGTGCAAATTAAGCCTGGCTCTTGTGGTTCAGCCTGTTTTCAGCATGGCTGTAGTTAGCAGTTGGCTGAACACCCAGCACTGTCACTTTGTTTCATAGCTTTGCCACCAGCAAATGACAATTATAAACCAGTTTTTTTAGCTTGTTCCCCAGGTGCCTGCCTGAGACTCGAAATCTAGTATTTGAATCAGTAAGATTTTTTTTTTTCTAAATTAGCATCCCTAAAAAAAACCCCGAACAACAAAACCATGGCCACAAAACACAAAGTTTCTGAGCTTTGATGTCCGAGCTCACATGGTCTGGTCAAGGAGAGCACTCTGTTAGGACACAGATGTGAGCTGAACAATCAACATATGGCAGCAACAAGAGGTGCCTATTACTTCACGTGCATTAGACAGAGTCTTCATGACAAATGAATCTCCTAAAACATTTCTAGGCACTGGCAAATTTTACAGTTAATAGATTTTTGAAGGGTAAATGGAACAAGTATCATCATATCATGTGGCCTCTAAGCACAGTTTTCACCTATCCTTAGTGTCGGGCCCTATCACTGAAGCTGAACTTGAGTACTGGTTCAGAGTGCTAAGACTTTGTCTGTAGCACATAGAGATCTCCAGACATCTGCAGAGGAGCCACTCCACTGCTGCCTTTGTCCCATCTCAACATTAAAGCACAGTTCCAAACCTAAACTTCTCCCATATATAAGTAGCCCTTGGACTGGGACAGGGATTTCAGCTGGGTATATGCTAACCATACGCTAACCTGGCTTCACAAAGCAAAGACCCTTTTTATCATGCAGTGTAACTGTATCTGCATCACCAATGAAGATATAAGGAAATCCGTCCTGTCTGCTTCCCTGGTTTGTTACTGCTCCTTATCTGAGTATCATCACTGGCAATATGAGGACTCTGTGTCTGCTTCAGTACAAAAGAGAAAACCACCAGGGCCGAACAAGATCATACCATTAATAATCTCCAGACAGTGCTTTCCAGTGACATGACTCACCTGCTGGATCATCAAAGTTACCTGAAGAGGGAGGTTAGATTAAAAGAATAAAATAAAAATATAAGCAAAGAATCATCAGCATTAGGAGATTTGTTAAATTGTGATTGTGGAATTAATGAAAGCATTCATTTCCTGAACTGATGAAAGAAGGGACACACAGAAGACTGCCTGTCTCTTCTCCTCTATGTAATCTCTTCTGCACAGAGGACTCTTCCTCTCTTTATCTGTGGTATCTGTGGGGGCTGGGAAGGCGAAATGTTCAACTTGCTCTTCCTTTAAGTCCCAGTAGAGCTAGATAAGAGATTTTGTAAAGAAAAAAAAAGAAAGCAAAGCCCACAGCACATTTAAGCACTCTCCAATAGAGATGCCTGTTCTAGAGTGTTAAATCTCATGTTTCTTCTCTGCAGCTTCTTTACGCACAGAATGGGCACACACTATGCTCCCGTTTGAGCTTCTCCATTCTTTTTGCTGTCCTCTGACACAGGGTAACACCAGGGCTTTACTCCTGGGCCTGTCTCACAAACTGACTTGCTCCTCTTCTACTTCTCTCATAATCAGCAAACGAATTGCCTTCTCCTCTTCTTTGTCTTCCTGGTGTTACTCCGATATTCTTGATTTTGCTGTTCCAGACATTTCACTTAAAAGAGTGTAATTTCATAGTGGATGAGGATAGCAGTGCTCTTTAATATGTCTTTCTGGGTGTCTTTGCACTGAAAAAGTGAATCTTATTTGCGAGTGTTGGTGTAAGAAACATGAATGCAATTTCCTGAAGTTTTGTATGAGACGTGTGGGAGCAACAACATACCTTTCATATCCTGCCAATTTGATTTCATAAGGTCTCAGAGAATGTCAACCCTAGGGACAGTTGATAGCCAACTTGTTATTTTGTATAGCTGATAGTTGTTATGTGACATTTACATGAGGAAGCCTTACTGTATGTATACAGCATATATATATATATATACTGTGTATGTGTGTGCCTTTCCCTATGCCATGGCCTAAATCCTTCATAAATTAATTACTTCTCATTTAGAGGGCCTTATAAGTTTAACCAGTACTCTTCCCCTTCACTCTATATCAGAAAACAAAAATTACTGGGTGCTAGGCAGGAAATGCAGTTGCTAGCATGCTTGGAAGGATTGACAAAGTTAGATTAAAAGTAGTAGGTGCTATTTAATACATGTCCCATTGCCCTTTCCCCAGATCCTCAATGCTTTATCATTAATAAATTTTTATAGCATCCTTGTTAGGCAGGTGGGGAGACAAACATTATTATCCTTATATTGCAGAATGAATGAAGTGAGTCAGACAGGTCTCTGAGGATATGTCTCTACTAATCATCCTATTAGTATAGACATGGAATAATTAGTATACAATAATTCTATATTAATATAAAATGATAATAAAATTATAATAAAATGGGCTGTTGTCAATTCCTTGACACTGACATGACTGGTGCAACATATTTTGCGTCCATACGATTGTGAAACATTTCAGCCAAAACAAAGGTGGCCACTTTCAAATTGCCTACCAGGAATGATTCTTAGTCTGTGTTTATATCAAAAAAACATGCCTGCAAGTTGCCTAGAAGAATGCTAGCTGACTCGAGTCAAAATGTGCCACAGATAGTTTCATGGCATGCCCTGGCCCATAGTTCATGAGTACAAACGTAACCAAAGGATCTTACCTAGTGCCATGCAACAGCTATATCACTGTGCTTAATTTTAGCATCGCCTTTTGCTTCTGTGAAATCTGATTTTTGCTTCTGACTCTGTTCCTCTCCTCTTCCAGTCTGGCTAGGGCGTGTTGCCACTGGGAGGCCAATCTCTAGAGTAAACAAGCATGTTTCTTTCCTTCAGGCTCTCTTCTAACAAGGCAAAGAGCCTTGGCAGTAATTTGGCATTTTGCAGATGTTTCTACCAACATTTAAGTTATGATTTACTGGAGTTCGTATTTAAGGACTGGATTCTGCCACCTATATAGTCTTGAAACAGCACCTGTGTGGAATCCTCTGTTGAAAGCAATAAGACAAGATACTGCTTATTGTTAGAAAGGATAGGAGATTGTGGCCATAAAGTGTTATGTAATAGAGGAAAATAAAACCACAGAAAAAGTTCAATACAAAGTGACACACAAAACCTCTGCCATTGTCTCTGCCAAAGTCTCAATTTTGAGCAACTGGAAACTGGTATAGCTCTGTATTGAATGTGTAGAAATCCTACAACACTGTATTATAAGGGAGCTACATATCCTTCATTACACAAAGTGTGTGCATTGTGGGCCAAATTAGTCTCTGGCTGAGATCTATCCAATACATTAAAATCCCTAGGTTTATTAATTAGTCCCAGAGCTGAATATTTTTCCACCATTCTGTCTACCACTGTTGAAGCAGCAAGATTTTCATTAATTTTCATGCAACACAGCAAATTACTTCCTAGAATTTAAATCCTCATTTATCTTGTAAAAATCAGGGGTCTTTGATGATTATGGGAGTGAAGCCAACCTTAGTGGGACATTATATCCTAAAAAAGCTGCATGTAACTTGAAGTTCACCTTTCTATATACAACTCATCTACTACTGTGGGCAACATACAAGTCTGTTAGAGTGGACTTAATATATTATTTTCTGAGTGTCTATTCAAACTGGCTGGAACCATAGCAGCAATCTGCCATTGAGACCCAAACAAAATCTCTGTGCACCCATCTTGCAGGCAGGAGAGATGAAACAGAACATTCACTCGCTGCCCAGGGTAAGAATCAGAATTCCTGCAACGGTGGGTCGAAAAGTAAGGGGAAGTGACCGTAGGTACATACAGGCAGTCAGGGCAAACTCCTAACAGTCGTAGAAAAATGAAATGCTATTTGTTCCATCCTCAGAATGTTTAACATCAAATCACTTCAGTGGCACTAAACAGCCATCACTCACATATGCTGCAGTTCAAAAGGTGTGTATGCATTTTAATTTCCATCCCACAATTTGTGATCTACCTGGAATAACAAAAAATTCTTCTAAATGGAACTTGCTATGCTTCTTCACAGTCTTGTCACCTCAAGATTAGCCTCCTGTAATATGCTTTTCTTTAGGCTATTGCTGGAGATCATTCAGAGCCTGAAGCAAGTCAGGCATGCAGCAGTCACACATTAATCAGATCTTAAATTGGCAGCATGTCACACCAGCACTCTTTGAGCTGCCTTGGCTGCCAGCAGGATTCAAGGTATTGGTGCTGACCTTTAAAACTCTGGATGCAGGCTCTCTTCTCAAAGCACGCTACTAGAGGGTCATCAGCAGAGGGATTTGGGAGGCAGCTCAGCTGATAGCAAGGACTGCCAGTGGGGCACGGTTTGCCAAAGCCACCTTGGCTCAGCACCTTGGCTCACTGCACTAAACTGCCAGACATGTTTGAGCTCGGGTTTTGGTTTTGGTTTTTTTTTTTTTTTTTTTTTTAAGACTTTGGAGGAAAGATGATCTGAGGGATGGACTGTCTTTTCTCTTTTGTGAGCTGATTCCAAAGCTGAGTAAGGGTGTACCTGGTTTCACCATGCCTTATAAAATAACCCTGATATAGATTAATATGCACCTGCAGTTAGCACCTGAGATGCAGGCTTACTGTATTTGCTGGCTTGACATACCCATCTAACCGGAACCTCTGTTTTACCTTACAAAGTACTAAAGAGCAAATCTAATTACTGTGCTTCAATGAGAAATGTCTGTATCACGTCAATGGGACACAAGAGACAAGCTTGTTCCAAACCTGGCCTGTGGAAAAACAGGACCTAAGCTAGTTAACGTAAAGTCCAGTTATAGCACAGTGTTTTCTCCTGGGTGCTAGAAACAGCTGAACATTCAAGCATCTGTATGTTGGCAGTAAATGAATTGTGTAAGTGACCCTGGCTATAACACTGGATTTTACCATCCACAATACTAATAGAAAATGCACTGATGCATATTACTGAAGGAGGGTCCTGAATATGAAGTAGCGATAGAGTTAGAAACAGTCCTCAGGCCATTGTAAGAGGCAGGAACTGATAGCAATAATGGAGCTTTCTGCTCCCTGAAAGGGGCTTCTCTTCAGTGACAAGTGAAGTGCAGTGGCAGTCGCATGCTGAAGCATGCATAGGGACTGAGTTATGGTGATGCAGCTGTAGCAAAATCTCATTTGTAATGAAGCAGAATTGAAGTGTGAAATTATTTCATAAGATGTTTGGTTGGTTTAGAGAAGATGGTACCCATAATCTCAGGCTGCCTTTTGAGAAGGCTCAAAAAGCATGCAACTCTTGTTCTGCCCTAAGCAACAATCGTGTCTGTAAAAAAAAAAAATCATGGATTCTCTCTACAGGGGAATCACCACTGTTCTTTGCAGTGCTCTCAGGTTTCATGAAGGTGCTATAATTTGATAACGTTTGTGCCTCTTACACATTCATATGTTAAAGACAAAATTTAAAACACCAGAATGTGTTAATAATTTTAAAAATTTGTGATCAATAAATAGTTGTTTATTCCCACATGAGCGTGCACTCAGAAAGCTATTTTTTTAGAGAGAGCAGATAATAATAATATTTGAAAATAAAGCCACACAGAGGTAGTTTTACCAATGACTACTTACTCTAAGAAGTTATGTCATTCTAAGCAAATTGATGACAGTGACACTGGTGCCCAGCACATCTCCTACTACTTTGCTATATTGATCTACTTGAATATTTTTCCACATTATACATACCCAGCCTTAAAGACCGCTTGTAAATGGCCTCTCTGTTCCAGAAAATAGTAAGCAAATATCACTGACTGCACCCCCTGGTCCTTAGTGCTCATCCAAATAGCTCTCTCATTCACAGTTATCACTATGTCAAAAGTAAAAGATCCATTGCTACGGCTTTTATTCTTATCTGGTTGCCCTATGGGATTACCCAAGTAGGTAAGGAATGCAGCAGCAAGTCCAAAATCTAGTGCTTTCTGGTACAAAAGATTTTAAAAAGTGGAGGAAAAAAACCCAGAATTCTGTGTGACCTCTCCTTCTAACACCACTGGGAACCGAGAGCACTCTGTGCCTTTGCAGGATTAGATCCCATGATGGAACGTGCTTCTGCAGTAAGAGGAACTTCATGAGAATCTCTCACCTACACATCTCAAACCTGATCAAGAGGAAAACACATCTGTCAAACAGTACAGTGTTTTGCTGAAAACAGAGCACGGTTCTCTGTTTGCAGACAGAATCAATGCTCAACTGTGGCCAAAATTGTGAAATTTCTCAGTTCTAGACTGCAGCCTAATTTTTTACAGAGATGTTTCCCTATTTTTGTAGCTATGGAAACAGCCTTTTGTTTCTTTAGAAATAAGCCAAGAATTAGGGGCCAGGCCACAAAATATTTTGTTTTATTACAAAACCACCAAAACGTGATTTCTCACCAGTTTAACTGGCAGAGAGAATATTTCACACAGCAGTACCATGTACTGATGCTCTCTTGGGGAAGCTGAGCAGCCATAACTTTGGCTAAGAGTTAGGACTATTTTTGGAAGCTTCTAAAGTATCCAGGGAAAGTACTTTTCACTTTTATTCATATAAACAGTATCTCTATTTATTAAAAAGTGAGAAATGGCTTTTCTTCAACTTCAAACGGCCTTGACAATAAAATTCTGCTTATATCAAGGTCTTGGGAGACACATGAAGCCTTGTGACAAATGGGGTGTTTGGATGATGAAGAGATGACTTGAAGACTCAGGAAGAGACGCTTCAGACTCCTGCCCCTGGAGCACAGTGAAATAAAGGTGAGTGCACTTAGATCCCAGCTCTGTGTCGCATACCCGTTTAATCTCTCACATGCCTGCATGGGGATGGACTATGATAAACTATACAGTCTTTTCCATCTTAAATTACTAAAAGGCTAAGTAAGTCATTCCTGCTGTGAAAAGAAGAAAAAAACCCTATGTAAATGTTTAGGTTCCTAAGTACAGGCTTAAATCTTATTGAAGTCCATAGAATTTAAAGTGCTTAAGTGTTTTGCTGAATAGGGATATGTTGCTGAATCATGGCCAAGAGTTCTTAAGCTGATGTACTGTTACCCATGAAATTACTAATATGCTCAATATCAACCCTGTACTTAAATGCATTGTTGAAGGGGAATAGACGTTTTCAGGGCTTCTGATTCATTCTCTGCAAGAGCATCTGGTTGAATCTGGGATTCAGAATAAAGTCAGTGAGTAAAAATATTAGAAAATATAAAGCCTAACCAGAGCAGGAAATCGTGGGATGAGACAGGGCAAGACTTCTGGACAACTGTGCTGCTATTGAAAACTTTAATGTTCAGTACACTCTGCTGGGGTGTTACCTCTCATTCTGAAATTTGCTTTCCGTTGAACAGAAAACAAGATTCAGAATTTTACTGGAAATGTACTATCTTCATTGATATAAACTGTCTCATTTCCATCCCTTTGTGTCCATCACCTAAGGTTATGCCCAATTGTTTCCAGCAGCATAAGGCTAAAGCTCATAGTATGAACAGGAAATGAAGTAGATTAACACAGTTTGTCACTGCATAATAATTTCCAGTACCCTTTTCTAACTCTCTTTTTCTGTCTTCCACTACTTCTGCAATAAACTCTGATCCACCAGTGTGTTAAACCTGCAACATACTCTTGCAGCTCTTGCTGCAAGCTATGCATCAGTGTATCTGTTTGCAGTTAGGCATATATACACTGAGAAGATTTACTGGTTAGGGCTGGGGTGATCAGCAGTGAAGAGATTAAACCAAATTTTTTGAAGAAAACGTCAATGAGGCTTTACACATCAAAGATGGTCTTCAACACTTTGTCTCTCAACTTCAAGGAATGACCTGGTTTGAGGTCAAACATTGCGACCTGGGGCTGTTCAAAAGCTGTTCAAATGAAAACCCACAATGAGGTGTTGTGTTTGTCACTCCTTATCAAAAGCACCAGTCCCAGCTGTGTGGCAGTACATTTTCCCATTCTGTCAGGTTATTCTTTGCCCTCAGTTTCTCTCCCTTTTGGCTTCTATGACTTCCTGGAGGTCAGACCTCACAAAAAAATTGTTAGGAGTTGATTTCTGAATCCAGGCCATTGAAAGAGCAAACTCACAAGGTAAAGCATTAACAAAATAGCATGCATTAGATGTGCTGGGGTGTGTTGCTGACACCAGCCACCCCTCTCCCACCAAGCACCACCATCACCAGGGTCCCCACTCACCCCCCAGCCTGCAGCAGCCACTGCATCTGTGCCCAGCTCCGTGCCAAGATGTGCTTTTGAAAAAGAGCAATGGGAAAAATGCTGCACTTCGAATGACTGCAAGCCATTGTCCGCTGAGTGGAAACAAGAGGCTCCATCCAATCCCTCTTTTCATTGCGCGCTTCTCTGCGCTGGAGCACTTTTTGTTACTCTTTCAGTATCTTTCCTTTGCCAACAAATAACAGGCATTAAGGATAGAAAAACAATAAAATTACATGAGGAGAGAGCAACAATCAGTACACAAAGATAAACATCAGCAATAAACACTCACAGCTGCCAGCTCTACAACATATATAAATGACAGAGGGATGCGGGTGAGGGAAGGGAACAGAACTGGTGCGTGCAGATCCAGGAAGGGTTGGTGTAAAGGCTCCTGGCAGGAGCTTGGGGAAGCCCATGTGGTTCAAGAATGCTGGAACTAGAAATAGTTTAGGCAGGAGAGCGGACTATGTCCAAATGCCACATCACTGTGTGTCCCTTTGGCTTCTTGGAGTTGAAAATTGAGCTGTAGGATTAATGTGGTGTGTCAAACATCCAGGAAGATTTTTTTTTCTCTCTGATATTGAGGTCTAGTCTACAAATATAATAAAATGCTTTACGTTTATGGGGAAAGGGGAGCTTTGCTAAGTACTTGCTAGAGGTATTTTTCACTGTCTAGTATTCACTTCTATGTGGCAGGTCTTAGCTTTGTCATTCTCCCACTTTCAATACTGCCCAGCCCAAATCTCAAGTTGCTATTATTTTGAGAAGGAAAATTTTCAAACCAGTTAAAAGAACAACACTTCTTGCAACAGATTGACTGGAGGAAAAAAAAACTTGCTGTTTGGTGCTGGTTTGAGATCTGGGAGGTAGTCCAGCAGAAGAGGAATGCGATGGACTGAATGTAGGTGAAGTGGTGAGGAGCACATGCAGAATTCAGGTTGCCCACTACTATTTTGCAACAGCAAAGACTGTTTTGGAATGATTAATTTATTAAAGGGATTAAGGGAAGTAGCTACTACAGTTAGGAGTGACTTGATTTGGTGTCCAAGTATTTCCTGTCCAGGCAGAAACAGGCCCAATGCCAGTGGAGAGGCACTATTGCTGAACAGACCAGGTGTGTTGAACTGTGAGGATCACCACAGATGGTGTGGGGCAGACATGGAGATCCTGTTGCCCTCAAACACTCCAAATAGATAAGTCCTATTTTCCCAGCATCTGGAAACTGAGAGGAAAAGCTGAACCATCACCCATGTGGCATAGGGTTTGTCATGTGCAGATTTTAGGTGCAACTTCCATGGAACAACAGGAGGATTTCATCTGATTCAAGGAATCACGTGCTGTGGAAAAGCACTAAGCTTGTCCAAGTCAGAGCAGACCTTTAGCTCAGATTGTTGCTTTGATAAAGTGGGATGGATGCAAACTGCAGAGCAAAACCTGCCATGTACTTTAAAGGAATACTAGTATGAAATGGAAAAAGTAACTTCTGATGACATTCAAGGTCTGTCATAATGGGGAAATATTTTCACCTTTGATCAAATAGAAATAGTGCTTTTCAGTGCTTGAGACAGATACAACTAAGCTTGCATAGCAGCAAACTGGAGAGCAGTTTTAAAATACTTCAAAGAAATTATCTCTCTTGGCTGTAGAGCTCCTTTAAATGTATTTCTTTATCTCTGAAATGAGGCTTTTATCCATTTTTTTCCCAAGCTGGTAGGTCAGAGACTTTTCTAGGTTTACAAAACAGATTTGTGGCAAAGATGAAACAGTATCCCAGTTCACTGATCTCCAGGTCTAAACCACCTTTCCTATTCACTCTTTGGGGACATTACAGCCTCTGAGCTAGTGCATTTTGCCAATTTTTCTCTGACATTAGGTTAAGCATGGAGGGAAAAAACCAGAAGTTACTTCATATATTGATTTGTCTTTATAAACTGGAAGTTGTTTCACTCAATTCTTCAGAGTGCCTATTGGTTGTCTGGTGTTTTTTTTTTTAGCCTGTTGACAAGACTTTTCAGTTGATCCAGTGTCTTAGTTTTAGCAGAAGGCAGTGGCAAAAGCAATACTGATATTAAATGGATTGTTATAGACTGCAGGATGCAGGCCTATTCCTGCATGAAAAACTGCCAGTCACTTCATCTCTCTGTGGATATCTGGTATAGCATAGCAACATCTGAGCTAGCTTTAAATTAGCCAAGTGTGACAGCATTGGCACTTAACTGCAGCAGCACAAGTCTCAGCACCAGCTGGGAAGCTTATGTTTGGTATTGAATGGAGCCTGCTATACATGTGGTGAAAGGAACCTAAAATTAATATCTCCATGCTGTAAAACACTGTCCTTAAAAGCTCATTATACTTAGTACTGCTGGATAAAACTGGATGCAGGTCACATGCACTTCCTTTTTGAATCTGGAAATGGAGAAGTTAGTACAGTGAAAAACTGGCTAAGAAACTGATGGTCCGATGCTTCAGATAGCCAGCACACTCCACCTTACCCTTCCTTTCAGGTCATAATTGGTATGAGACTCTAGGACAAGCCATTGCTGAGTAATGTACACATGAGGATGTTGGAAATACTCAGCACTGCCTCATCATTTGCTGGGCACCCATGTTGAGCATTGTTCTGTTTAACCATATAGAGCCCAGCCTAGAGTACTTTATTGTCAGGCATCAGGAATGACCCACACACAAGGAATCTCATTAAACTTTCGAAACATCAGATTAACATTCAGTTTGATGCTCCTTGTATTTTGCAGTTTGTCTTCTTTAGAGAGAGGCAAAATGCCCATAAGTAGGCTTAGTCAACCTTCAAGCATCATGAGAAACCAAGACCAGTTTTACCAACCACACAAGAAGAAAGACCAACAGTAGCCCATGTTGGGCTGCTCACACTCTCTAGTATGTAAATTTATGACATATTAGGATGATCTGTGAAACTTAAGCTTGGCCAGTTGTCAATAGACCATCTGTAAACGAGTTACGATAGTTCCAATTTTCCCAAGTGAACTTTTTAATAAATGCTTCCTCCTCCCAGTGAAATAAGTAAATAAACAAACTGAGCTTACAATAGACATCTTTTAGAAACAGACAGTAAAAGAGAATTACATTTTTGTCAGATACACCCTTTGCCACTGGGAAAAAAGGCAGAATCTCTCTTATTCACTCTCTCTCTGCCAAAATGTCCTGTTTAAATGCTGCTGAGATGCATGATTTAACAAAGTTGTTTTATCCCCATCAGAGAAAACTCTTATCTGTACTGGAGGTCATAACAACTCCTTGAAAAGAAAATAGACACGATGTTAAGCTGTGAGAAAACACATCTCATAATTTTTTACTAGCTCATCAAGATAGTTTAATACTGAAGTGATAATGAAATGACCTCATAACTCTTTGCTCTTGGGTTATGACAGGCCAGTCAAGAAAATTAAATAGTTCTACTATCACATGGGAAACAATTCCTGCTTTATACTAACTGGAAAGAAACACTATTATTAAGTGTTCAAAAAAGCTGCAGTTCTACAGCAAGGAGCATATCTCCAGCCATAATGCTTTCCAGCAGACGACACGGCCTTGGTGAGTCCCTCTTTCAGGCCTTCTAGGTGGTCTTTCCTTCAGACCTAATGATAGGCCTGTCAGAGTGATTTATGGCACTTGTCCATGCCTCTGTGTTTTTTGCTCCTCGGCTTTGGGTCAGCTCTGGTCTCCAGCACTCTGTGGTTGTTCTTAACACATATTCAGTAATTGCACAGACCGAGACTTTGTTTTTCTACATTTGTGTTTTCTTTCATTCCGCCTGCCTTAGAGTTTTCAATAACACTCATCACCACAGGATTCTACTTCTATATTTCATCCATCAGTAAAACTTAAGTTAATCTGCTGCCACTAACAGCCCTCTCTGCTGGTTCATATTTACACACATGGACACAAACTCATTGCATTACTGCGAGTTCCGGATCCTTGTGGTCCACACCCCATGCTTGATTGACATCCTATTAAAATCAGTAGGAAGTTTACCATAAATGTTAACAAGAATTTTAATAAGCCCACTTTACCTCATGTGGGGGTGGACTGAATTCTTCTATATGGTGCACAGACAGAAATAATATAGTACATAAACCCACTTCCATGCTGCTCCGTGCATGCAGTTGCACTAACACAAAGAGCTGGTTACCAGTTTCTGAGAGAAAAACACCCTGAGCAGGGCTGTGCCAGGAAGAAACTCTCTGCTCCACATTCCTGGGGCACTTTGGTCACCTCATAGTGTCAGCAAAATTATTTCAGGACTTGGGTTGCACACCCCTCCAGAATGTGGGAGCAGCAGCAAGTAAAACGCGTGACAGAGCCCATAGCTTGAGACTCCTTCAGATGACGATCTTCCCTTATACTTGGCTCGCTAATAATAAGTCACACATCATTTGCTGCATAGAAGCCAAACAGGGCACCTCCCATTCTTTTTTATTTAGCAACTATATCTGAACAGTGCTGCTTTATCTGATCATAGCTCTAACAACCAAAACATCTCTGAGACAGATACTTTTTACAGGATCAGAAAAGTATTGGAGGTCTACATAGGGTGATCTAAAGCATTTCCATTGAAAAATATATAAAATTCTGTATTTCAGTGAAGGAACAGGCAGATAAAAGGAATTCAGGCTACTGTGTTAGTTTTAATTAAATGGAAGGAAGAAAGAGCTGTTGTACGGGTTTTACAGACAGAATAAAACACTACAGCTTTTCTGTAAGTAAAAATTCATCTCAGGTGAATGTGAGTTTTGCCCTAACTGCAGAATCAAGCCCATATTTGCATTTCTTTGCATGCCCGAGCCTATATTTCATGATTAAATAAAATTCCACTGAATGGGAGCTCTCTCCAATCCTCAGTGGTTTCCCAAAGTGTCATTTCTCCCCATCATTTTAGAAGAATATTCATTTTGGAAAGCAGAAGCCATGAAAAGAAGTAAACAAACAAACAATTAAAATAGATGGGAGTATAATGGTCGTGGTGTTTTATCCAAGATGTTTCACCACCATCTGGGAGTCATGGTCTGCAAGAAATGACATTGAAGTAGCCAGTGGAGAACAAAGTGCAACTCAGAACAAATTATGAGCTAAAATTTCCAGTAAGTGTTTATGATTTGTTTCATATTTTAACTTGGGTTGTAGGAGAGATGGCAGGAAGTTTAGTTAATTTGCAACAGGAGAAAATAGTTTATCAGTAAAGAACCTAGAAGATAGTGCATTTTCTAAAATTTCTGAGACATCATAAGAGACAAGGAGCAAACCAAGGTAAGACACCTTATGCAATGGTGATGGGGTAAATATATCTGTCTGAGGCAGCAAAATGTTGATTTGTGAGCAGAAAGCTGACAGGATTTTTCTCTTTGTATTTGACTGACAATGGACAAGAGATTTTTTCAATGAGTAATCCTACCTCAGTTTGTGCCTTTTCCATATTTACTCCCATTCTTGTCCTAGAAATGCTAAATGTAAATCCTTCTCTCCTATGAGGTCTAGCTGTCTCAGTCTTCCTGTAGATGAGAAACAAGACACTCTCTTATCCCAACACTTTCCACAACTCATAATAAATATCTTCCAGCCGGACCCAGGAAGGAAGACAACCAAGGAAGTAGGTGGTTCCCCTCTGCAGAACTAGCCACATATGAGCCTGATGGCTAACAGCTGGCAGTAAGTTTTTTCGGTAGACCTGCACAGGTGCCAATACTAAGCACTGATACCTAACTCCAGTTTTCTTCCATCAAGGCTAATTAAGGGAGAGCGGTTGCTCTCATGTAGGGGGAGCAGACTGGAAAATCAGAGACATTTATCTCAGAATTTCCATGTAGTTTTCTCTTCAGGAGAGGCAACAGATGTGGAGGTTCCAAAGGGGTGACCTTGCTGAAATAATATTCTTGAGCATTGTGGTGAACCTCTATTTACTAAGCTTTGCTAGCATTTTGGAGCTGAGACTGTCTCCTGGCAGTGGTAGGATCAAAGACTTCCGTGGCATGGTGGGAAGAAGCACAAGAAGGAGGTAGTACCCTCTCCCTAGCAGGGATTACCAGTAATAGCATCATCATGGTTTACCAAAGTCTTCTTGCAGCTGATAATGCCAGTCATCCAGCTCAGATGTTGACCTTGAACATCAGGAATGACAGATCGCTGTGTTGATCCTGGGATCAGGGGTTTGGCTCAGCTCCTTCTGAAAACAACCCCAGAGAGACACAAACTGAATAACCCTACTGAACTAAGTAGTACTTAGTGTGCTACCAAGAAGCCATAAACTCCAAACTGTGATGAACTGCAGGGTAATATTACTTGACTTCAGACTTTGTGTCCCTGCCTTTTGGAAATCTACTTCACTTAAGTAACGATATTTTGGTTGGGGGAGCTCATGTGATTTTAAAAGCTACCTAAATACAAGTGACATCCAGCCATTTCAGGAAGTGACAGACTAGAGTGGCAGAGTACAGGATTTCCTCTAGCACAATGTTAAAATGGCCGAAATACCCGAGTGACACACATCTAATCTGCTGCCAGCGAACCAGTGCGGAAAGTATTCGGAGGTTCCACACTTTAGCAACACATGTAGCCAAACCTGTCAGCTGGGAGGGAGAAAAGGGGATATCAGTAAAGAGATGTCAAGAAAGCTGTGTTGGTCCCTTCCAGCAGTTGTCACAGTGGCACAATGAGTCCAAGCAGGTTTTGGAAACATCAGAATAACGAGTGAGAACAGGAATGAATATCTGCCTACAAGGAAGGTCAAGAGGTTTGGAGGGTGTAAGAGATCAGGGGATGGTTTGGGAGAGGATAGGCTGCAATTGTATATGGATGGTCCAGCTGTATTTGTCCACAGAGAGGTATTCAATCACACACATCCTTAGTGACATTACTAAAACCATGAGTCCTTTTCTTCACACATAATTTTCAGACACTGCAGCCCAGACAGGCACTTGATACTGCTTATTTCCTTTTAGATGGCTGCTGTTTTGGGGAGCTACGCCACATCAGAGAGACCCACACTACTGGGCTTTGGGCTCTGTGCCTTGCTGGTGTAAGCATGTGACACTAAACCAGCATTGAAGGCATTCCATCCCTGCAGGCTGTACCCAGACAGAGCGTTTTTCAGGTGACATACCAGTTCCAAACCCTGGTAATGTTGCTGGATATACTAAAAGCAGAATGCTGTTTGCAAATATGGGACCTACTCACTTTCCCTGTACATTAGTGGCAGAACTGCTCAACTTTTGTATTTGTTCCTATCTGAACCTTTACAACCTGCTGAACTTTGTATAATCAGCTCACAGCAATGAAAGTCTTGCTCAGCACATCTGGAAAACACTTCACTGGAACAATCTGATAGCACTCCATAATTTCATTGAGGCTTATTCCCTGCATTTGTTTCTATGATCAGTTGGAAAATGTCAAATGTGGGGAAAAGGTACTTTTTCCTTTTCTTCTGTGTAACACACAATTGCATTAAACCTATCACTTTATTTTGAGAACTGTGCTCCAGATGAAACTGACTCTTGGGACTGTAAGTCCCCACTTTGTGGCTGAGAAGTTTCTTATAGCCACCATGGAGCCTAAATTGCCTGCTGTTCTCAGAGAAGCAGGTGCTTCTATACACAAGACGTAGAGGTTACTGAGAGGACAACTAATAATGATGGAGCTACTTGTGGAGTGAATCTGGCATGTGTAGTTACATATGTGAGGTTTTTTGTTCTACATCTTTCTGATTACCTGGCAGCACTAGTGGTTTCTCCTCTCCAAGCAAATAATAGCTAAAAGAAAAAATTAAAAGTTTGCCATACAACAGGGATGTTTGTTTTCTGCTTTTACAATAGACAGAGCTCTGAATGTGTGAAGTGTGGCAGGTCATGACTAAACAAGCTGCATGAGCACAGAAGTGCTGTCTATCATGGCCTGAGAGAAAGCTGCCAAGTGGTTATCTTCCTTTAAGTAACACTTCTCTCCAAGAAAAGACTGAAAAACATACAACACTTGAGTGCAATGAGGAAAGAAAATGCATAACTGTGACTGTGAAACATGTCCAAATGAAAGGGAGCTTCCATAGCTTGTAATGAGTTATCAGATTTCCATTGAACTCATATGCTCTGAACAATTGTTTGAGGATGCACAGAGATATAGCTTTGGAAGAATTTTAATATCTCTGGATTACCAAAATCTCATTGGAAACTGAAAGACCCATCATCCAAGTTCCTTACTGTGGTGTCTTGCTGGGCTGGGTAGCAAGGGATAGTTTACAATCCATTCCAAAACAACTGAGTCTAGACCATGACTTAAAGAGACTCTTCATGGAAACACTAGTCAGCCCTGGCTGTGTTCCTATTCAGGATGGAAGAAAGGAAAGCTGGACAAATCCAAGAGACTGAATAAAGGTTTCCCTCTAATGTGCATTTTTGCAGTGTGTCAGGGGTGTAAATGACTCATACCATTTAGTGTTTGCCATGCCAGCAGATAAGCTGGGCTGTTCTCACCCAGACTTTGAACATGAACTGCAGGGGTCCTAAACACCGTGTGTCTTGCATGAGCATTTCCATAAGTCAGAAGACACTGAACTTAACCTGATCTCATTGAATACTGAATTGCTGCAATTGTAGACATGAGCAAGTCTACCCATTCACTGAAGTTTCCTGGAATAAGTGCTGGTTGAGAACGCAATTGCACTTCTATAATTACTTTGGAAATAAATCTTCTTTGTTATGCATTGCTGTTTATGGCTGTGTTAATGGTCAGATGAACAATTAAATAAGATCAGAAATGTAAGGCTAAGTGAGGATGTGAAAAGAAGGAGGCTCCCACCAGGGGGTAGGATGGAGGAAATATTGAATTTTGTGGCTTGTCACAACATAAGGATGGGTCACAATGAGTCGAGTTGTCTATGGACAATAATGAGTGCAATAGGAAGACAACCCTGGGAGAATACCCCAAGAGACAGTAAGAAAAAAAAAAAAGGAGACATTAAGATCAAAGGCAAGCGTGATATCAAAGTAGAGATGGAGGGAGTGAATGTGGAAACATTAGAAATAAAGAAGAAAGGGGGAAAATTAAATGGAAGCACTGCAGAAGCAGTAAATTAAGGACAGGATTTTCAAAAGTGCCACAGTCTCCTAAAAAGTTGTAATTACTTTCCCATTGGTGCTGGCAACAAAAATAAGTAGAGGTGGCAGTCACACTAACAATGAGAGCTTTAAGAAAACTTCACCTTAGAATTACATTGCCTTCTTATAACTTCTGCCTGCAGCAATGGCATCAAGCAATACTCATGGCTACCAAATTACAGATAGTGTCCACTTAGGTATTCTGGGAAACCTCAGATGTCTGCAGCATTAAGACACCCAGCAGCAATTACCACACAGGAACTCTTTGAGGCCCTCAGAGGCTGGTTATAAAATTCACTTACTTTAAATAATGTAAAAATATATATATTATTGTGGAGCTTAGAAAAATCTGTTTCTCAGGATAATTAAAATGAAAAAACCCTGAAAGTCAAATTGCGTTTACAAACTGCTTAGGCTTCTCTGCACCCTTTCATTATTCATGTTTATTAAGTGTAGCACTCAGTAAAAGTGCCAAGTTTATGTCTCTGTGGACTGGGCTTCTCCCTGTTTATCAGAGCCTGATCAGAGAGGAGGGAGCGGCATTGTGCGCTTCCCAGTGCTGCCCTGCCAGCAAGCCCCAGCCCTGACCTGGAGGGACCATCACTGGGCGTGAGAAGGCTGCTCAGGCTCCACACCTTTGAAACCTTTGGCATCTTTGCTGAGTCTCATAAGAAGGCAGCCAGTACTGCCAGTGATGTTTGTGATGTGTCCTTTTATCTGTAGTGGACTATTGCTGTTAGTTTCTCTTCACATTTTGCTTAGGTGATTGAATAACTTCCAAT
The DNA here is from genome assembly GCA_035041135.1 of Platyrinchus mystaceus. Classification (NCBI taxonomy): domain Eukaryota; kingdom Metazoa; phylum Chordata; class Aves; order Passeriformes; family Tyrannidae; genus Platyrinchus; species Platyrinchus mystaceus. The sequence continues at coordinate 57,753,801 of JAWWLV010000088.1, forward strand.
GGGGACTGTTTTGGCCACTGTTACCTTGAACTCAGTTCATCCCAGTGCTTTAGTATCTCAATTTTAATCCCTGGATTCAAATGGGCAGCAAAGACTTTAGGGTCCTAAGACATAATTCATTTGCATTTCCACAGGGATCAAACTTTCAAATCTAACAAATGAAATGTTGTACCACTTGGACATCTTGGAAAGCTCAGATCCATATGTTTATTAGTTCTGAGTGCAATAATTATTAGCTAGAGAGAAGCACAACTACAATCAAAAAGAAAGCCAAATAAAACCCACCTACACAGATTTCTCACACTGGGCTCTGGGCATGACTCACTGGTTATGTATTAGGCGTTGTGGGTGGGTCCTCTAATTTGTATGTGTTCCATTGTTTAGATGTGTTTTGTACACGCTAATTTTGACTTTCTGTTTTGGCAAAATCTTACAAAAAAACCAAACCCACCACCACCCTCTTGGGTCACAGTCATGAAAGGCAGCTGCATTACCTCACCCACCTATCTTGGGATCAGGGTGGGCTCTGGAGGGAAAAGGGATCAGTGCTTACTCTGGCTGCTAGGAGGAACCATGCCACATGCAGCCACAGATGCTACCTGGCTGTGGATGAGCTTGTACAACAACTTACTGTGCTGAGAATCATTTTGCATGCTTTTCAGGCTGCGCTTCCAAGACCAGAAAATTATTTTGGTGCTTTAAAGCATTCACAGGAGAAATAACTTGACCTGTAGTTTGAAATGAATTTTTGAGCTCTGACACACCAGCAGGGAAGAATATATTAAATGTTAAATGATGAGGACTTTTAACACCGAAGGGAAAGTGCATCTTTTCAAAATATGCCTGTGCATGCCTAAGCATAAAAAACCATTACTAGGTAAAGTCATGAGAAAATGAGTAGAACTGAAAGTATTTTCCTGGCATTGGATCATCAGTAACCATCTTTATTTATGGAGCATGAATTAGAAATAGGAATTCAAATGGTAATTGTATAAATTAGAGAAGATATTAATTATAAATACATATAAATATAATACATTATTTCTGTTAATAGTGTGATTGTTTACTTGGCACTTGTCACCGTGACGTGAGAGAGGCAAATAGGAGAGCTTGAAGAATGAAGTCTGATGATGACTAGAAAGATATGGTGATATATCTGGGAAGCCAACTGGAGCTGCTAACATTTTCGTCACTTGGGAAGATTATGAGGCTCTCTCCTGCTTTCACCTTAATATGTGTGTCTGTAACAGCCCAATGCATGTTTCCAAATGCATTCTCAGGAAAACTTTCATGGCTGTGCTGTGAAGTTTGGCAGGCACTGTCAGCTATGTAAACTACTGTGACTGTCACTGTCAAGGAGTAAGCCTACAGTGAGTAAAATAGACACTGTGTCACTGGGGTAGTTATCACAGCATCGCTGGGTGACAGAGGTGGAGACGTCTGCCTTCTTCTGAGAGTTCGTGCACTTTCGACAGATGGACGGCCTACTAAAATATAAGCAGAGAGACCAGAAGAGTCAAAACCCTCCAGAAAAACAGAAAGAGCTCACAAAAAACCACCAGTGCGAAGCAACACCCTCACAGGACAACTGAAGACCGAAATGCTCTGACCCGTGCGCTCTTTGGCTTCTCTGAGCTTCCCACACCTATGTAACCTGGCACCCCCCTGGATGCTTTGAACTTTCTGGAGACCCCACGGGTGCAGCTGACCTTACTGTCATCCCTGACAATACTGATGGCCAACTTTTCAGGAGACAAAAGCTAAATCAAAATCGTAAGCCTTGATATTCCACAGCTACTAAAAGGACGTACTCAACACACCAGCATTTGCTTTCCTTGTTTACTTCACTCACAAAATATGCAGCTTTCTTGACCTTAAGTACACTCCTTAGGAGTGTTCAGGCTGAAAGGGGCTCCACATCAGCCAAAAATAAGCATGGCTGACCTTAATAACTACTTTCCTTCAATCACAAGGGAAACACCAATGCTACACCAATGTGCATCACTTTTCCTTTAACGCCCACATTTGCAGTGAAAGAACTGGGCAAGTTAACTCCTTCACTGCTGCTACCAATGTAAAAGCTTACAGGTTTGAGCAGGGTTCATTACAGCTTTTCAGGTTTGTTTTCAAGGGGGTACTTTTGGGATAATGCAAGTCATTCAAATTTTCCACTACCTCACAAAATGACACTCATGCCTGTTCCCACTATTTGTTTAAATATAAAACAGCACTCAACTTTCCAGCAGTAGCTTCCTGTTTAACAAGTATTTAAATGAATGGCTGAGTAGGTTTTACCAAGCCCACTTGGCAGCACTGGAGGTGTGCAGCTCTTTGTCTAAACAGCAAACAGGCCTTGCGGGTGTTGATGAGACAAACAGCAGGTAGATGGGGCAGGGTGATGATGCCGTCCCATGAGTGCTGCAGGCAGGGCTTGCTGCCAGGTTGTCTGCAAGGAAACAGAGGAAATCACAGAAGGATAAACCCAGGGAGGCCAAATGGCCCAAAAAATCTAGAAGAGGAACAGCAGACTTCCTCCTCACAGAATTCCACGTTATTCTGAGTTGGAAGGGACCATCTAGTCCAGCTCTTAAGTGAATGGCCCATACGGGGATTAAACCCATGGCCTTGGCATTATTAGCACCATGCTCTAACCAACTGAGCTAATTTCCTCACTCTTTTTGAAACGTGCAGCCAAAGAAAGAAGCTCCCTCATTGCTCAGACACCTTGAAGTAGATGAGTGGGAATAAAATGCTACCCTTTGTCTTGCTGTTCAACATTAACGGGCTTCCAAACTGGCCTCTGAACTGAACTAAATAGGAAGGGGTAGATGAGCCTTTGGCCAAAAGGGACAATTTTGGTTTTTCAGGGTGAGAGTTTTCCATGTTTCTTGCTTTTATATCCAATGTGATTTTTGTGAAGTTTTTGAAATTATGTCAGATTTAAAGAGGTGCAATGCACAGCAGAATTTCATCTTTACTATTTAATACTGATTCTTCCTAATTAATTCATTATGCCAAAACCAAAAGCATGCTAGGTGCCTGTAACATTCTCATTTACTTCTCTATTTCTTATAATTTTATTTCATACTGCAAAAACATTTCCTGTAATTGGACCTCTGGATACCTATTGACTTTCCATAAAACTGGCTGAAAACTACCACTCTGTTCTTAAATTTTCACCGATATTTATTCAACTGTGGGTTCCTTAATGTTTTAATTGGTTGCAGCAGCTCATATATATGAACAGCTCTCAGGCAGAAAACATTCTTCCAATGAAATTTCATATCAAGGCAGTTACTGCACTGGGATGAGATCAGCAGCCTTGTTAGAGGTATATGGAATTCAATTAAATGCAAAATATATATCACTGTACTAATTGACAAAATTGCAGGGACAGAGCATAGCATCCCCTTGATGTAAATAATAGGAGTAGTGAAGTGGCAAACAAAGACCAGTCCAAATTAAGATAAAGTGTCAGAATTTCTAGAACCAAAATGAGATGCAGCACAATATTAAATGAGTATGGTCAATTATTGCATTCATCACTACAGAGTCTCACAACTCACCACCTAAATGATTTGCTGTTCAACATCCCAGAAGACAGAGCGAGGTTTTTATTCCATATCACTATGATGAACTTAAGCTGCTGAGAAATAAAGGGCTGTATTTGCAAAAGCAGCCATTGATTCATGTTGTCTCGGGGTTGGTTTGATGCTTTTCTGGTCTGATATTACCAGTTTGGGTGCTATGAATTCCTCTTTAAGTTTCTGGAAGAAACCCACAAGAGATAATAAAAACCAAAGGAGACTCCAGAGCCCCTGAGTACATGGTTTGAACTTTCAGGATACCAGAAACTATGAGTGGCCTTGTCTTTAGTTCATTTTGCAGTCAGAGAGGACTGAGGTCTGTTTAAAATCAAGCTGCAGTAAGTTTCTTACCACTGGTTGCACAGGCCTAGAAATAAAGTTCTGACTGCCTAAAGTCTTACTATGACATTCAAAATTTTGTTGAGCTAAAGTGTCCGTGTAGCTGTCTGAATAAAATACATTAAAACCTTTGTGAAAGGGGAAAAAAACTCAGCCTCTAAAGTTTTATTTTTAAAATCACTCATGTCTTCTGTTTTAAGTGTCCATGGGCTGAAGCATTGTTGCTCCTGGGCTGGCTGATCACAGGAGGTTTCCCGTGGCATCTTGTAGCATTGATGGATCCGAAGATGGAAACTCTATGCAACAGGGTACCAGCATTCACAGTTCACAGAGGATTTTGCTGGGACATTGATTGATCTATGTACATAACTTCACTGTCTCATGCCTCTCAATCAACAGGGAACTGCTTCCAACCACTAAAACAGATCTGAAGTGCTTGGTTGCTGATGAAATTTGATTCCTACTTGACAGGTTACTTGGATTAGATTGCTCGTTATGATTTGAAGGCTGTACCTTTAAGCTCGCTGAATGGTTGATAAACTTCGAGGTTAAGAAGTCCACTGTTATCTCATGTGCTATGAGAGGGCGGAGAAAGTGCAGTGATGGAAACCTGCTGGCCTCATCATGGTGCCTTGGGGGAGCCTGCCTTCCCCTAGGTGCTGCCAAAGCTTGCTGGCCTGCATTTGCCTTATGCAGAGGATGCAGCAAGGCTGTGAGCCCCTGTGCCATGCTTGCTGCTGCTGGGGATGTGGGGCCTGGCTCAGAGTTTGGTTGTGGTCTATCTCAGCTCCCCCAGTGCAGAAGGGATGCTGGAGAGAGGAGAGTCGGGGTCAGGCTGCTGGAGAAAGTGCTATGAAAGATTTGCTGTCTGTGGTTAAAAAAGTAGCAGTAATGTTTGCTTTTAGAGTTCTGGCAATGAGTGCCAAGTTTTACTCTCTTTTAGTTATTAAGTCTTAACCAATAAATGATGACAGATACCTAAAAGAGAGAGATGGAAACCACACACAACAATTTTGATAATGAACCCTTCTCTCTCTTGCTCTCAGATCAGCTCTTTTGGAAACTGTGTTATGGAGTTTTTGGCTACCCATTCAAACCCACCATTTTTAAAAAAACCATTTCCTCACACGAGGTGCAGCAGCTCATACCAGAAGCCATTCAGCTAGTAATGTGAGTCTATGATTAAGAGAGCCTTGGTTGCAGCTCTTGTTCTTCCTGCCTTCCAGCTGCATCATCTCAGACCTTAACCTACAGCTGCTCCCTCGAGGAAGGCACAGCTGTGGCTTGTAGCCCTTTCTCACTGTGACTGTCTCAGCAGCCTGACTTGCCTTCAGCATCTGTGGTTTTAAGTGCTGTGACAGTGACAGTCAGGAAACCAAACTGACTTTCTAAATCAGATATTAACATTATCAGTGCAGTTTACATGCTTGTATGCCTTTTCTTGGAGTTTTATCATTCCCTAGAGAGGACCCCAAATCTCTCTGCAAGATGGCCCTCTAAAACTCCTCAGGAGCTGCCTCTACCAGCATCTTATATAAGCATAGAATCATTAAGGTTGGAAAAAGGCCTCTAAGATTGCCAAGTCCAACTGTTAACCCAGCCCCACCATGTTCACCACTAAACCATGTCCCCAAGTGAACATGGGGACGCACCTTTTGAACACTAGGGATGGTGGTTCCAACACTTCCCTGGGCAGCCTGGTCAAATGCCTGACCACCCTTTCAATGAATAAATTTTTCCTGAGATCCAATCTGAACCTCCTTTGGTGCAACTTGAGGCCATTTCCTCTTGTCCTGTCACTTGTTACCTGGGAGACCAACCTCCATGTGGCTACAATCTCCTTTCAGGTAGTTGTAGAGAGTGATAGGGTCTCCCCAAAGCATCCTTTTCTCCAGACTAAATGCCCCCAGCTCCCTCAGGCACTCCTCATATGACTTGTATTCATAAAAGAGCTTTTCTAAATATTCAGTGATCTTTCAAAATCTAGGTTTTCAAGTTAGCAATACATGTCACGCTTTTTTACTAGAGAAAAAAACCATGATCTGCCGCTTTGCCTACTACCCTTTCAAGCCTAACCCAGTGTTTGCATCTTTGGAGGTGTTGCATGCAATGGCACATAGGCATAAAACAAGTGTCCTTGTAGCCTCTATGATATACCAAATCCAGTTCATGGATAAATTACATAAACTGTTTTAGTCCATAATATTGATTATTACAAATCAGCTTTATATCTGCTGAAAGACCCCTTTGGATAATACATATAGGAGACCCGAAAAAGATGCTGACACTGTTAACTAAGGCATTAAAGACCACGTGTCATTACAGACAGTGAAAGAAAATCAAACAGGCAAAAGTATGTGAATTTAGAGAAAGAAAAAGTGAAAACAAAGAACCAGTGTAAGCAGGAGAGTTACTTACACAGGGAGTTTGAAGTTTAACTCCACTACTTGCGATGATGCTACCATTGAAAATGTATTGGCTTGCATATATAGACACAGTAACTTTCCTATAGCTACATCAGATTGATAAAGTATTAGATTGTTTCTTTTTTTTTCTCATATAAATCACAAGCTTGTGATTTACTACCAACAAACAGCTGTTTTTGTCTGCCATATGAAAGAAATCTGTCTTAATGAACTAAAAACAATCTATATAAGATCTTGGAAATGCCAATGCCAATAGCAGCAGTGTGTCCTTGCATGGTGTTAAATGAAGGAAGACATCATCTACTTGAGCAGACAGGTTGCAAATAGGTCTGTTTAATAGCTTTACATAAAAGCCCTGGCTATCCATGCACCCTGTTGCCCTGGCAGACTGGGGTTTCAGAGTAAGCACCCACTCAATGACCCCTGGCTATTTTGAGATCCTGCCTAGCAGAAAGGGAACATGATGAGCAGTTTCTGAAATTCCACCCATGCCAAGTGCCTTTGGCCTTTTCCACTTCTCTGCATAATCTACAGATTCACAATATTACAGCTTTTTTAATGCTTTTCTCTCCTTTGCTGCGTCAGAAAAACAAGCAACAGAGAGAACCAGGAGATCTGGCTGCAGAAAAAGGGCTGAGAAGGAAAGGAAGCTAAGGGAAAATACACAAGCCTTTCCCTGGACCCTTCAGTTTGGCAACACCAGCATCACAGGTAGAGCATACTCAGAAAGTGATTGCATTTGTGAGTTGACTGCTTCCCTTTATGTTTTCCACCTCTGATATTCCTGGTGTTGGTCAGAAGGATTTTGTGAAATGTTTCTCTTTTTCCAAAACAATTTGTGTTTTGCTCACTGGGCATGTACAGTACTTTCTGGCATGCCTTAAACCCACGTGTTTCCCTCATGCATGACAAAGGTAGGAAGCAGCCTGCCCAGGGAACAGGCTTTCCCACTGACCTGCCGGTGCCACTGCAACACAAACCCTTTCCTGGTGAGCCAGATTCCAGAGGTTTGCTCTCTGCCAAGCCATTTGCTACGGCCACACGCTGCCACTGGAGTTTAATTACACCCTTCATCACACAAAAGCAGTTAATTCTTGCTATAAATCATATCCCGACATGCAAAACTTCTGGTGTCTCATTTTCTTCGCCTGAAATTTTTAATGTGACTGACTTTGAGGTGAGGAACTCTTTTATGTTGTTGATGTTTAAAGAAGGATTAATAGATTATTTGTTACTGGTTTAATAAATGCACTCCACAAACTGCAATCAAATGTCTCTTGTTCATTTCACTGCACCTAATTGGCTCAGGGTACAGGTTCAATTTCCAGTCTCAAGTGCCAAGCTTATGTTTATTGAAACATAATTACCTTAATGTATTTGTTTTGAATTATTACATCTCCATTAAGTAGGACATAGTTAAAACAAATAAAAAACCTTCCTTGATCAGAGCTGATTTTCTAAGCAGTTATGGAAATGACCACAGGAAAAAAACCTCAAACTTCACACTTCAAATGAAGTTGCTTTCCTCTTGTTAATTAATCACAGTCTTTGTATTCACATTGGGGCTGTACTTAAAAAATATTTTTTCACCTGTAATTTCTGTATCACTTCACAAACTTCAAAATGTACAAACCTTGCAATTTTTGGGGCAGGAGTTCAGTGTCTGCCCATTGTTCAAAAGACTTTAATAGCAAAGAATGAGTGAATATGAGAATATTTTTGTGTCACCAAGCTCTGGGCTCAAACCAACATCAGAAAATTCAAGTTTGTGAAGAGTTTTCAGCAAGGACAGTTAAAGTTTTTCAGTACATCAGGGTTTCCAAAAGCCAAAACTGGTTCCAAATGTCTGTTTTGCAGTTTTCTCCTATCTTTGATAATGTACATGCAGAGGTTCCATCTTTAATGGATGGCAGGAAGAGGGAAGAGGCTAGGCTAGAGTTTGAACTATTTTAAAATTAGCTTGTAGTGGTGCAGTTTGAACTAATTCCTAATTTCTAGGAAACTTGTCTGACCAAATTCAGATGCTTTACATAAGTTCCACCTTCCAATCAGGCTGTATTTGAAGGACTGGATGAATTTTCACTTGAACAAAACCTCAGGAGTAGGGCTCACAAGACAGCCTGTCTTACTCCCATTGTGAATTCAGATCACTGAGATTTCCAGCTCTCTCAGTTTCTCCAATCAAAGAGAGGGGGGGATCTTCTCTTTTTTTTTTTTTTTTTTTTTACTGTCATTTTACTACGACCTTTGCTCTTCTCCACCCCCCAAACCACAGAAAAAAATTGATTTTACTTTTTCTATAACCTATGTGGAACAAGCTCTCCTAGAATCACAAATGTGTTCATGGTATTTTAGATATTAGACGGTTTCTTCACATTTAAAGACAATAAGTATTGTGCCAGAAAAGTAGATTGCCCATTTGGGGGATCTGGGAGTAGTGTGATGTGACTTGCTCTCTTCAATAGGGACATCAAGAAAACATCATCTCAACTCCACCTAGGTTTCTTTTCCCAGGTCCTCTGCTCACACTGAAGCAACTAGGTAGCAACACTGTGAAGCTGGGGTGTGTGAAGCAATGTAAATTGCTGTAATTTCAAGGCTGCCAGTGCTTCTGATTTAACTACAAATCTCCCAGTATTAAAAAATATATATATTTTTTAATTAAAATTCCAGGTCCTAGGTTTTCTTCTGCTTGCAGCCCTCATGGGTATGGAGAAGAGCTTTGGACACTGATCTGAGAGCCACCTGAAAGTATAGAAATGAAGTAATTTTTAAAAGCAAGTAAAAAGAGCCTTGTGTTTATTTTTATTAAATCTCATGATCATTAAGTGAGTCCCATGATTTTTCAGGACCTGATTCACATGTTTTTGAATGCAAGGGTATAGCCAAAGAACAACTAGGTCTCCCAGGTTGTGAAGTCCAGTGGGCTGTGTAACAAACTCAGCTGTGCAGACCCTGTGCACAACTGGGAAATCGAGGACTGACTCAATGTAACTTAACACTGAGCCATGACAGTTATCTAGAGACCAGAAAAGGAAGGGGTGCTTAAACCAAGTTGCAAGGGCAGTGCCTTTGGGTAGGATGCTCCCTGCACAGAGTGCTCCCAGCATGGGAGAGAGAGGTGGGCTCAATGACTTGGCTGGCAATGATCTATGGCAGCTCATCGGTCTGAGGTTTGACATACCTGCCACACCATTTCAGTGCTCATATTTTCAGGAAGCTCTTCAAAGCTTTTAAGTAAGATTTAATGCACTTCCAGAAGGGAGTTTCTAATGCCATTATCAATCTAATCATTCACACCCTCTTATTTTTCCTTTCTCCCGTTCCAGGGGAGGTGAGGGAGACTGACAGGTGCAGACAGCAATGGGTGGCAGGCTGGAAGGAGCTCCACAGCCAAAGGGGTGATGGAGTCACACTTCACAGGGAGCACTGAGCATCAAAAAGGGGCTGACATGTTCAGGGAAGACCTGTTGGTTTCCTGCTGGCTGTGGTAGGACTGTGCAGGAGGCGACGTGGCAATGAAAGCGACACTGGGATCAGGAGAGTCAGGGGAGCTGTCTGCGAACACGGATGCTTTGGCAATGTGGACAGTAAGCACTCAGCAAAAGTCTATGGAAAAGGCTTTTAATCCTGGATAAAACCCCCACAGTGCTATATTCATATCAGGTACCCATTCTACCTAGCTGGGCATAAAAATGCCAGTTATTGCTAAACAGGCTGTAAAGCCCTGGGCTCAGCTGGAGCTTTCTGCATCATCACCAGTGATATCTAGAGCAACAGCAAACTTTTACATGTGCTTTGTGATGTACATGGATAGATGCACTTCCCAGGGCTCAAATATTGTAACTGCAGAACCCTTAATACTTTTTGGGAAAGTACTTAGCTCTCACTGACTCTACCTGGTCAAGCCAATCAAATTGAACATTTTGGAGAAAGCAGAAACTTTGGTCATTTGGCTTCAGACCCCATGGCATTTGAGTGACCTACTGTCAGTGGGATGGTGAGGACTACTCTGAGAGCTGGAGCTGCTGGACAACAAAACTAGCAAAATCTGGTGTAAATTCCATTTAGGATAAAAAGGACAAAAAAAGTCATCTCAGGCAAATTCCTCTCTTGAGTGCAAGTCTGGGTGATTCTTGGAAGTGAATACATGGAGATACTGGCATAAATGAGGCTTGGAACAGTGCTTCCTTCTTTTTGTAGAGAGGGGATCAGCAACAAAACCTGAGGAGCTGAGATTGCAGATGTTTTTTATGTCAATGACATGATGAAATGCAGAGAATGTTCCAGAGGATTTAGATGAAAAATAGAAGTTTGAGCCTTGTGGAGATATGACAACCTATCAGCCGGCTCCAGTGCAGCAGTAAGAAGTTCCCTGCAAATGAGGGCCAAACAGTCACAGTTTGCTATCACTTTTCAGCAACTATTGATGAAACAAAAATCAGAAAGGAACCCTAAACCAAAGGATAAAAGTGTTCAAAGGAACAGGAGTGGTCCGTATCCTTCCATGTGCTGCCCAAAAACTCCATAGTAAGACAAGAAACACCATTTGGGCAATCCATAGAATCTGTGCATTTGCTCACTTGCAGAAAACAAAAGACAGAAGAAAAATATGACACATGCCAGCTAATCATCGTGGCATTTTGTTTCAACTTGAACAGCTTTAATTCAGTTTTCTGTAATTAAAAATAAAATTTCAGAAGAGGGGAAACTGAGGTTGAAATTTGCTTAGAGGTGTACGTTGCCATTTGGTTATATTACAGACAACCATTTCAATAGCAGCAGTGGAGTACTTGACATTGGTTGTATTTATTTGTTCAGGGAGAGGGACCTTTGAGAGTTTTGGTTTCTCAGCTGCTGAGTGATTTCCAACTGTCTGGGACTGAGTAATCAGCAAATGCTCTTCTGTACAGCCACAGCTCTACCCACTGGCTCCTGAAGGACTGACAGTCAGTGGATGAGGTGCAAGGAGACAGGGGATGAGAGGAAGAGCAGAAGGGCAGGCTGAGGCTTTGCAGCCCTGTTGGTGGGACAATGGCCAACCCCTGTGACACGGGACACCATCTTAAAAAGGGAAATCTATCCAGATCAGACTACACTGACAGTTAAAGAAATGGCTTATTCCCTCTATGCACCTCATAGACAGCCTTCCAAATTATTTCTTCTATCTGTTCTAAATGCAGCAACGACTATTTTTTCCAAAGAAGCTGTAAAATCGTGCACTTCATAAAGACCCATATCAATCTTGAACAGGGATGGTAAAATCTTCGCCAAGGTATATACAAATAGCCTAGCACCTTTTCTGACATCCATTATCCACACTGACCAGCCAGGGTAACCCCTCCAGAGGCAGGCCAAGAATAACATAAGGAGGTTATTAAATATTATTCATTACCTTCAGTGGAACAAAATAGAAGTCTAATTTGCAGTCTTGGTTCCAAGAAAACATTTGATAGGATCCCAAGGGATTCTTTTGTTCTTTACTTTAGAAGTTTTTAATTTTGGCTCTGAGTTTATATCATGGATAAAAATGTTTTTCCTGCAAACTATGCCTTGGTGATAACAACTTGAAGTGTCTTCCACCTCTTAAGAGGAATGAGACAAGAATGCCTTCTCTCTTCCCACTGTGTGCCATCTTAGTCATGCTCACCATGTCATAAGTGAATAACTGGGAGGCAGAGATGTCAAAAGTCGCTGTTTTAAATTGTGTTGGAAAAGTAACTCAGCTCTTCCCAAAGCATTTCGCATGTCACAGCTAGGACTCAAATTCAGTCTACCATACATCAGTTGCAATTCTTATTGTCCCATTTTATTAAAAGTATATCTAACCAGTGATCTCTTAGGTGAAATGAGTTTGAATTTTAGTGTAAGGAGCCTAGTAGAACTACATCCTACTTTTCAAGAAAATGTACTAACTCTGTTAAAAAAAAATTGCTGAATGCAGACATCTGGCAAAAACTTTCTAACAACATTTAGCCTTATATACTTTTCAAATCCAAATACTTTTTTAAAACCTTGCTCCTTCACTCATTTAAAATCACAGATAAAAATGTGAAACAAGGCAGAGAATGGCTGTGGAAAGCCAACCATCAAAATAAAGTATATTACAAAAAAAAAAAGAAAAAGAAGAAATGAGCAAGGCCATTTTGGATGGTAAAGCCCTGTCTTCCAAGTAATTTTTTACAGTTTCCATTACCTGTATTTATGTATTATGAGGATTGGAATGAGACGATCTTTAAGGTCCCTTCCAACCCAAACCATTCTATGATTCTATGATAAGTGCTAATGGAGCCCATCAGCTGTGATCAAAAGAAAACAGAGGCTTTTCTCAGCTGGTATTGTTCACCTCAGTAATACTTTTGTTACCTGATGTCTTGAGGACCTTTGCAGTATTGTTTCTGGAGCAAGCCAGCAGTTAACAGGAAAGGCTTGAAGACAGAAAAGACAGAAAGCTGTCCTGGAGACTCTGCTATGACTGAACGGCTAGCTCCATTCCAGCTGATCATATGTTCCATTATTGGAAACAGGAACTAAATTGGCACTTGAAGGCACTAGAGCCATCTCATGACATTTCTTAATCAATTTGTATCAGTTAGGCCAGTTCCAAATACGGGTGAGGTGAATGATCCAGCACATGACTTCAGGCCTGAGTGGTCATGATTGAGGCAACATTTCATTACCTATTAACTAGATTTTGATGGAAAGTTATTTATACATGGAATTATTGATATAATTGATTCTTTCTAAGGTCTATTAGTTAACATATGTTGACACGTTCCAACAGGGATAGAATAAATGTATACCTGTAGAGATTTCAAAAAATGAAGGGAGAGCAGCATTATCTTCTTAGCTCTTGGCTTGCTAATAAATATGGCTAGATGTAACATTTCCAAACAGTACAACATGATTTAGTCTCCTAAGCCAGTTAATCAAGGAATGTTTGAAACTGCTGCAGAATTTATTTAATTTATTTTAACTGACTAAGTATTAGACACCAGGTTTTATTCATTGGTTTAGGCTGTGTCCTTATCGAATTACAGAGACATTTTTAAATAGGATAAGTTGGCCAATACGATTCACTTCAGCATTGCAAAGTGGGCCTCTGAACTGGGGAGCTTGGAATTACTACCGCAGTGCCTGAGCTGTGGGTAACCCTGTCCTCTATAGTCTGCAAGTCTGTGTGGCCTGCAAGGCCATCCCCGGAGGCAGTGCTGTGCAGAGCTGACTTTCATCTGCTTGATCTGGAATTGAGCAACACAGAATCGATGGCAGTGGGTAGCTCCGTATCATCTGACTGACAAAATGTGCATGGCTAACAGCCCACATCCTTACAGCTACTGGGATATCCACTGCTCCAAAGATAACTTGTCCATGCAGTTGCTCCCTTCCCTGCACTGTAGTTACTGGTGATTATCCATTACATAGCCTATTTACTTTTACCTTCTGGCTCCCGATCTATGACTTTGGTGGTGTGATGACTAGAAAAGATACACCAGGGTTTTGTTGAGCCTAATTATGAATGAGATTAACTGTTGAGTAGAAACTTTAACTGGCAAGATTTCAGATATAAAAGCAAGCAAACTTCTGCTCTACCGAAAGCAATAGTTAACTGCTCAGAGTTTTTTTAATTACTGAAAGTAACATAACTATAAACTATAATCCTGTTAGATTCTAAGAGACAAATTACCTTGATTTGTAATAGCTAAATCCAGCAAACCTGAAGTGTTCTCTATAATTCCACTGATGGAACCACTTTATGGAAAGAAAATGGTATAAAACTATGTTTCTACTGCACTGAGACTATCAGCGGAAGCAACCTTTGAGTACACTACAGATACCTCAGCCCTTTGGAAGTGTATCAGCAGAAGCAGCAATCCAGATGACACACATCTTAACAGGACATTACCAGGAAACAGATAATAAATCTGTATATGAGTCAGGAGACGGATGTATTATTGGCTTGAACAAAGTTTCAAAGACCAAAATTTCACCTCACCAATGAGATGAAGGGAAGGGGCAATTTGCCTTTGGATACCTTCTCTGAAGTGATCTGTTTAGTACCTCAGTGTAGACAGCAGGCAGAACCATTCAAAAGAGTGTTAGAGAGGAGAATGGAAAAAGGCAAAGTTGAGAAGGGGAGAAAAACAGTAAGCATTTTTATTAAAGAACAGAATAGAATGTAAAAATGTTGGGAAGCAAGTGGGTTGGAGGATAGCCCAGGCATCATAGTATCTCAGTCAGATGTCTCATTCCAGTGTGTGCATTAGCAGGAGATATTTAGGAGCTGAAGTCTTCTCCAGCCAATAAGCCTGCAATTTACGGTATATTTAGGCACTCCTCAGTGATGAGGAGTCCTGGGCAGGCATTCTCAGAGAATTACTGCCTTCTCTGAAGCCCTTACATCACCATCCAAACTCTGCAGTCATCATCTAGAAATTTATACCTCACAGCTAACTACTGTTTCAGTAGAGCAAACACCATACTATTTCTTACCAAGAAGACAGCTTGTGATGATACGCAGCTTTTAAGTGTCTTGTGAGATCCTGGGTATATGATAATGCACTGTTGGCAGCTTGTCAAAGAGAGAGCTGCAAAAGCAATCGTGTTGTTTTGAGGAAGAGACAACGATTATAGTTTGGTTTCTGTGGCTTGATGAAGAACTGACAGGGAGAAAAAAAAAATTATGAGGCCAAGAACATAGTTGATATTAAATTACCAACACTTCATTTACGTATCCCCAAAACAACCACTAGAGATCTCTTACTTACCGAAACAGTTAAAAATAAAACCTCTAAGAACATTTAAAGCTGGCCACAGGCATTTCACGGAAGTCGGTGTTTCCCAGCTCCCCATAAGCCATTAGGGCTTCCCTCCTACACCTTGACATGCTTCAGTTAGAAACAGCTGAAGGCACTAAGCTTTTAAACAAGAGTCTATTTAAATGAAGCTTTTTCTGGTCTACAGTTTTCCACTGGCAGTAGCAATGATGGGAGTCAGAGTAGGCAGGGCCCCAGGGAATTTAAGCATCTGTCTCTGCTGAGAACACATCTGCACTGGAGGTGCTTGAAAGGCCAGAGGCTCACAAAGCACCATCTGCCTCCCCACCCTTCCTGTGGCTGCCGCCTCTGCAGGCAGAGAGCCAGGCCTGGGGAGAAACGAGCCTCAGGGCTCAAGGCATCAGTCCTGGGGAGCAGGTGAATTCTCTGGACATGTTGTCTCTGCCTGAAAAACTGTTGCACTTTGTGGGGTTTATATTCCTTGAATGATACTTCCAGTGCTGGTGTAATCATTCTCTTGCACAACAGTCACAAGATGCTGTGCCATACGCACCCTTCTGCATGGGCTGACAGCTAAGTATGAAGGCAGGCGATGGTACAAACTGTACTCAATACCTTTGAATCAGACTGAACAATTAAAAATACAAGTGTTCTCTCTCTATGATTAATAATATTTTTGTGATACTGACTGGGTACACAGTACACAGAAGAACAAAGCTGCCTTTAAAGCACAGAAAATTTTCAATCAGTTTATCTGCTTCAATCTTTTAAATGACATTGCTGACCTTGCTGGTTTAGTTTAGCCACAGAAGTGAACTGATTTGAGGCTTGTTGCAAATATTTCACGGGTTACCCCTGCCTTAGCTTATGCCCAAACCTTTTTCTAAAGCTCTAAGGTAAGTGAGGGTGAGGTCTGTTGGTCAAACAGGGTGAAAAGGCATGGTCATTTTAGTTTCTGGATAGCTGTATCACCTCATCATCCCTTATGACTACATAGCCCCTCTCCAGCAGATGTGGCACCTGCGCCTCCTTCCCTGTGCTCAGGCTAAGCAGAAGGAAGACACAAAACAGCTGAGAAAGTGCTGAATCCAGATGCTTTGCTTGGCCTGACCAACTGCTGTTCGCGCACTTGCTCTGAAACTCTCCAAACCGCCCGACATGATCGATCTGTTTCTGGCTGAGGAGACTGGGATAAACCAGATAGAAAAGGAGGAATGTGGGAAAGAGACAGAGAAGAAGAAGGATGGAGGTCATGAACAGAAATGAAATGTGGGAGAGGGGAAAAAGGCAGAGGGAAATAGGAAGAAAAAGTATTAATACAGTACACTATGCAACAAGAAGTAAAATTATGTGGAGAGAAAACAGACACTGGAAAGGACCCAAAAAAGGAGAAGAGAAGGAGGTGAGGACTTGGCAAGGAAGATAAGCAACATCAACAAAGCCATATATTTCTTATTTTATCTTCCAAAAAACTGCTGCCAAAATAAGATAATACTTAACTATAATCACCATTATTAATACACGTATGTGGACAATGTGAAGGTGAAGAGGAGATTACCAAAGAATGTAGCTCTGGCAGGATGCCAGACACTGGGGAAACTCACAGGAGGATGATCCAGCAGTTCTCCTGAAAGGAATGGAAACTGTTTAGGGTAACCTGGGTAGAAAGTTTGGAGCAGAGGCCCACTGCCTCTTCTTATCTGTGGAGGAGGAAGGGCTGAGCAGGTCATCAAAGGAGCCTGTTGCCTTTTCCAGTCTCACATCAGGTTTGGGTGAGGATGCCACAGACAGGTGGAACAAACCATTTTCACAGCATATTTTGGGTCAGAGAAACCCAATTTATTTTGTAGGCTGCATTCCAATATTGGTGTTATTTCAACAATGTTTTTGCATGAATTTCAGCTGAATCATCATTCACAGCTAATACAATCTAGTGGCCTCAGCACGACACCAGTAGGATATTGTTGCTATTCCTAGCTGATATACGGGGGAGCCTTGAGCATGTAACATTCCCTGTCTGTTCCTCAGTTTCCCCATCCATAAATCAGGTAGTGGTACTCACTGATTCACTAATGTGCTTTGAGATCCACAAGAAAAAAGCACTAAGTAAAAGCTGAGTGTGACTAGAATTACTCCTTACCACTGTGTACAGAGAACTGATTTTTTAAATTTCAAGATTTTCATATTTCTACATTGCTTTTCTGTTCTGCTCAGTACCTCAATCACATCAATAAATGTATCTTCTTACTTGCATTTCTTTTTCTTAAAAATGTTGATATTTCACAGCTTAGTTCTGAAGTAAAAAAGTGAAGAATAAAAAGTCCTATAGAAGAGTAATAGTTACATCATTCAAGTCCCCAGGAAAGTAAAAATCCTTTTTCTCTTAATCTAGGTATAATCTGCTACCTCCCTCTAACCTGCTTTGGAAATATATACTGAGTTTTGCTGTTCATTAGGGAGTATGGAGAAGTCAGAGGTCCTCCTCAATACATAGTCCATATCCCACATCCGTCTATCTTTATGAATAGTGGAAAACATCATGAGCTGTGTATACTTTATTTAAATTTTAAATTTAATTATGTATCTTCCTGTGGATTATATTGCCCTAGCATTTTTAGGTATTAGCTTTGCCAGGAAGTCTGCTTTTTAAAACTACTTTAAAATATCCTCCCCACTATGCACAAGCACCTAACAAAGCCTCCTACCCTTGCACCCTGGGGCTTCTACATAATAATAGAGACCTAAAATTTCCCACCTACTCACCCCTTATATTTGTAAGCATTAGTGAAATCTGTCCCCTCAATTTATCCATTACAAGAAATAGACAACATTCCAGTTATTTTCAGCTCTAGAAATATGAATGTAGCTCAGTCCAACAGCTACTACATTCAGTAGGACTTTCCGTAGTGGTGGCTAGCCATCCCTAGGAGCCTACTAGGCTGTAGGGAAGAAACTGTAGGGGAAGAAACAATGAATGTCTATCAACTCAGTGAATGCCCTGAAAGGGGGAGATGGGACTAAGCAAGTCAAGCAATGAAATTTGATAATATGTTTATAATTAAAAAGTTATAAGTGACTTCCAGATATCAAAGAAAGAAAGAAAGGTAATTATTTGTATTTGGCATGATTTTCAAAGTTGTCATTGGACTCACAGGTTCTCATTGAAGTCTGTAAACTGTGGGTACGCAGCACCTTTGAAAACCTTGCCAAAATTGCCTTTAGACTGTAAGCTCCTTAGGGCAGAGACCTGTTACTCATTTGGCAAATTGTCCTGCAACACTCTTTGCCTAAACAGGGCTGTTTGCGTCATAATAATAATAGATAACAGATTTGCGCTGGAATTCAGAAATGTATGATGTGGTTCTACAGCCTTCTTATTAACCCAGTATTTCAAAGCATTAAATAAAAGCTCATTTTATAGGCAAATCACCAAGGAAGTATGACCAAGGAAGCTGGTGGAATACAATTTAGAATTAGAGAGATGTTTGCTTGGTCAAACATGGAACTTCCCTTCCACTGCACATTTCAGTTTCACATTATTTAACTCATAGGCTGTCATCTGGGAGTCTTGGTGAACAGGTAGACCATGAAATATGCATCTGCCTGTGGTTATTTTAGAGCATAGAATCTGATACATGTAAGTACAGTGCACACCCTCAGCCCTGGGGGTGTTGCTACACTCCTCAACTTCATGTGCAATCTCTCTGCCTGTGCCAGAGACAACACAAATGCATGTTGACTCACTTTGCCTGGGAAGTGCTGGAGCATTAGGTTTCAATTCAAAAGGTATCAAGCAGAGCAGCTATAATTCTTTGCTCGCTCTTCTGAAATCTTGCTCATTTCAGCAACTCAGCCTAACCCAGCTATAAATCAGTACAGTATTTTGTAGTTTAATTTACAAAGTAAACTAATGATGCACCTTCTCAACAGACATATGGAAAGCCAGAAACATCACTCTCACCCTAAGAATTTCAGGGAAGCTGCAAGTAGTCTGCACCTTCTCAAAGCTTTCTGTTTATTTCTCTAAGCCCTGCTTTCCTCCAGCTGTTCCTTATTTGCAGAGTGTGGATAATGGTACCCACTTTTCTGAAGGGCTTGGAGGTGGATGAGGAAGAGCACTGCCCAAGGAAGGTGTGTGATACCATCAGAGGAACATCTGCTGCACTGATGAATTAACACCACCATGACTCCAGGTGCTGCCTATGTCAGCAACCAGCAATGCAAAACCCCTTTCACAGTAATATTTATCCAGAAGATAATTATGAGGAAAAGGAAAGAAAACTGACCAGTCCTAATAAATACCAGCCCTTCCAGGAATGAATTTGAAGGCCAGTTTTCTAGGTATCAGATGATAGGAATCATAAAGTTAAAGCATGATCTTACTTTAATGAACCTGGTCAAAAGCACTGTCTGGAGTGTTTATTTATTCATTAATTTTTACTTGAGTAGACAAAGTAAATCTGCCCTTGGTTTCATAAAATCTTTATTCCTACATTCTATTTAGTTTAAGTTGACATCTATTTGATTCAACCTGGAAAGTCCAGCCAAATCCAATTAGTGTCATTAAAACTCATGGAGTTCACTTTTTCTTTTTTTTTCGTCCCACTTTAAGAGCCCAGAGGAATAATTCCAGAGACCTACATTTGAAATTGTTCCCACTTTTCACCTGCACGAGGGATGAGATGGAAGGGAGTAAATAGTCACAGAAGTGCAAGGCCAAGTTGGACAGGGCTTTGAGCAGCCTGGTCTAGGGGAAGATGTCCCTGCCTATGGCAGAGAGGTTGGAATCAGATGATCTTTAAGGTCCCTTCCAATTCAAATCACTCCATGATTCTACAGGAAGGAAAAAAAAACCTGTCTGTATAGCCCATTTTTGCCTGGCTGGGTGGTTTTTCCCTCTCACTACAATACTACCTTTATTTCTGTTAAAACTCCCAAGCAGCCCCTCTCCAATCCCAGCAGACTCAGTTTCAGGTGGCAAGCCATGGTGCTGCTTCTTTTATCCACAGAACTCAGTGTGCTGCTCGTAAGCAGGGAACCCGAGGCAGTATCTGTTTCTTCTTGGTTCCCCCATCCATCCCAGGAGAGATCAGCGTGGAGCCTGGGCTGGTGAATGGCAGTGGACTGTGGTCTGGCAGCCGTAGGGAAGCATACAGTCCCTGCCTCAGCTCCTGCACCACTGGCAGGTCCACAGGACTCCCTGGGTCACCAGCTGCCCTGACAGGCACATCGTCTGCCTTGGTGAATAAGGCGGCTCCTCTGGCAGCCCGGCAGCTCCTGATGGAGGTGGCTCCCTTTGCTTACCAAAAGGGTGTAGCGGGTGGTAGAGAAACAAGTTAATTTTGCTCACAAATGTTTCGGTGGCTCATTACAGAAATGGAGCCTTCAAAAATATTGCTAAAATATGAAATGTTTTGCAGGGGTTGCCACAGAAACTTGTAGAGCATATAATCCAAAATAGGATGTCTAGACAAACTCCTACTGTCTGACCTTTTATGTATTTCCTAATCCAGCCAATCTTGCCAAGCAAATTGGTGACTAAGCAGCAATTCCCTTTACATGGTGTCGTAAAGGCCTGACAAGGCCCAGGTCACGGTTATAAATTTCAGTCTGGCTACTTCAGCAACTCTCGGCTTCCTTTACCAGCACGGCTCCCGTGTGGTTTCTGGGCTATGATGTGTGCTCTGGATCATCGTGAAGTAATTTTGGGGCTGTAAAATCCAAAAGCCACAGCTCTACTGCGAAACAGAGAGCACTTTCATCCAGTAGGACCCCAGAGTTTACATAAAACCGTAAAATACGGAGGCTGGAGAGAGTCTCAGGTGAAAGTGGAATGAAAGACAGCAGCATCAGAGTCTCCAGTGGCAACCTTCTTCTGGGGGCCCGGGTCTGGCCGCCCCCCTTTTCCCAGCACACCCAGTGCTGACAGCCCAGAGCCAGCAGCAGCAGCATGTGCTAGTCACTGCGAGTCATGGGGGTCCTTCTCCTCTGGGTTCCCCTCTCCTCCTCCTTGCTGGGGCCTCTTTGTTTTCCTTTATTTTCCAGAAGTAGCCCTGCACAAAAAGTCAGCCAGCTCTGATCTTCCCACCACAGCAGAAAATTCACCAAGTGTCCTTCAGTGATGTGTCATTTATCATCATGGTTAGATTCCAAACGAATCTACAAAATAGTGATAAAAACAGGAAAGGAGGAAGGCGTCATTGACTCAGTACTCAGTAACCTTTAAAAAGCTATGTGTATCTAGGTGTATGCAGCTATACATATATGAATGTGTGCTTACATACATGTGTATACACAGGTCATAGAATCATTGACTCATAGAATGGCTTGGGTAGGAAGGGACATTAAAGGCCATCCAGTTCCTACCCCCTACCATGGGCAGGGACACCTTCCACTAGACCAGGTTGCTCAAGACATCATCCAACCTGGCCTTGAACACGTCCAGGGATGGGACATACATGTCCATTCTGGGTAACCTATGCCACTGCCTCACCACCCTCTGAGAAAAGAACTTCCTTCAATCATTTAGTCTCTGTCCTCTTCTAGTTTGAAACCATTCATTTGAACCCCCCTCGTCCCGTCACTATATGCCCTTATAAAAAACTCTCCCTCTCCTTCTTGAACACCCCCTTTAAGTTCTGGAATGCTGCTCTAAGGTATCCACAGAACCTTTTCTTTTCCAGGCTGAACAAACACAGCTCTCTCAGCTTGTCCTCATAGCAGAGTTGCTCCTTCCCCCTGATTAATCTTTGTGTCCCTCCTCTGGACTTGCACTAACAGGTCCATGTCTTTCATGTGCTGAGGACCCCAGATGTGGAGATGCACAAGCTCATAAAGGTGAATAGATTTTTACAACAAAAAGAATCTGAAGAAGAAACTTTTAATTTTATTTTTTACATTTTGTTCCACATTCCCATTCCTCTCTTCCCACAGAACAAGATTTGGGGCTGTGCATAGGATAAAGGTAGGAGGGTTGCCATGGGCAGTGATCTGAGGCTGAAAGTATCAGTGTTTCTGAGTTAAATTGTCCCAGGCACATGTTCCAGTAAGCTTAAGGAAATCTTGTGTACACTGCAGGGACATGGCTGTGCAACACATATGTTACTGAGCAGAAAGCAAGTGTGAGAGAGAGAAAAGAGACCTATTGTCAGAAGGAAATGGGAGGGAATTAGTAAGAAAAAAGTTAAATTAAGTACTATTTAATCATCACTTTAATAGTATCGTGTTCTGTACAGTATTATGTAGCAGTAATTATACAGTATGTATTAAACAGTGGTAAGAATTAATGACTTAATATCTGGCTACTCCATATAGCTTGTTATAGAGAGGTGTTGGATTTTATATATATTTTCTGTGAAGTTTAATTTTCCATGTGGTGTTTGATCAGGAAATGGAGAGCCCCTCAGGTAGAGTGCCAGGAGAAACCCTTCCAAGGAGGATGTGTGCTGCATTGTGTATGGAGAAGATCCCAGGGGTGAACATTTCATCTTCTAAGCCATTCACTTTGTTTTATGCACAATAAGTTGTTTTTACCACAGAGGTTTTATTCTTAAGAAAGATTCAAAAAGAAAAGGTGAAGAAAAAGATTTCTGTGATGCATGGACATCTATTCATAAAAGAGCAAAAGAAATTAACAGCTTGTGATTAACTAGAGATCAACAAAGGACACATAAGGAAAAGCACTCCAAGTCCTGCATCACTGATAAACATCTGTTCCTTTCATGTGGAAGTTCAGAAGTTTCTTCTTCAAAGAGCCGCTACCGTTGTCCCTGGAGCACAACCCAGGTAGAGCTATGGCCTCAGGAGAGCTGGCTCTTAACATTCATGCTGTGCCCAGGCAATGTGCCTGTGGGATGATTGCTTTACCAAACTATTTCTTCCTGCACCTGACCTTTCTCTGTCCATTTCCTCAACTCTTTGGGACACGCATCTCCTCTTACTCTGCATTTGTGAAGTACCTCCACAGCGAGGCCCTAACACAGAGGTCATTAAGTGCTACCACAAACAAATGATTAAGCCATCACCCCAGTTAAAATCTGACAGTTTTTCCCAGATTCTGAAAAAGTTGTCTTCTGATGGGAAGAATTAGGCACCCCAAGCTTTGTGTGTGGAGCAGGAAGCTCTTCTTTGGATATAAATGTACAAGAACAAAACAGCTCTCATGCAGCTGGGCTACGTGGTCCACATTAAAAATAGAGAGGACAATAATAAGGAGGTCATGAAAGTCTGGAAAGAACACGTAAGTAAGTGTGTAAAGAATTACAATAGTGCAAAAATATATAAGATAGTGAAGAGTAGTCACAAACAAGCAGTCCCAACTGTAAAAAACCCAAGAAAACTCTAAATTTTACCCTAGCCTTAACAACCATTAACATAACTGTGACCTCAGCATTAACCATTAATTTAACCCTAAGCTTAATAAATATAACCCAAAGCCTTATGCTAACCACTAATCCTAACTATTAACCTTAACCCCAGTGACCCTAACCCTGATAACCCTTACACTAACCCATAACTCTAATTGCCCTAACCCTAAACCTTAACCCTCATCCTAAACCCTAACCCTAATCCTATGTGAAGGCAAACTTAGAAGTGTCTAACCCTGCCCCTACCCCTTAACCTGAACCAGTATAATACTGGATCAGACTTCTCACATTAGAAAGCATACCTTTCAGCTTTACTCATTGCAGTTCCCTGAGGCCATTTTGCTGGCCAGACTGTGTTATGGTTCCTCCTTTTTGCTTGAATGAAAAAGGTGATCATGTGGTGTGGTCCTTTTCTTCAGAGGCACTCTAGCTTGGGGGAACAGAGACTTGTGCTCTTCAAGCTGCATAGACATCGCTTAGTCCCCCCTGTTGGCATAGCTGGCAGTCCCCGTGATGCGTTCTGCGAATGCCATTTAGCTACTGCCTGCAAAGAGCTGCCTGCCTAGGGCAGAGTGATACAGACTTTCCTCAGGAGGTCCTGCCATATTCCTCTTTCCCACTCTCTGCTCTTCTAAGAGCAAGGACTTACCTTTTTTTTTTCTTAAAGAAAAGCTCCTGTTCCATGCAAATGTAAACAAAAATATATTGTGAGGTATGGTTAGATTTTACAGAGAAAATGTCAGTCTGATCTCTTTCTCTGTTTCAATCCCCTCACACATACACAATTATATGTACTTGTGTATATGTGTGTCATTTTCTGTCATGTAGCTGTCATCTTCTTCCTTATCTCACCCATGAAAAATGGATTATTTAGTTTGATATTTGCTTTAAAATCTAAGCAGGGCTATTTTGTGCTCCTGTACTACTGTTCTGGCAGGCTTTCATCCAAGCACAGAACTCAGTGCTGTTGTCTTCGTTCTCTATTAATGGTCATAGTATTGTCCAGTAAAGACACTCCTCTGGAAAATACTTCCAAGGAAAAGACAAAGCAACGTGCTAGACTTGTGTTAACTACAAAACTGTCAGGCTTACAGTGCTCAAGGATCTATGACGTCTTCTCCATTTTCTCAGATTTATTTTCGTATAACTAAACAGAAAATGCAGTTGTGCAAAAACCATGGTGTGTTTTGTTTCAGAAAGCATAAAATGCATCTTGATGTATGAAAGGAATGCTCTTTCATCTTTTGAATATAACAGGGAGGCAGGTGGCCAGCAGAAACTATTGACGCTATCCATCTTTTTCCTCTTTTGATATCTTAGGGAAAGAAAATCTAACACATGCTGCAAAGTTACAGATTTTACACACGGTCCATGTAGCTCTGTTTCCTGTCACCGCTAGCCTCATCGTTTATCTTAAATTCCCTCTACTCATTTATCACACTTACTTGTTGCATCATGTAATAATTTTGATTTTCAGCTCCAGAGGAGATAGCTGTCACTGTAGGATGGTGCCTTGATATAATGAGAATGCCAGATGAACAAGTATTAGGTAACAGCAGAAGACATCACTAAGACCAAGCAGACCTGAACAGAAACATCCTGGCTTGCTTTTTTTTTTTTTTTTTTTTAATAGGGCACGTAACATTTTTGTGTTTTTTGAAAAACTAATTTTTCTGGTAAAGGCAAAGGCCGCTCATACCTCAGATTTTGTAGCCTACACAACAGTCGGCAGAGCAGTAGGACCAAGTAAGTAATATTAATGTTTCCTTGAATTAACGTTGGATTCGACAATGAAATCATCCAACCAACAAATGCTGAGTCCATCCCAAAAATAAATGCAAACTCCAGGCTGACGGGAACTTGGAAGTCTTATGAAGACACTAACATTAACCGCTCCCCTGGAATGCCTCAACGCTGCCTGCATATTCGGTTGGTCTTGCTTTATGTGTTCCCCCTGTCTGAACAACAGATAGCTGTAGGTAATTGAGTCAGCAAAAGGGAAGCAAATGCTGAAGTGAACACACACAGACACAGTTACAGTTGTCTGAAAGTAGGTCTTACCCTGTGAGGAAGAGAAGAGCCTCATTTAGATTTCATGTCAAGGAAATGAATTGTCCTGCTGCTGTCTGATATGGGCCACCAGCAACTAATCATTTCACACCCTTTTCAACCCATCATCGTGAAAAGGACTAAACCCAGGGGCCATGGTGAAAAGGAAATAACTTTCTTGTCTTTAAAAGATCCAACATCTTACAAGTGTCTTTCAAAATCGGTCAGTCCAGTCCACATCATCATAATCTGCAGTCCCTAACTCCTGTGTTACAGTGCAAACAACAGGAGCACTGTGTTTTACAGAACAATTCCCTGGTGAGGAAATCTATTTGATCTTTGACCTTTTTCTGTGTACAATTTCAGGATGTTTATCATCACTTCACAAGATACGGCAATGACACTATTTCTAAAGCAAATATTGCTGTCCATAAACATGGCTGATGTTGCCAAGGGGCTGTTGGCTCAATTTTTTATATAAAAATAAGAAAATGTAAGTTAAAAGTGGCACACTGTGGGCCCAGAGATTGTAAGAAGAGCTGTAATCTGTAAAAAGAAAATGGAAACAGAAACTCTTACATTCATTTAATGAAAAAATAGTAATTTTGATATTTGATACCAATATAAATCAAAAGGGTGATTGGCAT
>JAWWLV010000088.1:57780091-57792863 GCA_035041135.1 Platyrinchus mystaceus
AACTCTTACATTCATTTAATGAAAAAATAGTAATTTTGATATTTGATACCAATATAAATCAAAAGGGTGATTGGCATCCTTTTTATTATGCTGCAACTAACTACATTTTACCCTGTTTCTTGCAGAGGAGCATCTCTGACACCCTACTACATGATATACTGTCCAGATAAGGAAGGGCTGAGCAAGCCGGCCTGGCAGTTATAAATTATTTGTTTCAAAGCACCATATAATTAAAATACATTTTCTATCAAGCCCTATTTTTTAGCAATTAACTTTTAGAAACCCAAGCAAGTAAGAAAGCATTACTTCAAATGCATTCTAATCTTTGCCACACAGGTTTTGTTATATTGTTTTCCAACGAATGAAGAAGGTTTAATGAAGGGAATTTAGTCTTCATACCAAAGTAGGGACTTGTAAGAAAAGCTTATGAATAATAGAGCACTGCACTAGTCAAGGACAGAAAACTATTTCATACAGCAAAAACTGGAAAAACAACGATGCTAGCAAGTACATTAAGAAAAAGAATATCCATTGGGACTCACAACCTTGCTTTCGATCAAAATGTCCCAGTTCTTATCCAAGCGGGTTTCCTCTGGCACAAATTCAGCGCAGAAAATTGCCACAGGGCTGCTTGCCAAGCTCCGTCTGAAGGGAAAGAGCCAGGAGCAAGGGTAAATAAAGAAGTGGCGTGTTGTAGGAAACACCTCAGCAGGTAATACTGCAGAGAGCTCAGACACCATTGTTAGCTGGAAGACTGCCACCATTTAGAGAGGGTATCCAAGCACTTGCCTGCATGACAAAAAGAAGGTGTGATTTCAGCCTGGATAGACCTATCTGTGATAGCTTTTGTCTGGCAGTTGTACATGACAGCGGCAGTTAAGACATGCCGGCAAAGACATCAGCATCTTCCTATGACACAGCACCTTCCTCAGGACCACAAAGCCCCACAGACCTTGACTTTTTGATTGCTGGGTTGTAGGGTAGTCATCATCACTCTTACTGCCCAGACTAGCTAGATTCAGTTTCAGGCAGATGTCAGGCTGCCTGCACCCTGTGCAGCCAGGCCAGGGATTTCTTCTGTCCCTAGGCAATCAGAAAGCACAAGACTAGGAGAAGCTCCCATTGCCACATACATCTTAATCTGGGGTTTCTTTTTACTCTAAGACAGAGCATCTAGAGTCTAGAAAGAGTTGCTTGCATTTAAATGGTAAGCTCCAAAATCAGTGCCTGCCTTTGTGTTTTGTGTAATACAGAGCACACTGCCAGCCCCACTAAAAGGCTTTGTGAGACGTGAACATGTGTGAGAACTACACAGGTCTTATTCTGATCCTACAGCTTTTAAACTGTGCTTAGTCTGAATTTCTCAGGGCAACTGAGAGCAAAGTCAGGCACTGCACTCAAATCATGGTATGGTGCTGAGCAAAGCAAAGTCATTAATTTTTTGCTTTTCACTTCCTTATTTCTATTTTTGAATAAGGAAGCTATCCTGGAGGATCTTCATTCCCTACTTCTCAGTGTCATAACATATGTTCCTCTTTGACAGATGAGTAGTTTTCTCAGGCTGATGATTTTCTGGTATCTCCCCAAAATGTTATTTCAGAGTTGTCCAAAAAAACCCACATCCACACAAACTAGAACAAAGTGGAACTAGCTTAATTTCAGGATGCTGCAAATTCAACATGCAGATTCTAACCATTTAAAGATTTTGTAAGTTCAAGCTTCTTCAAATCTAGAACTCAAGTCAATGTGAAGGAATGTAGAAAGAGAGGGGAGGCCAATCACAGAGACACCCTCCCTCCCATATTTGGAGGAATCTCCTTGTGCTAAAATAATAGAGTTCTGTGTAGACTCAGATTTTTCTTCTGTTAAGTTGTCTAAAAAGCCAGGGCTTTGTAACATGCAACTTCTCCTAGAATTGTGGCTCTATTCCACTATAAAAGTTCATTACCTTATTTACTAACCAGTAAAAACAGGCCTTTCAGGTTATACTTTTTGTCTCTGGTTTGCCTGAATCCAGCATACAGTATGGTCCCACCAGCCCACAGCGTCCATGCAGGAAGAAAGCACAGGACTGGAGGCATGCCAGGGGCTTAGAGACAAGGACACCTCTTCCTAGCCCTGGAAGAGATGCCAAACTGGTTTTGGATGTGCTCTGCCAATGCAGTTCAACTAGCCTAATCTACCTGAAACAGTATTTTTCCTCAGTTAGTCCCATCTGATTTTTCACCACTTTTCAACTTCTCCAAGGCTGGGATGGTTGTTTCTGTCCCCTTCTATGTGAAAATCACCTGAACTCAAATCTACTAGCTCCAGCAGCCCTCCCTGCCAGAACCCTAAATCAGAGTCAAGAGCACATGGTATGACCTATGTACAAAATAAAGCCAAGAGGAGATTTAAACCTGAGGCAGCAATGAAGTGACTCCAGAAACACTGCATGCATAAAGAAGGCATAAGGCAGTGGGGTGATCACCCAAGATTAGCCACAATTCAAGAGGGGTTGGCCAGTCTTTCCTGGGCAAGATGCCACTGCATCCGGCTGTTTGCTGGTACTTTTACAGCACTTCCCCTACACTTCTTTGTTCTGTCCTTTCTGTTTACAGCAAGGCATCAGAAAAATTTCCCCTAAATAACCACTGTATTATTTTATAGATTTAACCTTGTAACTCTTTCCTCTTATTTCCCTCTAAGTCACACATTATCTCTTTCACTGCTAAATATTTCCTGTCTGTTCATTCATCGGCTTATTTTAGCTTCTTCCTTCCTCTTAGTTGGCTGCCTGCCCCCTATATGTCTGCCTTACATGTTTATACTCTTACCCATTGTGGCCTGTTTTCTTGGCCAGTATATTGGTTCCCATTCTCTGCCATTGTGAAACTCTCAAAGAATAAGTGACTTACTTCACATTCTCTTTGTGTGAATCATGACTCTCGCGGTCTCCACCACACCAGACCTCTTGACCTGTGGCAGCTCCCTGGAGTAGAGTTCCGTAGTGGGAGTAGGCACAGTCTGATCAGTAGTCTTCCATACTTCACTTGCATTTAGCAGGTTACTTCAAGCCTCACCTAGGTTTTATTTAAATTCTTTTATTTCCTTTCTCTATTGAAAACAAACAGAAACTAACCTTCCCACTCCTTTTATAAAATTCATACTGGTTCCCCAAGGGGACAAAGCTAACTTGAAATTTGGAAAGCTGTATTCCTGATACATCCTAGCAACCCACTGAAAGGAAACAACAATTCCCAGATACACTCAACTGTACACTCTCCTTGTGTCCATTATAGATACAAACAAATAGATGTGTGAGAGTTTTTTATCCCTATGAAGTTCTGTGCAATAGCATACAACATTAAGATGCTAAGAGCCTCTTCTCTTGATTCGTCCTGATCTAAGAGGCACAAGGACCATATCCCAAACTAGAATTCTTTAGAAAAAGGCATTTCCTTTTTTTATGCCTTTTCTACTGTGATGTTCTATCCCAGCACTTACTTCCTGCTATTACTTAGGTGCTGTCTTATTCTTGTTTATATGAGGGATGCTACAAAGAAAAAGAAGTAAGAGGGTGAGTGGGATCTGTTATGACTCAGATTTGTTTGATTAGCTAAAAGAACCCAGTGAGCTCCTCAGAGCACAGCTCAGGAATGGATGGGACAATCCAGGATTAGATTTCTCTGTTACTTCTTGACTTTTAAAATTTTTTGTTAAAATGAAGATTGTTGCTGTGAGTCAGAAGTTAATTAAAATATTGAAACTGGAAAGAAAAAGGTGTTGAATATGGCTGGAACACAGATCACTGCGAGGGAGGTCTATCTTGCAGCCTAGCATATGTATTCCACACAGTTCAAGGAATGTGCATTCCGGATGACCCAGTGCTGTGCAACTGCAGGGGGCACAGCATTCACAGAATCACAGAATATGCCAAGTTGGAAGGGATCCACAAGGCTCATCGAGTCCAATTCTTGGCCCTGCAAAGGACCCTCCCCAAGAATCACACCATGTGCCTGAGAGCATTGTCCAAACACTTCTTGAACTCTGACAGGCTTGGTGCTGTGCTGGCTGTGACGGATGACAGTGTTTTCTTTCAGGTGTTTCTCAATACCTCCCAGAATAATCTCCACAACTTTACCAGGTGCTGAAGTGAGACTGACAGGCCTGTAGCTTCCGGGGTCCTTCTTCTTGCCCTCCTTGAAAATTAGGACAACATTTGCCAGCTTCCAGTCAGCTGGGACCACTCCAGATTCCCAAGACTGCTCAAAAATGATAGAGAGGTTTTGCGATGACATCAGCCAGCTCTTTGAGGATTCTTGGATGAATCCCACCAGGCCCCAGAGGTTTGTAAGGATCCAGCAGCGGATCCCACACAATTTCAGGGTCGACTGGGAATTGATCATTTTCACAGTCACAGTCCTCCAGCTCAGGGCACTGAGACCCCCTTGGTCCATCATCCGTGTTGAAGACAGAGGCAAAGAAAGTGTTACACACATCTGCCTTGTCTCTGGCCCTGTTTGTGAGGTGACCGTCCTCATCCTGTAATGGGCCAATGATATTTCTATACTGCCTATTGCCATTAATATATTTGAAAAAAACTTCTACTGTCCCCCACATTTCTGGCCATCTTCCACTCCGGTTGAGCTTTGGCTACACAGATTTTCTCCCCACAGTGGCAAGCAGCATCTCTGAATTCTTCCCATGTCACTTGACTTTCCTTCCACTGGGCATACACCTTCCTTTTTTTGCCTTACTTCCAAGAGAAGATCCCTGCTCAGTCAAGCTTGCCTTCTGCTTTGCCTGCTTGACTTCTGACATTTGGGAATTGCCTGCTCCTGTGCCCTGAGGAGGTAGTTTAAGAAGTGACCAGCACTGATGGACCACAACACCTGCAAAAACATTTTCTCAGGGGACCTTACTTACTAATTCCCTGAGTAGCCTGAAGTCTGCTTTCCTTCTGTCCAGAGCTGAGGTTTTGCTGGCACTTTTCCTCCATTAGAAAGTAATTCTGATTGTGAATGCAGCCTTTGCTGGATTTAACTGTGCAGCAAAAATAAAAAATGGCAATCCAAAGTGTATATTTAATGAAACCAAAGTGTATATTTACTAAAAAAAAAAAGTAAAATCATTCTGATTATTTTAATTAGTATTTTGTCTTGTATCAGCTTTGCATTAAAGCTGCAGACTGGCTTTGTATTTATCTGAGTACAAAATAGTCCTAAAAAAGGGAGGAGAGCATCCGTCTGACTCCACAGCACCTCAGTGCAGACTGTCAAAATAAGTCACTGTAGGGGACGATCATCCTTAGAATCTTAGATGCATGCACTATTTTTGCCAATGTTTAAATTTTGTATTTCTCCCCTTTTCCAGGTATACTTCCCAGAAGAAAAAAAAAAGAATTGCTATTTCCCAAGTCAGACCTTTCCTATACAAACAGATTTGTTGCCAAGGTATATACAGACTTACACACACATATATGTTCCTAAATACACCTTGTGAAATAAGCGTGTAAGTGCTGCCATTTTTGAAGAGCTTTCTACTTCCTTCTCTTTCTCTGTCTCAGCATGGCTTCATCATTTACTTGTGGTTTTTCTCCCAGTCACTGGATTTCAGTGGTGAAGTGACACGTTTTTCAGTTTCTTATACACGTACTGCTCTTCATTCAGATCACCAGAGCCGTGTACTACATGATTAGTCAGTGAATCTAAAATTTCAGGTTCACTAACCACTTCAGGAGACATCGTGAGTAGCTGACAATAGGCTACATCTTTGGTAAGTACCTGCCTATTTAAAAAAATACATTCAGTGGGAATCTCAGACATAAAACAGCTTGTCATGTGGTGTACACACGCTAGAAAGCTTGTATCATTTGCAAATTAGACTGTTTTAAAAGAGATGCTCTCACAGCTCAGCAGTCTCTCCTTTCATGCTGATCAGTTTTCATTACTGGAGTGCTTTATACCATTCTGTAAGTAAATAGTTATTAATAGATAAAATGCCAGGAGAGAGGCACCAGCAATTGGTCTCCATCCTAGACAACTCCTAAGCTTTGCAGGATTAATAAAACACCTTATTGTGCATTGCAATCAGCTACTCTTTTTATCAGGTGTTGCGCTCTCACAGCAGCCCATACCTGCTGAATTCCCACGTTTTTGCAGGCAGGTCCTTATGGCAACACTAGGGCAGAGCTCAGCTCCAGCTCATGGCAATTCTCCACTGCACCAGCTCACCCACCAGTGTGGTTCCTTGCATTAGTCCCTGCATGCAGCTCAGCAGTCTCCTAAGTGCACAGAGATGAAGGGTTAGATCATCAGCAGCTATTCAAACTGCTTTTAAACAAGCTGTGTTCCAAGTATTGTGGGTTTCCCTATGCATTACCTTTACTCTGATTATTGTGGCCTTCCCTGATTGCTTAGATAAAGGCTTCCTGGAGTTAATGGGGAACACTAACTCACAAAATGGGAACCCATCTTACTGACTCTGCTTTAGCTCTCAAAGGAAAGCTGATTAATTATACTTATTGCATGGACTCTCCTGCTCAGGGCAAGCTTTTAACTCAGGATCTTTTACCACTAGCCCATGGTGAAAGACAAGTCCAGTACTGGAGGATGGCTGGTCCAAGAGACAGGTCTCCACCTAAGAGATACTGCAGCTAATTTTTACCTATTTCTGTACAAGACCATTTCTATGACTCTAGTATTAGCCTAGGCCTGTTCCTTCCACGACACTCAAGCTTATAACATCACTGATTTCTATTTTCTTGTTACTTCCTGTCATAACCAGGTTATCTGTCTTAGCTACTCCCATCAGAGATGGGGATGCCACATTTAGATGCCTTACTGACCTCTCTTCTGCATTTTGTGCTGAGAAGCTAAACAACCTGGCTGACCTTCAGAATCACAGACTTAAACATATTTCATTCAGTTGCCCTCTAACAGACAGACAAGTGAAGAGAGAGTAATCAACATGCCAGGGATTCTCCAGAGCAGGAAACCAACTTGAAGTCTTCCAGGTGTTGGGCTAGCACTCAAATGTAATGCCCATTCTTCTACTCATGTCAATATGCACACGAATTGGTATATAGACAGTCATACCTCCAAATGAAAGCAGTAGTGGACACCTTTCACATGAAAATGCCACAGAAAACCTCCCAGAGACTGAAAGTTTTATGGACTCTACTTACTGGTCTGCACACTGAATACTCATACAGTCTCCCTAACCATATCTGTTGTACATTCCAGCCATGACGAACAGACTCATTTACACTTTCATTAAAAACAAAAACAATCATTTGAGAAGAAAAGGCCTCCCTTCAAAAATGCTACATACTTGATGTCTACAGAGCGTGGGTAGTGTTTGAAAGAAATGGGAGAGGAGCAGCTACTACCTGGTACAGGCAAGATGCTGTGCTCTACAGTCATAAGTAAGAGTCACACGTTCAGACTGCTACTCGTGTCATTTCCTCAAGACATCTGATTTGAGTGTCATGCAAACCCATAGTTAGAAGTCCAGCTTTATTGTAAAGGGAAAAAGAAAGACATTTGCAGCCAGCAGCTAAGAGCATAGATGCATGCCTGAAAGGATACTTGATCTACAGTCAAACTGCAGGATTCATCTCGGCTTGGATCTCTCTTGATTTTCACAATCTACGTATGGGATTTGATAATTTACAACTTAGGTGGATTAGTTCAACCCAGTCCTCAAAAGAGGCAGTTTGGCAGGGATCTGCCTTGAATCAGAGATCCTTCTTGTACGAAATATGCAAGTCTCCCATGATTGATTTATCTGGATTTCTAAGTATGCCAGGACTAACTTGGCATTTGACTTTTACAAATCCATAACACAATTCTTGTCTGTTTGCAAAATCATGTAAGTAATAACAATCCAACACAACTAATGTTATCTTTGCGAAAGCTGAGCACAGGCACAAGAGCTAAAACGTCTTCTGATGGCACCTACAGTGTTGAAAATATTGCTTTGTAGGGTAACAAATGAGGCTGCATCTTGAGTACTGTGTTCAGTTTTGGGCCACTTGCTTCAAAAAGGACATTGAAGTGCTGGAGCCCAAAGAAGGGCAACAGAACTGGTAAAGGGTCTAGAAAAAATGTGCTATGAAGAGTGTTTGAGAGAACTAGTGTTGTTTAGGAGAAAAGGAGGCTCGGGGGGACTTTATTACTCTGTGCAACTACCTGAAAGGAGGTTGTAGTGACATGGGGTCAGTCTCTTCTGCCATGTCTCAAGTGAAAGGATGAGAGGAAATGACCTTAAGTTATGCCAGGGGAGGTTCAGATTAGATATTAGGAAAAAAGTATTTCACTGAAAGAGTGGTTAGATGCTGGAATAATTTGCCCAGGGAGGTGTCACTATCTCTGAATGTGTTCAAGAGACACCTGGATTTGGCACTTGGAAATATGGTTTAGGGGCAATTATGGTGGTGTTGGGTTGACGGTTGAACTAGATAATCTTGAAGATCTCCTCCAACCTTGATGATTCTATGATTCTGTAACCATTTTCTCTGTTCTTCCCTGCTCACCGGAGAAAAAAAAAAAAAGCTGAAATCGGTGCTGTCCCCAAAGGCTTAAACACACACCTCCTTTTCTCTTAAGGCAATGAACCTACAACCCCACTAGATAGACACCATGGAGGATCACAAGACCCTCCTCAGGTACTTAGACTGACAAATTTCTGTTTTCAGTGATTTCTGTATCCACTAGTCTCACCTTACTGGCAATCACCTGGACAGTGAAAAACAGAAACCGTCCTTCAATCGTGACGTCAGTCATTTTCCATCTGATCCTTGATTTTAAACCACTCTGACCACGTGGAGCAACTCCTGTAGCTGACAACTGTTCAACCACAGACACTTTAAAATACCCAACCAGCTACAATTACTTTAACTCATGAAGTGAAAAATTAGAATCAGCTGTTTAGCATAGACTAAGACTCTTCATGTTATGGGAGCTACTGCACCTAAACTGAGAGAATGTCACAAGAGGGAATACATTTTGTCTCTGCAAGCTGAGAAGGAATATATTTTGTCATGGCTCTTTACAACAGCTGTGGTAAAAGTCACTTTGAATTCATGCCTTACTTTTACTTTAAAAGAACCTCACTTGCTGTCTAGGTATTGTACAGGTGGAAATGGGCGTGAATTGGGAAAACAGATTGTCTATTCATTTTCTAAGCTATGTTTTCCTATCTAAACCAGAAATTTCCATGGGCTGTTGCCACCTCTGACTAAAAGCACAGCTTCTGAAATACCTATGACAGCAACACTGAATAGCTACTTTTCTGCCAAGTGACTTAGAAAATAAGTTGCATGGGGCAAGTATAACTTAAGAGCAGACAACGTGTCTTGCATGACTCATACCAATTCCTGCCTGCTATTCTGGTAGGCAGGAGCGTGAACTGGCTTCACAGCCGAGCAGCTTTCCCTCCTCAGACTCTGTTTATGGCACTTATCATTGGGGTGAAATCAATGTTTGTTTACTTTCTCTGAGTAAACTATCGGCGTGGGAAGAGAAGGAATCTCAAACCTCAAAAGCCAAAATGTATCAGTCCATTTACCACAGACAAGAGAAGAGAGGAATTTTAACTTGAAGAGAAGGTGGGGGTACTCACCTATCACTTGCTTTCACCTTTGTCCTTGGTTTCTGCAGCACTGTTCCCAGCTGCCAGCTGGAGGAGAGCAGTCTGTGCCTTTATGCACACTTACAATAGCAAGCGGTTTGTCCGGGGATTGCTCTCTGCCTCTGCATTCTTTAAAAAAAGTATTTTCAATTTTTGACATTTTTAGTTAGAAGTAAAAGTGGCCAATTGCATTATTAAATTCGGCCTCAGTTTCAAGAAAGGGATGGGTGTGGGTGTGTCTGACCATGACTACACTGAGGAGATAACTGTTTCTAGGAGAAGAGTGTCAATTTTTATTTTTGGAAGAGCCAAGTTGGCAGATACTCTTGGCTTCTACCACACAATTGATGTGAAATGAAAAAAAAAAAAAAAAACACAACAGAAAAAAAATGAAAAAGAAAGAAAAAATTTAACTGGTGCTGCCCGAGAAAACCAGACAGACACACATGAAAAACGAATGATGTACCATATAAAGCAATAAATACACACACACAGAGGCAGGACTCTGCTATACAGGATTTGAACCATATGCACATCTACACATGCACACGCACTAACTCTCACCAATAAATCATTTAGCCAGACTATCTGTCTGGTGTGTGGAGCAGAAACACACTTATGAAATCTATTTTCTTATTTTAGCAGCAGGATAATAATTGTTAAAAAGCCAGACCAGGGGCACTGAGTTTTATATGACAGATATACAAGGCTGCCGTTCTCCTCCTGTGCGCTTTGCCCCTTCTCTTGCCTGCAGCAACTCCAGCCTGAGAGTGAGCAAAGCCCCTCACGGCTGGCACGGACTGGGCTACTCAGCAGCTGCCCAGTAGCCTGCAAGGGCAGGGCAGATCTCCTGATCTCGCTAAAGCAACAAGAAAGGAGTAGCCGGTGGGGTGACTCAACAGGGGCAGGAGTCAGCTGTGCATACGGCCCTGTTTGGGCCAGCCCTTCGGGTAAGGGCTCCCAACATGATCCCAAGCCTCCCTCAGCAGCACCCTAGCAGACGGCAGTGGTCTTGCTGTAATGAGAGTGTGGGTAAAGCAGCAGAGGCAAAAATGCCCGGGTGGCCCTTCTGAAGCCACCCCCACCAGCTCCAGCAATGCCTGGAGGCAGGGAAGCATGGGCAATACTAGTGAAAATAATGGGCTACTCCAAGGGCCAGGGATTTCCTCCCTCCTCTGCATATCGCCTGCAGTACAGTGCCAGCCCCAGACACTATATCAATGAGATATTGTCTGCAGTTTATTTTTCTAGGATTTTTTTCCCTCTATCTCCTTTCTGCGTGGCTGTTTCCCACCCTTCCCAAACAAACTCTGGAGCAAAGTTTAGCATATCTCAGCGATAACCTATTTCTGGGTGCATCAGCACTGGTGTGACTCCTCTGGTCCTTCGGCTTTGGGTGGCTGCTGGCAAAAGGGCAGTCAGGCAGAGGAGAGCCAGGCTGGATCTGGGCCAGGTGGAGGAGAGATGCAACGCTGTGGGACCACCCATCCCAGCCTGTGTGCTGCCCCTGGAATAACTTCTGTGACTTCAACCCTCTGTACAGGGGTGTGCTCACAGCAGAATGGTATAACAACATGAAGACAGGATGAATTGTTGGCAGCTGCCAGATATGGGCCTTGTATTTACACTAGGATAGACCATCTCAAGCAAGTCACCTGGGTTTTAAGTGCCCCTGTTAATTCACACATTAAAACGGAGAGGATGCAGCAACAAGTAGAATGTAAAATGGTATGTGTGTGGTGCTAATATTTACTACCAGCTGGGTTTCCCGTAAGGAAAGGGAAGGTCCCCATGCCCAATGTCAGGCTGGTGGGTTGATCTTGGACTCCATGGGTTATTTTCCATAAAGCAGCCTGCCTCTCTGCTCTGGCCTCAGGGTAGCCCAAAAGATGGGATAAGCTCTGTTGCAGGGCTGACCCTGGTGGGAGCAGGATGTTGGGCTAGAGACCTCCTGAAGTCCCTTCCATTCTGGATGATCCTGTGGTCTCTCTGAGTACTCAGCCCAGACTGGCTGCTTCTCCCAGGCTTTTTGTATCCTATCTTCTGCTCCCCACTATCTCTCTTTACACACTACTGATTCTTTGTTCTTTTAATATACAGTCAGATTGGGAAAAAAAAAAAAAAAAAAGAAAAATAAAAAAAACACAGACTTAAAATATAGTGAAATTATGAAAAAAAAAAAAAAAGAAAAAAAAAAGAGTGAAACATAACCCACTCTGAAATTATTTCCATATTGCTTGTCATAACTAAGGGGCAACTCTTTTTCAGGCAGTTCCATTTTTTTGGCCACTTCATTCCCTCACATAAAAGGGCCATAACTGGCTCCTCAGACTCTCTTGAGAGGCAGGACAGGGATAAGCCCCACTTTGGTGAATCTCGCAAAACAGAGAGCGTGTTTACTTCAGTGCCTGGAGCCTGCCAAGTAAGCCTGCCAACAGGAGGTGTTGCTGGCGCGCAAAGAGTATTTACCAGGCTTCCCGCTAACAGAAATACCTGATGCTTGTAGTGATCTTCCTTCTGTTAGGCTGTAAGGAGTCCAAGGCTCAGGGGAGGCTGCTTTGTGCTGAGCCCTACACAAATGCAGCCGGAGAGAGAAGCTGCACTGAAGGTTCTGATTTTCATTAATTACATCTGCCTTGATTTTCTCCTCCACATCGTTCCTGTGTAAAAGGACCAGAGCTGCCTCAAGGATATGCCTCCTTTTTTGACTCAAAGACAGCTGGAGTTCAGTGTTCAACTTCAAGAAGGCAGTTGTGCCACGCACACCCTGTTGAGTAAAGTGAACAAGGTCTATGTCACCAGAAAACTGACTTCTCCCCTTTCCTCTGAGGTCTTGTGCAACCCATCAGCAAAGCAAAATGAAACCAAACATCAGCTTTGGATTCTGCAAGCTATTTTAGCTATCCAATTTTCAATGAAACCATCAGGATTAAAAAAATCAGAATGCATTTAAGATAACAGTCATTTCAGACGCTGTTTCCATGACAGTGGCATTGAAGCTCTTGCTCTAACCCTAGTAGAATTTGTACAGCTGTCACTGAGAGCAGGTCTGAATTGTGCTCGCTCTGAGGGACGTTCCGTCCAGGGACAGCACCACTCACCTCAACTCCCTGCTGAGCTACACAGGCAGTCACCAGTTCTGTTAGGTCTGCTCAGA
>JAWWLV010000088.1:57792963-57867859 GCA_035041135.1 Platyrinchus mystaceus
TCCAGGGACAGCACCACTCACCTCAACTCCCTGCTGAGCTACACAGGCAGTCACCAGTTCTGTTAGGTCTGCTCAGAGAGGTTTGTTCCAGGTTGGCTTTACTTTTAAAACACATCAACTGCCTAATTATGACTTGTGCCCAACAGGGTTCTCTAGTACACCAGAAAACAGTTCAGTTTGTAACTGGAGTGTGCTTGTGCTCCTTTGGTATGGGAGGTCTATACCATGCCAGGCCTGTGGGAAGTTGCCAGCTGAGTATAGATACCACACACTGGGACTGAGGAGAAACAGAATTTCTAGCACGTCGTTGCTGACATTTTAATATTAAATCATTGCAAATTATGATGATTGCGAAGTACAGACCTTGGCATCTCTTTATATCTTGGCATCTGCTTCTAGCCAGAGAGGAAAGGGTAGAGAGGAGCACGGCTCTGTCTTTAGCTCGTGTCCTCCAGGCTGGAGTTTTCCGTCTCAGTTATTGAATACCATCAGCAGAGATGTTACACTGGATGCCCATAGCTGGTAAGATGCATGCCATTTTCGTCTGACTACAAATCAAGTAACCCTATTTCCATCTTCAAACAGTTTGATCCAGGAATTTCATGAGAGCTTTACCTTGTAATCCCAAGCTACATTTGGTTGAATTTGGCCCAGCATGTGGGAAAAACCCTTTGGAGAAGCACAGTAGTTACTGTACA
The DNA here is from genome assembly GCA_035041135.1 of Platyrinchus mystaceus. Taxonomy (NCBI): domain Eukaryota; kingdom Metazoa; phylum Chordata; class Aves; order Passeriformes; family Tyrannidae; genus Platyrinchus; species Platyrinchus mystaceus. The sequence continues at coordinate 57,793,662 of JAWWLV010000088.1, forward strand.
GACACAGCTGCTGTTTTTCCAAATGAAACACAGTATTTCATCTGTTTCAATGCTGTTTTAAGTCAAATCAATCTGGCCCATGAGTCGCTCTGTACTTCTTTTGCCAGATTTGATTTTTGTGTTTGGAGTTTGGGTTGGTAAGTTAATAATGACAACAACATGTCTGAAACAAGAGGAAATTAACTCTATTTATACCAGCACAAGAAGAGTTATGAAAGGTTCTCAGAGCCAAATGTCAAGCAGGCTTTGGTATGCATGGAATACATTCAGGAGACAAGAGTTTGGCAACAGAAAACCACCAAAGAGCTGGGAGGAAGGTCAGTTTGAAAGTAGATTCAGGCTCCTGCTTGTGGCATGGAGATTTGATGAAAGAAGCCATTTTAGGAGAGGAGTAGGTCTGGTCTAGGTGGCTGGACCAGCCATGAACACGTGCTTAGTGCAGACCGTGCTGCGTAGCACACTTCCTGCGACACGTGGGCTAGACTGCAAATACTCATTCCAAGAACGAAATGGTTAAGACAGCTGCAGAGCTGCCATGTACAGAGCAGTGAAGTATGTGACATCTTACCAGCTGAAATACTTGAGACTAAACGTTGTTTCTCATTGGGAGAGCTGCCATTAAGCTCCCTCTCCCCTGATACTTATGATTAACACTTTGAAACATCTGCATTGCCTTTTTGACTCAGACGAATTATTCCAGTTAAAGGGAACATACTTTCTGTAGCAAAGTTTCTGACTGTTACAAAAGAGAAGACTTATAGAGAAGCTGTGTCTTATCCTTTATTCTTCCCAAAGCAGTAAATAGCCTTTGGGAAGGAGGTGCCTCCTGGTGCCCTAGATAACAGCTCTTTCCCCAGAGAGCTCCTCTCTCAGGAACACAAGCGGTGATTGTGAGCCTGCCCACACCTTGCCAAGCTCTGATGGGTACGGGCCCCTCTCAGGCTCCCAGGCTGCTGGAGACACATGTGAGGGTGCAGTGGCCCTACATGTAACACACACACACACACATAGAGCCCTTTGTAGCATTAGGATTAGGATGCCTGGCCAGGCTGATGGGCTCCTCGTTAGAAAAGCTAGGGTGGAGGCACTTCCCAAACTCAGATTTTGGTCACAGCAACACGTAAGTGCAGAAGACACATTAAAAGTACAGAGTAAATTTTTTTTCTTTCTACAAACTCTTCCCAATTAAAAGAAGCGGAAAGCAGAAAGCACTTGAAAATAGGTCCTGTGGTTGCAGAACCACATTTCTGAAATACAGATCTCTGAAGTATCAAACTACACTGCAGAATGACTAATTGTGGGGTGACTAATCCCTGTCTCCCCTCCAAAACTATTACTTCACATTGGCCAAGAAAACATACCATAAAGATGTTGTTATTGCATCACTCACATTTACTTGCATTGAGAAAGACTGAGCCTTTTACAGTACTTGTCTGATTACCAAGAGATATGCTTCTGCCATGTCAAAAGAGAAAGGACCAATTATTCTTCATAGTTCATCCTGGACAGTTGTAAAGGTGTTTGGTTAAATGCCTCAAGACTGGGGAACTGGCTCTCAAGCAACGAAAAAAAAAGTGGGGGGGAGGGAGCAGGGAGATGGCAGAAGCAGATGGATATTCAGGTTGACAGAAAATGAAAACCTGCCTACGTCTTGCTTTCATTAGTCTTCATTATATGACCACGACAGCTTTAATTGCTGCCCTGCATACATAAGTAATAAAAATGTAAAATGTTTAAATGAACTGTGGCTCCCAAAAGCCATTATAAAAGATTAATGATGAGTACTATTTGCTAACTTAAACGTCTTCAAGAAACACATCTGAGCAGCCCTTGTGGTTAAGATGATATTAGAACAATATTTGCTGGACCACTTGTCTCAAAACATTATGCACCAAGCTTTGATGGTTTTGATTATTCCATCTTTAGCTAGTCTGAATTCTAGACATATTTGATTCCAATTTACTCGTGCCTGACAAGTTATCCCACTCCTGCAGTCCAAAGAAAGTATCTTCAGGTACTCCTAGTTATATTCTGTCTTCAAGAATTGCTGATGCTTGCTTCGATGGCTTTTACTGCCAAAGTTGTTGAAGATATAGTTTATTACTAGCACTCCGGAAGTTACTGTGCTAATTAATATAATATCCAGCTGAAGGGAAAAATACACCATCTTTTCTATTTACATTGGAATCAGTACTAAGACCCATCTTTGAACTGCCACTTTCTCTTGAGGGGCACACTTTCGTCTCTGAATTCAGATGTGAGAGTGGAGTTTTATTTCTAAAGGGGCACCAAAGCAAAGCCAAGTTTTGGCTGTCCATTTCTCATTTAACTTAGAAACCCATCCTTAGGGTAAAGCAAAGGGTTAAGCAGAGGTGAAAGTACCAGCTCTTGCCTTTTCACTGCTACCACTCAGTCTTGCTTTCATGTTTTACCAATATATTTACCACCGCATCTACCGGGCACAATAGAGTACCATGCAAAGAACTGTAAGGGTCTGTAAGCCCATCAATTCATGCATCCATGCTCTGTGCAGAGCAGCACAGGTTTCAAAAACAGGATAGCCCTGGTCCACTATGCCCACTGAAGTTACACCTCTTGTCAAAGCTCTGCTTTGGGATGAGCCTAGCTAGTGGCTTTTCAGTCTGGCCACCTCTGTAAAGAGCAAAGGGTCAGATCGTGCCTGAACCTTGTGCATGTGGCCAACGGAGCAAGGGCAGGATGACAGAACTATGGCAACCTTCTATTTTAATCTCCCTTTTGTCCACAGGCAACTACCAAACTTCTTAGATGGGCATTAACAGCTTTCCCATGGATAAGCACCTCCCTTGTGAAGTCAGCTAGATTCTCTTGACAGCTACACATCTATGAGAATGAAGAGACCTGCACAGGGAAGTCAAAAGTCTGCATGGTGTACTGTGATATTTGACTTTCAATCCAATTTTCAGATAATACTAACAGATTTGGGAAGACTTCTGAAACGATACCCTGCAGCATAAACCACTTTCTTGCTATTTAGGATTTTCACAAGAATTTACTGGCTGCAGAGCTTCTGTATGCCATCCTTTCCAACACCACTTGTGGAGGCCAAAAACTAGATTGGGGGACCAATAAATGATATATTTCTATGTTCCTTTCTGCTTTAGTGCTCATCTCACCATATTCCGCTCAACGTTGACTTTCATAACACAGTGTCTTCTGCCAGGAATGGATTATATTGGCTACTTAAGCTCTTCCAGACCTTCACCAGGTCTCCTACACAATGATGTCCAAATTTTCCCATTTCCTGTTCCACTCCCATTAGCTCTCTCTGGGCTCATTTCTGTGCACACGGTCCCATTTCTGTTTCCTGACCACTGTTTGGAAGCTGCCTCCCTACTAAGTCTGGCTTCTTGGATCCTCATCTCTTCCTGCACAGTCTTCTGGGCTGGTCCCATTCCAACCTGTGGACCAGAAGCTTTTCCAAGACAACAATCCTCTCTTCAGTGCTCAAAAAACCCTCTCCCAACAAACCAAACCCATTTTCTGTTCAGCATCACAGAATAGACTGATACAACTAGGACCACAGGGTTAACTATTTTAGGGGAGAGCAGGATTGCTGCTGTTCCCAAGAAGAAGAGAAAGGTCCTGGAGAAACAGGAACGTGGCTTTAGTGTTGCTGTTTCACAGCTAGCTAAGCAAGAAATTTGCTCTACTCTTCCAAGCTTCAAAAGTAGGGACAGGAGTTCTAAGGCATGGAGAGTGGCTTGCCAGGTCTTTTAAATCAGTGACAGGAGGAGCTCCTTCCCTTCTCTGCCTCCTTCGCCTGTTGGGAAAACTCCTCGGGGTGGTGCTTGGTCTCCCGCAACTCTGCTGCTGCTGCAGCTGCCCTGGAAGCCCCCAGACATTCCCAGCAGAGTCTGGACGGCTGCTTTGGTGACAACCTGGGCCCAATTTAATGAGAATGTTCACGTTCACTTGCTATGCTGGCAGCCCGCCAGCACATTTTCTTGAGGCACATAAGAAAGAGAAGGGAAATGGTGATCTTTAACAGGTTGGTTTGGTGGTGTGTTTTTTTTTTTTTTTTCTTTTTTTAATCCAGCCAAACCTGACTGGAATTTCATGGATGAAAGAAAAGGCACTTCTCTAGCCCAGGGGCTTTGTCCCTGCCAAATTATAAGGGCCTACTGCAAACAATGGAGGTGTTAGAGCTTCTAAAAAAATAAAAATGTTGAAAGAATCTTTTATAACGGAAAATATTAGGCAACCTAAATCTCAGGCCAGCTGGTAGCGGGCAGTATAATATAAGCTCTTTGGAGGAGAGCTGTGCAAATAATGAATTTTCAGAATTTCTTGTCTCCCACTCCCCGCTCCAACTTTGAACTATTTTAGCTATTTTCTCCAGCTGAAATTATTTGCCAAATTCAGCCAGTTGCTAAATTCTCCTCAAATTTTTCTTTTCTCCGTCGACAGGTTTCTTGTAAAAACAAACCCCTTCTCCCACCTCTGGCTTGGAATTATGGCATTCACCAGTGACACAGTTAGGAAGAAATCTGCCTGTGGTCAGGTCTTTTTTTTCTCTGCATTCTTGTTGGAGCTCACACTTTACAGGAACCAATCTGGCCTGATAGCTGCGCCTGGCAGCGTGCAGGGGAGGTTTTCCAGTAGTCTCCACCACCCCCGGACCAGCCAGCACTGGGCTGAGAGCCTTCGCACAGTGTGGGGCTGGAGGTTCATTAGGTTGTGGTTTTCAGGCTGAGTCTTCACTGGACCAGTTCATAATACTGATGTTTCTGATGTCAACTGCAGACCAGATGTTGCCCTTCAGTGCTGTGCCACTGAGGGGAGAGGCGACACAGGGACGCGGGAGGCTCTGAGCACTCAAAGTCAATGATCCCATGTTGTTTCTTGAAACCCTGCAGGTGTTAGCTGTGGCGTCCTGGCCAAATCCCATTCTGGCACTTAACCAGCTCTGGCAGTTTACCTACTTAAAATCACCTCTGTGCTCTTAATTGCAGGAGTTGTTCTCACATACCCTCTTTAGCAACAGATTTGTGCATTAATGGCTGGCAGATGCCTGCTGCATCCCTATCCTGCTGCTCCATGGGCTGGCGAAGCCGACATCCCATTATCTCTAACATCCTTTGGGATAAGCAGCAGCCCTATGCACAGGCCTGGATGGGAGCTGCCCCTCAGCGCCACACAGAAACAACAGACACCCAAGGTGAGGCTGCAGCAGGTCTGCCCGTAGTAGTGGGGCACTATAAATGTACTTAAACAAGCTGCCTGAGCCTTAAAATGTGGTTCCAAAGTAATGAAATGCAGTTGTTTGGCAGTGGCAGACACTGTCTTGCTTTCAGAGGCTGCTTTATGGCTGCTAGTGTAACACAGCCCTTCCAAAACCTCCTCCGCTTCTTTTTTTTTTTTTTTTTTTAAATTATTAAACCTCTCCTCAGAGAGGTAGAGACAAGTTTTGCAAACAGAATATTCAGGTCTATATTCAGGTCTTCTGTTTGGGGCTTTAAGTGAATGTTGAAGTGTGAGTGCATATTATTATAGAGCCCATAAACTGCAGGACCAGACAGATATTATGGGTACCCAAGTTCAAAAACAGGATACTGAAAATTTTGCCAAGAAAGAACTATTAAAGCAAATTAAACTCTGGCAGTGATTAAAAGTGAAGCAGAATTCCTAGTGTGATGTAATCTCTTTTTGTTGGTGGTGGTGTAGCATCTTGGTTGGAGGCTGCCACTCTGTGCAAGCTGCAGACAGCAAGGCCTCTGTTAATATCTTGTGCAGCATAAACTAAGCTGGGCAAACTCCAGCTTTGGATACAGCCCCTCTGCTGCAGGGATTTCCACCAGGGCAGGCTTGAATCCACTGCCCTCAGTTGAATCGGCAGAGCAAGGAGGGCTTGAGACCACTGGGAACAAGGCACCGCTCTGAGCTTCAGCAGTGTCTGTAAAGCCACATGGGAACAAAGGAGGGTTAAACCGAAACCTCACATGTAGCAATTTGTCAGCAAACATTCACAGAACCATAGACTGGTTTGGGTAGGAACTGACCTTAAAGATCATCTTGTTCCAAACCCCCTGCCATGGGCAGGGATACCTTCCACTAGGTCAGGTTACTCAAAGCCCTATCCAGCTTGGCCTAAACATTGTACACAACCAAGGCCAAAATACTATTTTTTTCATTGTCTTCATCACACAGCCACTTGAAACATTGTCAATCTTTGCTTTTAAATCTGGGAACCAGGTTGCATTCCATGTCCAAAGCTCTGGACAGAACATTCCTTCTGAAGCTTTCTTTTTGGCATGTGAAAGCATGATGGAAACTACACAGAGGAAGGACTGTTTTCTAGCTATGGGCCTTCTAAAATGCTTCATGCGTAATTATTGATAGTCAGCACTGGCTTCTATTTTTACACAGCATAACTGAAAAGTTATACATATGAAACTTAACAAAAAACGTCTTCCTAAAATAAGGAGCAAAAACAACCTCAAGTATAAATGAAACAAAACTAGCTATTTTGGGGCATGTTCCTTTCTATGTTTTTTTTTTTATTATTATTCTTTTATCATTATCATTATCTGTGAGTAAAGTCCCAACAAGGATTACTTTGGGAATCTTTAGGGTTGTGTAAATATATTCCGTGGCTAGGTTGTGAAGCATCCCAACTCCATGAGACACAAGTTGTACATGTTAACAGAGTAGAAATAAAACTAGCAAAGGCCACTGGATCAGACTGAGCAGAGGCTGGGTCTCTGTCACAGCAATCTTAATGGCTGGAGAAGGCAGCAGCCTGTAGTGGCCCAGTTCCTTCTGCTAGGAGATGTACCCCCAAAGAAATGCACCCATTTGTGCCAGGGGACACCTGCTTTGGATAGTATCTGGTCTAGAAATTGCAATCCTGGTCTAGGAACTTGAAATAGAGACAGCAGCGTTTATAATAACATCATTGCTCAAATTTTCCCAAGCATGATCATTGCTCCAGCTCTAAGATTTCCTCTTCGCCCTGTTCAGTCCCCTCCAGGTTGCAGCCTGGGACACAGCAATGAGAGAAGGACAGGAATTGGCCTCACCAGCTTGGTCCATCTGGGCCGCAGGGAGCCTTCTTGAGCCAAGTAACAGCCTGTACAGCAAGGTCTCCCTGATTCAGTGCCTGGTGAGTGACTCACTAATCACTCCTCTATTGCCTCCCTGGCAGCCAGTGTTAAAGCATTTCACCAGGTGCTTCTGGTTTCCTCACTTGCACACATCCCTCACTGCTTTCCACCATCCAAAATGAGACCCCCTAGAAGATCCGGCACACGGACAGCAAGTTTCTCTTTCCATATTTACCTCTCTAGGATTTGAACCAGCAGAAGCCAAAACCAGGAAATTGTGGAACTGCCACTGCTGTGCTCCCTGTGACATGCAGCTAAGTCACTGAAGGGAGACAAACAGACTGGGAGGCGAGAGGGAGCAGGCATAACCTCATACCCACAAGTTCAGCCACACGTTCTAGTCAGGACGGGTGGCTAATGGGCCTTGTATTGCCAATAATCGGCATCTACAGGCCCAAGAATGTGGCCAGCCGGAGCCTGGAAATCAGCTGGGATGAGAGTGATGCAATTTCACCTTCTTTAAAGAGCCAGGACGGGGCTGGGGCGCATGAGCTTTTCCCTCTGCAAGGCAGCCAAAGGGCAGTGTGTGTAGTGCAGCTGCTGCACTGACCCTTCTTTTGACTGCAATAAGCCAGTTGTCTTCTGTTCCCTTTACCCCCTCTCTGTTTGTTGCACAACATAACTTTGATCATAAAGCTCTGGAGAACCAGGATTTTGAGCCCAGTTCTGATCTCACTTATTCTGGCATAATTCAGGAGTAACTACAGTCATACTTGTAGAAGATCAAAATCAGTCCAGTTCCTTTTAACTGGGCAAAATTACTGGTCTTCAGAAAGAAGAAAATAATCAAAGATGTGAAGAATAGAGCCAGCTGAAGAAGGAGATTGTTTTTTCTTCTTCGAAAGTTCAATATTTTTTTGGCTAGCTCTTCATATGATGCAAAATTTTATAGCAGAAAACAAAAATTGGAAAATTCCCATCCAGTTCTGATACTTTCTCCAGTGGCAACTTGTATTATAAGACAGAATACGGCACTGCTGGGATGTGTGGTTTCACTTATTATAGAGCACTCATTGAACAAAATCAAGTGGATATTCAGAGAACAGAGCTGAAAAACACTGCTCTTTTCCCATCCTCATGTGGAAGGTTAGTACTGAGGAACAGCATCCAGTGGGCAAGACCTCTAAGCAGGCCTTACTGAGCTACCATGATCAGTCAGCTACAAAGCAACAGGGAGCTAAAAAAGCCTTCCAAGGGTCAGCATCACGCTGTGACTGCCATCCCTGCAGGTCCAGTTTCAATGCCCACAGCACCTAGAAAACCCAAAAGTTTCTAGGTGCTTTCCATGGTTGCCCGGGGGCAGCTGGATCCACAGCAGCTCACTGGGATGCACTCACAGCACACAACGTGCTGACAGCACAGCCAGTGAACTAGGGAAGCTGTTGATGTGGTGCCTTGCCAAAGTATGTCTGCCTGCCAAGCTACAGGCAGCCGCGGTGGGAGAAGACAGGAGGAGAGAGGAACCCCAGGCACTGACTGGGTTTATCTTCCAGCTGAGTATCAATCCAGATTAACTGCATGTGTGACCACAGAGGCTGAAACTGATTCCTCGTCTTGGTTATGAAACATGGCTGTGAAGCACAAAAAATGCTAGAAACAAAGATATTTAGAGCTTTCACACAGTACAGTCTGGAAACAAAGATATTTAGAGCCTTCACGTAGTACAGTCCAGTGCTGTGTTGCGTGACTCACTGGGTTTAGCAAATGAGAGGCTTTATGTGCAGTCAGCCCTTTTAAGCACATTAAAGAAAGGCCCAAAGACTAAAAGCTTGATTTCTTGGATCAAAAGATCCCAAGGGATTTTTACCAAGTGTCATGCAATCTGCTGGGGCCACGCCGGTTCTTCAACAGCTCAGCAGCACTCTGTACCATGTTGGAGGGAGCCAAGTTGGAGTGGCAAGAAAGGTCCCCTCCACTGGGAGGCAAACACGGGTGCCCTTTGCTCTTCTGGTAAGTGCCCTGAAACTGGGTAGGCCTGACTGAGGTACCCACATTAAAACCCCCAAGTAAACTACAAACCCCAGGGCCAGGCTGCCACAGTGCCTTTCCTTTTGACCTGAGCAGTTCAGACACGTTAAACTGATAAAGATCTGCTTAAAAAGAAAAGGCCTTTCTGTGTTTTCCATCACCCAGCACGGCGGACTGGTGAGTATGATACTCTGCAAAACTGTGCTGTAATCTGCATTGGGACTTAAGTGCATCAGCAGACACGTGTATGGTGTGTTTGTTATCCTACACTCCACAATGCTGGCTGTGAGGAAAGGAAATGTGAGGGTTTAGGTCAACCACTGGACCACTAGGTAGCAGTGATGAGTGATGTGCCATCCCTGTGCTTGAGTAACCAGAAATGTGCATACTTCAGCCACAAAAATGTTTTAGGGATACAGTGTGTTATGTAAGAAGGTATTTAACATTATTAGTCAATTGAGCAACTTTTTAGACCTATAAAGCTCATACAGACCATGTGCATGGGCATCACAAATATAACAATCATTTTCCATTATTATTTTTAGCAACAAGTTTTATTTCTTTACTTATCATTTGGTACACACACATATTTTAGAAGGGGTTGGGTAGACTGAAAATTTTTTGCTGGATCTAAGCCTTTATGATGTTCTTTACTAAGTGGCAACCTGCTTCACTGATACAGTCTGCTAAGGCAGCAGTCCTGGCCCTCTTGGTCATTGGCAGCAATACCAAGGGGCTAGTCTGGTAAAGGCAGTATGACTGCTAGAGACACCCTGGCACCCCACACTGCCAGGGGTCTCTGTTGCCTGCCAGCTTACACTGAAGCAAGATGAGCGTAGCTATTGAATCACAGAATGGTTTGGGTTGGAAGGGATGACCTTAAAGCTCATCTAGTTCCAAACTCCCTGCCATAGGCAGGGAGGAACATCTTCCACTAGACCAGGTTGCTCAGAGCCTCATCCAACATGGCCTTGAACACTTCCAGATAAGGGGCATCCACAGCTTCTCTGGGGAAGCTGTTCCAGTGTCTCACAGTAAAGAATTTCCTCCAAATAACAGGGACATTCAAGAGATCACCTGCAATGAAGGTGTCCTTGGGTATGAGCCAGGTACTTCACTGCTGTACTTCAGCAGACATGTAATGCTGTGAGGAGAGCAGCACCCAACTGCTGTCTCATCCCTCTGGTGGTCACCCTTACCCTGAAACTACTGACTTTTTAAATTGTGAGTTTTCTCATCTTGTTCCCCACTCTTGAAATTTACTTTCTAAAGCATCAATGGCAACATGCACTGCAGGGAAAACCAAACCAGAAACTCCTACATTGGTCTGCGCATTCATTTAGATGCTTAGGTTGTCATTTGCATGGCTGGGGTCAGTGAGAGTCCTGTGAGTGGCTGCACTAGAGCACACTGAAAAAACCCAGTGCCTCCTTCTCCCAGGGGCACTTCCCTTCTGAAAGGAGGACTTTGCTCCTGAAGACAAGGAGGGACAGGGAAACAGTGCTGGGGTTCCCCCCTCCACGTCTTCTCTGCCCAGATCACACTGCTCAGTTGGAAAGTTAAAGAAAATAGATGAGTTTTCATACACCCACCTCTGCAGACTCATCCTGGAAGTTAGGCAGAGTTTGCTCCCTCCCACGCATCACCTCTGCTGTGCTGCCTGGCCCTGGAGCCCCTTCTCCCATCTCTGCCCTCTGCTACTGGGTGGAGAAACCACCATAAACCCACTTTAATCACTCTGACCAGCACAGTCTCCCTGGGGCACGTCCCAGGGGGATACTGGCACAGGGTTTGTTTCCACAGGTGTGCTGAATTGTGGCTGCTCTCAGCCCACGCCTGGCCAGTCCACAAGCACCCCCAGTACAGCCAGGGCCCCATGGGCTGTGCTGTGGTGGGTCTCCCCTCCCTGCCTGGCTGATGCTGTTGGGCGGGAAAGGCCCGTGGCTTCTGCTGCCTTCCCAAGAAACTTGCTGCTGGAGCCATCACAGTGTGCCAGCAGGGCAGATGGGGTTAAACACCAGAGGAGTGGCTCTCTGTGCACGGGGTGGGTGGAAAACACAGGAGTAACTCATTCAATATGCCAAAAGGTGTGTGCTCAATTTAGTGTCATCATCTGACTAGGGCCTATCTGTTTTGTAAGATAAAGTATACAAAAACCTATGGTAAAAAAAATAAAAAGAAGAGATTGCCAAGAGGATGAGAGCAGTGGGCTGGATCAGCTTGGCCAAGGCAGGAGTCCTGGAAAGGGGCCAGGAAGGCAGGAAAAATCCATGAGGAGTTTTCTGCAAAGAAACCATTCAGAGGCAGTATGCATGTGATGCCTGTATGGCTCTGCTTGGGTGGAGGGGCAGCCATTGTCAGGGAAAGCGGCCTGTCCCGGAGATTTGGGAAAGAAGGTACAGTTTGGATCAACCTGATCCAAAATAGTATGTGGTTTGTATTTTCTAAGCAAAAAATCAAAGAAAAAACCCAAAAAAAGTAAGCTGAGCAAAAGATTTCAAGTTGGAGGAAATGTCATTTTTCCTATTAAAAACCAAAACAAACCAGACCAGAAAAACCTCAAACTTTGCAGTTAAAAGATTCCTGCCAAGCACTGAAATATTTTAGAGTGAGGCCCAGAGGTCTCTGTTCTCCCCCAGTACCATGAAGCTGGTGTCACTGGAATGTCCCCTGGCTGGATGGGAACACCATCCCACTGAGTTTTGGGGCCTCCCACCATGTGTGTTCTTGGAGATTTTGCACCCCAGAATAGAGTTTGTAAACTTTGCCAGTGCAGGGCCTAAAAATGCTTATAAAATGCAGAGGCTGTTCTCCTGGGACCTTCCAGCATGCCAAAAACCCTCTCAGTCAGCAAGCCCCTGCACCCCTATCCCGACCAGCCTGTCCACTGGTGGGCGAGGGATGATCCTGGAGCTTGCTGAAACCCCCGTGGGGAAGCCAAGAAAGTGATGCCAGCAGAGGCAAACCCATGTTCATTTTGGGTGCCAAAGGTTTGCTTACAAATACCTTCAGCATTGTGGGCACGTGGTGTCCTCAGTGGCACGTGTAGGGCCCTCTTGGCCAGGCAGGGGGAGCGATGGCCAAGGGAGACGTCTAAAACAGCTGTGTGTGGTGCACAACTGCCCGGCTGGCTGGCTGCTCCTACTGGAGCAACTATGGACCAGCGAATTCAGTGAGCTGGCCATCAGGCTGAATGCCCTGGGCTAGGGCAGATCTGCCACAGGTACCCACTGTCAGTGTTTGCTCTATTACTTTTGATCCGTAAGCTTTCCATCAGCAGTGCTGGAAACAGGATGGGGACAGGAGCTGTCAGTGTGAAACTAATTCAGACGAGGTGCTGGAAACTGATGCTGACGGCATTTTTGGAAACTCTCTCCCCAAGCTGAAAAAAAAGGGATTTCCTAAAATGACTGAAAATGAATTTGCCACATCTGCAGAGTGGCTTGTGGGTTGTCTGTCCCTGAAAGTAGCTGAGGAAACACTACAGTCAGCAATTTTCAGTTTAAATGACAAAAGCTAATGTGCCCATAGGTGATGGCAAGTTCCATGTATACTACCAGTCACCTTAAATCCTGAAAATACAACCTTCTGAATTGTTAAAGCTCTACAAGTTTTCACAGTACAAAAAGACAGTCTCTTTGGCCAAAAAAAAGCTAGTTTTGGAATCAAGGACAACCTGTAATTAAGGCCAACAGTATGAGAATCCGTAACTGATCTGCGCAGAACAAATTATTTGGCTACCTGAAGAGAATCAAAACTTTTTTTTTTTAAAGAAGTGCAAAGAAGAAAAACATTAACTTGTTAAGAAAGAGGAAATTGTATGGGCAAACTAAAACAGGCAAAAGCCTGACCTTCATATTGGACAAGCGTATGCAAAGGTGGAGAAGTCAGGACTCGGTTTAGTTTGATGAACAATGCAATCATGCTTATAACATGAAATTAGACCATTTATTTAAAAAAAGAGTTACAGAAACCAAAAAGATCTTTTGCCATTGACCTTAACACTCCTCTGTAATATACTTGATGAGAGGGATTTTGTTTTATTTTTACTGAGACAAATTCAATAGATTTACAGTGATGAATGCAATAAAATTACATACATGGTGAAGGAAAGCTTAGCTTCAAGGCAGTACAGCTCTGTCCAAGAAACTTAACTCCTTGAAATGCGCCATTTTCAGCTGGAAAGGAATAATCTCAAAGGCATGACTCCAGCAAGGCTATTTAGTGAAACAGTACCAGATGGATGTATGAGACCCACCTTCTGCTTCGGTTATGAATGAAAGTAGTCACTTAGGAGTTTGCTGAAGCCTATTTTTGCCTGAAGAAGTCTGGTCAAGATGGGGTTAATGTAGCCATGCTTGGATCTGCTGTGCTCTGAGGGAGGGATGTGTAGAAATGAGAAGGAAAGGAAGCTCAGAGGAAGCCAGGTAGCACAATGAAGTATTTTGCTTGGATGAATTCAGTCTGTGACCAGACATTTTGCTTTGGTACAAAATGCCATGGTCTCCAGGAGACATTGTGAATTTGTGACTGAGTTTTCAGTATTTTCCTCTTTCCAGGAACCTCACCAACAATACAGCTCATGCTGTCCACATAAGGCAGAGTGGGAAGCAGAGAAAGAGACCTTTGACTGACCTCTGAAGTGCGGACTGTATCTGGTTTTGGATGGGCTTGGAGCAACTGCCTCTCCTTAAATGGCAAGGAGTTGGGTAGCAGCCCCAGGGAAGCCAGGTGTGATGGACTGAGCAGGGAGTGACACCTCACATTCACAGGAAGACAAACCCAGTGCAGAGCAAGCTCTTCTTTCAATAAAGGCTTTAATCCATATTTGACTCCTTCTTCTTGAGGAATTTTTGAAAGGTGTTTAAATGCTCACATAAACTCTGTGGTAGGAATACTTATATACTTTCCAACTTGCCTTTTGTTCTGAAAAATCAAATCAGCTCAGGTTTTCTCCTTTCTGTATGATTTGGCCCATCAGGTGTCAGATGTTGGCACACACAGAGGCACCAGCTGATGAGGCGACTAGAAACCCATACCTTGTGTTCAGCCCAGCTTTGACTAAGCTGACATCCTCCTGTTGCCCCTTCTCCTTTGGGGCAGAGCAGCAAGGGGATTCAGGAAGCAGGACATATCACATGTATGGGCCAGTGGCATGCCATCCCCTTTCTGCCAGCCTATGGGCAGCCCTGCCTTTGCAGGGTTACCAAAGCCTCCAGCCTAACAAAAACGTCTCTTCTATCTACTGCACTGAAGACCAGACCAAAGCCTACCCTTTGTAACCCACATGTTTCAGAAATGGTTCCAGGGAGAGCAAAAGAAACTGCTGTCCAAGCAATATATACAGATGCAAGTACTTAGTTGCATGATTAATAAGGCAGTTTGTTTCACCACTTAAAATTCATCCAGAGGGCTCTTTTTAATAGTCGGAATCATCCCTGGCAAAGGTATTTTTGAATGTACCTATTAAGACTATGCTCCAAGTTCAGTGTTGTGGCTTTTTGGTTTTGCTTTGTTTTCAAAAAGGGTTGATGAAAACCATTTTCCTAAACTGACAGCAACAACCATAACACACATACAGAAACAAGATAGCAGTCTCATACAGGAAATATTTCTGCTTTCGTTTTTATTTTATGAATACATATACAAGAGATGCATAATTTTCCATTATCCAGGTTGAAAAGTAACAGGTTGGGGTCTGTCTTTTTTTTGTTTTTCCTTTCCAAAAATAGATTAAAGAGGAAAATAAAAATAAGAACGAAGGAGGTGCAACACAGCCAAACCATACAGTTGAAAAGTTTGCTGAAATTACTGCTGAAACGTGAACACGTGGAGGATGTGCCTCTGTGTGTGTGTATTGTCCTGTACGGTTAAAGCCTCACCCAAGGTATTTATGTATACAAATTAAAAAAATGCTTTGGCATAACTAGAGATTCCTCCATGCAGAGTTTATTGACATTTCTGAAATACTGAGAGAATTAAATCTGAGGATTATATCATATATCATTTTCTCTTCTTGGCAGCAATGTCTTTAAATGCAGTGGGGAAATGAAGAAGAGTCTGTGACAAGAGACTTTGCTTCCATACTAAGATGGTTATATTAGCAGAATGCAATCGGCTTCATAGAGAAGAGACGGAGAGATAGATATACGTATATAATCTAAAAATGCTTATTTTTTATGAGAAAGGAAGATTTTTCCAAGGTAACATAAAATGAACCACTCTAAGACTAGCTTCCAGCAAAACATTTTGCTTTATTAGTTCTATTTTCTAGCTACAAGTCAAGCTGACATCTGTCAGGCTTTTTAATTTTTCATATGGCAGTCTATAAGAAACGTTTCATGCAACGTCTACAATGCTAAATACAGGGTAAATAAGTGGGATTAAACAAGTGAGGAATACAGACTATTGTAAGGACCAATAACAGCATACTATGTACATATAGCCATATTATATTCTCATGTCTTCACAGTAATGTGCAAATGTGACAAATATGGCTTTCATTTTTTTCCCTAAAGAAAGTAAGACATAATTATACAGAATAATGTTTTAAAACGCTTAGGAGGATTTCACTTTTTTGTGAAACCTGTTCAGTCTTCATTGCATCAGGGTTAAGGAGCCACCCCAGCTCGGGGGTGTAGTTCAGGTGTGTTTCCAGGAGGGGGCACAGATTCCTAAGGCACAATATTAATGTTAAACATTTTTAATTTAAAGTCATGCTATTTTATTTTAGGTTTGGGGTTTTTTTTTGTTTTTTTTTGGTTATATGAAATAATAGGTTGTTACTAGTTATATAATAAGCAGTTGATTGTAAAAAATACAATGTTAAAGGCTACACTACATGCCTACCTGTAGCTCCAGAAATATTAGCTAATCTGAAAACACACTATACAGTGCCGCATATTAAACCTTGGTGGTTTTTTGGTAATATCCTTTTTCATACATGTAGCAGAGAGTTATAAGGCTTCTGCGGAATAATAACATTATAACTGAACAAATATTTTACACTCTTCCATAATGGTATTTACAGTTACTATAATTCATATTTTGACATTTGGTAAATAACATGTATCTTGTATGCATCCTTCTTGCCTATCTAAAGTGCTTGCTTAACTGCGTGAGGAAAGAAAATGCATACCTGCTTCAGGTGCAACAAACCCTCAAAAAAAAGTAGCTGAAATATTTGTTGTGGATTTGAAATGCATTCTCAGAAATTGAAATTATTGCTAAATTCAGTGCCCTTATCAGGCAATCATCTATATTATTTGTCATATATAAATATATGCATATATACTAGTATGTATGTACATGCATACACATTCATCTATCATGTAAAAGATAGATATCGATTTTTTGTCCATCAACCTTTTTTATTTTGTGCTATTCAACTCACTTGTGCTATGACAGAAGCTGGATTAAAATCAAAATCTTACCATGCTACTACTAACAACCCTATGATTCATTAGCACATAATAAAGACAATATGCAAAAGAAAGCTGAGATGATGACAAATCATGAGGCTTTTGAAATGCACTGAGAATAAGGCAATAGGCTGTACATTACAGCAGAGAAAAAGCTGAAGAAATTCTGGAATTCATAAATGCATCTTACTGGAGTTGGGACTGCTCTCCCTACTCTGCTGCAGAGTCCTACTTTTTTTTCCAATATCATTCTCAGGAATTCAAGCTCTGTAGTTTCTGCACCCACCAACACTTTTAATGGTAGCAAATTCAAAGCTTATTAAAAATGCCCTGATGCCACAACCTGGTAAAATAAGGCACTTCCAGGGCTGTATTCCAGCGATGCCATGCCAAACACATCAGCACTGGAAAGAAGCGCTCAGATTTTGCTGAGTTTCCTAGTTTTGTCCCATGAAATGCGCCATCCCGGAGCGTACTCCCTCTTCTCTCTTTTGAGATGATTTTCTTTAAAAAAGCTGTTTCATCAGTTGAAGCTGAGGAGCTACTTCTTTGTAAGCAAGAGGTAAATCTTCAGTTCCTGACATTCAGTGAGGTGGAAGGTCAGAGTGGTACCAGGCAACGTCTTCAGTTTATTCGGTATCTCTGTACTTGAGCTGACACACCAGCTAAGTCAAAAGTCTGTATTTCATGCTAAGCCCATATTGAAAGCTATGAATGGACATTGGTACTGGAAAGGTCATTCCTTATAATTTCATTTACTGCAAAGAAAGAAGACAAGAGAAAAGGAATCAATTAACATGCCACTGCTGCAGGCAGGTCTCTTCAGTACACAGCCCCCCGCCCCGAACCTCCATTTGTTCCTTGACAGTTTCAGTACAGCTCTGAAGAGTAAGTGTAACATCACGAGGTAGCTTGTACAGGCTGATCACAGTGCAAACCCAGCAGGATTAACCAAGGTTATCAACATGCTAAATACCACGTAAAACCAGCCATCACAAGAACAGCAGCATCCTGGATCCTTGATTGCATCAAACATACTTCACATCTCAAATCACTTTACAGATAAGACATTTCATTTGCTCTAGAACTGGCTCAGAAATGTAAAACCAAGAGAACAACGGAAGATCTTAGAATAATCTGCTCCTTCCATAAAAAGAGCCATTTGGAAAGTATGTTAGCCACGGTAGGTAATGGTGGCAGAAGGCTGCCAATCACCAAACCTGGCTATGTGCAGCTGCAATGCCTAGATAGAATACAACTTCACATGCTGATTTTTTCCACCGTGGGTTGATTTAGGAAAAAAAAAACCAACAAAAGAAGAGAGGAAACTGCTGCGTGCTTGCCCATTCCCTGGAGGTGGTAACATGTTCAAATACCCTCCTTTCGTGGTGACCAACACACATGGACATGCACACTTCACTTCTATCCACACAAACAGACAAGAGGGACAAACAAGTTAAACTTTAGGCAAGAGTCAGAGGAAAGAATAAACAAGGTCTTCTATCTCAGCATCAACCAGTCAGACTGCATCTCCACTGATAAGGTGTTTTTTTCCTTATTCACAAGTTCTTCTTTCATTTTTTCCCCCCTCCCCCGAAGATCATCAAGCAATACAGTTTCCCACACTCCAGTTATGTCCATGTGATTTTTGGCAGATGGACAGGAAATGACTGAACCTGACAAAGGTCATCGACAGTGGACTACACAACATCCCTTTTATTTCCACTCCACCTCCCTACAGCAACTGCCACCACCTGATTTACAGAGAGATAGACAAAATGCCATCAGTAGGGCTATCACTGCTTCTGAGTTTCCCTAACATTGCTGGGAGTGGGAAACACATGCCCACGTCATGGAAGCACCACAGAAAAGCCCGCATTTTCCTTTCCTTGTGGGCTGCTGTTCACAGCAATCCAGATAACTTCATGTGTTTACTGGAAAAGACCAAAGCCTGTCTAAAACCAACTTCCTGAAGCAGTCAGTTGGGTTTGTTGGGTGTTGGGGTTTATGACTTGGTCAGTTTTTATGACTTGTTTGGTTTTTTGTTTGGTTTGGGGTTTTTTTATTATTATTTTTTTTATGTTCAGACCTATTGCCCACTTAGTAATTGTAGCACATGAATCAGTCAATTTGTGTCACAGGTCCTGGTCACCAAAACCAAATATACCAATGGATATGCACACCATATTTTGGAAATATCAGTTGCATCTATAACTATCAATTTACAGAAGCAAACTAAGAGGTATGGAAATGAGCTGTGAAGACAAAGCAGTTCTTTCACTTGAGACTGCTGAGGAGTTCATCTTCAATACTACCAAACAGAAAACCCAAATTCAAGCAGCAAGCCCTGCACTGTGGCAAAGACTGCTCTGCATGCGTCCAAAACCAGCAAGAAGTGCCACCCCATTCACTTATGTCGTGACTTCGGACAGCTTTTGGGACTGAGTCTCTGCCTTCAGTGCAAACAGCACACTTCCGTGGGATGATTTTTCCATGATGCTTTTGTAAAGATAGTTTCTGTGATAAACTTCTCAAAGCAATATTGGGTATGCAGCAAAACCACACAGCAATACCTTGGTGTTGGATGTGACAGTGAAACAAATCCTCATAAGGGCCAGGCAGTGTCATAGTTTTGCTAACTTACCCTCAAAGTTTCTGTTACATCAAATAAAATACTAGTAAAGGCTATTGCCACTGTTTGTACAGTTAGTTAGTGCTTAGAAACATTAAATAATGAATCTTTATGGTGCTTCTGTAAAATGTGAACATAAATATCACCGGTATTTCACAGATGGGGACAGGAAAGGGGAAACGTGAAGGACCTCCACATCTCAGTCGGGATTAGCATTAAGGCATCTTGAATCTCAGACTAATGCTACAACATATGCTGAGGTACTCTTGTTTGATTCTTTCACTAAAACTTTCAAAAGCAAGAGCCTCAGCCTGCTTGCCCATGTTTTCCCCTACTAAAGCATCTAGTAAAGACATTTTGGAAGCAACTTGATGATATGGGAGTCTAACAGCCAAAGGTCCATCTCCAAAATCATCTTAGAAACTCACAGGCTGCCCTTTCCAATCACGATAGGTACCCTCAGCTGATTCTCTGTCACTCAAACGCTCTAGGACACATGACTTACCCTAGATATGACATGACTTTTCCTCTCAGCTGGGAGCCCATCTGCCTTGGCTCAGGCCATGAGACCATGACGCTCCTGCAGTCACACTCACTCCAACTCTCAGCAGCTAAATCAGTCTGTCTCCAGCTGAAATTACTTGTAATTTTGTTATCAACTCACAGCAGTTTATTGCTTGTTTTTATTATATGTGACTTTCTCAATAGAGGTGGACTTCTGCTACCTTGATGAGTAAGTCTGGTGTACTCATGTAACAGCATCTGACGGCTGTTCAACAACAGTCACTGGACAATGTCTGCATGGACTTGGGAGACAACTGAACCTCAACCCAAGCGTACCCATTGCCACTGGATCTCACAATCAAGAACACCAAGAGGACATTCAACATCTCTCTCATACACAGTGGTCCATGGACAGCATGGCTCAGACACATATCTCTTTATCTCACTGTTGCTTGTTCCCTTTTAGCCACTGCAATGTCAAAAATGCAAAAAATTCCCAAAAATGCAGTGGAAAAAACCTGAAGAAAGGGACAAGGGTGCACGCAAAAGGCCCAGGTGGGGCAATACGTGATCCGGCAGTGCAGCCGATCTTGCAGAGAGCACTAAACACAAGAGCTGAAAGGGGAAGTGTGCTGAGAGCGGGCTTTCCCTCACTGCCCGACAAGGCACCTGAGGCTGGAAGGAAAACCCTTTGGTGGGTGGGAACAGGGGAAAACCAGGAGGCAAGTGCACATGAAGTGCGCTGGGTGATGCTTGCTGGGTTCAGCTAGAAGGATCCTCCTGCATGGTCCTGCACTCCCATGAAGGATCTCTCAGCATTTTTTATTTTTAATTTCTGGAACATTTTCTTCTTTTAATACTCCGAAACATATTAATATTTCTGTTGCATGTTAGGAAATATTTTATTTTGCATCAAATGGAATGTCTCGGAATGTTTTGTTTGACCCCAAACTGATTTTTTTTTCTTTTCTTAGGAAAACATTAATATTCTTGTTGTAGGTTGACCCAATATTGTCCTACCCAACAGCAAATCAAAAATTCTGTTACTAAAGTATCGTTCTGCTAACGCATCACCTGTGTGATGCCCGTCCACACTGGTGTCACAACTACCACAGTGGCAAGTAGTCAGTCCTTTGGGAAAGAGCTTAGGAACCAGTACACCTCCAGTGATGTGTTCTCTGTTACACCTTTACTCTGCTGGGGGTCTTTGTGAGCCAGAGGAGGTCTGCATCCTTGTTTCTAGTGAACTTTGATGAACTTTCTTTCATGAAGTCTTCTAGTAACCTTCTGCACTTGTTTTGGCTTTCAAGGTTTCCTATAGCAATGGCTTCCACAGCTTATGGATGAAAAAAGTGGATGGTGGAAAAGGTATGGCATTTTTTTTGTTTTAAATTTGTTTCTTGTTAATTTGTTTTATGTGTCACATGAATGAGCTGACTGTTCCCTGTTCATTATCTCCTTTGCCATCTATTCCACTCCTTCCCCTTGGTATCCTCAGGGCTCCACTTGGTCCTGTAGGACCACTGGAGAACTTCCCAGAGAAGCAAGATATACTGTTTGTGCAGATAAAATAATTGGCATTTTTCTCTTAGTTTCCACCTTTCTAACAAAATATTTATTATATACTTGAGAAGATTCGGCTGTTTGCTGTCTTGAATGCTCAAATTCTGACTTCTAAACGTGTTACTACTACAAGAAGATTGTGTGTGCTCCACAGAACAGCAGTATTCAGTGCAAGCAGTATTTTGGCCTGGGTTTGAGTTTCATTCCTAAAGCAAATGCTGTTCTTTGATTCTGCTACTGCTTGGATATGCATCCATTCATGTCTGTAGCACCATTCCAGGAGTAGCTGGGTTTTGAATAAGCACAACATTCTTCAAAGGAAGGTTGCAAAGGCTCTACACTCATTTTTAAAACAACATACCCCAAGTACTTGAAAAGACCCGTTTTTTAAACAGGACAGATGAGATTCAACTAATTACCTGGCTTGTTGCAGGCCCTACATACAGCTCAGCAGCAGATCTGGAATAGCATGCAAGATGTTTAATCTTCAATGCCTAGAGTAGCACAACACTTCCCTTACAGCAGCAGGTTGATCCCTATCAGATCGAACAGCTGAGTACTACAATTTACAGTGCCCTCGTCATCAGATTTTTTTTTTTCACTGTTTTTCTGCTGGCTTTGGGGTGGGAGGCCACTGTCGCTTTCATAGCTAACACCTACAGTTCCCCACAATGCCTTCTCTCAACTGGTATTTTCCATTGTCATGTTCAGCTTTTCCACTGACAGAAAAGTCAAAAAATAATAATGCTGAGAAATGCAGGTAACATGTGACCTCTCTACCTGTCAAGGCTTCTGAAAGAGGAACCTTTCCTTTGCTAAACAGCAGATGCCACGGTAGCAGGATGTGGTGAGCTGTTACACCACATTTTAGTTTAATAAGTAGTTTTTTTTCTTCTTGTATTTAATTTTGCTTTGAAATGCCCTTGCAATGGAATTTTTTGCCTTACTAATTAGCAAAATCAGTGTCTTACCGATGCAACAGTTTGGGTTTCTGCACGGAACAGGACAACCAGATATATCTGAGCAAATGTGGGTTCCATATATAGATGTGAACTTCATAGGAAATGGAATATTTTTAACGTTTAGTGGCTGTACATGGATTCCATCAACTGGCAAAACTTTAAATTTCTCCAGATTTCTTCTTTTCTTGCATATAACTACTAATATGGATAACAACATGGCCTTTTGTTTTAATAAAATACCTGTTCTCCTAAGACAAAGTTCTGCCTTCCAGCTCAGAGACTGAGCCCCCTCAGATCAAAGAAGTTACAAGGTCAGTGGTGCAGGGAGTATGGAGAGGGCACATGCATGGGGTTTCGCCAGCTGGAGAGCTTTTTGGGGATACAAATAAGAGAGGTTGGAAGACTTCACCTCCTAAAGATGAATGTTCCCAAGAGTCTGAAAAAATGGAATGTGAATGAAAGCCATGGTCAAACCCACAGTTATAAAGAGCTGAGTCTACAGTTTTGTGGGGGAACGATATCAGTTTGAAAACATATCTCTTCACTTTCTAAGCTGTAAAATTAAGTCTCCCGTTTCTGGCTGGGTTAAGCTGCTGTCTCCTCACACATCACATACCAAAGGCTGCGGAAGTCAAAGACCGTCTTTCCAATGACTTCAAACCACTTCAACAGGGGCTCAGAAAGGCTGAGCAGCAGAACTCTGGGCTGCATTTACTGTTGCGCCCCTTTACCACTGCACACTTCTCTTTCACAAGAGAGCTTTGTGGCTCTCCGCTCTTTAAGGGGTGTGACAGAGTTGAAGTAAAAGGGCACTGAGAGGTTATGCACTGAGCTGACACCACATGATTCACACGTCCCCGTTCCCCTGTAAATAGCGATGGCATCAGCTCTGTTCCTTCGGGATGGTTTTTGCCACATGGTATGTCCCAAGACATCTAGGCATTCAGGGTCACATCAAGTTTCTATCCACAGCTGACTAACCAACCTTTGCTTGTTACTTCATGTCCACCTGTGTCCGCTGGGGACCATTGCCTCTACCATGGAGCAGAACCGAAGACAGAGATTGAGATGCCGTAACGCTCTCTTGACGAAAATGAACAAAAGCAACCTGCTCTGACTGGTTCACATGGCTTGGAAAATACAAGTAATACCAGCTGCATCTTTCAAGCTACGTGTGTGGAAAGCCTGTAGTAAATTATGCTCAGATTTGGCCGTGTCCAGACAATAACGCTTCATCTTTCAGATGGGTGTAACTGCCCAAGCAGTGCAGTGCCATGTTTGGGTACCCTGTTTGGACCATGTTTGACCCTGGTCAGACTACACAGCTTCTGTGTCACAACCTCCAGAAGGTTTGTGGAAGGTCTGAGCAACCTCCAGAAAGAGTAGCAGTACTGAAAGCAAAACTGCCTTGGTTTGGCTCATCGTTTTTGCCTTCTGGCAGAATACACTAGCTCAGGTCAAGCCTTACATAGGTACAGCTACAGCAATATCCAGGTCAGGGATCTCGCCACACGGCTCATTGCACAGTGTGGATGTACTCACAAGTGCTCTAAGCTTCTGCTGTCACTATTCAACATATGAACAGAGGCACAGAGCTTTGGAGCAAGTATATCAGTTTGATGCTGAAGTCACAGAATCATAGAATCAGATGGGTTGGAAAGGACCTCTGAGATCATCAAGTCCAACACTTGATCCACTACCACCACAGTTATTAGACTGTGGCATTAAGTGCCACATCCAGTCTCTTCTTAAACACCTCCAGGGACGGAGAATCTACCACCTCCCTGGGTAGCCCATTCCAATGCCTGATTACCCTCTCTGTAAAGAATTTCTTTCTAATATCTAACCTAAACCTCCCCTGGCAGAGCTTGAGACCATGCCCTCTTGTCTTACTGACAGCTGCCTGGGAGAAGAGACCAACCCCCACCTGGCTACAACCTCCTTTCAGGGAGTTGTAGAGAGTGATGGGGTCTCTCCTGAGCCTCCTCTTCTCCAGGCTAAACAATCCCAGCTCCCTCAGCCTCTCCTCATAGGACTTGTGTTCAAGTCCTTCACCACCCTGGTTGCTCTTTTCTGGACCTGCTCCAGCACCTCAATGTCTTTCCTGAATTGAGGGGCCCAGAACTGGACACAGCACTCCAGGTGTGGCCTCAGCAGTGCTGAGTACAGGGGAAGAATCACTTCCCTGGTCATGCTACCTGTAGTAATGCTTTGTAGTATGAAGTTCACTTTGTTGTCTGTAATTACTGCCCTCAGATTTTTTCACTAGCAATGATGCCATATCTTTCTCCATCAGGCTCTTGTATGCGCTTCATTTCAGATGAAATGCCATGTATTAGCCTCACTGAAGATGAATTCAAAGTTGCAAGTGAAGGCAGAGGAAGCAGAACAGGAGGAAGAAAAATGTTTTTCTTATCTCCATGCACAGATTTTATTTTAAGAGAAAAATGACTAAATATAGACACATATAGAGCAAGTAAAGAAATTAGGCTCCTGGTATAAACTCCATCCCATGACTAAAATTCTACCGTTTTTATCAGGGTATCTACTTCCTCACTATTAATAGGCATCATTCCTTTCTGACATATGAAAACTGCAACAAACAACATGGAATTATGACTCAAATCAAAGTAGAATTGTCTTTTTCAAAGCTAGTAAGTATTGTCCTGTGACTAAGATGAAACACCAGAAAATGGTGATACAAATTCCTTAGGTGCCAGACTGTAATGCAAAACTATAGATCACATTAAAGCTTACTGAATTAAAAACCAAACAAAACAAGTCTCATGAAGCAATGGAAAATGTAACTTCACATGTTCCATAAAGAAGTCAGATCTTGTATTACCTCAGGTGTCCTGGAGATGTGTTTAAACCTTAAACTTATTTTTGTCTGTTTAATCATAATAAGCCACCACCACAGGGCATGCTATTTTTGGAGACAGTGAATAGGACAGTGGAGAAACTGAGTGACAACAACTAGCAGGTTTTAATAAAACATGATCCTCCCATAAGAACGTCAGCTTGGCACGATGGATGGTATTGTTGTGCATGACAGCCATTAACATGGAGTCATTTTCCTACCTGCTTTACCCTCTGCCTTATTTAGCTCAACAAGCCCAACTAACCCAAAATCTCCCACGGTGGCTGTGCTGAGGAGGGCTAATGGGAAAGGTTCCTTGAAGTGTGATGACAGCACTGTGCGGCAGCAATTTAACTGGGACTCTTGACTAGGTGCCCAGACTAAATGAGTCCCATCCTATCACACCAAAACCCCCGGGTTTGGATTTTTTTCATCTCTTCCATATGCAGCCCTGCAAAAACTTAGGGATGAATTCCCTGGCTGCTGGAAATTAGTGCAGGAAATCAGCAGAGCTGCAGTGATTCCCAACACACTGGCGTCTAAACTTTAGCTTGTTTCTACTCTCAGTCTGAGAGTGGCTGCACTGAACCTGATTTACCCTTCTTACCAAAGAATCAGAGAGTCAAAAGGAATTTAAAGTAGCCCTCACTGAGGCCAACCTTGCCTGGAGGGACGAGGATTTGGGCTGCACAGAGGCTGCAGGATCTGCCCTGGTATGATGCAAGCCACGTTTCACACACATACACATACATGTGAGGATAATGCTGGGCAATGGACAAATAAACCACATTTTAACCAAAATGATGTGTTTACGTTCTTAAGAGCATCTGTAAGGGAAACAAAACAGACATATTTTACGTTTTACACAAAATTTCCACATGACAGACAAACTGCACAAATGCTACTTAAGGCAGCCAAAACCTGAGGTCAACACTGCTGGAAGTTTTGTGGGCACCAATGAGGAAGGAGTAAGGAAGACCATGCACGGCTTTACCAGAGACAACAGA
This sequence comes from Platyrinchus mystaceus, assembly GCA_035041135.1. Taxonomy (NCBI): domain Eukaryota; kingdom Metazoa; phylum Chordata; class Aves; order Passeriformes; family Tyrannidae; genus Platyrinchus; species Platyrinchus mystaceus. The sequence goes on from JAWWLV010000088.1 coordinate 57,819,724, forward strand.
AATCTGCCTCTGCCATAAGCAATACAATAATGCAAATTGATCCTGGCAAAGAGTTTTACTTTTAAGTCTAATGCCCAACAGTGAAATAGTACTGTTAGACCCCGGCATTCAGAACTTATGAATCATGCCCTGAAGCATGATGAGACTGGATTAAAAAATGAAATAAATTTACAGCAATTATGGATTTGCCTATTTTTTAGCCTCCAGAGATCTCTGGCAGCATTTATTAAATCATGAGTGTAACCGAAGTGAAACTTTCTCTTTTTCCTTTTTACTTTCATATTCCTGATCCCATCCCTCAAGGTTTGCTGTACCTCACAACCAGTAGTCAGCTACAGGTGGACAACGCTTGAGACATGAGGGCCTCAAAGCATCCTGTGGTTAGAAGAGCAAGGTTAAAGTCCATCAGATGACCCCAAGGCTGGCAGTTCCCAATGTTTACAAGCAGTGAATGGGAGAGCAGAGTGAATCTGGGCCGTGTTGCAAAGCTCTGAGCCTGACACTGAAGGCTATGCTACTTGGGGACTTCATACCCTGCCAAAGGAGCATTCTGCATGCACACATACAGCCAAGCACCAGTGATTTCTGTGGGCAGCTGACACCAACCCTTAGCATCTCACACAGCAATCTGTATCAGACCAGGCCTTTCCACATAACACAGGAAGGGCTTTCTTCACACGCTGGTAAAGTGACAGATTAGCTTTCGAAACAAAAAAATATTCTGGCGGTAGAGGAGGGAAGAAAACAGAGCAAGGGAGGGTCCATAATCTCCATAGCATACTAATTTCAGAGTTTTAAAAAAAGCCAAATAAGACTGAATTTCTTTATCGATTATACAATTATTAATCTTTTTGGAAGCTTTTCCAACATTGCACATAATGAGCAATTCATCAAAGTATATTAGGTGCCACAGAAGTTGCATTCAATATAAAGGGGTCATTAAGTTTCTTGTAATTGCACATTACTGAAGCTTTCGTTAGTTCTAAATCAAATCAATAGGATGTGCACGTATGCTCTTTAATTGACTTTATGTAATAATAGTGTGGCCCCTAGTGATCATCTGGAATCCTCCAAAATGAGCCACCTTGCACTGCTGTTCATAAAAAAAAAACAGCTCGTGTGCAGCTGGGCATATCAAATAAAGCAACGGAATAATGAGCAGCGGAAAGAAAAAAAGCATCTTGGGTCACACTGCAGTATTTGCTGAGTGCCCTTTTCTTTCCATGACAGAGCCAAGCGACTCAACTCTTTTACTCAACCAGCTTCAAAGTCTGGTGGACTTTAGTAGGAGTAACACAATCTCAACACTGGAAGTGTCCTGGAGACAAGGTTAAAACAAGTTCTATCTGATCATCTTCTGAGCAAGAAGGGTTTGGTTTTGGTTTAGTGGCGGGTTTTTTTTTTAAATGGACCCTACTTGCCCTATCATCATCACCATCATTAACACCTCTTTCCTTTATAAGCCTTTTCATCAGCAAAGTGTGTGCTAAATGGAAAAAATCAGTGCTATTATTCACATCACCTAGCAAAGAGGGCACTGTAGCAGGAACAACACTAGCATGCTGCTGCCTATACCACAGAAGATGTGCCTATGAGCTGCTTCAGGGAGCGACCACTGTTGGGCCACATCCGCATCTAGGCTGTGGTGAAGGCTGAGCCTTTTTTGGTAACCTCTAATTCACAGGGTTTTGCTCAGGCAGATAAAATGATGGTCATAAGATGACTCAGTGAGTGGCCACATGCTGCTGGATGGAAGAGAAAGGCTAGGTGGAGCTAATAAAATTTTTATGTGTTTGATAAGGGAAAAGAAATCCACCTATGAGCCTGCTGGGGACTAGGCTGGGAAAGGTCACGCTAGCTGGGGGAAATCCTTAGGTGATGGAACACAGCTGCTAATCTTCAGCAGTGGGCACAGATGAAGGGCTAGCTCTGGGAATCTGAACTGGCAGCTGCAAACAGACTGCAAAAAAACAGATGCAATAAAAAAGCATCATGAAATAAATTTGCTTGTGGCATGATGACCTGGTCACCACCATAATGTGAGCTGTACATAATGCCACAGTTCTTTTGAACCACAGCAGCATCTGTTGCTGGAGAACACTGCAGTTCAAAGAGGAATGCATGTCCTCTCTGCCACACCTCCTTCAACTGGAAGTTGAAGAGCACTGGCAGTGGTTAATGACACTCTTGCATTGGTTTTGCACCACACTAACTAGGTAAAGACCTTTTCATAACACAGCTTTCATCCAGTCTGGCTGGGAAGGTTTGAACCAAAAGCTGATTTAGTGGACCCACTCTGGAGACATACCAATGCAACCTGGGCCATGGTGGGGAAACCACCAGGTGGGTGTTAGTAGGTGCTGTAACCAGTGCAGAGACGTGGATGTGAAAGCCACTGCGTCCAGACAGCTGCTGGACTCCAGTAATCCTTGGAAGCTAAAATCGCCTATAGCAAGCATCTCAAATTATAGCAGCTGGAAGAATACTCTTATTTGTACATGGTCCCAGTGCGACAGAGCTGCAAACACAGCAAAATGTCTCTTCCTCTTTTCCACTCTCCCACATGCTGTGTCTAGCTGCAGAACGGCTCAAGCTTAGGCTGGACTGACAGAACAATGTCAACAGTAAAACACCAGATACAGTTGCAAGAATTCAGTAAGAATCACAGCCAGGCTCTCAGGGAAGACAAAACCTTTCTCCTTGCAGCTCAGAGATTGACACAAGAACCCTGCTGAAGCTCAGTGCTCTTGACTAGAGAGGAAATTTATTCTGCCTCAAGAACGAAGCCTGTAAACCTGCTGCCAGCACTAGAGAACAAGGAAAAAGGCACTTGAGAGCAGGCATGCAACACTCATCCCTCAAACACACTTAAGGACCTGAAATTTTATTCAAAATGTTTGCATTACACTTCCCAAACAACCACTCTCAATGTGCAACAGGCTTCTTTTCTGCCTCTTTTGAGAACCTGGACTCCAAATCCCTTGCTTCTCAATAGCTGAGAAATGACAGGGTGCTTCCATGGCCCAGGCTGTGATCTTGCAGCACATCCAAACTCTAGCTGAAGTTGGCCTGGACTTTTGAGAGGTGCTCTGGGCAACAAAATGAGTGGGAGAACTTTAACAGTAATTCAAGAAGAGCTTTAAAAAAATTTATTAATGCTACAACAAAGAAAACTGGCTGCTTATATGAGATTCAGCCAGGTCAAGTCAGCCAATTCAGACCAGGAGGTGAATGCACGGAACCTAACACATGAGCTTCGGAAAATCCACACAGCTACACACTGCTTGAAAGGGGCAGGCAGCTCCCTACTCTGCAGGGAGATTAGCCAGAACATGCAGACCCCAGGACCTAGCTGTGGGCATGCAGATGTGCAATATCCTGCTCTATCTTCAGAAGCATCCTTGTGACAGGAGCAACCCAGCAAGGGTCAGCTCTTGCTGAAGACCCTGTAAACCCAACGCTTTTCAGGCTGGGGCCTTAGGGACATCAAGGACATTCCAATGATGGGATAAAAGCAAAAAAAAAAAAAGGTTTTCATGAAAGGCTGTGCAAGTTGATTGTTGTGTGCTCCACACAACAGCCCTTCTTGTGCAACCACACCTTCTGTAAAACATAGTTCCATGAAACAAATTATTATCTCCAGTAGCTTCCGTCTACACAAATTTCTGAAATACTTTCATTCCAAACTGTTTTGAGAGGAAACATTAAAAAGAATGGAAACCTGGCAATTAATCAGATGGAAACCTTTGTTTCCACTTCACAGAATAGGAAAAAAAGGAGAGAGAATTATAAAAAGAATACCTAACATTAACTGCTAAGTAGGGAAATGAAAGATAAGAAGAGGCCAGGAACTAGGAACACTGGTTTGCTGCATGCATTTACCTGCATTTGGACGTGGTTCTAAAGGGTGGGTCAGATCTGTGTTTGCCATTCTTGTTCAAACCCACATAAACACCTAGTTAGGAACTGGTTTTTGACAGATGAAAATTCTATTTTCTTTAAAACTCACAAAATGAAAACCTTGAAAATTTTTTTTGAAGTATGGACGAAAGTCTCTCCTGGTCAAGACACAGAGCAAATATTTACAGGTGCTGCGGAGACACCATTTCCTCCCTTTAGGCTTCAACCCAGTGTCTGCCACATAATTTCATCCATTCAATGAATTTTTTTTTCCAGACATCTGCCAAGAGGAAATAACTTTGCTGTATTGGGAGTCTGGGAATCCTAGAAAACAATCTTAAATCCATAAAATAATTGAAGTGCAGTTTTACTGAGCTGTTCAGTTCGATTCTGATTTTTACTACAATGTCAACAAGAGTTTAATTTGTTTTAAAGTTTAGGTTCTTAAATCTGAGTGATATACGGTAGTTTACAGCTTGCTGGCAACAGCTACTGTGGAAAAAAAATGGAAAGTGCATATAAAGGCAGTTCTAAGTTTGACATTGTGAAAGCAGGGAGCAGTGCCAAGAGCAGCAAACAGCATGGCTTTCCCAATCCTGGCTGGCTTTAGGGACTGCTTGCTATTGACATCAGTCGCTATGGGATACATTTCCCTGCTCTAACAAATCTCATCTGGAGCCTGTAATTAAAAAAGAAATGTCTCAAAGTGTAATTTCTTTCCCTAAAATATCTACAGATGTTAACTAGATTGCTAATAGTGAGAGATGTCTGTGGGTGGACATCTTCCTCCTTATCTGCTGTGTCAAAGAGGAAGATTTCTTTACTAAAACCAATTCCAAAGGTAGTATCTTTTCTGTGTACATCTTTGTGTATGGGGATGGCAGTGTCTTTTTTTCTAAACTGCTTGCCAAACTGAAAGGTTTGGAGGTGTTTTCATAATTTCTTCTTTTTATATTTTCTTTCAGAAGTCACCTCCAGAGTCAGTCTTATTTAAAAAGTACTCAAAGGAACTAAAAATGTCTTTCCTGAGCAGATTAAGAAATATCCCATCTGAGCTGTAAAATTATAATAAAAATAATAGTGGTAGTAAAAAAAATAATAATAATAGTAGTAGTGATGTAAGTTTCCTGCTCCAGTGACTTTCCACCAGTGTCTTTGGCGGGCACCCTTTGCTAAGTGCTGCTAAAAGCATTTACAGGAGCTGCTGGACGACCAGGGAAGCTGATCTGCTTTAGGCGCACACCAGACACGAGAGGGGAGAACGTGACAGAGGGATGGGTTTTTAGAAAAGCATGTCCCTGGGGAGACAAAAAGAGGTTTTCTTGGCTGTTGAGGGAAGGTGCTGGCCCCAGCTGTGCCTTGCCAGCAGCATGGAACACCGCTCCCAGCCAAGCACTCCCTGTCCACATGGCCGTGTCGAGCAACTCCCCAGTACCCCACAGGAGGTGATGGCTGAAACTCTCCTTCCTGACACACACAGCCCAGTTGTCTGCTTGGGCCTTTCCCTCTGCCAACACCCCCTCTCTCCCTTTTCGTTTTCTTTTTTCAACCAGCTTTGATTGGAACCAGGGCCTGGGGTAAATCAGAGGAATTTCTAGATTTTTCTGAGTGCTGTGAGCTCTTGCTCTTTTCCGGTACCTACTTCCTGCCATATCTAAAATAACAGCAGCTGCAGGGCCCTGATAGAGAAGAGCTCCAGGGGAGAAATTCTCACAAATGGGGTGGGAAAGAAAAAAAAAAAAGAAAAAAAAAAGACAGTTATTAGGGAGACGATAACACACAGAGCCAGCATCAGATTCATTGCTGGAGTCGATAGCACCACAGGCTGTGGATGTTGTTGTCAGAAGAAAAAAAAATCCTGTAAAATGGCCATAAGAATGATAAGTCTCCATGTTTGTTGGGATAACAGAAGTAGCTTTACAGCACTTGTCCTATTGTGTGGAGTATCGTGTCTTGATTAGCTAATGTCTCTGAGGGCCAGATAAGCAACGATGAATGTTCTGACGTAGAAGGTTTCATGCTTTCTCTTTGTCATGGCTATCTATGGAGTGCTGCAACAGAAATCTTTGCACACATAAAGAAGGCCCGCTCTTTTGAGAAAAACATCACAGAGAGTGGAAAACTGTTGAAATTACCCTGTTTTCTGTGGAGGACGTATGGTGCAGTGTTGTCATTGTCTCATTACAGACCACATGAGTATAGCAACTCAAGACTTCCAAAATGGACATTGGTGCACTCACACAAAATATACTTATGTGCAAGAACACATCCTTGAGATGAATCTCCTTGAGATTCCCTGAAACCAATATTAGTACACCCCAACAACCAAAGTGAGGGTTCCTAAAATGTCACCAGTCAGTCACACTGCTTGTACAATACAGGCAGCATTTCAGATTATTATATGTGCCATTAACCTTAATATAATAATGTAATAGAATCTTCCACAGTTACTTTGGGAACTATAACTTGTGGCTGCATCAACTTTTGGGCCCTGAAATTTCCACCCAATATTAGAGATTTTCATGTATTATTTGTTTTCAACATAGGACTTTTTTAAAGAGCATTAAGTGATTGTGAGATGGAGGTTATCGTGATTGTGATCCAAAGTGCACAGAAGACAACAGAAAAATTCCTACTCACTTCAAGGGGCTTTGCATCAAGTTCTTATGAAACAGGCAGATATGTAAAGGTGGTCTACAAATACACAATCTACTGGTCTGATGACTTGACAGAAAACATCAGTCACCTCATTGTAAGCACCCTATTTTGCTTATTATTCCCAAAAGATAATTTGAAATGTTTTAATGTTGATATTCAAAAAAGGAAATAGATCTGTTCTCTTATTTTGCCTGAATTTTGGAGCATGCAAGACTTCTCTCATGTCAGCAGAGAAGTCTTACTTCTTGTCAGCAGACTACTCAGAGAAGACAAGCATGTTTCTGTGTTTACTTCAGTGTGTTGGTTTGAGGGCATATGCATATGGGTGCAGTTTGATCCTAAAGCTCTATCCCCTTTCTAGAGAATAGTGGAAAACCATACAGGGGGTTTTAGTAGCAGCATGTGGTTTTTCTTTTCTAGATTTTAAACCATTTCTGTAGGCCTAAAAATCATTGCTTTGCTTGAGGACACAGATTAGGTGACAATTTTTATTTGTTAAAACAAGATCATGTTAAGCTACTTGGCTCTTCACATCCCCAAAAGAGGCTCCTTAAAACATGAACCATTTTTAGTTCATGTTTAGGGAACTACACAATTTTACCAAGTTTAGATAGACTAGACAATATTCTAGCCTAAACTCATAAAACCAAAACTAATTAAAACGTTTTTTTACCAAAAAATCACCCTGGATAATACAAAGAGAGTGAATTTGTATTCCTGCAAAAGCAGAAGTAGTTAGAAAACATGAGGTATTGTCTAATCCCATTTTAAGCACTGTTATGACTGTGCTGACATATGCTCATGGAGTAGTACATTTATGGTAAACTGGTTAAGGAATTTGGGAGTAGGATTAATGAACTTTCCTCTCACACTAGACTAGATCAGATCTCAGAAGGAGATCAATCTGCCACAATTCCCATCTTTTGTTCAAGAAAGGCGAGCATAGTGAAGGTCAGAGACAGACTAAAGAGCAGCATGGCAATTATTTACTGACATGAGACTGGAAAGAATATCACATGGAGCACAACTTGGACTTTAGACACGTAGGAAAGAATGGTTCATTTTATGCCACTAATCATAGCCAGGGATTAAGATATTTTGGAAAAGCCCTATTACTTCTCATTCTGCAAACCAGGATTTCATTACTGGTAAATCAGGAAATTTATGAAGTCCATTCATACAAATTAATTTTCTTTCCTGATTTCCATTGGCATGTGAGACACAGATACATAATAGAAATAAAAGTCTATAAAGGGAAAGATATACACAGAAATGTCTGCTAGTACTTAAAAGTGGGGTAATCTCAAGGAAGGGTGTAGCTAAAAGGATCGTCCCTGCAGCTAGTACATTCAATCTTAAATAAATTGGTTTTGGGTCTGAACAGGTAGAAATCAGTGCAGTTGCGCTACATCTAGATGGATCTATATTGACTTATTCTAGTTGTCTCTATCAAGAATAACCTAAAGTTCTCCCACTAAGATTTTCACTGTGCAGTAGCAATGTAAAATCTAGATGTCTTTCCCATATTATAAGTATTCCTACCTAGACAACTTAACAAAGAATTCTTACAATCATTTTAGTGTCACAAGGTATGGGGGTTTTCCCCTTCAGTGGTGCTTCCCCTTGATGAAAGTTTTTCATATGAAATGTAAATCTGTCTTCAGACAACTTTCTGAACACTGACATTTTTCCAAAAATAGGCACAGGGAGGTGGTGGCCATATCCTTCAGGGGACCATGCATGACAGAAAGCATGATACAGCCTCATCTGGCATCGCCAAGCATCTGCCAGCTCCTCCCTGAAACAAGGTCTTGACTAACAGTAAAGAAATTGCGTTGGTTTTTGCAGAAATCTAGATTTCATCATCAGAGAAACCATAAATATAGCCCTGAAATATTAGATATACATCTGGCTGATTTCTGGCTGACTGACCAAACAACTCCCACCACAAGATATAGAAATCCTCTATCTGACCACCTTCCTCACTATAATAAAGACAGACAGCAAGTTTGCTTCAAATTTCAAAACCAGATTACTTTTTCCGAATATTCACCTAACAACCAAAGAAATGGTCCATCCATTTGTGAATTTCTTGGCAGGAAATCTGGCACCTCTACCAAAGTCTGCTCACTTTTTGTACTCTCCTCTGTGCTGAGTGTTGAATCCAAAATATTTCTTACAATAATAAAGTCTACCCCACAGTTTGTTATGCAAGGGCAAGCCTTGGTTCCAACAAACTAGTTCATGGGAGCAGAAGGTGCTCTGGTTTAAGATGGTGATATTCCCTGTAACAGAATTCAGTGGAAGGGAACAAATTAGGGAGTTTTCTCTTTTACTTTAGCAGATGATTTTTTTTTCAAAAGTGATTTTGGTCTGGAAACACTTAAAATTTTTGATGAGACACCATTCAGTCTAGGTGCTTTTCCTAAGATAATATTAAATATAGCTTTGGAAACTTCAGCAGATGTTCCAATTTTTCCTAGTTCAAAATTTTTTTTGCTACTATTCTGCCTTTATGTAAATAGCTGACTCTAATTGATTCTTTAATACAGTGATTCATAATCTGTTGTGAATCTTCTGTTAATTTACTTGCAAGTCTGTTAATATTTCCCCTGATTTAACACATCCTGTTTTAGAACATCCATCGAAGTTGATGGAAAAAATTTTCATGGCATTTGGATCATATCCTAAATGTAACTTGAATGCCATCTTCTGAGAGTTGCAAAGTAAAGGGATTTCCTGTTTTATTCTTCAATTGTATAACCTTGAAAGCAAGCTTTTACAAATCCTCTGCCTTGTCAAGGTCTGACCACTTCTACTCCTTCTAGCACTACTTTTTCTGGGTAGTTTCCAACTGGGGAAAAGTCAATGGATAATATATTCTTGTTTTTCTCATTTTTATTGAATGCCCTCTTACACTGTGAGTCTTAAAACTGATACGAAAATTTCTCAGGAAGTTCAGGTGATGGGAGTGTATTTATTCAGAGAGCACTTCCTACCCCCTTAATTTCCACCATATTTCGGAGGGTTTTTTGGGCTCCCTACGGGAGGTTTCTCCTCCCAGTGCTAGCACTGAAGCCCTTTCCTTGTCCCTCAAAGAACACGGAATACAACACGGAAATAAGTCATGGGGTTATTTGAGGGTCCTGCCCCAGTGGAGCTGGGCCACCAAAACTTCCCACCTGCAGGCAATGCAGCCACTTCACTGCAGATCGATATAGACAGATGAGCTCCTCTACACTCTCTCCTCATTTCTATGTAAATTTAATGATCACATTGCTCATTGCATCATCTCTTCTAATTTTTCTCTATACTTAAATTATTTTGGGGCAAAGTGTGGTATTCTTTAGGCCTTTTCCATGGCAGTCAAATCCTGGGCTATTACTAATCATTTGTGCCATTTCACTTTTAGACAAACTCCTCTCTCTCATACTCACAGTCATCCTTTCCTCTCTTCTTCCAGAATTAATTTTTACTCTTTTTTTTTTTTTTTTTTTTTGTGGGGATGCTATATTTAACCCTTCTCTCATTTCTCTTTTTCTCAAGCCTTTGCTCACTCTAATTACACCACCAGGTAGTTTCACAGCCATACTCGAAGTCTGAAACTTTAAAATGCTTGCTAACTGTGCTACAGCTTCATGAAAAATCTTCTATTTTATTTTTTTAGTAAGTTTCCGAAATAGAATACACGTATATACACACATGCACTTGCTTGTACTTGTCACAAAGGGCCCCAAACCTTCAAATGTGCTGAATCCTCTACATGGAGCAGCCCCATGCAGAGCCCCTGCTTTGGCTGGGGGCCCTGGAGTCCAGCAACACAGATCTGCCTCTGCCAGCAAGCACAGACCAACTCAGCTGAGGGCTGCAGCTATCTCTGGACTTGTAATTTAGCTACTAAAATATTGCAAGATGCTTTTGCATTAGCATGTCCTTCTGGCAAATCTTTCCTTGACTTCAGCCCTGCTGGTTCCTTTTTAAGACTTTAGTTTACCATTGAAATAGCATGAAAGGTAAGTCTAAACCCTCTAAACAGAAAGGCGATGGTCACCTTTATCTCCAAAACTCTAACTATGTGCTGAACAGGGCAGAAATCAGCAGTCTGTCTGGTAATAATGGAGGTTCACAGGTTCCTACCAAGCGGTGATCTGACACAGCTCATCCAGTTGCGAGTTTGTGGTTTAAATAGACTATAGTGTGCTTGTCTGACCTGTAAAGGTCCAGCATGGGTTTCCAGAAACAGTGAGAGAGTTCCTGGAAAGTTCTCTGAAGCAGCCATTGCCACCATGTTTGCCCACTGATGCAAAAAGCATAGTCTTCTCTCTGTGGTTGATGGCACTTTCTGCCCTAGGATCAGTTTTGCTACTTTTTCTTTTGTAATGAGTTATTCCCTCATCCTAACATACTCTCTATGTGGAAGAAAAAAACAAGAAAAAAACCCCTGAGAACTATTTCAAAGTAGGAGCTCAGGGTCTGGAGTAGAGCAGCCATCTCCATCTCTGGTGGCCCCTCCAGAGAGATCTTGTGTAGTGCCTGGCTAAGGCACAACTCGCCAGAACTTGGACCCATTATAATTCTCTGCAAAACCACAATTTGCATTGCATCAATTCTAGCAACTTCAGGAAACTGTAGCCTTTGACTGCTGCGGCCCACGGGACACCTCTCTATTGTGTGGTGCCATGATTAATAGTTAAAGAGCCAGGGAATTTTCTCAGAAGAAAGAAAACAAACAAGAGTGCGTAACTGAAAAAATCTGGACCAGTTTCTCTGCCGACCTCTTTTAATATGACGATTTCACACACAGTCACTTTAGACTGGGAAGAACATCTGAACCTCCCAGTACTACTGACCCAGAGACATTACTACAAGGAGAAGATGCCTGGAGAAGCTGTTAATGCCTTATGCTGATGCTCTGAGGTGAAAGCCCTCGAGTCAATAGCTGAGTACAAGTGAAGCCCGGAGCTTGGAGGACCACAGAGTCATCACAGGGAAAAAGAAGAACCCAACTAATACTGAAGAGATTATCTTTACCCGTTGCTTCAGTCTTTCAAAAGAATAACTGGATAGCAAAAGCTGGGATGCCAGCACCAGTGACAACCACAGCTCAGAGATGTGCAGCAGCATGGACCCAGTTTTCAGAGCTGCAATGGGCATTTTAGTTCAGAAACTAACTGTGCACAATAGGACGTCCACAGGATGGGCTTCTCCACCTGACACATTTCTAAAAGCTTTTACTCAGCAGGCACCTTTCAAATCTGCACCTGCAGATTTTTAGAAAAGTCCGTCATGAGTAGAAGAGACTTAGATCACTCTTGCCCACCACAACTACAAGGATGCAAAAAAATTAGAATACTAAGTCTTATAATTCATTCAATATATAGCTTATTTCATACACACTGTATGTGTGTATGGATTTGCATATACAGGATAGAAATAAAAGTTAAAATAAATATTCTTCAGGGTTTTATTTTTTGGAGTCTTCTCTTGTGACCCAAAACAGCATTTTTTCTACTTCTTAAGTAATTTGCAGAAGATTTTGCAAGGTGGCAATGAAGCACTAGAAAAAGAACTGACTGCTGCTCCCAGACTATCAAAATGGATTTGTAATATCTATAGCAATACCCATTCTACAACCCCAATGATATCACAAGAGTTATGAAATGGAACAAATCTTCAGCCCCAGCTCCCACAGAAATCTAACATCAAGAGCAATCTGGACAGCACAGACATAAAACATCAAATCTTGTTTTCTGGACTCTCATATGGCTGCAGATGGGTCAAAATTAAGTAAAGAAATCATGTTTTAGTTGTGCAGAAGAAAGGCAAGTAAGGAATGTTCTTGTGCACACATGATGCTTGGATAACATGAGCTGTAACTACGTAAGGACCAAAGAATTTAATCCATTAATTATCGACTTCAATAGCCTGTAGCACTGCTTTTTCAAGACTGTTCAAGTGCTTATATTGCAATTTACTTGTTCAGGAACATTGCAGCTTGGGAGTTTTGACACACTTACAGCACGGTCTCACTTGGCTTTCTGCTGTTTGTCTTGCAGTAGACTTCACAGCATGCAAAATGCAGAAAACCTACTGACAAAGTGAGGCCTGTAGAGTAGGTAAAGGGCTGGTCCAGCTCCCTGGTTTGCTGACAAACCCATCCAGGCTAGCCAATGAAGAATAGGACCATAGTTTTCCTACTGTATTTCTTACTCACCGATCGTTCCCAGGTATTTTCAATGCCCAGACTTTGCAGACTTCCTCAGCGACAGAGGAGGAGGGGAACATTTTGAAGGTCTGCTTTTTTTCATAAGCTTCCTCCCTGCCTGGAGATAAGCCTGTTGTGGAAAGCCTGTGCCCCCCTTGGTTGCAATCAAGATTAGCTCCTCAGAGAGGAGGAAAGACCCGGAGCCAGGTTATCATGCAGTCTGCTCTCAGCAGCAATGGTCAAGACACTATCAGGCCCCTGACCAAGCCCCCAGCTGTCCAGCAGACACAGATGAAACAGTGGTGTCATGCAGAAATCTGCTCGGGATTTCCCTCTCTGCCTATCAGGGACCAGGTTTCCATGAATGCAGCTATTATGTGCACTTTAACTATCAGCCACGCGCTTGGTCCCGTTCCCAACGAACCCAAAGGGAACGGTGTTATTGACTTAACTGGGAGCAGAGGCAGGCCCTCCACAGCTTGGAGATCCAGCAGCTTGCCAGTGCCTCACCAAGAGTGCTGTCTGTGAAGTCAGGGAGTCTGCTCATGAGAGGGCTTCCTCTGGCACGTATGTGTTTGCTGGCAGCTTGCTCCAGCCCAGCTCTGCCGAGACGCAGCGGGGGTCTGTGTGATATTGTGCTCCCTCGAGAAGAGGGGCCTGCTACCACAACTTCCCCTGCAGTGTTTTCCCAGAACGGGTTCAGGACACAGGAGCATGGAGGCCGTACAGGAGGCACAAGGCCACACCTGACCAGCTAACAGTGCTCAGCTCAGCAGAAACAATTCAAACAAACAACATATTTCTAAAATAATTTGCATCAGGACAAAGCTTTCTCACGAAGGTTCTGCAAGCCATGTATTTTCCTTGGCACTGCTCCAGGCTTAAAAGCAGATGTAAATGTTGCCAAGGCTCAGATACAGCAACTTCTTCTCTCCCAACCACCAGGGAAAACTTACAGAAAATAACCAACAAAACCTTTACCATTTGAAATAGCAATGCTAACAGCCATTTATATGGAAATAGAAGAACGAATTGGGCGCGGGAGTCAGTAGAGACTTCTTCCCCAGTGAACTGCACAGCCATAAGCAGGGCTGCCGTGCCAAGCAGCTCTTGGCTGGAAAGAGGGGGAGCAACACAGCTTCAGCCGAACACTTAATGACTCCAAACATTAACATGAAGGTGTGTGTGCAGATGCACATCAAGCAAAGCTGTTTTTTCAGCACTAAAAATACTGCTTTCTGCAGCTTTCCCATCGCTCGGCCAGCCTCCTGCTCCCTCCGCCAGTGTCTGCCATCACTGAATGGGGCTGGAGCCACTAAGGACTTCTCCGAAGGGACCGGACACTTCTTTGAAAGTTTGAGATTCCCTGGAAATCTAAGTGCTGATATTGAAAGAAAGCAAAGTTCCCTGCTATATTTCACGGCATACCGCAGCTAAGAGGTAGGCAGGTCTGTCCTATGGGCAACCGCACACCTGGGGCTGGAGAAAACCAGGAGGAACACCTAGTCTGGTCATCTGCGCTTCTGGGGGCTTTCTTCTGGTGGGCCTCCTGGGAGACCCAATTCATCAAACCCACTGGAAACAGCAAAACACCATCCCCGTGGGTGTGTGGTTTCGTGTAACAGGATACCCCTCCAGCCCAGACATGCAAGTCCACTGAAGGTCTGACTTGAACGCATTACTTCAGCCCTCCCGTACTCATCGCCTACAACCCAAGCCCCAAATGTTAACGACTCAGCATGTTTTATCACAGTAGCATGTACACTTTCAATCATCATTAGAGACGAGGAGGGTCTAGGCTCAGGCACTACGCCAGGTTAAGTAAAATTTTCCATGAGGAAAGCTATTTGTTTTCTCCCAGAGCTGCGAGGCTTGGCCAAGAGGGAGGGAGGGAAGGAAAAGCTCGCCCAAGCCAGACCAAAGTGTAGACAGTGTTACTGGGCTTTGCAGACTACCTGCGTGTTGTTCTAATGACATTTGGACTACTGGAAATCACTGAGTGAACTCAGGAGTTTTCAAAGGCATAATTGTGGCAGAAGCAGACTAAACTTAATGCCTCAAGAGCCAATCGCTTTAATCATGAAGCTGAGATGTATGAAAAAGGATACATTTCAGCAAAAGAATAATTCTGTCTGCTATGGTTCCTGTTCAAATAAACTATATCACCAAACCACGTGCATTTCCAGAATATAGAGGAGTAAAAAAAGAACATATGGTTTAAAGGCAAAAAACTTTCATATATACTGTATAGGAGATATATGGACTTGTCAGACATCTAACAGTTCAACACTGTAAGCAATTCATGGGAATGACATTAGCAATAGCTCATATTACATCCAGGAGTTACAGCTTTTACTGCAAAAGTTATTTTTAAAAGAGCCATGTTTAAAATGAAATGGTTGGCAGGGCTGCAGCTTTCAGTAACACTTTACCTGTGGTTTTGCCACTTTTACATACTTATTGGGGGCTTAGTGCTCCCAATTTACCTTTTCAGAGTAAAATAAAAGTCGCAATGAGTGCATTCATTGGCACGGTGCTATAAAACTCACAGCTGTGCAAAGACAATCACAAGAACAAAAGCCTCCTTGTTTTAAAAAAGATGATTATGTGGTTCTGATACTTTCTCTTAGCCACATATCCAAACATCAGATACCTTTGTTTATGACCTATGTATTTTCATCTTACTACACAAAGATTTATAGATCCAATCAAGTCAAGATCAGGATAGAGACCTTTATGAAAGCATTCATTTGAAGAGGAGGAGGCTGAATTAATATACAAAACTTCGGACAGGAGATCTGTCATTCAGATATTGTTATTTCAGTTCTGGCTCCTACACAGGACTCAGGGCATTCTGGAGAACATTTTTTTCAACAGCATGTGGAACCTTGGCCCCATGGCCAGCAATGGGAGCGTGATGCTGATTTCAACAAGGCTGGGACTGCATCTCAAAAGTTGAGACTACAACCCAGGAAAAGCTTGAAGAAGTTGAGATCTTCAGCTTCAGTATTCAAGCCCACCTTAAAGAATTCTCCAGGATGCTACTTTGCTTTAAATTAAAAACTGCTTTTGTAAAGTTTTGTGCATTAATATAACAAATGGGATTACAGCATTTATAATATACCTTGAAATCTGATGAGAACATAAGTCATACATTTTTCCTATTGGTACCAATATGTTTCCCCCTTGTTTTTTCAAAATACCTTATTTTCATCTGTAATAAAAACTATATTCTTTGACGTGTCTAACATCAGGAAATAATTTCTCAACTGAGTATTATTCTGCTGCAGGTAAAATATCCAATAGCTATTGGGAGTGCCAGTTAAAAACTGAAAAAAGTTTCTTGGCATTAGCATGCTTAATTGAACTCTCTCCATCCTGGTGAAATGAAAGATTTGGAGCTCAGTTCCGTGTTCCACTCAGGCCACACTAGGTCCAGGAAAGGGAAATGGGTATAAAGAAGGTGATTTTAAGTCACCTTCAGCATCTCCTGTTGTAAGCCTGGCTAGTTCCCAGCTGCCTGAACATCCGGAAAGCTGTGTGAACTTCCACTCTACTGCCTCTGGCTGGGGGTTTCTTCTATCACTAAGAAAAGCAACAAAAATTTTGAAAATTTATGTGAGCTGCCCTAGTCAACAGAAATGAAGAAGGACTAGCTCAAGAGCAGACTAGCACAGCTTTTGACACAAGTACTAGCTAGATGAGCACATAGAGAAGCATGTTCAAAAGTGAGATACAAATTAAGTAGATGTTCACATCTGGTTCAAGGGATCAGGAATAATTCTCATCAGTTTGTAGCTTCCCCAAACTAGCCATCTCTTTGGGCAATGCTAATCCACTTCATGTCCCAAAGGGGCTCTATAGCACAGCAGATACATCAATACCCAAATAAAATGTTTTCTCTTAAAAGCAATTACAGCATGGACTTGTACTGAAGAAGTCCCTCAAGCCTGCCTGCCTAATGATGTTCCATGAGCTCCACTAACCTAGCACCCCACAATACTCCCAGGTTAGCTCTGAAAGAGAAATGTCACTTCACTAAGGCAGGGGTGGCACACACACACAGAGACATTGTCAGCCCTGGCATCATCTACCAGGGTGCCACAGTGTCCTGCAGGTTTCTGCAAGAGCTCCTGGCACGGAGGACAGGAGACAATTCCTCTCCAACTGCAAAGGACCATAGGCTCTCGCAGGCATAAATGTCACCATTTCAACCGCTTTTAATCATATTTTCCTGTGAAAGCAGCAAAGGCAGTCAGCCATAATCTTTGCTAGGAGGTTAAACTCAAAATTATTTGAAACGGGTGCTGCTATACAAGCCAAACACCTTTCAGTATCAAGACCATAGTCATAATATATCAGGTATCACTTCATGGTGTGAATTTTAAATATGTTCTATCTGTGGAATCATATATTCACATACTGAAAGAGACAGCACATTTAATGAATAGCCCAGGTGGCTACTGTGGATTTTGATTTAAAACAAATTGCCAAGACTAAAACTTATTTGTCAAAATGGAAGTCACTTCGTGTGCTCCCTTTATATCACTTCAGGTGCCCACCACTACCAAAGCAAAAAAATGTCATATAAAGGATATGTATCTATAGAAATTCATTGGCTCTTTTTTTCCATCTATACTTTGCAATGTATATGATCTATATTTGGACATACTCCAAAACAAAAGGTATGAATATTGCTTTGAACCCATAAGCTGAAACCAAAAGATTTCTGTTTATACCTGTTCCAAAAATGCTATGCATATATTAGCTGCATAAATCAAACCTCTTTAAAGTGGTAAACAAGCAACCAAAATTTTATGAAATATCATCTGGGAAAACCAGCTGGGTATTTTATTTGTCTGACAGTCCCATAAGTATGTTAGATATCTATACCTCACACTTCTTAAATACTTTTAGATAAAACTGGATGTATTAAATAGCTACAAGCACTCTATTAAAAATAAAAAAAACAGAGGAACCCTCCTTACTCATGGATATGATATTCTGGATTCGTGGATTTGATATTCTGGTTTTCAGAATACAGTCATAAGGTACTACAGATATCTCTCCCCCAACAAGAAAAACACTTAGAGGTGGATATGATACCAGTAATAAACAATGGCGATGGCTTAAAAGTTCCTATTTAAAAAAAAATCAGGCCCATGAAAGACTAGTTGCTCCCATTTGGCGTGAGCCACTTGCCAAACCCCATTGTCCACAGTTATGGCCAGAGATCTGAATGAACCAGTGCCAGGCACAAAGTCATTGCATATGTGCATTGCCTTTTCCATGCCCATCTCAGTGAGCAGCACCTCCTGGGATACCAGAAGCAATTACTGGTGGTTTCCAGGCAGTCACTGTAGTAGCCAAACTGCCCTTTGAGACTGTGCCATGGAGCCCAGATGTCATCCTTTCGTAACTGATAGGTGAGCATGAGAAGGGGATTTTTAACTGAGACAGGATGAGCTGATTAGATAGTTGCTGGGGAGACAAGATCACATCAGACGTGTGGCTCCAACTCACACTTACTCTGGCCTAGGGTGGGCTGCTGCCAGCAGGAGCGGTCCTGTGGCACCCCCTGACCCACAGCATGACACTTCCTGCCCTCTCGAGGGCTGGACCCAGAGCTTGGACCAAGGGTATGTGGTTCCATGAGCTGACTCAAGAGAAAACTATGTGGGTTTTGCTGTTTTGGGCAGGCTAATTTTCCATTAGCCTGCTCTGCTGCTCCATAATCAATTGATACGACTCAAAGGAAGCAGCAAGAACATGTGACTGAGAGCAAGACGGATTGAGGCCACCCTTTCCACTGGAGCCTGCAGTTACATCAGATTAAACGGAATGTGAAACCAATGTCTGCAGTGGTGGTGAAAAGGCTGCCTTCATGAAATGCATACAGCATAGGCCAAGTAGGCTTCCAGCCTGAGTCACAGCTTTGTGCTCCTGTGCTGTGTGTCTGAGGCATGACGGAGCTCTGAATGGTTTGAACAGGGGGGCTTGGCCACCACAAGTCCAACAAGAAATGCTTCCTGCCTTTAGCCCTTCTGCCACATACTTTCTCTCTCTGCCCAGATACTGAGACAAATATAAAGACGATAGTAGTCCACTCCATATTTCTACAAGGGCTTCATTTTGCCAACACAAAACATGGAGTGGACGACCTTTTCTTTCAGGTAGTGTGATAAGGTTTATATAGGAAAGGGCAGCTTACGTGGGTTACACTCCATCAGTGTGAACCCTAAGACAAACCTAAATATCAGTTCAGCCATTTCTGATCAACCTCTTTAGAGGAACCTGGTGGTATATAATTTTTGGAAGTTCAAAAGGTTATTTTTTTTCCTAGTATATACTGTTACCAGGACTGTTATATCTAGGAATTCTTTCTTGGCCTATAGTTCTTGTAGGCTAGCTGAAGAGATCTCCAAAGTCAACCTCAAGTTTCAGGGCAGATGTACAAGGTGACTTCTACAATTACTTCTGTTAGAGGATTGGTGTGCATGTGTGGCTAGAAGAGGGGATAGAAGAGAGATGAGGTTAAGGGCTAAATTATTTATGCTTTGTCAGGGAGAATGAGCACTGCTGAAAAAAACCTAAAACCTCTCTCTCAGAACACATGGTACCAAGTTCCTCTGTTCTTCCAGGAGAAACCTGAAGTAGACATGGCTAAGGAGCTTCATTCACCCTTCATCCCTGAGATGCAGTCCCATCTCTCTTGGAGAGACCGGCCAAAGGCAACTTTCATGGTTCTGTCAGAGGAGTGGTTGCTGGATTTTTGAAAGGTATGGCAGGAAGACTGTCCATTTCTCATGCTTTTCTAGAAAGACAGCTATAGACTTTTATCTGAATTCTCTTCCTTCCATATACAACTTCTGTTTTCTCTCAAAATCAAAATTTGGCCATGGCTTTTTGTTTTGGTTTGCGTAAATTTCTCATTTAGTTTGTCGAAATCTCACTCCTTTACAGCACAGACAGGTGGTAAAAACGTCTGCTATATGAAGAAAACCTTGTCACAAAAGATGTGTTGTTCAAAATTTTAGTGAACTAAATTCCTAATTAGGAAAAATTCCTTAGACCTGTCTGTCATGTAACCAATAATAACTTCTGTTAAGAAAAATAATTTTTCTAGAGTTGAAAAGCAAAGGGCTGCTACTCAGGCTCCAAAACATTAACTTGCAATCCTAATTCAGTGAATAGCATGATGTTTAAAATAGAATGACAAAATGTCCTTTTTAAAAAAAACAGTGCAATAAATTGTCTTAAATTCTCCCTCAAGGACAATCACTTTCAGATGTTCCTTGGCACCAATTAGTTTCAATGCAGCCATTTAACAGGCATCTCTTCTTCAAACAGAATGGTATGTTATATAAAGTTATGTGGCTATTGGAAGGGAACTCACATACTGCATTAAGGTGAGGGACCAGAATACTACCGGGATGCTTAGCAGCAAATGCTAAATCACAGTTCAGTGAGGTCACATAATCAAATTCCATATTATCCCTTTTATTACATTCAGCTAATAAATCTTTGGAAACTAGAGTGTGACAAGTTTATCACAGTATTTTAACTTTTCAGTGGTGCATGGAGAATATATATCCATACAGAATCTTACAAAAGCAAAAAAAAAAAAAAATCATCAGCAAGGCCACAATAAGAATGGAAAAAAACCAGTCACTGCCAGATGCAAACAGACTGAAAAGTTATGCTGAAAGATGTGCCTCCATTTTCAATTTGAACCTTCTCAACTGAAGTAGAGCAGTTTATCATTTAGTTCCAGTGAACAGATTTGCACATCAGACATTTCACTGCATTATGAACAGGACAATGTTAAATATGTTTTCACTGCAGCTCCACAGGTCACTGGTGTGGGCATAAGCCAAGAACATACAGTTAAGGTTATTACAACATAGCTGTCGGTCATGCAGCTAGCTCTATGCTAACTAACAGCATTTAATGCTTAGATAATGTGGTTTCATTATCGCAAATGAAATGAGAGAGCCCTTTCCTGTATTGAGACAATCCAAGCAAAAGTCCGCACCATTCCACCAGGCTGTTAATCGAACTTTTTTTTCACCAGGATTCAAAAGAAGGAGGGGGTTAAGGGAACTCACTGATAAGAGCAACATGGTGAACGCAAACCTATGCTGTGGAAGACTTACCATCATCCAGGTACATCTGGTCCAATTCCTCAGGTTCTCGCTTGATCGTTACAGGAATAGGGGCCAAATTATGATTACTTTCCTCATGCAACTCTGGCAATGACAGTGGTTGGGTTGTTGGAGACTCATTTCTGTGAACCTTCGGCAGTTGCTGCTGCTGTTGACCCATTATGGATGAGTGAGTTGGACTGCAGGACTGCAAATAGGTTGGCTCTTGGGTAACAGATGGAACTGGAGAAGAGGGACTGTTGGGATAGAGTGTTTGTTGATAACCAAGGGGACAGCTACTGCTCAGATGTTGACTCACCTGCGGCTGCAGCATGATGTGAGATGATTGCTCGGGGGAGCTTGGGTGCACAACTATAGACCTTGGCACTTCCTGTATGGTGGGGACACCTCCAGCGGGCTGTTGAAGTCCGAGGTGACTGTGGCCCGGGTTGGGGATGCACTTGTAAGGAGAGGACGAAAGGTCATGCAGCTTGGGGCTTGCGTTGGGAGAGGGTGACATCACGGCGTTTCTCTGCTGACAGGAGGCAAAGCCAGCCACGAGGCACGAACCAGGATCAGGGGGCATCATGATCTGCTGGCTGTAGTATGGTTTAGAGAGAGGGCTTAAGCCTTGGTTCATTGGTCCACAGGTTTGAGCAGGCTCATAGTCATCTGTGGGTTCTGTTTTTATAATTGGAACTGTTAAAAGAAAAAAGGTTTTAAATAAACATGAGTTGCGTATTGGTATGATCAAGTTGGCTTGTGGCTAGGATACCCTTTGCAAAACAAACAACGTCGTGAATAAGACTCTGTGTGTCTTTTGCCTAGTTCTCCCACCCTATAAAAAAAATGAATGAGTCATCAGCACAAGAAAGTCACAGCTGGTTCTAATATTGAAAAGGACTATTTTCTTTGGACTCTCCTCCAGCACTAATGTGCTATAAAAATCTATTTGCAAATAACTGAGCTTCAGTGGAAGCTTTGGACCCAAGGGCTCCATGGATTTGTAGTAATCAAGGCAAGAATTTTAACTTGGATATACTACTGCAGTTCTCCAGCTACTGATGGCTCATTTGATAAATGTCTGCACACTCAGTAAACTGGAGCATAATAAGGTAGAGATGGGGCTTTCAGAGTTCAGTGAAAGTAAAGTTGCAATGACACATGACAAACTGCTATGTACAAGAAGTTTTCAATTATGAGGATATTTGTGAAAGATAGGATATGATTTATTTAGTTTTTAATTTCTGCTAATGCCAACTCTTAACAAATGTCAGTCAGTCTCTGTCTACCAAGAAAAACTGATTCCTGTTCTAGACCTCTGCTTACTTGTCCCAAAAGATGACCTAATTGAGCTGTCAAGTCAAGTCTCTAAAAACTACCAGAATCTGGACAGAAATGACAGTCAATGAGCATCAACTCAGCCATGACAAGTGTAGAGCTGCTTTCTCAAATCAGAGAAGATCCTTCCTCAAATCAGAGTGTCTTTTCAACATTGGCTTTCTCTCTCAAATCAAGGGGAGGTGTCTTTGAAGCTTCTGCTACAACAGATGCAGTGCAGAGGTAAAAGACACCCACTTTCTCTATCCAGAAAATTATAAATAATAGGGCCAGCCTGGTCTGTAGATGTATTTTTTTCTAGACAGATGCAACTCTAATGCATACAATGCTTGAGTATAGATACATTTATCTTCTTTCTAAAACAGAGGAGATTTTTGAGAATATTCTAATAACCAATCCACTGTGGCACAAAGTTATTAGCGAAACATCTTTGCACAATTCAGCTCAGAGACATATGTGTTGTGTGAGTGCCTCTGACAATATTTTTGCTTGTGTTTTACAAAAACCCTTATACATTGTCCTGCCACTTACTATGTTCACGTATGAGTCTTTCTGAACCCCTAAAAATGCACGTGTGCACGTGTACATATAAAACCTCCTTTAACACTCACAAGTTTTGCTGGTGGTGAACGCACTTCACTACCCTTGTTTT
Organism: Platyrinchus mystaceus; assembly: GCA_035041135.1. Lineage (NCBI taxonomy): Eukaryota > Metazoa > Chordata > Aves > Passeriformes > Tyrannidae > Platyrinchus > Platyrinchus mystaceus. Next base: position 57,842,624 of record JAWWLV010000088.1, read on the forward strand.
ACAGTCCCCCAGCCCCTTGTTAATTTTGTTCTTCTTATGTTCTTTTACATGTAGATGCTTGCAACACTTGTTTCAAGATTTCTAGCACCCCTAGTAAAAACAGTCCTATATATGTAACAGATGCACAGGTGCTGCTCAAGACAAATGTGCTGGGGATAACGGACTGCCATTGGATTGCTCATAATCTTATTTTCACCACCTTGTGTGCTGTACTCTGGATAGCAGGGCTACTAATGCACTTGGTTGCAGAGAAGCAGGTTCTAGGTTCAGAGACAGCTTTATAAAACCACTATCACACCCTTTATGAAAATGCAAGACCAAAGAAACACACCTAGATAAACACAGCAGCTCAGATATTGTAAGAAAATACCTTTAACAAGTTCCTGAGCTAGCAAATATTCTCACATGTTTTATATTAGTTTCACTGTGCTAGCACTAACCACAGCACAGCTGGAAATATGATGGTTGTTGAACACTGAATTTTCCCAATATATCACTGTTATAGAAACACCTGTGCTAAATAATTCCAAGCTCAACCACTGCTAATACAACTCCAATAAACCCTGGAGTCGTCTGACTTGTTATAACCCAGGGAAGGGTTATAGCCCTGGTGGCAGGCAGGCAGGCTGGAGGCTTTACAGAAGGCAGGTTCCTGATCGCAGGCTGGTTTCTCATTGTAGCTCTTCTACAGCACACCTTTGCTACCTGATTTGTCAAGCACTTTTTTGTCACTTAACTTTGAATTATTTTCTCTAAAAAAAGCAATGCCATGGAGTCCATTTGGAGGTCTGATTAGCGGCCATGAATATTGTGAATCTCTTTTTTGTGTTGCTACACTGAAATATATGTGCTGCAACCAACAGAGAATAACCAGTAAGTCCTGCTCTGCACCAGGTGAAGGACTGATGGGTGGGCAGGACTCCATTCCAAAAACTCTCTTGGATATGGTGACAGCAACCAAGGGCACTCCTGGCTGCCTATAAATCACCGTTCAGAGGGAAAATAGAGACTGGTGTTAATTACAGGGCCAGTCAGGGCAGGTCACAGTAGCTTGTTTGCTAATGGTAGGTTGGTAGGCAGAGAGGGAAACAAGAAGGAGGGATATGAGATTAAGTAGCACCTCCATTTTATTTGACATCTGTTTACAGTGTTTTGCTCTGAACTGATACTCCTGAGCATCAGTTATTTCATGTAATGGGAAACAAATTGTCTTTAAATGGACAGATACTACCTGCGCTTAGGCTTAGAGGTGCCTGAACTCATTCAACTGAATTGTCTCCATTACCTTTTTTAATGTGTTTCTTTTTAAACACAGTAAAAGAAGTCACCCCTTGCTCATTATCATATATTTTGTTTGTAGGCTAATCTCATAACTAGAACAGGAATCACACTGGAAGACAAGAAAAGCATTCATTCTGAAATGATGAGGGGATTTGTATCTGACTTTTCAGGGCTTTGCTATTTGCATAGCCATTAACCCTGGGCAGAGTGAACGTATGCATCTTACCAAACTGTGGGATGGCAGCCACTCACTATCCTTTAAAAAACTGCAAATGTCTTCATGGGGTACCAGTTTGGAGAAGGAAGGTCTGTAGGATATTTTTTTTTTTTCCATGAAGAACCCATTACTAATGATCTACATGATCTGGAATCAGACCTGCAAAGCTGAGCGTGTCAGAAGAAATGTAAGACATCAACACTTCCCTTTTTGGGTAGACCTCAACTTTAGTATTTTACATGAATAACAATAGCACTTGACTTGTGGAGGACACATATACCAAGAATTGCCACATTATACCCATTTATGGCTTATTTACACTACTCTATCCTGTTACATGCTTCTCCCCAGCCTATGTAACTTCACCAAATGGAGTAACAAGGGCCAAAAATCTTTGCTAGTGTTTGTATTTCCAAACTCAACTATAACTAGCTGTGAGTCTGATCTGATCATTCTGAAAATACTCTGAATGTGTCAAAAGTTGATGTAAACCACCTGATAGTCTTTCTTTGAAAGGGCAATCATTTTCTTCTGCTTTTCAAAGGACTGGAGAGAGACAAAGCAAGAGCTGCGGGTATTTCAAGGCACACCTTCCAAAACCAACTCAGTAACAGCTTGCAACTGTGCTCAGTGGCTACCCATCCACCCTCACAGTGTCTGTGGTGTTACTCAAACAGTTTAGAATACTCGTATGTAATAAGGCTACAATAACTAACACACACTACCCACTGTCTCACTGACTTTTCGGGGACTGAGATGCTCAGCTGGGGTGAGCAACTGCAGCTGACATAGAACAACTGAGGATACAAACCTTAGTGTCCACCTTCACCATCTTCTCCTACGTAGGCCCCCAGTGGGTTCCTTCAGAAAATCATTGAATATCTGGAGTTGGACAGAACCCTCAAGGATCAAGTCCAAATCTTGGACCTGCACAGGAGAACCCTGGGCAACCCACAGGACAAACCTCTGCACAAGGCAACACAACAGAGAGGGCTGTTCGCTGGCCAGCCAGGGACTAGTGTTACCACTTACCTATTGACTCATGCTTGATTAACTGCAAATCTTTACAAACTCAAGCTCAAGAAATGGGTTTTATGCCCTTTTATACATCCTTGTGGAGGCACAGTAAGCTAGCTGCCGTAATACACATCCATTTCCATCATCACTCACTTGCACAAGTGAATATTTCACACAATGAGATACAGATAGTACCGTTAATTTTCTCACGATTAATATTTAACAGAGAACAGTATTAGCATGACTAACTTTTAGCTCAAATATTTCAAATCTTAAATGATACAGTAAAACCCTGCCAGCTAAAAGAGACACTCCTAGTTACACAGCAGGTCTGGACTGGCCGTTAACTGCAAAGCCCTACAGCTGTTCAGAACCTGCAAGCACTTTCAGCACAAACCAGGCTATTTCTTAAATCCAGCAGAGCCATACCAAATAGCAACAAACATTCTGTCTCAAAACTGCTCCGTGGTGCTGAGATAGCACCCAGTCTTGCAGACTCTCAGCTGGCTAGAATGAAAAACTGTGACTGAATTTGCCATATGCTGAGATTTGCCCACAACAAACTTCAGCGATGAAGCCAGAATTTGTGAAATTGTATACACAAAAGATGATACTGTTTTTACATGTGCTCAGGCTCAGAAGTAACATTACTTGTTTAAGAGACACTACTCTGCTAAGGATCTGGCCCTTGCCATATAAAGGGAAAAAAGAAGGCGACTTTGGTTTGTATGGTGAATTTTTAAATGTCTATTACTTCACAATGCATTAGACCTGCTGACAGACGATTTTAAACAGTGCTTGATTTTAAATATTAAAATATGACAAAGCTCACTGTTGTAAATTAGTCTGATAAGCAAATTAATTTCTGCTAATTGGTATTCAATGGTTTGATGATGCCTTCTTAGACTCTGAACACATGTCATTATGTCATCTAATTTAATATGAAGTTCTAAGAGCCACACATTGGCAGCAGCCCTGGCTATAAATCAAAGCTTCTTACTCAGAAAGACCAGGGTTATGACATCATACTGAGGTACTGGTGGAAGACAATGGTCCTTCTGTGTGTGTCTGAATCTGGGAGAAATATTTCAGCCAGTTCTGCAAGCCCACATTAAATGAAAGGCCCTTCTAGCAGGTAAAAAGTTAATATATCAAACCTAGAAGAAAAATAATAAATCATGCACGTTCAGTAAAGGGAGTCAGAAAGCGCTCAAATATAAATTATATGTATTTTTTGACAATTCTAACAAGTCTGTTTGCTTTTACACTTTAGCAATCCAGATGGGTTTTTAAACTTTTTTGGAGGGCTGTTATTAAAATATGTGAACTGAGAAAATAAAATCATATAAATTAAACAGATGTTTATCCTGATTAACATTTAACTAACAAATTCCCATTTTCCATGTAGTATTATCAATGTAGACATTTATGGCACTATAATATATTTATTTTACCCTTAAGTTTGATTGAACCTATCCAACAAAATAGCTACCTTTCATGGTGCAGACTATGATGTAGTTCCCTGGCACCAGCACAGAGATTTTGCTTAGAGTATGAAAATCAAAACACTACTTTTTTCATCATGTGCACACACACATTTCTTCAACTTCTAGAGTAAATGTCTTGTAACTGGTAAGAATTAGGGATGAGGCTTTCAAAGAGAGTTGAGGAGTTATGTGTCTAAATCTTCATTACTGATTTGAACTCTGAAAGGCTGTTTGTGCCTTTGAAATCCTCCTTTGTCAGTCAGTTTTGATGCTGGCAGCACACCTTCAGAAGACACTGCACAAGTCTCCCCAGCTCCTGCTTGTTGCTTTGCTGCTGGTTGACCAGAGACATAGCTCGGGATGTGCAGCTCAGCCACTCTGGATTTGTGCAAAGACAAAATCCTGGCTGCTGCAGCAGCATTGGCTGGATCCAGCATGCTTGAGCAAAGCGAGGACCTCTCCCCTCATTCCCACTGTGGAGCAGTTGGTGTTAGGGAGAGGCAAGGGGCTGGCTGCCCTCAGAAAATATAATCCCCCCCTTCAGTAGCATCCAAGCAGCAGTGGCTGAGCAAAACTTTCTGAAATGCCCCACCAACATATCTGCAGCATTGGCAATCTCAGTGATAAGGGACAAGCATTCAGCCCCAGGGATATTGTGAGACAGTCACTACAGCAACCTGTGCAGATGCTATCTGTGCATTTCCACCTATTAAACCAAAACATTTTTAAAGGTTAAGCTACTATCAAGCTTTAGCTTTTAATTAATAAATCCAGAACACAATGACTCAGAAACAACAGGAGCCTCATGCTATCAAGAAGCTGTAGGCAGCACATGTGTGAATGCAGCTTTTATCTGCCCAAGTATCTGAATTCACCCTCTCTTGCTAGTACACTGCTACTGGTGCTGCTCATTGGGAGGGCTAACTCTAACACATGCCTGCCTGCCCTTTTTGGGTTTGTGTGCATAGATTTTTATGGGATCAGATGCATATTTACAGTTTTATAAAAAATAGCTCCAGGAAGATGGAAGCCTTGTGCATACATCTCAGCATATAATCTCGGACAGTGCCATGAACTGATTTGGAAATGCTTTCTAGCTAACTCATTTGCTAAATGCTTTTCAACAGCTGTTAAACCATTAAGGTATTCTACACATATTTATAAGACAGAAGATTACATATGGTAGCTTGTTGCATGTACTGCTAAACCAGGCTGGGAGGAGTGGAAAGTAAGTGGAGGGCATTTGGGCTGTGCTAGTACAGAAGATGGGCACTGGCTTTCTTTCAAAAGGGGAAAATTCTTAAAAGGCACAATTTTCCATCACAACACTTTATTAAATCCTATGATGTTGAATATGAAAATCAAGTCCTGTGATGTGCCCACTTGGGCTGCTCTACAGCTGTTCCAACCATGCAGTGCAGCACCTTGCTCCACTACTGCCTTGAGCTGGATGTTTAACTGTGCACAATACCCAGGCTACACTGGCCAAGGCTTTCCATGTCATTTCTGCCAGACATGTTAAAATTCACTGGGTTGAGGTCTTTTTCAATGATGCTGCACAACATTACACCACCAGTGCTGACTTTACCCCTACTCTCCTGACAAGAGGAGAAGAATAGGAAAGCAGGGTCTGTGGGAAGGGGTCCTGCAAGGACAGTGGCAGCCTGACAGTCCTCATCACTGGCAGTCCTGTGAGATGCTCTGCAAGGATAGGCTGTCAGGAGGGCATCCTCACAGCACCAGCCCTATCCACAGATCCATCCTCTGTGGAGAGGTGTTTGGACTTGGCTGACCTCAAACATCTCAGCTCCAACATGGTCTTTTATCTTCAGAGGAGGATGCAGTTTCTCCCCCAGTCTTCCTTCACTTCCAGCAGCCTCCACCACTGTGTCCCCTTTAGGATCAATTACTGGGCTAGATTAATTTTGGTGATCAGCCACTCAAGGAGAACAAAAATAAGCATCTCCTGTAATCCAGCCCATGTAATTCTAAACTCTGCTCCCTCACACAAGTTTTACCTTTTGACTTTTAAGCTAATTGGAAGACCTCAAAGCCCCACGCTTGCTAACATATGCATGTGAAATCACTGGGAAATAAGGGAGGGAGTCCTCAAGATGCTCATGCAGAGGGGTTTGGTGACCAAAACTACAAGGCTGGGTTTTGTTATCTGAAGGGAAATATTTGAAAAGGGAAGTACTGCGAAAAGACAACTTTATGCACTGGAAGTTAACTGTTATGGGTGATCATTGCTGCTGCTGTGGATCCTGATGGTCAGACACAGGCAGGGGCTTCTATACAGTGCTCATCCACCCCTGCCTGTCTCAGGGACATTACACAGGTACTGCTGGCTTTCCAGGTGAAGATGGAGCACCGCACAGAAAGGCAGAGTTCTGCACTTTGAGATCAAGACAGACTGCATCTCCAGTTTGGATGGCTGGGCTCTGGCTGACTGCTGAAAATGGATGTCATCTGGATGAAGTGTGGTACAGCTGGGTACCCCCTAGAGCACCAGGGCATTTAAAGCTGGTGAGTGCCTCCTCTACTCTGTCACAGACCTTGAGTGGCTGCTGGATGGGAGCAGAAGGGCTGATGCACCCGGTGATCATGAATTTTATGACTGTCCTAAATGGAAACAGGACTGACAAAATCTTACCTGCTTTTAGTTACTCTATTACATGTCAAAAGTAACAATCAACCACTGAGCAGCCAAAATAAAATAAACTGTGACAGTGCATAGTGTAAAAATGAGTAACTGTGATTCTTATTTTCATCTAAAATAAGTCCCCTGCGGCCAACATTTCTCCCCATCCCTTCTGTTGTCCTATCCTGCCCTGCACCACCTTTGCAGCAGTCTGGCTGTTCCCTGGGCTGGATGGAAACACTTCTAGCAGGTGCAAGGCTCCAGGCTTGACTCAGCTGTGCTCAGTCCCCTTGTCGAGGTGCTGCCCTTCATGGCTCTGCCATGATCATGTTGCATAACCACCAATTAGGATCCAATCCCAATGCAGGCTCTGAATTTGTCCCTGCTTTCCCAACAGCCCCCAAATCACCATCTTTTTTCAGAATGGACTAGGCTGATTATTTTGCCAAACTCGATCAGGAAAATCCATCAAATAGTGAAGAGATGAGAGGTGTCAGGAGACAATCAGCACAATCTGTGTGCTGTGTCACATTAGAGCGGCAACGCTTTGCATCCTCATTTTGATAATTTTATATATTTTTAGAGCAGAGGCAGGAAGTCAGGAGGATGCTGACAACAATGTGCAGTTGGCACCCTTTTCAGATGTACACCAAAAGATGGTCCTGCAAAGAGCAGGTAGTTTGACTTTGATGATCCTTATGGGTCCCTTCTGACTCGAGATATTCTATGATTCCATTCTACAATTCTAAGACCTTCAATTTCATGCCACTGTGCTGTAAACCACAATACTAAGGAACATCTAATCACCACAGACAGGCTCTCAGCACAACTCCCTACATGCAGCTTTGAAGGACCTGCATCCCCACCAAATCACTGTGGCCAGGTTTTCAGAGGAGCTCAACACCTTGAAGACTTGTGCAGATGACTGCAGGGAGGGAAAGGAACTGCAGAAAAGCTGGCTCTGCAAGTGGAGGCTGTGCAGTTGAAAATCTGGCCCTATGGGTAGTGAAACGCATCTCAAAATAAAAGTTGCCCATAATATTAACATCATTTTAATAAATACTAGAAGCAATGAAATGATTTTTAATAACGCTTTGACAATTAAGAAGCCTGACAGAAACAGAAACCAGATATACTTTATCAACTGTTTGCAAAAGCATACTTCTTCATTCCAGTGAAAGAAACACATCAACTTTCCTTTTTCAATCTTATTTAATATTTTCTAGGCAAACTAGCCTGTGTTTGGTTAGTCAAATATCACTACTTGTCTATTTTCAAAGAAAAGTTTCCAGTATTCACCATTCTTCATATCAATACTCCTTAGATATCAGAAAACATAGAGAGCACTCACTCCTATCTGCAAAAAGTAACTTCTTCAACACATTTCCTCTATTTTGATGTACCTACTTAAAAGAAATCTGAACAAACAGACATCTAACCCTTATCATTCAATGAGTTGTTTAAAGTCTTCTGAGCAGGAGAAAGCCTTCAGCTTTCTTAGCAGATGAAAACACAGGTTTTGGAACCACAGCATACATCTGGTTGCTTGTGTACTTCTTCGGGCTCTCCAGGTTAGTTTATCCCTCAAATGCTACTGCTTACATCTAGTGATTTCAGAAGACTATTTCTCCTATTTCAAATGCATATATGGGCCAATGGCATAATAAATTCATAGAAGCAAAATGATATGCAGTCGTTAAACAGAAGTTAAAACTAAGCGTTTTTGTGGAGTGTGGGGTTCACAAATGCAGGGTTCACCAATGGTTTTCCAAAATGTTCTGCTGCACATTATGGAGCCACAGAGCCCATCTGCACAAAGCTGCAGCAACGGAGGCACTTTAAAAGCTGAATATCCAAGGGTCTGCTCATTGTGCTCTGCTCAGACTCCTCACCGCCGCATCTGGTCCAGAGCCTTCCTCCTCAAATTCTGATGGGATGTGGCAATGCAAAACGTATCAGTACTTACCATAGGAGCTGCAGGAATTCACTTGTGCCAGAATGGTATGGAAACTACTTATATTTCTGCACTAGCCATGTCTGGAGAGGAGTCTCGAGAGCCTACAGCCTTCAGGCTCCAGGACAAAACTGATATGCAGTTGCTCAGTCATGCGTAACATTAAAGTAATACTAAAAAAATGACATTACAGTAATTTCTGTACAATATAGGCTAAGACAGGATTCAGGGATTGCTCAGATTTAGCAGAACAGTAAATCAAAATTTCAATTAAAAGTGGATTATGAGTACTTAGGTTTACAGTCTGTCCCAAGCCAAAGACTTAAGCAAGCCCGTTTTCAAGACCTTGGCTCCATTTGTGAAGCATCTACTTTCTGTTTTGTTTTGTTATTTAAACTTTTCATTTACAGAGCAGTAAGATTTTAATGTTTACAGCGGTTTTTTTTTTTTGTTTCTGAAGCAGGAACTCATCTTCACAAAGTAAGTCCCTGCTCTGAAAAACACTTGAGCTAACAGAGAAAAGGTGTAATCCTGCCATATCTCCGCAGCACGGGAGAAGCCTTATGGCGACGAAACCATAACACTCTGCTGGAGATGGCAGCTTGTGCTGACTGCACGTCACAGAGCTGTACTCCATGGAGACGCTATAGGACCATCCATAGGAGGTGGGATGAGTGAGGCCACGTGTCCCTGGATCCACTGGCTGTTCTCCCCTAGGGAATGAGGAGAAATAGGAGCTACAGGAAAAAAACCCCTACTGCTCTGCGGTCGGGGTGGGAGCTGCACAGCAAGCCCATGGCTCTCCCACTGGTCTGCGTGTACCCACACCCACCCCAGGAGCAGGGCCAGTGGGCTCACACAATATTTATGGTTTAGTCCATATATGGTATTTTGCTTTGGCACAGTCCAGTTGAGCTGTAAAATACGTCTAATATGCGTTATAAAGCTTTTAAAAGCTCCCTCATGCAGCAATACCTGCAAAACTACAGTAGGCACTGAAATAATAGCATTTTGATTAGTCCTAAAGCAAGGAAGGAGAAACAGCTTACAGGATACCATCTGATCTGTGAAACCTCATCTTACACTTGATGATCACTGACATTTGCTTCTCAAAACTCTTCACCTTCTCTGCTTGTGGGATTTGTTTAAGCAAGCAGCAAACTGTTATCTGGGCCAAAATCACTTATCTCATTTACATTTTTTACACTGATCACCCAGTGGCTGTTGTCTCAAGTATTTTTTCCTTACGAGCTAAACTTTAGTTTTCAACGTCTTGAATCATTACGAGAACATTGTGACTGAAAGCAATTAAGGCAGAACATCCTAAAATGACTCCTAGAAATACAGCAGCACAAATCACTGATTCAGTCACTGTATACAGTTTCTAAATACATAGTTGAGGTGATTGTACGTATCTCTGAAAGGCAAGATGGAAAAAAACACCAGCCACATAAGGGCAGAACCTTAAAGCTCTAACACAGGCATTACAACACAGGCATAATAAAAAGATACTATACTATTAATTCTGATGATTGCAGAAGCACATGCACTCTTACCACTGTTACGAGAGAGGTTGCGAAGAACATAACCTGTTTTTCAATTACCTATATGCACATATACATGTGTATTAAGAGAACGTGACTGGAGTACCAAACAGGAATGGGAGCAAGGCGTATTTACTATGAATACCTGTCCTTTAGCCTACCCTGGTGTTACATTTTTTTTTTTCAGGTTTCCCTACACTGAAATGAAAAGATTTCCCGTGAATTTAAATCGGTACAGCAGACTAAAAAAGATGCCCAGTGATTTCAACAATTACCATAATTAAAGATGTCTTTGCAGAATAAAGCCTAGGCTGTTTCTCTGTTGCCCGACACTAGTTATACATTCCCACCTCTTCACATCAAATAAAACATCAAATGTTTCAAACCGAGAACGGGGTGAGCGTAAACCAACACTGCAGCAGTGAATGCTGTTCCCATGGTTTAGAATACAATGGTAAAAAATGGCCTGTGTAAAGGCTGGAGGGAAGATGCTGCTTAATAAACAGCAGTTAACATGAAGCATGAATCTGAAATATTATGAGGGGACCTTGGGTGACAAAGCAATACCTGATTGCCTCTACAACTGATTTTTGTTGCTGAAAAGTGTTGTGGAAGAGAATAAGAACTCTTTTTCTTTCCAATTTAAGAGATGAAGAGTCTTTAAATATACACAGACATCCCCACCGCGGATGAAGTTTGCATAAGTAGGCTGATTCACTGAAGCGTAGCTACATAACACATATGCAATAAGCAGTCAGTTGCCCATGTCAAGTTTCCTGTACTTTTATTATAAATTAAAGTCCTGATAAAAGTCTGAAGTGCATGCATTCTAACTGGGTGAAATTCCAAATGTGTACTTTAAGGGATTTCACCTACAAGAAGTTGGCAGGTCTCTTCAAGTCATGTGACGTGACTTGAGTATTGCTTTGTGGGAATCTCCCTCAGAAGTACTATTTTCACTTGGAAAGTCTACAAAAAAGCACCTAATAATTTTTCTAATTCCTCATCCTTCCAAAACAACAAAACAAGCATCCTTTTATTCCTGCCTTCCCCAAAAGAGTGTTCTCAGAAAAAGAGCCATTTCAAATAATAATAATAATAATAATAATAAAAAAATAATCTAAATTTACTTGCTATTAAAATCTTCATTACAAGCCTGCTTGGAATTCAGCTACTTTATTGTCTTTACAGTGACTTTATTGTCACTTTACAGCTCTCAATATAAGCTCAAAAAAAGCACTGTCATGTGTTTCCGAACATTTTTCCATACATAAAGCATTTTGAATGGAGCGCTTTGACCTCCATCCATGTTGCCCATCTCAACTTCCATCCTGTGCCAGACAGCGAGGTGCAGAATGACTGCAAGGAGAATCCACACACCACTTCAGCTCAGAGCCCAGCATGCTTACAATGCTGTGGTGCGAATTCAGAAGCGTTATTCAAATGCAATGTATCTTCTGGGTCAAAAATTCAGACTGAGGGTTGACAGCAACTTAGCAGAGAGCTCAGTGCCTTCACATTTGTAGCTACACATGTGTTTGTGTTGTGGTTCTTCAGCTCCCAAAAGCAGAAGCCCTTGTTCCAACAGGTCTCTGCCACCAACACAAATGGAAATAATCTGCAGAGGAGTTCTCTTGTGTGGACAGCATAGAGAAAGGCACCTCTCATGGGTTGATTCTCACTCTCATTTTAGAACATCAGGTATACATCCAAACTATTCAGGTTACTAAAAAACTATCAGAACCATAAATCTTTCTAAGTAATCATCATTATCTCTCAGTTTTTACTAGCAGAGATAAGGAACATGTTTTGTTACCATTAGCAGGGAGATAGGTGAAAAGCTGGTACTGGCTTCTCTTTCTTTTTCCGTTGCAGACATAGAAGTTGACCTGAACAGGGCTGGTAATTCTCTGATTGCGGAAAGGTGGTATCTCAACCACCAGTGAATTCTGCAAAAGCAACACATCAGAAAGTCAAGACATAAGGCAGTCGAGCTGTACAACAGTATTCAAATGTCAACCCCGAAAAGGAGGTGCTCGGGCTCCCAAGGAGGAACACACTCTGCAGGGAAACTGGCAGGCTTTGTGGGCAAGAATGGCCTCCCACCAACTCCTGTGTCCATTCCAAGGACTCTAGAAGCCAGGAAATTATTTTAGCATGGTTCAGATCTTTACAAAATCACTAGCTTTCATTTCTTCCCTTTGGACAGCAAATATGACACTGCACATCGACAAGGCTCTATCCCCCCTGCCTCTGTCAAGAATCTGGGACCACAATCAAATTGCGGTGTCTAACTCAGCAGGAGAAAGCACAACAGCTCAGTTGGCAGGTCATCCCCAGTATATCTCAAGCTAACACAATTTCCTTTGAAAGCCATTAGGACAGGATTATTCAAATATTTCCATTTTCCACAGTGCAGTATTTTTTCATATAACAACTCAGGAAGTTTTAAGCATGCTAGTTTCTGTAGATGGGAGATCTTGCAAGAACATCTAGTGATACAGGAAGAAAGGCTGGACAGCCTGTAGATGATCTTCCACTGTCAGAAACCAAATGCCCCAGGTATAGGGCTAAGGAAAGACTTAGCTGCTAGGGCATCAATTTACACAAATGCACAGTGAAATCTGCTATGACCATCAAAACCTCCCTTGGCACTTTTTGAAAGAATAAAATGGAATGCTCATCTTAGCATTTGGCCTGAATTCAGCTGAGATCTTTAAATTGTTAGCCTGCAGGTCTGCAACTATTGCATATTCCTGGAGACATGGAATAGTGGACGTACTTCCCACTTAGAGTCATGGCTGAGAGAGCCACACTTCTCTAGCGTGGGGTTGATCTCCTGTGAGGGTACTCATGTTTCTTCTGCTGAAGATAGAGGAAAGCCAAGGCAAACGATCAGAAATTGCTTTGGGAGCAGAGGAAAGAACTGACCCAGCACGACAGAAGATGAGCAGACAGGGCTGGCCCATCCTGGACAATGAAAAAATATTTTCCAAATGGTTTCTCCTACTTTTGGGATAGCTTCCAGAGAAGATTTTTTACCCCATGCTCACGTTAAAGAAAGATTTCCAGGAGGGGAGGCCTAAGTACTTGTTCTGTTTCAGTGCCAAAGCCTTGGAAATCCCTCTTTAGTAACAGTGCTGGAGAAGGCAATATATATTTTTCATCTTGATGTTAAAATATTTAAGGCAGACTTACTGGCTTGCACATTTCTTTGTCGGTTTTGGCTTCCATTTCCCACACATGGTGACCATCTAAAAGACAAAAGAAAAAGATATCTAGTTCTGTCCTTTTTTCATCTCCCAAGCCAAGGAAGGAATGACTTCTGAAAAAAAATCTCCTTGAAGGGGCACTGCATATATGAAAAACAACTCTCAAAATGCATTGCCCAAGTGTTGCCCAACTAAGAGACCATCTGGGTAACCTGTGGCAGGAGTCACTCAGCTTTTCTGAAGGGGAGAACCACAATCCAGAGCGCGTGATGCTGCGACAGGGAAAGCCGCTGTGAGTTTGTTCTGCCACTAGTCTGGATAAAATGTGCAACTGTTGTACACCTTAGTTTCCTGAACTTTCAGGCAACAATACTGCTACGTGTGAGGCCTTTTGATCACTACCTATGCTGTATGTCATATTCAACATTAATATTAAACACAACAACAAAAAAGGTAGTATTAAGAAGCTCCTCAGCCATGCAGTGTTTGATTCTAATATACTCATAGTCTGGCTTGTCAGAATTCTTCTGCTTGGATCAAAAGGCAAGGCCGTAGGGCTGGGAAACACTGGTTTTGCTCCATTCTAAAGTTGGTTTAGCTTAGCTACAATGGTCCCACTTCTGGAGCTGCTTCTAGTGGTGTGTTGGGTCCTCCTGATTTACTGTATTTCTATTTTAAAGCAAACACAGATTTAATCCACAGCTGTAGCTTTTTCTGGGAAAGAAATTAGTTTTGTGTAGTCATTTTTTCTGCATATCACTGATACAGAAATAACTTGTCAATACCAAGGTGGGCTCTTACTTCCCTGCATCTTCAAACTTCAACAGCAAAGAAATTAAAAAAATAATACAGAATGTAAGATTTGCATTCTGCAGGCCTAGAAAAACACAAATGAAAGGCCATAAGCAGACTGCTGGCTAAGCTGGGCAGGAGTGACACAGGAGTCCCACCATTGTCAGATGTTACTGGAATTAATAGGAAACTGAGACTTTATGTCATCTCTTTTGCACATTTGTTGTGGCATCGGGACACGCAAATGCAAATATTAGTTATTTTGAACTTCATCACATAGACATGGGCCTGCCCTAGGAAAACAGCTCTTTGAGAGGTAGAAGAGTGAATGTACTTTTTCTTCTCTGTTCACTTTCATGGCCAGGATGGAGGTGACGCATTTAGAACCGCCTGATTTATTACAAATGTCTGTAAATAATATTTTTGTGTACAGCTGTCCTACTGTGAAAGGAATGCTGCTGAGGGACTAGCCTTGGCAATTGTTTTAATGTCCAAACCCCCTTTTTTTTAACCTATGGAAAGAAGTGCAATGTGAAGGCCACAGCACAAATACCACAGTGGATTTGGCAGGTCTTTCTGTAGGAAAACAATTAGCAGATCTACCCTCAGTTTCTTCCTACATTTTAACTTGTGACGCTGGAAAAGGAATCCCTTTAATTGGTACTGCCACGTTCGGCTGTGGGGAAAGAAGGAGCAGCCAGACTGTGCTCAAGTCTCCTTAACGATGCCTTTGGAGAGTGCCAAAATTGAAGTAGACTTCTCAGGAGGACTGGCGATCACTTCACAATTTATACAACAGATGCTTCCCCTGAGCTGTCAGTAGAAAAAACCTGATCGAAATTCAGCAAGCCAGGACACATCCCCTGTCTGGGAGCAGCCTCCTTTATTGCCAGCCCTCTCCTCATAGAGGCCCTGTAGCCCTCCCTCCCTAATTAATTCAGTCAGTTGTAAAAGCAACACAACTCCGACACTGTCACACATTTTGCGAAGTCTAGGAACTTCTGCTTTGGTAAGGGGTTTGTTGGGTTGGTTTTTTAAAATCTACAGACGTCCAGACTAGTAGTTAACATGTGTTCAATTTGCCTTTGTAAACGGATTACCAGAAGTTCAGGTTTTTTTACTATGTTTAATTTCTGCTTTGCAAGATGAATGATCTGATTCAGGTTTCTGGTTTTTATTTCCTGCTGATACTTCAGTAAAATTCAGAATTACTCCATTTCCAGCTAATCTCTCAATTACTTCATGCAGCACTGTCTTTTTGCATTTTTTAAATTTTTATGATGACAAAAATGGTGTAATCTAAACTATTAGGAAAATAAAAATCCAGAGCCATGGCTTGTCTCATGGAAGCTAATAAGAACAATACAGGCTTTGCTCCAAGAAATTCCCTTGAGACTGTCCAGACCATCGCTGCTCAGCAATTGAGGGGAAAGGGAAGAGAGGGAAGAAGTAGGGAATAGACAACTCATTAACAGCTAGTGACATTTCATTTAACAGGGAGGAGAAGTTGTTATGAAGCTAGAAACCAAAAAAAAAAAAAAAAAAAAAAAAGACAATTCCTCATATTACGTCTGGTGAACCAAGAGGGAAATCTCAACGCCCACAGACTGGGATCAGCTCCAGGAGGGAAACCTTAGACCACTACGTCAACCTTTTACAGTAAACATGTTTTGCAGGTTTATACAGTTCAGCCGAAATTAAAAGTAAAAAAAAAAAAAAAAAAAAGAATAATGGCTTCAGAATGGTTTGTGGGAGCCCTAAGCATCAAGACAATCTGCCTATGCCAGAGAAAATGGTTTTGCCCCAGTGCCCATCCACTGGGGAGCCTGGGGAGCAGGCGGGATGCCGCCTCCTGTCAGCGTGTGCTGGAGCAGCGAGGGCTGCTCGCCCACAAAAGTTTCCATTGTACGCCTGCCACATCTGCAGCAACGCGCCTGGTCTGGGCCCGAGGCAACTCCCTCCTGGCCGCCAGCCAACCCAAGTACACCAGAGCAATTTATACCTTTCCAAAATGCAAATAATTCAAATTACAGACATAACACAAAGCTGAAGCAGACACATTTCAGGCATTCCCGTTAAAGTTTACTCTCTGGAATTACTGTACCCAAATGGGCAATTGTTATACAGGGAGGGGGAGAGATGGAGTCAGGAGAGGAAGGAGAGGAGGAGGCACGGAGGAAAACGGAGAAAACGGCTTTTCCAAAGGTCTTATTTCTTTCCCTTTCATTTCACTATTTACTTTTACCAAGTAATAAGAAGTGTCTTCTCCAAACCAAATGCCTGGCTTTGTTTTGGCATTTTTAAGATTTATAAGTGCAATATTTTGAAGAGAAAGACAGTTCTTTATATAGCTAAAAAGTTGTGTTGAGGTATTATACTGGGTTTCTTTTATTATGTGAGGTTTTCTTTTACAAAATGGAAATAAAACCAAAACATCCGTGCACAGAACCGCAGGGCAGAAACCCTGCAGAGTCCCCAGCCGGAGTGCCCTGCTCCCTCACTGCCAGCAGCAACAGTGACTGACCTAACAAAGCCAAGGCGTCACGTGTGAACTGTGCCACGGGCTGGATGAATGACCCTCAAATCCCTCCTCCTCCAAAGAGGCAGCGCAGGAGTGCGGCAGTGCTGGGGGAAGGAGAAACCCCCCATTCCACACAGGCTCTCTGCCTGCGCCCGGGCTGGACGCTGTGCTAACAGGTGGCCATCAGCACTGCTGCCAGCTGAAGACACCAGGTTTGTCAGGAAGCCTGACATTTAGACCGATCGCTGTTATTTATAGCTATCCCAGCTCCGGGTGCACTTCACCACCATCCGCTTCTGGCGTTTTTGGGGTTTTTTTTTGTTGCTGAGACACTGGGAGCATCTGGGATTGCTAACAACGAAAATGCCACGAACCTACTACATTATGTGGAGTGGGTTTTCAGCTTTGCAAAGCATGAACACCCTGTTTTAACATGGGGTGGCTGAACAGTGAATGGGCCTTTGTAGTCTGCTCTTATCAGCCGCTCACTTGGCGTTGAAGGAAACTGCGCACAAGTCCAGAAGTAAAAATACTCTAATTCATCAGGGAATTCCCTGCAGTATGAGTCACCGAACGGCTTCCCCACCACACCCAGCTACAAGATTTCCACATAAAAAGGCACCATAGAGGCCTGTTTTAACACAGAAGCAGCGCTAAAAAGTAGTTGTGTAAATCTAGAAGCATCAGTTACTCACGTATAGATCCTAGCGGACCACGACATACAGATTTTCTTCATGGAAGAGCAACACAAAGAGCTTTCTAAAGACAATTTCGTAGCATCTTCCCCTCATCTCCACCCATCTGGACAGATACCCCTTGGTTCCTAGGGCTGGATTTACCTTCATACCCCAGGGAACTCGAAGTACAGCATCAGGAGTTCGCAAGCTCACAATAGTCAAGCCACCAGCGTAACTTTCATTCCAAACCAATGGACTGCAGAAAGGGGAAAGAATATACAAGAGCAAAAAGACCCCCAAGCCTGGAAATGAAGGAGGGTATAACATCTGGCAACCACTTAAACCTTACCTCTATGAAATGGGCATAATGGGAGCGTGCAGACGTATTTAAGTGATTCCACTTTACTACAGGAGGTTAAAACAGTCTATATTCTTTAGTAGACTTGTGTTCACTTGAGATCTGAGAAGAATAGACATTATGTAGGATTTCACTGCCTGTACACAGGGTACATTTTATACTCTCCCAGCCTGTAGTTCAACAGAGTTCAACTGCACTGGCTGCACTGTAAATCTGTATTTACATTCATATATTCCAAGGAAAATGGTGAAACAAGCCTTACTCTCCCAAAGGAACCCACTACTTGATTAATGTGTTGTGAGATTACCCTGAACAATAATTCCTATGTTACATCCCAGATTACTTTAACATGTCCAACACAGACAGGGCACAGATGCAATGCAGCGTCATTTTGAGGTGCTCTGCCTACTTTCCTATTTGGCCCTAACAATGCATTATTTAAATCCCTGAGGATTGAAGGATTTGCAAGGTTTTTGTTTGCACCCCAAACCCTTTTCCTTGTAAGTACCCTCATGACACTGAGATGACTGATCTGTGGACACATTCAGAAGGAATGGATAGGCTTCCATGCAAAGAGGATGAAGACTAAGGCAAAATATCATCATTCAGACTTAAAAGTTATCAGTTTCTGTGCAGAGATGCTATCAGCTGTCAGGGGAAGGGCAAGTCGAGCCAGATCTGCACCTGGGCTGGCAATGAGAGAGGCAAGGAGGCAGCTCTGTTGCTTGGAGGACAGCACTCCCCACACCAGTCCTGGGCATGACCCACTGGCACTGTCTCACCTGCTGGCACATATTTGCTGGCACAGGTGCACTAGTGCCAGATTCTGCAGAGGCAGCAACCCTTTCTCAGCCAGTCTTGCAGGTGTCTTGTTGTGAACAATGTTTCCCCAGCCGAACACCAGCAAGGGAAGGGAATCCTACCAAATGGGTGGGATTCTGTGCCTGTGCTGACACACTGGTGTCTTTAAAGACATTTACAAGGGTCAGACTAAGGGTGAACCAACACCAGCCAAGCAGTCTGACATGAGATGTACAGGGAAGATGGGGCAAGAGAGCAAGAAAACATGCAGAAATACAGAGGCAGCAGAGTAAGTATCTGCAAAGTAAGTGGCCACTTACATCTCCAATGTAAATGACCATTCTTTTGATCTCCTCAGTGGTACTTTGCTCTCCTGAGATTTACATCTCTTAGGGCTCTGTGAGCAGCAAGATGTCTCCTGGTCCCAGAACCACCTTCAGAGCAGCTCTACCTCCTGCTGCTGCTCCTGCTGGTGTCATGGCTTGCCTACCTACTGCCTAGCACCTCATCCTTGATTGCCTCTCCAACCACCTTGATCTCCCCACTTTGCTCTTCCACTACTTTCACTATGAGACCACATGGCTAGTTAGATTTTTGCTTACTTTGTTTCCCTCTCCCTTGCCCGAAGTCACCCAGCTGTTCTTCTGCCCTCCTCACAGCCTACTGTCCTGCTACAGAGACTTCCCCCACAGCTTTGCTCCCCATCCCTGGCATGCCTTCTGGCATGCATCTGTCCATGAGCAGCAGGGTTCAAGCATAACTGACCTATTTTCATTTCCACATCAAAGGTGCTGCATTTGTTTGTGTCTCCTCATAAGCATTTTTGCAGCATATGTATTTTGTCCATTCCTTCAGCTATACATTTTGTAGTATTGAGCTGAACACTATGTAGACTTAGGTGTGTCTGTCATCAATATGATGCTCTCAAGTTACTTTTTCTTTCTTCTTTACCTTAAATTAACAATAAAAAAGTCATACAGCGACCAGTTGATAGAAATCCAGCACAAACTGGATCTTACAGTACTTTGGCATTTGTGCCAGACATGCGCATCCTCTCTGGTTGCTCATCTGGGCAAGCCAAAAGCTGAGGGACTCACTTTGCCTAAACGGCGAGGCTTTTCAGCTGCTTTTACCACAGTATGCCTAACAGACTTAATTACCCTGACTTCAAGTGTTTGCAAATGAACTTGAATTTTAGTTCAGGTAATTAAAAGGAGGCACTGTGCTGACAACTGAATGACTGGTGTTCATTTTGAGCCAAAACCATTGGAATGATCTGCCAGATACTGTTTCCAGCAGAATGGAAGCTGGTTATGCGCTTTGTGTTCTCTGGCACCTCCCCCTATTCAAATTATCATTGGTCCGAGGGTTATATTTAACAACTTTAAGTAATTCCAGGTCTAAGACACACAACTTCCAAGTAAAACTGCAGCTTGACATCCCTGAAAAATCTCTCTAGAGCTGGCAGGTCAAACAAAGCACACCCAGCACAGCCACCCACTAGCAGTCATGACAGTACTTCACTCTGGTTTTGATTACATTCACGTCATCTCCTTGTCTTCACAATTTTACTTTCCTCTGTGAAGCTCTAGTAGGCTGAACCTGTGACTCTGCAGCTGAAACTGAGTAAAATATTCCTGGTCCATCTTCTTTGCTCTAATCTGTCTCATATTTTCTCAGACTATTGGAGTAACAAACCTCACAGCCAGTTTAAATCAAGCTCCAAATTTTTCTTCCATGAACAATTCTTTTCCTCTACTTCTGTGCTGGATGCCAACATCACCACCTGTATTATAGCTACTTCTAGTTCTTTCTCATCTTAAGATGTAAGTTTGATCCAAATGCTTTCAACCTTCTTGATTAGTTTTTGAGACTATTCATTTTATTTTTATGACCACTACTTCTCATCTTCCAGAAATATCCCATTATGGCAACTCCTTGTGACATTTTAGCAGAGTCTAAAGAGCCAGCTTTTGAACAGCATTTTTATTTTTTTCCATCTCATTGTCCCACTCATGTCCCTTTTTTGTCTCTCTAATCCAAGAAGGTCAGGCTCAATCTTAGAGGTCCTTCCTCCTCCTCTCTTCTGATTTTCCATCTTGACATCAGCTTCCCAGCAACAAGGCATACCTTGAAAATGACTTATCTCTCTATTCCTCTTTTAAATGTAATTATACTTTCTTCCACATTGCTCTTGAAGGTGTAATCTTACTTCCTTAATAGACCTAAAAGGAACATGATCCTCTTCCCTCATCTCTCCCCACTTTTCCTATAATGCCCACCTGAGTAAAGGTGGTTTTCAGTTTTACCTTTTGTTTTTCACTATCCTATTCTACTTTTAATTGGGAACAAACTATTTTCCCCAAGTGGAGCCTGTTTTGCCTATGACTGTAACTGACAAGCAATCACCCTGTCTTTATCTTCACCCATGAGCTTTTTCATCTTATTTTCTTCCCCTGTCCAGTTGAGGAGGGTGAGTGAGAGAGCAGCTTGGTGGGCACCTGGCAGCCAGCCAAGGTCAACCCACCATACTTCTTTCCTCCGCTGTATGCATTGATCACTTCATTAGAATCAGCTTTCTTGCAAGGGCTGTGTGTTTGGACAGAGGGTCCTACTGGAATAGTAACAGTAAAAACTATCTGAAATCTTGTGCTAGTTGTAAAAGCTCAGAGAGAAAGCTTTGATTGCACAGATACAGCTGTTTCAAGCCACTTAGTCTGAAAGACATGAAAGAATAAACTTGAAGCATTCAGCCACCTTTTCTACAAAAATAAAAAATTTACAGGATTACTCAGACAAGTGACTTTTGAGACCATATGGTTATTCCTTATTTCTCCGCTGACCACAGTAAGTATCTGTGATTGATTGATCTCACTCTTCACTGTGAGAGCAACACTCTGGATGAGGCTTGTTGCCGCTGACACCATCTCATGCGTATGGCTGCTGTCCCACTCTGTCTTCACCATTCCCTAGACTAAACAGCCAGGAAAAACTGAAACGTGCTGACATTTCCTACGAGCTGCATCACTACTCCTCTGTGCGCGTGAAAGGGTTCCACCATCAAATGACTCCATCATCTGATGACACTATTCGCCCAAGGATATCTATTTCTGGGCAGTGGCCAGAAACCCCTTCAGCTATCAATATATCTCTAGGAACTAGGTTCAAGTGACCTTCACGTGAACTCCATGCTCCCAACTTGTATGCCTTTGAAGTTTCCAGTTTATCTAGTTTCCCGAATTTTTAACCTCAATGCGCGTGAGTCAGCGTGCAATCGCTCACTGCCAACTAGAACGTATGTCCTGAACTTGGATAAACAGACAGATAAAGACAAAATTATGTAGTATCTGTCCATCTGACTAGAGGGGGAAAGAGAGTTTTGCCACTTGCTTATTTATTACATGAGCTACAGTATGATTACCCCTGTGAAACATGACCCCTTCTTGGCCAGTTGCCCCCCAAACTGTGACTGCTACTGGCAATGGAAAAAGCAATGGAAAGATCTCTGAGAATGTAAGATCTTTTACCAAATGGAGCTCTGCCAAGACTCAGGTCACCCGTCTCCCCATCACATCACATCACGTCAAAACAGACTCCAAACCCTAAGCTCCACAGTGTATGTAAGTCAAACCAAAAAGCCCACATGGTTCCCCAACGCATCTGTTCCATCCACATGCCACTCAAATGCTTCGGCAACATATCATTTTCCACAACTTTTAATAAGTTCTCCTGAAGCTCAAAGACTGCATTTAAGTTAGCTGCCACACAACAAGGTAAATTCTGCTCACATGACACACAGGAAACAACTGAATTTGTCAGACTGGTGTATACCTTTAAGCAGCAATTGATTGACTCTAATGAGACAGTGAAATTTGAGAGGAACAAAAAAACGTGAAATGCTTGAGTGGACACTTAAATTCATTCAGTTTCCTTCTTTTCCATATTGCGTTTCCTTTGTGCAAACATTCAGCTGACCAAGCTTGACCACATGTTTAACAAGAGGCAAACTTCAAGTTTTCCTATCTCAAATACTTAAAGATATGATTTCCTTTGGCATATACACAAAAAAAAAATTGCTGATTGCACCCAGTTATCTTTCATCTGCTCTAGTGTAACTATTACCATTACACATCAGCACCTTCATGTTCTAAGAGCAAAACCTGTTCCAGCAGGGAAGAGGAATAGTTTTGACAGAAAAATCCATTTAACAAAATAAAAACAAGAGCAGAACAAACAGTTGGAAGCAATAACTAAATCTGAAAAGCACTTTAATTGCTTGAAACTATTAAAAAAGAGAAAAATCCCTGGAGGAAATGTTGCTTATGTGCTGTTTATTTCTCTGTCTTTCAGGAACTTTGAGTGTCAAAGGCTTTGGGCACAATAGCTGAGGATATTATGCAATTAGGTTACGGAGTGTGTAGGTGCTAGGATTACTGTCGATTTGAAGTTGCAGTAATTAACAACATGTTCAAAACCACTGAAGTCTGTAAGTCTGGAGTTACTCAGAGATACAGCATTACAAATTGTGAACTCTATAAATGTCCATCAAAGAGAGTGATGCAGCTTCAGAGAGAGGCATTTGTTACAGGGAAGCTTTGACGCAGGCCTTTGACCAGGACAAACTGGCCCTCGACGTTTAAAGCCCAGAATAAGAATTTCAAAGTCAGTGTTATTTGAGAAACTAATTCCAAAGAGAAGTTGGATGTTAACATTTCAGCCTTTTGGCTCCTTAAATCTCTTGTCTTGAGCTCTCATCACTAAGCACAAAAGCAAAGAAATGGGTTTGGAGTTCTAACTTAACTAGTGGTAGCGCAACTGAATGATAATTAATAATAATACATCAAACGACTATTTCTTTCCATAGATCACTACTTGATAATAATGAAGATTCAGTCAGTTTAACCTGATCTCTCAGGTATGTCTAGACTTGGTCAAATCCATGAAGTCCAGAAATACTTGAGCTACTTCCAGTGTCAAAACCAGTCTAGTAGGAGCAAGGAGAAATTTTTGAGCAAGGAGTAATTTTCAGGGTAGATTAACTCTTTCAGATCTCAGTACAAGGCTCTTTCTAAATTCCAGAATACCATGGGCTACTCTTTCTATCCCAAAACATCCTACAGCATGCTAAGAAGATATACCCGTAACTTTCTTGTGCTTTGTTTCTCGGGATACTGGCTTTGTGTCTCATCACTGAGCTTTCACTCATCTGCTACATTTTGTGAACAGAGGGAAAAAACCCAGGATTTTTCCACCCCACTCAGTTTTACAGATCTCTAATCATAATCTGATATACCAAGACCAAGCAGTCTGGTTTTTTCTGTTAGGCTTTTGTTCTGCTTTATGTTCAGTAATGCATATTACTTTTAAAAAAACAGCTTTGAAAACAAATACAGAGTGTTTGTAGAATTGGTTACCAAAAAAAGGTAGCTGACAGATACACAGTCCTTAAAACACACTCTCCAAACACCTTTGCATTTTCTGAACTTCCTTCAAGATTTTTGTTGCCTGGCAAATAGCAAGGTTTTAAATTATAAGTAACTAAATCAGTCTTTTATTGTAATTCCAAATCACAATCCATGAAGATGCATGTGTTAACAGGAAACATTTTGTCTCTCCTAGACAAACACTTCCTCCTGCAGCTAACAAACACCAACTTCATTTCATCTACTTTTGTAACTAAAATGCACACCTTGCCTCCACAGTGAATCCCAGCCTACAGACATCAAGGGCCTTTGCCTGCAAGAAGTTGCAGACTTTTCTATATTTTACAAAGTACTAATTCTGGTGAAAAAAAGATAGGTGTTGGACATCCTAAACACAGCATCCAACAACCATGACACAAACACGACACTTTTGAACCTCAGGAAGAGAAAAGCATGACTACAAAGACAGACAGAAAGTGAAAGAAGACAGGAAAAACAATTATTAGTGTAATATTTAAGACTCACTGTGGGGCTCCCCAGTCTAAGGAAATTCTGAATTTAAGAGTGAAACCTCTCAAAGTACATTTAGCATTCACATTTTCAATAGGTACCAGGAAACCACTGGGTTTCTTGGATGGTCATTTTATACCATCATTCATCACTGGAAAATATGGTCTAATGTGCAAGCAACAGAACACTGCCCAAAATCCTGTAAAATAAGGACTAACTTCAACACATGAGAACTTTTTTTGTGGTACTGTAAAAGACTTGAGCAAAATTTAGTTCCGTTTTGAACACTCTCATTATTTATCCAAAGAGGGGCCTTCTGCCTGAGCACTGGGCCTCACAGTGAGGGTTTCTCCTTCCAGAGGAGGTCCTCACAGCGCTTCTCCTATGGTCCTTTCAGTGTGCTGTGCCTTCACCCCTTTCTCCTGTGTGAGACACCGAGTCACAGGCCTGCAGTTTGTTTTGCTCTATTTCATGTGTCTCTGGGCTGAACGGCAGCCAGTAATGGGTTAAGCTGAAAGCATCAAGCCACTGCCTCCCCGGCAGAAGGATTGATTTGATCATTCTTCAGGGATTCCCTCTTGTATGAGTCACTGCTGAGACTGACTCCCGAGGAAAGGAGGCCAGGATAATGCCATTCCTCCAGAGACTACAACAGCTGAGGGCTAGCCCTGAAGACTGAAAGCTTGGGACTCATGCTTGGAAAAAACACTCAGCAGACTTAGAGAAATTATTCAATTATTCAGATGGGGGGGGGGGGGGGCGGGGGGGGGGACCGAAAAAAAAAAGTGTTATAAAAAACAT
>JAWWLV010000088.1:57867959-57885654 GCA_035041135.1 Platyrinchus mystaceus
TATTCAATTATTCAGATGGGGGGGGGGCGGGAGGGGGGAAGGCAAACAAAAAGTGTTCTCAAACTCTTTGAGTTAACCAATTAAGTATGCAGACTAGCAGGAATTAGATGCGCTTCCGGAGACTGCCTCCTGGCTTGGGGACTCTGTTGGAGTGAGGACTGAAGACATGAGTTCATGTAGTATAATATTTAAATTTTACGCAAAAGATACATTCTCTTTATGAGCACCAAGGATTCCTGTGATCTATTACTTTGTAATAGCTGTGTTTGGCTGCTACCAACTAGGAACGTGATTAACATTCCAAATTCAAAAACAAAAGTGGCAAAAGCAGCAAAACTAATGAATGTCTCCAGCTAATCACGAAAGTTCATAACCAGCTCTCTAAGAGAAAGAGAAACTATGTTGGTGTTCCTTCTCTTGACCTACTTTCATGACATGCAAGAGCCGAAAGGCAAAGAAACACCTCGTGCTGACTTACAAAAACGAAGGCTGCTAATGCTTGTTCATTTGACATTAAATAGAGTGACTCTGTTCAAAAATCCAGACGGAGCACTCTGCCACTGAGGCAATGATGCACTGCTCTTGTTTGCTTCCAATGCATTGAGCTGTGTTGGGCAGCGTAGCACACAATTCACCACAGAAGTTTTAAAAATTGCTCAGCCCAGATCAGTCAGCAACTTTGCTTTTTGTGTGTTACTCCCAGTGACATGATTGCAGCTGCTGGGGATGCTACACACTCTTGACTTTTAAGGCTCAGCCCCTGGACTGTATCTCCGTGAGGCTGTACTGCCCTGCAACTGCAACAAACCTACAGTGAGACTTCTAGATCCGGGAAGGACCTTAAATTCTGTAACTTGAAGCTATACACTGAATATCCTGCTTTTAGGGTACTTCATGAAAAGGGAGACAGAGTTCAAATCTACACTGTGGTACCTGCTGGTGGGCAAAGAGCATCACCATTGCAATCCTTTGGGACGTGATACTTCAGAATTTTCTAACTCAAAAAAGGAAGAGTAGAGGAAATAAGTATGAAGGAAAGCACCCTCTAATGTGGTTTCCTTCCTGTAATGAGACAGATTGAGGACTCCACTCCTGACATGTCACACTAACCCAGTTCTGTGCAGCAAAGGAAGTTTAAATATAAAGTAGACAGTCATTTTCTCCCCCTCCCCCCAATCTATGGAGAGAGCAAAATTCAGGTTTTTTTAATTGCAATACCACCTTTTTTCCTTTCTTTTTCAAATTTCTTAAGAAACAAAAAGAACATTCTGCTGATGTCGCAGCCACAGCCCAAGTGTGTGCAGTGCTTGGGAGTCACAGGAATAGGCCACTGTCTCTCCCCGAGGAGCCAAGGCATTACCTCTGCCCCATATGTGCACTTTGAGTGACTTAAACCTCACCAACCCAGGACTCCACTGGGGAACTTTAGAGAAGTCTTCTGTTCTTCTCCTGAGCCTGCTGAGCCCAAAGACCTGAAGTCTTTGCCTTCATACCCTCCCCTGCTTGCCCTGCCATCCTGCCCCATGGCCTGACTTCCTGTGCTGCTGGTAGGGGCTGTGGGCAGGAGAAAAGCGTGAGAACCACGTGGACATCAAGGGTTAAACAGGCACAGTGTCAAAGCCAGTGCTGTCGGCCTGAGGAGTGCCCAAGACTGTTTAAAGTTCAGGAGGGGGGGGTTCAGTCGGCAGCTGAGGAATCCATAGCTTGTGCCAGCGCCAGGGAAACCCTTTCCAAAACAAGACTCAAAACTATCCTTAACAGTCTTGTTTCAGAGCCTGACTTTGACTCACAGCTCTGCTCCCATCACCTATTCCCACAGGGGGCATACACACACACTATTCATTTTTACCCTATGATCCACTGCTCCTGCAGGCACCCCATGGCTCCTGCAGACACATCCTTCTCCTGCTCCAGCCCCAGCTCCCTCTCCATGCTCTTTGCCCTGCTTCAGCCTG
This sequence comes from Platyrinchus mystaceus, assembly GCA_035041135.1. Classification (NCBI taxonomy): domain Eukaryota; kingdom Metazoa; phylum Chordata; class Aves; order Passeriformes; family Tyrannidae; genus Platyrinchus; species Platyrinchus mystaceus. The sequence goes on from JAWWLV010000088.1 coordinate 57,869,915, forward strand.
GCCTGGGATCCTTCTCCAGGAGAACTAGTCCCACCACGAATGCACTGCAGGAGCAGGTGGGCTCTTGTATCCTCCCCCCAGTCCTCATGGTAAACTAAAACATGTCCTTCAAATGAACACGTGTGCGCTCCAAGTCCTCCTCTGCCAGCACGTTCTAAGTGCCACCAGTCTCAACCACCACAGGAGGAGACACAGGTGCACCCACACCACCAGCAGCACTGCTCTTTCTTCCACAAGTTACAGAAATGTTTAAAAAGATGCACGGTATTGCAGGCTTTATGGGGACTTGGCACCAGAGGCTTCCAATGCCTTTCACACCCTCCCTGCTACAAGTCATGGTTTGCTACAAAAACAAATGGCAAAGGTTGACTTTCAATGCTGCTATTGTATATCTGTAACTACACTTGCCACAGTGTGAAACTTCACCATTAGGCACGTCTCAGATCTCTTCCACAGCTTTGCCCAGTGACATGGAAAACATATTAGGTACAGAAGAAAATGCTATTACCATATTTACTCTTTCATCATTTGACATAGACTTTAAAAAGAGGCAAAAGACAGACCAGAGTCTACATTGAAGACATACCTGGTGCTTTCTCCACAAAGATGACTTTAGAGTCTTGCAGAAAGTTATGACCAGTCAGTACCATTTTTTTCCCTCCAATAACAAGAAAGCTGTCAGTACTTTGCTTCTCCACCAGAGGCAATTCTTGGGCAGATCTCTGAGCTGGAGAGTTATAAAGAAAATTTAAAAAAAAAGGGCAACCACAAACATACACAAAAAAGTAAATACTGACTAGTAAGTAACTTAATGCCTCATAAGATAAGCTGAGTTTGATACAGAAACAATGAAAGGTCAGAAGGTTTTCAGGAAACATGTTTTGTTTTCAAGTGCCTTGACTGTAAACAATAGGATTAAACAGATTCAAAAGGCTCACAAAGAACAGGTGTTTTAAAACTCAGTTCGGTCTGTACTATATCAAAAAGTATATTTTTATTGAAATTCATTTATTTTAAACAAATTTCTTTTATGCTTTCTATGACATATATGCTGTGTGTTTAAAAGGCACACATGACAAGGTGACCGTGCATGTTCAAAATCTGTTTCAGCCACTTTACGTTGTATTGTCAATTCTGCAAACTGTCTTACAGCAGCAGCAGCCATGGCCCTTTTCACTTTAGTGAACATATTTCCAAAAGAACCTGAGTGCCAAAGCACACAAGGTTCCATGCAAACAGAACCTGGTATCCTTGTGGCACATTTTATGTCCCCTCAACCAGGACATGAAGAAAGTGCTACTTCAAGGGATGATGTGATACTTTATCCAGATTATACGGTTTCTCCCTGAGTTACATGCACTAAGAAATGTATGAAGTTTTTTGTACCAGTTTATTCCACATTCTGCACTGGAAATAACACTATATTTTTTTCTCCTGGTTTCCTCTTTTTTCAGCAGGCATATGCCATGCTTTTGCTCATTACACAACACTCAAAGCTGCAGTTCCCTGACACAAATCCAATTGGCTTCACATTTAGTGGCTCCCTGAGCTTGGCACCTTTGCACCGACCAGTTCAGGAAATTCAAATTGTGCCTTATCCTGCTATACAGCAACTGAAAAGCTCTTTAAACTTCAACAGCAGCAGGATGAAACCATGACTCCTCATGTTTTTTGCTTTGCCCTCCAGCATGAATGGAGTTAGGGATGATTAGGCCTTCCTCTCCATTCCCTCTGCCAGAGCTCTCCCCACACATACCCGCCAGTTGTTAAGTTTACCCCCTACTCTGTGGGCATCAGAAAGATCCACTTCGTGGAATTCAACAGAACCTTAAAAAATTGTTTTGGTCCATCCAGCTGACCAAATTAGCATTGGGAGTTAGGCAGAAACTCAGCTTCCACCACTTATCCTGAAACGTTAAAGCTACACAAAACAAATAGATTTTCTTTTGTGTGGGGGTGGCTGACGAGGCTTACAGAGCAAGAATGATACAGGTGTCTTTGGAGGGTGACCCAGAATATCTGATAAAATGCAGTCTGTTCAATCAAAGAGACCCCAGTGCAGAAACCTGGTTTCTGGAGGTTTTGTGAAGCCGCAGGCAGCTTGTGCCAGCGTGTCAGCTCTAGTATACTGGTAGCTCCCCATCAAAGGGGTTGGGGTTTTGTTTGCTGGTTTTTGCTGTATGATGGGGAGAAAGAGAGTGAAAAGGACAGGAGAGATGTTTTCCAGAACTTCTTTAGCAGTTACTTTTATGATAAGGAGTCACCAAAAAAAAAAAAAAAAAGGGCCCTGTCACTCCCAGGTCTACTACTAGTTTAACTGCTCTCTACTTTCGCTTCAAGTGTGTGTTTTTCTACAGCAATCAATGCAAGACAAGGGTATTCTGTTCTCAGTGTAAACCACATACTTTTGGAAAGCAGTTTAAAGTTCACTGACTAGACAGGTAAGGCAAAACCAATATAGAGCACGTTGGTGGACAAAGACTGCATATGGGGTGGAAGTGTTGAAAACTGTTCAAAAGGTGTGTGGATGTGGCTCTTGGGGACACGGTTTATTGGACATGGCAGTACTGGGTTACCAGTCAGACTTGATGACGTTCGAGGTCTTTTTCAATCTTACTGATTAAATGATTTTATGATAATACCCAGCAAAAGGAGGAGGTTTGTTGCTACTTACAGCACTCAATGGGGTTGGAGGCTACTTGCAAAGAGAGGGTCCTGCCATTGGCCTGTGGGATATGAACCCTGAAGACCAGCCGCACGCGTGTGTTCTTCCGACCGATGTCCGTCTCCCCCTTGCGCAGCTCGATGTCAGAGTTTCGGAGCTTTAATATCCCAGCACAGTCGATGCTATCCAAAAGGAAATAGAGAGCAATTCAATGAATTTCAAGTAGACTTCAAGAAGGCGTGAGTGTGCAACATCTTCCCTCTCTCCTGTGTGCTCTTCTTAAAAAACTGAGTCAGACACAGCCCAACGACCAGGCTGAACACAGCACTTTGTTTAGTCTAATACTTGCATTCACTTGGGGGTATCTGCAGTAACAGGCAGTAGGTGCTATTGAGCACATAAGTTTAGGATGTTACCTCAGTTCCCAGAGGAAGAAAATCTAAAAGACTCTTCCTCCTCAACACATCCTGTCAGCATGGTGCTTAAAGATTAACGAAAACCCAAAGAAACAGCAAGACTAGAAAAGTCAATGGAACAAGATGATGGTGCTTACAGGGTTACTTACAATTGCACTTGTTACAGTTAATTTGGAGAAAAATCTGACATGATTTTTAATCTAGGGCAAAGTCCTGAAAGTGTTTATTAATGAGCACAGCTGTCCCTGAGGTAAGTTCTACTGTTGATTTGTTTGTATTTGAACGAGCTGGAAATACTCCCAAGCTGAGCACTGAGCTGAAGCTCTGCATGAAAAACTCAGAGTCCTCCCTCCACATTAGGGAAAAAACGTGCTTTTCATCAGATACAACTATTACTATTTCTGACCTCTCTCTCATTTCTTTTTTAACTTTGGTTTCCTCCTGGATGAGCTTACAAGTAAGGATTTTTGTCAAAGAAAATTTCAACAGAAGAAGTTCCCAGAACAAAAGACATATAAACAGACGCACTCAAAAACCCACCGCAAAAATATCTCTGCCTTGGCCACGACTACAAAGCCTACATGGCAATTTCTTCTGGGTACTGGTCTCTGGCATGCACTTTATTACACTGAATATGCATAGTTTAATTTTATTTTGCATTCAAAGAGTTTAATTCTCCCTCCAGATCTTTGAAGCTCTGTTCTGAAGCAAACTGAAAACAAGCACTATGGCAGTACAGTTTTGATCTGTATTTTTTCTGGTATGGATTGCAGAATTAAAAAAATGCCCTTGCTGATACGATCAAAGAAACTAATGAAAGTGTTAAAGCTCCTCAACAATGCATATTAGCAGGTGAAGCCATAGGAATTATGAAATATTTGTACCCATGTCAAAATTCTATGCAAAGATCCTTAAGCTATGGAAGAAACAGTGCATTTCTCAATATTGTCTCTCCTATAGCAACACTTGTAAAATAAATACAGTACTTAATGAGATTCAATTCAGAGCCAATAAAGCTCAGAGGAGAAAAAGCATTTAAATTCAGGCTTGTAAATCATGGATATTAAAATCTGAAGTCAGTAGGAACAGCTAAGTGTGCAAAAATTTAGATGTGCAGATGAACTTCAGTGTTTCCCTAAATCAAGGCCTGAACACACAAACTATGTGTGAAAAAAGTCTTTGGCTCCAAATTCCAATTCACTGTTAGTGTTACATGAGGTTTTAGACTACTGACGTGTAAGGCTTATATACAGCAAAGCATTGTTTGTGGCTCTTGAGAGACCTCTACTACAATCTGGCACGCATGCCACAAAAATATTCAGCTTGGCTCCTGAACTGTGTAACTACCTTTATTCTAGGGTGAAAGATGATTGAAACAGTAATAATGTTCCTAGATGGCCAAAAATGTGATTCAAACTGGATAAATAAAGGGCCAAATAAATATTGTTTGGGTACAAATTTCATTAACCTCAATGTAGCTGTGCCAGCTTACGATGACAGCAAATGGGGCCAATAATTTTGCAGGCTTGTCATGACTTTTAACACAGTGCACTGAGAGAGGTCCTCGGGTCTTGAGTGATCACTCTAAGCCCAGCTGGCAATGCAGCTAAACATATTCTGGCTGTTCTATTTACATGAGGCACTCCGGGGCATGTTGTACATGACACTGCAAACCAGCTTCTAATAACCACTATGTGAGGAAGGACTTCAGGTGTCTCATACCATTTTCCACTTCATTAAGGCACAGAAAACTCTATGAATATCAAGGAGTGAAATTGTGATTTTCCTGTGGCATTTGGTTTGGTGGGGGTCAGGATTGCTTTCTGTCTGCCTTCTCCTTATCTGTCTCCCTATACATGCACATAAAGGTGCATACGCCTATACATAAATCTGAATACATTTATACTTACACACACATCGAGAGCTGTACTTGCATGCAAGCATACAGAAATTCCTCCCAAGGCAGACACCTCAAATAAGGGTTAGGATCATTTGAAGGAGGGGGAAGATAACTCAGATAAGGGCTAGGATGATTTGAAGGAGGGGGACAAAGAGCATAGGATTAAATAATGTGGAGTGTCTCATGTATGTCACATACACAGAGGGATATTTCAACCTTTATATACAATCCTATAATGACATTCACCTGTGTGTAATGGACTTACAGGGCATTTAATTATCACTCCTACTAACTCAGAAATCCATGCCTGCTATTTTGCATAGGACTTAATTTACCCCAGTTTAATGACTTCAATCTGTAAATTGCATCACCTTTGAGTAAAGGTTCTCAGAAGTAACTTTTCTTAGTTCTAGAAGACTTGCTTCTAAACAAATGCTATAAAAATGCTGAGTTTTATTATGTGAGAAATGAGTGGTTTTATTTGTCTCAAAAAAATCACGAGGGTACTTGGAAATGCTCTCTAAGAGTTTCCTTTGACATCCAAAGATAAATTTTAATAGGCCCTGTTCCTTGTGCTAGTGCGTATAGGAGCAGGAGGTGTCATATTTAGAAACTAAATGCAGGAGCTGAGGTAGGAGATATTTACAGCTCGGTAACTGAGATACTTATTTTAAATGGCAAATAAGCACATTGGCTGAAACTCTAGAATGAAAGCAATCAGTTGTCATAAATATTTGTGAAGTTCATTTTCTGTTAAGCCGATTAGGAGCAATTTGTCCCACCAAAGTTGTGAAAACCTACTATTATACAGAGAGAGTTAGGGGAAAAAAATATAGGAAAAGGAAAATTGTGTAAAAAACCAAACCAAACCAACAACAACAACAAAAAAACCAACAACAAAAAAAAAAAAGAAAGCAAGTGAAGTGACCAAAGATCAAGAGGAAACTGCTAGGTGTCAGACATGTTGCCTGGCTCTTACATTGCTCTCATGTTGTTCTCTGGAAGAAGTGGAATTTCCAGGACTTTGGTGTTGGAAAGTATTGTTTCGTGGCTGGTGGTGGAAACGGTCTTCCCGGTGATTCGGTGAACCTGGTAGAAAGCATGGGGTCGCAGCAGGCGGTCGTCTGCAGTCCCAATGAACAGCTGTAGTGTGAGCGGCTCGCTTTCTAAGTAACCATGTAGCTGGCAAGAGAACAGAAAACGCCCACTGAGCACCATGCACATAAACTGCTAGGAATCAATTAAATTTTTATAAGCAGGAGAGCCTAATTCAAGGAGAGGACTTGTGACAGGTGCGATGTGTTAAGTTCCCCCCCTTCCACTTTTCCTGTAATGTAATATTAGTACAATAAAAAGGTGCACTCAGAAAAATGTCTCATTATCCTAAAGGACCTGAGGCACTTTAGATGGGCCGCGCCTTTGAGCACTCCTGCTACATCCACAGAAAACTTCGCATAAATTCTGCCGCAGTGTTCAGCAAAAATCCACAATGAACTTGATGTTCCCTCTCAGTACTGAGGGAGGCAAAACCGATGCAGTTTGCAAATGGAAAGGACACATCCATCCCCATGCTTCCTGGGTCATCCCTCATGCAGCAGCAGGCTGCTGCTTGTGACTTGTCCCGTCATTAACCCATTTTTATGCTGGTAAATACCTCCTGGAACAGCATAGAGACAGATCACATATACACAACCAGTAGCTCACCATGTGTGTCAAATTCTTGTTATAATCACACAAAAATCTCATTGAAGCTATTGGGCCTGACCATACTACAGCGACTGCTCTGATGACAACAAGAGTTATTTTTGCCACAGGCTGGGAACAGAACAGGAGCAGAGCCTGACCTCATCCCCACCATCTCCTGTAGAAGCTACTCTGGGTTCCCACTGCTGTGGAGTCCCCAGAAAACGTCCTGCTTAACGCTGCCACCTGACATTGGGAAACGAGTCTCACAAAACACACTTATCTTGCAGTTGTTACCTGTGATGCCTTGTCCCACGGGAAGAGAGGACCCAGCAACTTTAGGAGAGAGAAGCATGAGCAAGGTGGGCTGTCCCAGGAGATGCCCCACAGCAAACCTGCTCACTTTGTTGTAGGTTTATTTTCCCCTCTAAATGGTTCAGGTGGGTTTGGCCATGAGTTATTCACCATCACTGCACCATCACTGAATCTGATAGATCAAAATTCACCATTATTTGGTGAGGAGCAACATTTTTATGGTGCGTGCAAGTTCAAAGCTAAATGAATCTAAAAGCAAATGGTGAAACTTGTGTCAAACCCCACAGGTAACTTCTGTATTGTATTTTGCCAGCTTTCACTCTCCTTAAAACTTAAAAAGTAATTTCTGGCTATCTCTCCAGTGTATTTTACCATTTGACATCGGGAGTGCTATTAAAAACAAAGATCTTGAGTCACTTTTACTCCTTGAGCACTGCAAAATTCTGGTAGGTGCTTACACAGGCACAAAGCCTCCCCTCCATTATCAAACATGCTGAACGGCAACAAGAATGCACAGTGGTAATGTTTCAGGTACCACAGTGACCAACACACGATCAAGGAAGGACGTTGTGCTTAGACACATCTTCCATCACTAATTGGGCACACTGCGGATTTTTCAACACTCACTTTGGTCAGAAAAGCCAAGAGGAAGCATTTCAAATTGTTTGGCAATTTTTATATCCTTACCTAAAGCACATGGATGCTGGAAGGACATAGCGACAGGAGGAGAACAAGGCTCATTTCCAGCACTACAGTATTTTATCAGCTCTGTGTTCCTGAGACACGACATGAAGGCAGCTCAGAGGCAGGGGGTTGTGATATGATAGGATATATGAGGGGGTTCCATACCAATATTGTCACATTGAAAACACACCAGTGGCAGTTTGAAAATCTGCAGTATCAACAAAGTGATGAAGAGAGAAAAGGAGAGACATGCCTGTACACTGCCTTCAGCAGGGTGCCATGGGCTGCAAGCCTCAGTCCAGCCCCACTTGGAACACCTGCTTCCTACAAACCCGAACACCAACATTAGCACTACACTGCAAAAAGAGGACTTTCTGGCTTTATCCCCCAGAGACAGACATGCAGCCTGAGCTGCCAGTGGGTGATCACAGGTGTTCTGCTGGTACAGCCAGTGGCCGTGTGGAGGCCACCGTCTTACCCATCACCACTCCATCCCCTCGCATGGCAGCCCTGCCTGTTTAGTAATTCCATCAGTGTGCATGAGCTGGGCTGGCGGAGTGACCTGGACTTGTCTCAGGCTGATCTTACCCGGCCTCAGCACCTCCAGAGCCTCAACAGCAAAGCTGAGGTAACGGAAGAGACTCAAGGTATAGTGGGGTATTTTTGGTCAAGAGCAGCACTTGGGGTTTCAGAGGAAAAAGTAAGATAGTGTGACACACCCGCCAAATAAATTTCTGTGCATTACTAGCGGTCACTTCTCCAACTCGTCATGGAGGGTGCTTTTTATGGGGAGTGTAAAATTAAAACAAACACATATTGAATTACAAGGCCACTTAAAATGTAAAAATAGACTAGCAAGTAATTCAAACCTCAATTCAGCAAAAGCAAAGTCGCACAGCATGGTACCCATATGTTTTACTGAATACAGGCAAAGGGGACCAAAAACCTTGGTCTTGCATTGGGTTCTGCTATTTCAGGCTTTATCTTGAAATCTGAACTCGGCTGCTGCCCTATCTTGTAACCTACTGCTGAGTCCCAGCTTGTGCTTTTCCCACAGGTTTCCTACCAGGAGGCAATCAAACACCCACAGTCCTCAGCTTTGCACATCTGCCCTCCCCCGAGAAGTGTTCACATGCTGAAGAATAAATAAAAAGAGCTCAGATGCACATTTTGCACTTTTTTTTAAGGTTTGTGATCTTCAAACTGAATTTATGTTTACTTTTTTTTAAAGGATCTGTCCTAGAGCCATTCTGTGCTTTGCTTTGGATCCATCACCCACAGTTACTTACTCCCTGACTTGGAAAGTGCCAGAAACATCCAGAAAGACTAATGAAATCACTATATGCTTGATTTTGCTGCCCTCAAAACAGGCAAAACTTGCACTCATGTCACAAGTTTTATGTCGTCTTCTGTGGTAGGAGGCATCTGATCTCCAATTTGTATTTCCATTTGAGCTTTACCCATTGCATCATATTATTTACTTTTATATTATGTCACATAATTGTGTATGCCAACAAAAGCAATAAAAGAAAGCGATGCAAGGATGAACATTTAAAGGAGCGCATACTGTGAATGACTTATTTCAGATTACGCACCCAGCACACGATTTCTGTGACAGACAGCATTGTGCATTGGGAATTTTCAGAATGTTGAAGATGTCTGGAGAGTGGGCAAGGTCCTACTTACTCTCAGCTGGGCACAGCAAGAATATTCTTCAATTCCCTCAAAACATCGAAGAGCAATATTATTTTCACATCATTCAACAAAATGTCAAGAGGAGTGTTGCCAGTAAAGGCAGAGCTGCGGTACTCCAGGCTGTTAGATTTGCTAGCACACAGAGGGAATATCAAACAAGACCAGTGTAAAATGGGACGGGGGAAAAGGGTGACTGAGCATTTTTCTAGGTGAGGAAAGATCTCACATGTTCACATCCATGCATATTTTCCACACATGCTCTGGGATACTGTACTTGGTGGTATAGCGATTCAGTTTCCTGGCGTGCAACATGGGATGCGTGCGTCAGACACCCTATTTTTATCTTCTTCTCTGTATAACACAGTCCAAAGCTCTTAATAACTCAGCGGCTGAGTACGGGTGACAAAGGTGCTCTCGGCTAAGGCATCCATAATAACGGATGTGTCTTTCCTACCAAGCATGCTTTGCTTGGCAATACATAGATCCAAGTGGAAAGATCTGTACTTTCTCCTGCTGTGAAAGTGTAAAAGGAATTACTTGCAAAATAGGATCAGGAGCAGAATGTTTTTGAGTGAGTTTTCCTTCCGAAATAAAGGCCGTGATACAGCAGTCACCTGACTGGGTACAAAAGAAAGATGCAGGAAAAACTTAAGTATGCATATAAGAGCTCTGTGGTCAGTTTGTTTGGTTTTGAAACTAAAGTAGGTCACACTGTCTTGTTCTGACCAACCACTGATTACTCTGTTCTTTTCCTTTTTGAGCAATACTCTTAAAAATATTTGAACTGGTCTCAAATGATATTTGCATTTATATTGTCTGAAGCTGCTAAGATCAAAATCAGACTTAATTGTGGCCTATTATATACTCCTCTAATTCTATCAGAAGTGATGCAGTCACTGGTAATTAACACCAGAACAGGACCGACTGCAGTTAAGCTCTTCCTCACCCTACATTATCTTACACAAGAGCGAGGGAAAGGCTGGGCGACTGCGCCACAGCATCAAGCTTTCCCTGGGATTCCTACACCTCTCTGTCATCGCTTTCTCAACGCCATCTCCCACCAACACGTCTTGATTCTCACCAGGAGATTGCTGCTCATCTCGGCACAGGGTGCCAAAGCAAACCCCAGCCTTTGCCTGAGGAGGTGTGTTAAGCACCGTGCACTGGGGCTGGATGTTTCTGTGTGTCCAGTGCCACGGCACTAAACACCAGCCATCTTCCTCTGGTGGTCAGCAACGTGTGAAGGAAACAGGGCTGTCACCCCTCACAGCCATCAGCCGACTACAAGGTACTATCCAATTCAGTCCTACAGCGATGATAACCTCAGGTTTATCACAGATGTGAGCACACCTAGCCTGCCTGGATTCCAAACATGTGCCTGGTGCGTATCTATTAAAGCTGGCAATCGGAATTAAACAGATTTGGAAAACGATGAGCAGAAGGAGGTGAGGTGTTTCACCTCAATACAAGGACTAGAAAAAAAAAAAAAAAGCAAAACCTCCCCAAACCTTGCTACAGTTACCAAATTTTGAGGAAATTTTGCAAATGTCACATCCAATAACTCAAACGCTATTTTGGCTTCAGTGGTTATTCTACAGTCTGTGAGGAAAATTTCTATTATTTAAGCCACAGCATTTATTTTAAGAAACGTAGCTGAAATATTCTGCATGCTCCCTTCCAAGTGCTTTATGCTTTTGGCACGCCGAAGCATCTGTTGAAATGCTCAGAAAGCTACCTGTCATAACAAGGAGCCCTTTGTGCCTAGAGAGGCTCCTGGACACCACCGAATGAACGGTCCTGTTCTCACAGGACACACCAGCCAGGTACACCATCTGCACCACCCATGACATCAGTCAGGAAAAAATGGAGCTACACTATGTAATAGCCTTCAAGTGTATTTCCTGCAAAAACCCTACAGTGGTGCATTCCTCCAGATATGGACTCTGCAAATATGTTAAATAATCATTAGGGAATAATTTAGGGCTTAGCCTTGTCCCAGTGCATTCAGGGCAGGGTTTTCACTAATAACAAAGGCAGGGCATGACCAGGGACTTAGTATTCACCCTCAAAGCTAATCAGCAGCTTCTGCTTGAGACTTGAGGCTACTAGGGGCTGCATCTTTAATGATAATGATGTGCCAAAAACCCCCATAGGTAACTTCTGTATCAGCAATACCTCTAGAAATGTGTGTGCCTGTTCTTTGCATGTTTGGTATATAATAAAGACACCAAGTAAATACACCCATTTATGCCTCTAAAAATATTAAGAACAATATCTACATTTTCTTATCTGCCCATGTAACTGATGGCCATGCTGCTTGCAGCAGTGTACTGCAGTGTTTGTGCTCAGCAATGCCTTACACATCTGTCTGTCCCATTTGCATTTCCAGAACTGTTCAAGGAATACCTGAGTCAGTCTGGAGAGAATCATTAGTGAGACTAACTATCCGGTCTGGGGAAAGAGGGATTCTTTCCCTTTTTTCCCCATCAATGTGTTGGAATGTAATTCCAATGCTTTCTAAAAAAGCTCAAACAGAATAAAATCTATAAAATACTGACAATTTTTATGTATTTGTGCTTGTCTCTTTAATCTAGAGATTAGAGAGCTATACAACAAACAGCTTTATTGCTAACTTTCTCAAACAGCAGGTCTTTTTTCTCTGTTACAGTAACTGCACATGATGAATGAGAAAATCAAACAAATGGTCATGTTTTAAAAGTGTATCTAATATACAGCCTCAATAAAATACCATCAGTGAGTGCTCAGTATCCTGATTTTTTAAAACCAAATCGAAGATCAAGCTGTTAAAACTACAAAAAAAAGTGCACAAACATTTTGGGTATTGATTTCATCTGTGAGCACACCAAGCATGCATAAAAATTGGGTCATCAATCTGATTTTCAAGAAAAAGAATTTACTTATAGCTCCCACGTAGAAGCACTCAAAGACATAAGCCGCTGCATCATGGGTTTAAAACAGCAAGAGGGGAAAAGTTGATCTTGCGGCAATGACTGTCATGTGAAGCGCAGGCAAAGAGGGTGAGGTCAGGAGACACGGGCATCTATTCTCGTGTACACTGCAGAGCTCCTGCCTGACCTTCGCCTGGGCAGCCCCTGGGCTGCCCTGTCACCGTGCCCCTGGGCTGAAAACACCCATGGACCTGCTGCTGAAGGCTCAAGGAGCCAGTAACCTATGCCTCTGGGGAAAAAAAGTCAGGAAAAGACTGCCCTCCTCATTGCAGAATTCCATCCACCTATTCTGATATGTTTTTGCACTGAATTCTTCGGCTAGGAAAAGCCTGAGGAAAAAATACACCTCAGATGTCTTGAGGCAGAGGGCTGCAGAGGCTCTCTCAACCTCCTCTCTAAAACCCAAGGGCTGAACACCAGGTGCCACAGGAGACGGCTTATGGAATAAGCTCAAACTCCCCTCAACTCCTCTGCTTAAGAAGGAAGCTGGGCAGTCCTTCTGCAGATCTAGGGGTGCTCTACATGCTGCAGGGCAGAGGCAGGGCACCAGCAGGCAGCTGTATGCTCTGCTACAGAGCAGGGTCGAGGCAGGGGATGGCAGCCTCCAGTCTGGAGATGCAGGACCCCACAGAGCAATGAGCAAGCAAACCTGGCAGTGGCAATTCAACCAGACAGGCAGCATCCACGGAGCACTGATGAACCACTGAAACATGTGTCTTGGTTTGGAGTGTTGCGGCATCCCTGTCTCTTTCCAGCTGTTTCTCTCCAACTTCAACCTCACACACTCCAGGAGTACATGTTTCAGTCATTGCCATACCACCCATGTGCTCCTTGGGCTTTTTAGATCTCTGGCTCAGAAGGACACATGCTGCTGTGTACCTTAGGGCTGAGAAAGGCACATCACCCTGACCAGGCTGACCAGGAACCTCTTCCCTTTGCCAGCAGCCAGGCAAGCAATACAGGGTGATGGTTTTCGGACGAGTTGCAAAGCTCAGTTCCAGACTCCTTGTCAGTGTGTATTCAAAATGGAGGTGCTAGACTTGGGCAGCCTGGATGCTCCTGAGAGAGCACAAGCCAAAAAAAGAGGAGCATCTTATTCAAAACAGCAGAACAGATAGACTTCGGAATAAAAAACAAAACACAGCAAAACAAAAGAAACCCCCCAAACCCAACCAAACAGAAAACACCTCCTTAAGAGCTGAGATGATTGTCTGGCGGTGATAAGATTTTGCTGAACTTCATCTGACACAGTTAAGCAAAAAAAGTGAATAAATTATGCTCTGTGTGACTAAACAGGGTACTACTCCTTAGTCCTTCCCTTACTTCAAATAAAACTGTAACAGGAATTCCTACAGGTTTTTTGTGCTACTTTCAGGATTTATTTTTCCTTTCTAAAACTGATTTTCCTTGGATTCACTCAAACCCTGTTTTAAGATCCAAATGTAGTCAGAGCTGGTCCACAAATAAAAATAAGACGGTTTGCTCCTGCAAAAGGCCAAGACTGAGGCGAGGGCGAGGGCTGGATGGGAGAAAAGTGAATGGAAACAGCAGGAGTGTGTTTTATGTGGCACTTTCTAGTGCTGCCACTTGGACCTTAACTCAACAGTGCAGCAAAAGAGCAGCTGTTCACATCATGATGAATAAAGATCTATATAAAACTTCCAGCTGCAAATACGCTAAGGAATTATTAATCTTAATGTAACAGAGACGCTGTACACTCAGTCACTGGCTTACAAGTAATTTCAGTCTCTATCCAGGGAAAAACAGCCTTCGTGGCCGCTGGCTCTCAGCACAGCCATGAAATCTCCTTGTCTAAACAGCCGTAAGACGCTGCTCTCTATTTCTGGGAAGGATTTTCCTCCTCAAAAATACGCATACCTAGTAACCAACCCACGTCACACTCCTCCTAAAACTATTAGACTCACAAGAGGAATGCCCATAAGAAAAGGAGTTAGTAATAGAATGAATTTGTAGGTCCTGGGTACCTTATTCACTGGGACACCAGGAAATCATTACTGCTTTCATGACATCTTCTACCACAAGACCAAAGAAATGTCCTTCCCCTAATCCTTGTTGCCTCGTCACACTCCAAGGATTAAAATTCCGAGTCTGGGAATAAGTCCAACACAATAGTGCCCTCTCTGAAACTACCCAACCCCTCACTTTACTTAGTTTCCACTCCAACGTTTGCCCTCAGCATCCATAACAGTTTTCAGTTTGGACAGTCATATCTGTGGCTAAGTATGAGTTAAAAAAAAGCACAAGAGCAGTGAAAAAGGAATTTATTACATATTCTTAGGCAGATACCCCTGGCAAGCTTGTACTTGTGAACCTGCCTTTCGTCATGCCGCTGACGCATCGCTCGCACCCAGCACGCTCCCGTTTGTGGGTGAGCACAGCCTGGCCTGGGATCCTCGGGCGTGTGTTGGGTGCCGTCAGCACAAGTGGGATGGGCATGATGCCCTTCACCGGTGCCCATCCCAGCCATGGTGGAGCGCCACTGCCAACATCAGTGACTTCTCCAAGCCTGAGACACACCCTCCCTCAATGCCATGTTTTAACTTGGTGGCTCACTAGTGCTTCAGTAGCTGCATGACTTTGAATTCTCACCCTTGCAAATCTGAGGACAACGAGGTGCCCATCAGGGATTATCTGATTAAGGGTCAATGTTTCAGAGGTGCACATCAAGGCAAACACTGGCTCACACGGGAGAGGGGCAACACAGTTCCAGGCAAAAAACCTTTGGGGTTCAGAGACACCAGTGAGACTAGAAATGGCTGCCTTTCCCCTAAATTTTAACTTCTATCCAAATGACATTTATTTAAACTGCTACTGAAGACAGAAAGCTGGGGCTATGTTTAAAGGCTTTATCTCTGTAAATATTTGGAGAGCTATAAATACTGAGCCATATTCATAATATGAATATTGCACTTACTGTTCTGTTGCCATGAAAATCACTATAAATACACTTCCAATTCTTAATTTCTCTGACTTGCCAAGAACTCGTTTAAAAAGACGAAAAAAAATGTTATGTGAGACATTTTGCTATTTAATTAGTCACTGGAGTCAAAGGCCACAGCACAAAGCAGGAATTGAAAACTCAGTGATGGAGGCAGACAAAGCACGTAGTGCACTAGCACACTATAAAGCTGTATGTCCCAAGTGAGACTTATTATAATCAGACAGTCCATAAGTGAAGCCCTGACTGCTTTCTGTGTTTGGGGAAAGGAGGGAGAGTGAAGGGAGATTGTCTGGAGGTCTGAAATAAACCTACTCGCTTCCTCTGCAAGTCACATGAATACCAATGGCTTCCAAATTTCACAGTACTTCTGTCCATTTTTGGTTGTGTTTTTTTTTTTTGTTTTTTTTTTTTTTTTTTTTTTTTTTTTTTTTTTTTTTTTTTTTTTTTTTTT
>JAWWLV010000088.1:57885754-57920976 GCA_035041135.1 Platyrinchus mystaceus
TTTTTTTTTTTTTTTTTTTGTTTTTTTTTTTTTGGTTGTTTGTTTTGTGTTTTTTTTTTTTTTTTTTTTTAATGTAGGAATGAATTAAAAGAAGGAAACATTTCAAGGCATTTTATAAAAGTGTCTTGGATGAAGTAGCAGTGAGCCGGGCATAGACTGATTGCTCAGCCAGAGTTTTTGCTTTATGAGAGATACATCACTTGATTTGAGCAGAAGAGAAATTCATAACAACTTCTTACGTATTTCCAGACTGCTTTATTTAATCAATTTGTGCTTCAGCCTCCTTATAAAACAAAAGCTAGTAACCACAGTGCCATGTGGCTGGGTAACCCTTTCTTCACGAGGAAAACACAGCAATTCTAGCCCTCTGTTTCCAATCCTTGCACAATTTATACTCGCATTCCTTCGGGAATAAAGGAGATTAACGCTCTTCGGAGTCAGAGGAGTGCTGTCTGCATGTGTAGGTTCCTCAAGCCAGTTTCCGCTTCTGTTATTTCATGTTGTGCATGTTGTTGTGACATGAACAAGATTCTTAACCATGCTATTTGTGACTCCTGTCTAAGAGCAGAAAGGGGCAGTGGCCTTTGCCAGGACTCTAGACACTTCAGGTCCTACTCTCCTTCCCCAAGCCACCTTCGATCCACTGGGTCCCACAGCTGCAGTTTTATCTGAGAACATGCTTCCATGGAAAGCATCTTAATGCAGCAATAAAAATAGGTCAGGTATATGTTATAGCTCAGAGTCAATGTTTTGACCTCCAGGACAGTCTGATTAAACTATGAAAAATCCAGAGAGACTGGATTCCACACTGTGAGTTGTTTGAGAGCAAGCGTGATGCTGTTATTTGATGTCACTTTTTTTGACCAAATAAAATCCCAAATGGATGGGACAGACCAGAGTCTGACCAACGAGCATAACACAAACTGCTCTGCCACAAGGGCTACAATGAACTGAAAAGCCTGTGATCTCCAACAGCAAGTAAATAAAATAAGCAAGAAAGACTCCTAGACAAACTTTCTCAACATACAGGGACTATTTTCAGTCAGTCATTCTAAATATTGTCACACTGAGTAACATTATTTAGCAACAGCTGTTGCACTAGAATTTCTGACTAGAATATTGACAAGCTAATACCACAACCCTGTTTAGAGCCAATAAGACAGCCAAATAAAATGTTGCAAATATTAACAGCAGAACTTGCCCATAAAAGCTTTATAGAGTAGCTTATCTGCTGCTGCAAATGGATGACACGTTGCTCCAGTCAGTGGAGCAGGATGTCAGCGTACACCTGGGAATTGAGGCGGATGCTGAGGCTAACACTTTCTCCTTTCAAGGGAGATATGAGGAGGAGGTGATGGTGACCTGTGTTTTTACACCTAAACCAAGACAAGTGTCTCTATCAACCGGCTGACTTCACATATGAGGCTCTAGTATGGGTCAAGTTCCAAGTCAGAAATCGGAATGCCAAGCTCTTTAAAGATGCTGCTCGTCCCAGCCATACTCAAGCCTTACCTGGGTATGCAGCCTAAGAAGTATATCTCAGTCTTGGCAAACCGGTAAGACCTTAAAGCCTGCTGAGCACAGTTGCAAATAATTGTACACAATATATTAAGTCAAAAGAAAAAGGGAAAAGCCAGATGATTCATGACACATAACTTTTAACACGTACAGGCTGGACAACAACAGGGTTTAGTCACCTTGGCTGCTGTCACAGCCAGCAAAATGAGACAGGTACTCTGAAGATGTGACTTACCCAGGCTGCTTCAGATGTTCACATCAGAATGAAATTAATAGCTCTCTAAACTCTATAGTGACAAGCCTTTCCCTGATTAGAGAGAAACTAAGGCAATTAAATCAGGTGCAGACATCTAATAAACCCTAAAATGTAAACTTGCCCCTGCCACCTGCCCAGACCACAGTTCAAAGCATGAGTGTCCCACAAACCCAGGGCAGTGCTGCAAGAGAGGCACACTGGGCTTCTCCCAAAGAGACATGGAGCAAAAATCTTGTGAGAAGCCCCCTGAAGTGGCAGAGCCCGCTACAGACACAGTGCTCTGCACTTCGTGAGGCATTTTGGTTTGGGCAGTCACCCAGAGATCATTGACTTGAATGGTGATACTTTGCAGTTCTTTTCCCTCCCAGAGGAAAAGGTCAAAGTCGGCTCCACCACAGCTTAAATTCTGTGCTTTGGCTTCTCCACCCTGGCATTGGGGACCTGCTGTACTCTGGTCCTAGAATCAGCCTCAACACAGGGTGAGCGGAATATGGTCACAGCTGGAAGGCAGACACTCCACCAGCTCCCTCCAGAGGCTCCCTCCCTGTGCCTTCGACGGGAATAATCACCCCTCCTTCCCTCAGAAGAAGAGAGGCACAAAGGAGCAGCTCGTTTCCCTGTAAAGACTGCAGCAGTCCCCCTAGGCCCAGCAGTGCTCCCGACTTCTGCTTTGGAGCAGACAGGAAATTCTGGAGCAGCACCATGTGCAGTTTCAGTGGCCTTGCTGTTTCCATTATTTCAAAATTGGACTGCACATTAAAATCATAATAAAAATACAATCCTGAGCCATATTCCTCCTAATGACCATTTTTATATTAAATTCAAATATATATTACATACCTTTTTCTACTACAAAAATGGAAAAGAGAATTTGCTAATAATTGGAGAAACTGAAGGCCAAATTTCATCATATTTTTCTCTATTTTTACTCAAACTGGAGGAAAAAGAATGCTTTTCTCACCAGGCCATTTTCCTACAAACATCTGCTATTACAGCTAGCTTTCTTGGTAAATGCTGCCCTGTGATTAGAGCAACTTCCCCTGTAAAATCTATCAGGGCTAAGAGTTTGGGTTTCATTTATGCTAGCAAAACAGCAGAGCCACAGCCCAGCGCCAGCATTGCCACTGCGTTGCCCTTGTTCCTTGCAAAACCTCTCCAAGCTGCCTCCATCTCAACTAGGGCTCTTGCAGCCAGCAGTGGGCCTATGTCAGTTCACATATTTTAAGGTTTTCCTCACAACCGGGAGGGATTAGGAAATGAGGCTTTGATGTATTCCGGACATGTGCTTGAGACTGCTTTTGTACCTAGATGCTAGCACATGTGCCGGCAAGTTGCGGTCTAAATTTGTTTGTCCCTGGAAACTCATGTTTGCAGCTGGGTGGAGTTTGTGTCAAATTCTACAACTGTATGCCATTTTGTGGTCAGTAATACTCTATAACCTACATTCAGTAGCAATATTCAAGTCTGTATTAAGGAATATTCTATTATTGCAGAATAAGAGCTACAATGCATAAGGCCCACATAATGAAAACAACATCGTTGTTTTCAAAAGAAGAGGGTGGAAATTAATTTGAAAGCCATTTACAAAATTATTGCAGGATTATTAAGGATGATTGATTAATAAACACAATCTATAATATTTTTTACATATATATCACATTCCAAGCCATGTTATAAATTCCTTGAACTATAGATTTATATATTTTATGTAGCTTTTTTTTATTCTGAAATGGCAGGCAGTATCTAAATGTTGTACATATAAACCAGACTGCTCCATGCTGCACTGTGTTTCAACCAGATCAAATACTCTCTCACAGTACAGGAGCTGTTACAAGATCTTAATACAGAGCTCTGAAAGAAGGGGCAAGATTTGGGGGGGGGGGGAATTTGCCTTTTTTTCAAAAGGTAGTATCTTCTGTGAACTTCTCCAAGACAAAAAGCAAGCTGACCCATACCACTCACACTTCTTCAGTACTCAACTTTAAGTCATGCTACTCCTGTTCAAGTCAGTGAGAATTTTATGGCTAAATCTAACCCTGCATGCTTTGCCAATTTTCTCTGGTGTTTTTGTCCTAGAAATGCAGGCACTTGGTACATATCTACCAGCAAGACTGTATTAAAAGCTACAGCAGGTAGAAAATAATAAAGCCCAGTGAAGTTTTGGTTTTGACTTTCCTCATAATCAAAGCTATGCACAAAGCACAATGAGGCACAGTAAATACAGACATTTCACACAGACAAGCACGAAAATCTTCCAAAACAAAGAAAATTAAATTATCTTTCAACTAAAGAACACACTGCAGTGAAAGACTAAATGAGCAATTCTAATTAAAACCATGCTGTGAATCTCCTACTTTCCACCACAAAAAAAAAAAAAGTCATGTAGTGTTTGTGCATTTACAGCCACCCTCCAAAACCAGTCAAGCAGCTTTCCAGCCAAACAATGATAGACACAGCATCTCAGAAGTACAAAACATATTGAAATTATTTCCATAGCAATCATAACAACAACACGTCAGGCCAGGATATGCAGGGGAAGGGGGTGGCAGCAGGAGCTCAGCCCCTGACTGGCCCCGGAGCTGTGTGCTGCCCCAGGCACGCTGCCGGCAGCACCCACGCAGCGTCCATCCCTTCGCCCCACGGCCGCATCCAGCATGGATCCCTGTGCATGGGAGCTCACTTTGGCAACAGTCCAGCTCATCCGAAACAGGCACCTGCACCCCTTCTCTGCCCCGCACTCAGAAGCGAAGCATTATATCCCGGCGTGCACACGCAGGAGAGCCAAGGCGCTGGTAGTCCAGGCCGCCGGCAGGCACAGGCAACATTGTGCAAGCCCTGCTCGAGCCTCTTAATCCTGACACGTCGCAACCATCTCACGCTCAGGTCTCCCTCTCTTTGCAGCGCTAAACGAAGCAGCCGCCTCAGGTGAAGACAGGGATGAAAACTTGGGACTAACCCTCTGTGCCTGAGCTGCACTCGGGCTTCGTGCACAGCTCAGCTCTGAGCAGCTCTCCAGAAACGAAACGTGATCTCTCTCCCAACCTGCTCCCTTCTAGCTATTTATCTGTTTGTGCAGTCACGATATGCTGCAGGCTTCCTGAAAGCTAGCCACTGTCCTTTCACGGGCAGAGAGCCGAGGGGACAGGAACGTGAGTCTTATTAAATACAGCCAGTATGGGCATCCACGTCCTGTGCAGAACATGCACGATATGCTGATACTGCTGTTTTGATGCAGCCACAGGGACAGGAATCAGCTAAATATAGCAGACTTCAGTGAACAGTCTAAAGTAGAGGCCTAAATTACATGAAGAAACGTACAGTTTGCCCAAAGACAGAGGAAAGTAATGGGAAGATCTTGGACAGTGATGGAAAGCTTGGCTCCAGCATCATCATGCCTGACTTGCTATCAAGACATCCAGTAAAAGCGTCAGAGAAACAGGGACCTCACGGCCATTAGATGCGGACAGGCAAAAGGGTGGCAGAACAAAAGAAGATGCAGTCATCCTAAGGGATCCCAAAATCAAAGGGACCAAAGACAGAAGCAGAGGAAAAGGAGAGCCCAGTTAGCAGCATTCACCTGAAAACCATCAGAAGGAAGCAGCAACATATGGGGAACCTGCAACAGATGCCCAGTGTGTTAGATTTTTAAAGAGGGAAAACTTAGCAGATCTCCTGAAAAGCAGCACAGAGGTCTGCAAGAACAGAATGCGGCTACTGCAGCTTGCTCCCCTTTATCATGCTATTTTCAGGCAGCTGGCAGCCCCACATGCTCACGCCTGACACCCAATCTCTTGTAACACCCGCGCAAGGCAGTGAAAGTGTTTTAATCCAGATTTTGTAGCCAAGTAACCCGAGCGACAATACACTACACAACTAATTGCCAGTTAATCAATGTATTCTTTCTTGGTAGAAAACTTAAGCGCACATTCAACATTTAATCCCACTTTATGATTAAGTGCTCTGTTTCTCTGAAGATCGCTTTGCTCAATCTCTTACATTTTCCCTCCCTTACATTACACAGAACGGGACCAGCAATATTTTTACATGAGTAGGATTGCAAGTGACAAGGGAGCAGTTCTCTTTCTGGTGAGGACTATTGGTTTTCTCCAGGATTCACATTTGGTTCTAACACCATGTTATCAGTGCCCCAAAGAGAATAACTCATTGAGGAGGACTCCAGTGTCTCCAGCTCCCCAAAACATACCCACTCTGTGCCTGCAAGCGTTTACTGCTTTGAACGGGGCTGCATTTGAAACCTACGCAGTGGACTTTTAAATCCCAATGTACATAACGTCTGCATGCAAACCAAAAGCAGGAGTTCTCCCAATTTATTGGGTACTGAAACATTAAAAACAGGTGTTTAAAAACTGTATTACAAATCTGTCTGTAACCTATATTATTTTTACCATGTGCAAGTAAATTGATCACTAGCATGTTTAAACTGTTTCAGTGAAAATAGGCAACTCCTGCTAAATTATTTCTTGAACATGTGGAGGGAAGAGAAAGTTTATTTGATTTCACTGCACTGACAGCCTGCAACAAATTTCACTTATGTGTATGTACATAGCAGATGCTGTAATGGATCATCTCCCTTTCACGGCACATATCAAAGAAGATCTTGAGCTATTCTTCACAAGGAAAGAAATTATAAACCCCTGCTCATAATGAAAGCTGCAACATACTTCAAGAGAGCAACTGAGTAATTTGACACCATATTTTCCACTGATTCAGCCTGTTAGCTGAAATAATGACTAATTAAAATGGAAAATCTATATTATATATATTATATATATTATATATACTGACATTCCAGATCACAAGGTATGTTACAGATGTAATTTTTTACTCTTCTTGAATATAAAAATTAGAAAGTATAAAACCAGAAATTCCAATGGAGTTAGGTTGGTGTGAAAGGGATCTGAAATTTGAACTGGCCCCCAAGTATGTCTTCATACAGAATGCAGGCAATATAATTTTCATGATATATGTTTTATGTAATTTGGAGTACCAAGAAAAAAAACCCTTTGCCCTGAGATATTACTTTTAGGAATAGAGGACAGATGTCTAATTGCCAAAGCAGACTTGTAAAAAATTAATCACCTGCCTCATGCAGGTTAGCAGTATTTGGCAGGTAGGTTAGCTCAGCTTATAATGAAGCATCTGGCTTCTGGTAAAGCTGCATTTTAATTTTAACTGTATTTCGTTTCAGCTTTTGGGCACATGTGCAATAATCTGACAAGTCTGGAGCAGATTTGCTGGTTGGTAACTTTGGTGTAGGTCTTCTCAACTGCAACCAAAACTAAGTCAAGTGACAACTGTGGTCCATGCGCAGACCACAGCCTCACGTATCACCCGAAGCTCCCTGAAAAGCCATTTTAAACCCAGTCGTCAACATCTTACCCATCCACAGTCTTTTTATCTTAAAAACAGCTAAACTAAGAGTCAGCAAACCCCTAAGTATGTGCCTGAATTAAGCAGGCTAAGCTGTCTGCCTTCAGGAGTGCCCCAATACTTCTTTGAATGTAATTTGTTTCGAGGCTGGGCTTTTGTTGGTTGGGGATCTTTTTGTTTGCTCTTTTTGTTTGTTTGTGTGTTTGAGGGGGTGTTGCTTTTTTGTATTTTTTGTTGTTGTTGATTTGTTTGTTTGTTTTTTTAACTGAGGTCTGGTAATTTGAGGCAAGCAAAAGATCTACCCATGTTATATTTTTCCTTAGAAAAGTGGGTACCCATTTCTAGCACTACTGGTATCCTCTTTTGGCTAACCAAAAGCATCTACAGCTTCTT
This sequence comes from Platyrinchus mystaceus, assembly GCA_035041135.1. NCBI lineage: Eukaryota > Metazoa > Chordata > Aves > Passeriformes > Tyrannidae > Platyrinchus > Platyrinchus mystaceus. Next base: position 57,893,313 of record JAWWLV010000088.1, read on the forward strand.
CTCTGCCTTCTGATCCTGTGACTCTCATAATTTCTTGGTGTTCCCCCTGATGCATGCATTTTTAGTGTAGGGGTGTTTCTACCACAAATTTACTGGGAATCCCCACTCCCACCACACCCACCGCCATCAACTGTCCTTGCAAGAGATCCATCACTATGTAGATGCAGGAGCCATTTTTTAACATGAATAGCTCAGGCATTAGAAAAATGTTTCCAAAAGACAAAGATGCATTAGAGCATGAATTAAGCAATTGCCAGTTTTTGGGTTTTACACGATGACCATATTTTAAGCTTTCAAATGTGCCCAAACCCTCAAGAATGTCACTGGCTGATTTTTTTTCTCTTCTTGAACCATTTAAGCTGAACTTTTTCTTTCTAATACTTTTTCTAAAAAGAAATATGCGAGACAACAGATCAGACTACAGGCTCCTGAGCTCTACAGATCTTGACAGAGGAAAGGAACTGGGAATATTTAGCTCCGAAAGCACATTTACAGCAGACTCCCTAGCAGTATCACCAATGCCTCTTGCCAGGCTGCTGTGGCTTGTGCAGGTATTTTCCTAGTACGCCACTGCAAAGATATCACCTATTTCAGCTGATGAGTATATTTATTTTTTTGTTTCCATCTTCATTGAACACCACCCAGTGACAGATACTGATCAGGCCTACAGACACACTTAAACTCTATTCAGGTACGTAGTAAAAACAAGGCTAGGGGAGTTCTTATCTTGATTGGGACCTACCTGATCGCTTGTGGGAAAGGGAAATGGCAACTTCTAGAATGAAAATTCAGAAACAAACAGAGCAAGAGACACCACATCTGCAACTTTTAGCAGGAGTGATGCAATATTAAGCACAGGGCAATAAGGATGGAAGGGGCAAAAAAAAGCATTGCACTCAGTCAGGTATGAGTCCTGATTCCTCCCTCGAGAGCAGCAATACACATTTTTTGAGGTATACTTCCAAAATAATGATGAATTGCCCTTTTAGACAAAGAAAAAACTGTCCACAATGCAAGCAGTTCACCAAGTAAAAGGATGCATCGTGAGACCTCAGAAAAAGTAAACGAGGAATCAGAGAAGACTACTACATTTATGTTCTGTCTTTTCTGACCTGGCACAGAGTTCCATCACATTGTTCCTAAACACTCAGAGTGCGTATGCTGCTGGTAACCAAAACCAACCTGACAGCAGAAGCAGAAAGGATGGCTCTGTGAGCAGTGCTGGAGATAAAGATGACTCCTCTGCTTCCTCCCTAACGCAGAAGGTCTTTGCCTAATCAACTGCCAGCAGAGGACAGCTAGAAGATACCCCACACAGCGAGAGCAATGCCACTGACTTCCTTGTCTCAAAGAACAAGGAAGAAAGTAAATTGGGAGAAGCCAAGGAAGAGGAAAGTCAAGAGCTGTTATATCATCCCCTTTCACAACAGAATGGAGACTGCATCAGTGGAGGAGTAGGAATGCTTTCCATCTCTTCCTCCCTCAAGGCCATCACCAACTTCTGCTTTGCCTGCAGCCAGTGAGTCCAAACTGAAGGCAATCCTAGGGCTAAAGCCTTCAGGCTGGAAAGCCAGATTGAATATCTCAGCCTCCTAACAGCCGGGATATGTACTGCAGCGTCCATCATACTGAGCGTGGGCGAGGTATCATTTTTAACAGCAGAGAGCAGAGTGCATCCCCCAAGCGCTGGCTGATGGAAACTTCGTTTTTCATTTGGAAAGGGCTGTTGCACCAAACAGAAGAAGCCTGTCCCCAGGATGGCTCATAAATCAGAGCTGAAGTTGCATTTTCAGGGTCATGAAATCTTCTCTGCCTGACAGCAGCACACTTTCCAGGATGGCTCCCTTCTGGACTTACCCCTCCTCAGGGAGGCCATAAGCTAAAGATATGGCTGTGCTTGTGGAGCTACTCTGTGGGACCAACTTCACACGAAACACTAAAAAGAGAAACTTCCCCCTTCCCAAATACGCTCTCCTAACAAAAAAAAAAAAAAAAAAAAGTGATGAAAAGCTTTCAACGTGCGTTCTTCCATTTGGTGAATTTATAGAAGCAATAGCAGCCTTAAAACATCTGCCAAATCATTGTACTTTTCAGTTTTGATTATGTGTCTGCTAGTTTGAGGTTTAGCTTTAACTATACAGATGCAAGAAGTGAGAAAGCCATTCAGGTTAGATTTATTCTTAAGAAGTACCGGCTGTCTAAAACAGGCTATAAAGTGTAGGCTCCCTGTCTGGTTTGTTGTGTGATTGCATGGCTTTGTGCTATTACTTGCAACCTGGCTAACAGGTGCTTGCCAATGTCTTTTATAAGCCCACCATAAGAAAGGATTATATTTCCATCTGAACAAAAGGGTGATGCTGCCTTCTAAAAAGTAGTTAAGAACAGCACAGAGAGGAAGTCCACTGCGGCATGACGAGTTGAATCACTGCTTACTAACAAGAACATGCCCTCTACTCTGTGCTGGTAGACTTGGACAGGGAAGGGGAAAGCAGCTAACACGATTTTTCCCACATCCACTCTTCTTGGTTAGATGTCAGATGGCCATGAGCTGGACCCACAAGGGACTGTTTTTTCCTTCCCCTTGACTCACCCAGCAATGGTGGCAGCTCTGATGTTTAAAACAAACTTGCAGCACTGGGGGACCCCTACCAAGAAAAGCATGTATGCACACACTGCAGGTATATGAGAAGTCCCTTACAATACACTAAAAACGTAACCATGGGGTCACTCTTGCATCAGGGCATTGCTGCAAAGGATTTGCCCATCTCTGTCTGGAAGAGCCTTCCTCTGGGCTTCCTTATACCTTCATCTTCTTCCTGTTATCAGTGGTTAACACCTCTTTCCAGTCTTTAGCTCTTCTCATCTTGCCTTCTGGTTATTGCACAGCCCTCTTACCTCGTGCTGTTAAGTATTTGTGAAGCCGGGTGCATGAGAAGTTCTGTATCAGACTGTGATGCCCTCTGAAGTTACAGTGCTTTGATGGATGAAACTTTCTACTCCCTGAGGGGTTTGCAAAAGGCATTCATTGTTCACGGGTCTAAAAATGAAAGGACTGACGGATATCTGCAGTGGCCAGCACCCGGACCAGGACCTTGAGCTTGTTATCCAACAGCAAAAAAACCAACTGATCCATGAGAAGCAAACAATAACATGCTTCAATGTGTTACTGAGGTGCACAAACAGCTCAGGGGCATGTTGGTGCCTAATTATGGTGATGTGGAGACGTACAAAAAATACCGAGGCAACAACTGCTTTAGAGAGGAGTCTGACACTTGTTATTAAGGGGATTTAAGAATCCCAACATATGCCTCAAGGCCTTTGAAAATCAGGCCCAAAGTGCCTACTTGAGATCTTGTCAAGAAATGACACAGATGACTCTTGCAAACAAATCTCCTGGCAGAGACAACATTTTGACTATATAAATCAGCAGACAAATTGTTGCGTTTTGCCTGTAAAGTGAGGGAGTTCAGACTATTCAGCTGTTAACAGGCTCAGATCAAACTGGAGCACAGGAGCCATACACGACCTTTACCAGCTCACTGCAAAGTGATACAGTGAAAGGCAAGGCAGCATCCACTCTGTCTTCAGTGTTAACTTAATTTTCAAAGAGGAAAACAAAGTATTGGTTATCTAGATAAAAAAGGAAAACCCCTGCAACTCCTTTTCTTCCCTTCTTCTAACCAATTTATCTACAACAAGAGTGATCTTGAGGAGAATTCCTGGCATATTTTCTGTCAAAAAACTTAATAATAACCATGGCCTTTGAAAGTGCTTACTAGGCTACTCTGTGCATTTGAATATTTTCTTTCACCATTGAGTACAATCTCCTATGGGAGTACATCATACCCTTTAATTAAACATTCCTGAGTATTTGGATTTTATCTCACAGATACACCGCACCCTGCTTGTAAAAATTCCATCTCAGGCAGTCAGAGTGCTTGACTTACTCCAAAGATGAGTTATTAATTAGAATATCTACAGACCATATATTTATAATCTGGTGCCATCCCTCCCCAGGGAGCCCAAAATTTATCTGCAGTATTACTTACCTGCAGCTGAAACAGAGCCATCACTGCCTGGAATGCAGTTCCCATCTTTTGTAACTCCTCACTACCACTCTCAAAATGAAGAATGGGAGACAGGTCCAAATGGAGGACATTTTTAAGATGTTCTGGATGTAACCCCCTTGAATTAAGTTCACCTTGCTTAAAATATGGCTGTAGCCATCTAATGCTGTGGGTTTCCTAAGGCCCCTATTCACTTCATCTTGCTTCATTCCAAAAATCCTCCCACCAGCCATGCTCTTGTGAAGGGAGAGGTGCCAACAAGATGCATACTGGCAGGATTTCACTCCCCAAAGTGGTCCCAGGTTTAAGCCTCACCTGACACAGCCTGCAGCTTCACAGTGCCTGATGCCAGCTAGGGCACCATCCCTGTTTTGACTCAAGAGGTGGGAGTACTCCTGTCTGAAATCACCAAAGGCAATGGCAACTCGCAAAATACTTCCCCGAGCCAAGGGATGAGAAAGTCAGTGCCAGCCGTGAGCTCACCAGCACCGCTCCCCAGCACCACTCGCTTGCCAATCTTCTGCGGCATTTTTAGCTTGCTAGGCGCGCCGGCTCAGCCCACTCTCCAAACGTTTAGCAATCGGGAACAGCGATAGCTCGGAGCTGCCATGGCAGCCAAACACCCAAACAGGCGAAGGCGAAATGCGACAGAGAGCGTTCACAGGCAACTTGAAGCTCTGCAAACCGTATCATTCCTAAGTGCAGAAGGGAGAGTGCAGCCGTTTCACAGAAGGAAATCCACAGGAAATCCTGCTGGCATGAAATACGCCTGGGAGATGGCTCGCAAGAGCTTCCACTGAGCAAGTCCCATGAAGACGATGCAGAGATGCTAAGGAGCAAGTGGTGCCTTCCAGCACTATGTCAGGACAAGACTCTGCTGCCACAGGCAGCCACCAGCACCCGCCAGGCTTGCCCCTTCCATAGGTCAGTATGTACCCCTCCAGCAGCCTGCCATGCTCAGGACTGCCTGCCCTTTCCCATGCTCAGGTTTGGGAGAGAAAGGCAATCTCATACACCAGTGGCATTCCACACAGTGCCAGCTCTTCAGCTTTACATGTGGCCTTCTCCAGCTCCACAGAAAAACCACCAGCCTGAAGGAGCCAGTAGAGCCAAGGGAAAAAAACTGATCTCCAACCCTGAGCTTCATGTCACACCCACAAGAGACTCCTGCCCTCCTACGCCACCACTGTCCTCATCCAGCACGTTTGCCTCAGAAACCTTTGATCCTCAGACATTCCATCTCCCACAAGAAGAGAAGAGATGGAGCAGCAGCAAGAAAGCCAAGTGCCTGGGAAAAAAATAGATAAACATGCTCTGGCTGCAGAGAGAGCAACCTCCTGGCAGTTTTGCTTGGGAACCATACCATAAACAGCAGATTCTTTTTAGGTTTATTTCTCTTCTGCCTTAGCATGCCCTACAGATTTGTGGAGGTATTAGTGTGAGAACATCTCCTGGTTTAGGAAGCAAGATGCCAGAAAGAGGGGGTTTGAAGAGAAAAAGAGAGAAAAGAGAAAAACCTCTTCCACATTCTCTTCTTGTTGAAGATAAAGGGGAAGAGCTTTAACACACACAGCAGAATTGAAGCAAGTTTCCCCAAAGTACCAACATAAGAAAGACTGTCCACATGGCTAAAAAAATATAACACAAAAGGGTACTGCAAGAGGTCAGAGCAGTTTTATGAGAGGTTTCCCTGAGTCAACGCAATGGAAAACACCGGAAATATTAGAGGGGAAATCTTTATGCAAAATCTCTCACCTGAAGACACTCAGATTTTGTTGGAGCTTACCTCTGGGTCTGAACTTCAAAAACTTAGGCTTATTTCTGTATAACACAAGGGGATGAATCAAACCCAACCCAAACAGCTGCAACATCTGGAAATATGTTGATTCAGGGGTGCATTTTACAGGTTTTGTCAGTCACTAATTTATCAGAAGTTAGTCCCTAGATTTCCTCCTCCTGAATTTATTTATACACACTTTTGTTTTTCAGGTACTTCTTTAATTGTAAGTACTTACTATTTCTCTTCTAAAAATTATTTATAAGTATTTCCTCTCTTTTTGGAAGTACTTTTAATACATCCATCCATCTTTGGTCTACGTCAGAAGCTTTTATGCATTTCTTCAGATAACTGGCCATGATGGCAATGACAGCATGGAGCAGCTTTTTCTGGCCCCCTTTATGTTTCTGTTCTTTCTGGAGAAAAGGATGTCCAAGCCGTAATAAAAAGACTGAAAAATACACTAATCCTTATTAAACCAGTAGAGCCAATTGACAGGGCTGGGACTGTCTGCTTCCTCCCCTCTCCCTTCATGCCCTTCCATAGCTTCCTCTCCTCTTTTCCGACACTTGTTTGTGTTTGGAAGCAGTATGCTCACTCCTGACAGATCGGGACAGGGAATGAGAGGGGAAATGTCTGGACACATTTAGTCCAATTAAATGTTGGCATCACATTCAGTCTTTCCAAAAAGCACATCAGAAACTTTAAATGCCAGGCTGGCCATTGCAAATTGATTGCCTCCCCATTTGCATTTCCTTGTATCAAGTCATCAGAGTAGGCATTAATTGTCATCACGCATGTCTGCCACAAGCCCCTCTTTAATATCATTCACAAATGCTCTGTTAAAACCTTTCAACTTCCAGCACATGACTCCCATAATCCTATGTCACTGACGAGTTCTGGCAGAGCTAAAGAGCGAACTGTGTTTGCTGCTGACAACTCCCCTCGCTTTCCTTTTCCAGCTGCCACAGCAGCACAGGCATTCTGCAGCAGCATTCTCTGACCAGTGTCATCTCAGCCTCCCATCCTTCCTTCTAACCATGTGTTTGCTAACAAGCTTTTACACCAAATAAGCAAACACACACGAGCCCTGCACGTGTAGTCCATACATCATCTTGAGCCGTCCGGGCTTTCAACAAGCCATTGCTCCCACAAAAAGGCTTCTGGCACAGACCCAAGCAGTGTGAGCACGGCGGCAGTGCCCTGGCACCCATGGATCTTGTGATGTCTGGGCAGTGACAAAACCTGGGCTCCGCTGCACAGGAGGTCACAGCCCTGATAGACAACACTGGAAGTTTAAGTGCTGGGTTTGAAAGCAGCAGCTGAAGACGGACAGGCACTCTGTCCCACACTCTCCCACTACTTTTTCTTTTTTTTGTTTTAAACAACTAAATCTTGTTCTTCCCACTCCTGAGCAAAGTCCTTTAAAAATGAATGAGACTAGTCATATAAATGAATTAAGGGTCAGTTTAAAGTGTTATTAAATTAAATGCTTTATACACAGTAACCAAAGAGCTTGGTAGAATTCATGAGACTAGATTCAGACCTCAGATGCTTTCCAGAGCAGCTGGAAGGGTTTTAGGAACTGAACAGAACAAACTTTAAGTGCCTCCCTTTGCTCAGAACTCACTGCAACATCCAAACCAGCGACATACTTCTACATCACTGCTACAGCTCTGCAGTCCAACATGTGTTCACAGTTCTGATTAGATCCAACTGCATGTTAAGGACTAAATGTACCGAGGCACATCCCCAGCTGATCTCAGCATAAACCATGTGTCTGGAGTCTGACTGCACTGATAGGTCTGTGGTCACTGCTTGCCAGCTGAACACTCACTGAGTCCTACACAGACAGAGTAGCAATCCTCCTGCTCTGTATTCACATTGCTAAGAGCAAGTGGATGCTCTTGCCTTGTTTTTACCGAAGGCTTGGTCCAGCCAGTTAAATAAACGCTCTAAGGCGCACTCACCTGCAGTAATCTTTGAGGACAGGAAAAATCTCCCATCGCTTTTTGTTTTTATAGAAGAAAGGGTGCTCACCACAGAGCACTGAGATAAACAACCCATGCTGCTCATTCCACACTTTGATACCTGCACAATAGGGTGGCCCCCCGCAGATGCCTTCACAGCTCCTCGACTGCCTTCCGTCTCGTAATGGGCTCGGTGGTGGGATTTCGGCTGCACTTCAATACGTAGTTCATAAGGTCCTGAGTGAGATGGCAGCTGCCAATCAAGGGCAGGGAGGGACGGGCTATAAAGGAAAGGAAAATGGATTAAAAATTAACATCAAGGGCACTATCACAAACCACGAGCATCCATCACTATTACTTTAGAGACCCTGTTTCGCGGTTCATCCTTCACCATATTACATTTAAAATTTCATCAATAAGGATAATGCCATGACATAAGCAATTTAGAAAGTAATGATTATTTTATGAAGATTTATGGGTCAAGTATATCTGATGGTCCAGATGGTATCTGATTTGTAACCAAAATGGAAAAATTTTAAGACATAGCTTACAAATATCTCAGTATATTGACTCTTGAACTAAAAGAAGAAAGGTAGGCAGAAAAACGCAGAAGAATTTTAGGAAGAGGCTTTCTGCTGTGAAAGTGAATGCCAAACCAGCTCATCATTTAACGAATCTAATGGATTTCAACAAATCTGCTCAGTTTACACAGGGTGGAAAGATGAAACAAAGACATCTTCCTGCTTCCTTCCCAACACAAAACACGTCCTAGAGCCTCAAAGCAAAGCTGATTTCTTTGGGGTTAATGCACTGCAGGGGAGCAAGCTCTAAAGTCAGAACTCGCTTATGAATCCTGATGGTGATGCTCAAGTCTGAAGAAAATGCAGCTCACTCTTCTGGCTCTGTATTGACTCTGCAATTAACTAAAATACTAAGGACTCGTTACCATCACAAAAACCAGCAAGAGCATGTGATGGTGGCAAGTGTCATTCTTAGAAACCCTCTTCCAGTATAAAACCACACTTGAAAACAGCTGGGAGACCTGTAAGAAATGCCAAATTGATGCTTTGGGTTGAAAGAAAAGAAACAAAAAAGCACTGTAGAAACAGTAGGCCTGATACAAACTTATTGATCTTAAAATAGAAGCAGAAAGCTTCACAATTAAATCGCTAACTTCATGTCGTCTCTATGTTCTTTCCTTCGCTGAATTTTCTTCACTAGGTGTCCTTCAAAAACCTTTACAAGTAGTTAAACAGCACAAGCACAACATACTACCCTGCCCTCTTACATTAAACTTTATTATTTCTACCATCAGCACAGAGAAGGTGACCAGCAAGCAGAAAATCATGGTCCTCAACTCTCTGTAGGCTCCCTGCCCCCTGAGAGGACTTGTCCCACCACAGCACACAGGTGGGGAAGCTGAAGGGCTTATTAGCTCTCCCCAGCCTGGGAGGAGTCTGGGCACTGGGGATTTACTGGTCTCTTGCCTCACTGCTACAGCTGGGGTGCAAGGACAGTCTGAGCTGTGTGAATCACAGCTGAAACGAGCTCCCTGAGAGGGGAAGGATGCACAATAGCTTTATACACATTGGATGTGTATACTACAAACACATGTTCAGCTAGAGACTGAATACTCCATGTTACCATCCCAGGGATCCACACTTCAATGCACTTACGACTTCTCAGGCATTACAGCTCTCACATTCCCCAGGGCATCCCTGCTGTCTCCCATGGCAGGACAGGGACTTTGACCACTAGCACCAGCATTTTCTTTGCTTTGCCTTTTAGGTTTTTTGGGGTGCTTATCCAGCCCTGCATCACCAGCTTATTTAACCTGCACCCACTAGTGCACACGTGCATATGCACTGATGAGACTTCAGGTGGTGCTAAGTTTCTCTATGTTATCGTTCCTCATTGCTTATAAATCTGAGCCATGTGATTTGCAGGCCTATGAACATGCACTACACACATTACAGGGGTCAGCTGGAGCTGCCAAGTCCCAGCCCCGAGTGAGGACCCACAACCACTCTTGCTCTCTGGGCATCCCCTGCAACCCCAGGACAGTTTGCTGGCAAGCTGCAGGCCCCAAATTTCCAGCTATTCTGATCTCCAGCCCTCAGGACATGCAGCCTAATAACAGAGGAGGAGAGAAGAAAGCAACCATATAGCTCCCAGCTCTGCCTAAACGGGAGCTCATCCAAAAGAAAGATGTTGCCTCTGTGCAGGCCTCCACGTGCCATGAACATCTGGATCCAGCAGAAGCGAGTTGGTCACTCTCTCACAGTGGCAAGATCTTGCCAGGGACAAATCCTGAATTTGGCTACCACCTCTCCACACATGGAAACTGCAGCCTCAGCTACAGGCAGGATGCTACACCTTCTTAGCTCCTGTGCAAGCCTTTACCCCAAAATGGCCAAGACCCACCTTGGGGGTGACAGGAAGCTCTTTTGCTACTAGGCACTCACACGAATAGCAAAGCAACAGCAAAAAATTACAGACAATTGGCCATGGTATGTAGCCACTACTCTTCGCCCAGCACTTTAGGTACACATACTTCAGTCTGAAAAAATCTCAAAAAAAATTCTGGATAAACCATATTTGACTAATGATAAATGACAAAGAGCACAGCAAAACAGCTGTGTCTCTCCTGGTGATGATCAGCACACATTTTTAAACAGATGTTTCTCGTTTTAAGTAAATTCTCATTTGATGGATCTTCTTTATTCTGAGGACACAACATCTATCAGATTACAAACTTTTAACACTTAATTAAAAAGGACAACTTTGACCAGCAGCATGTAGCTCTCCAGTGAAGAGGGTTGGGGTTTTTTTAAGACACATGGAAGCAAGCAATAGTTTCATAACTAAATACAGCTCTTAAAAAAAAAAAAGGCACAAAAAACACCCTTTCAAATCAGCACCTGAAAATGTCAGTATAATTAAGTTGTAAAATCCATGTTTTCAAGTAAAGCCTGAAAATAAAAATACAGTTTGTTGTTAGCCTGAAATCTACCATCAAATTCCAAAATACTACCTGCCCAGTTATAAATTGACAATTAATGGGAGTTTTCCTGATAAAGGAAGCAGAGTGATGCATTTACCAGTGTCACGGGCTGGGGCTGTCAGAGCTATTTCCTATGTTAGGTTATCTTCATCATGCACTTAATTTCCTGCAGCTAAACGTGGTTAAAGGGAAAAGCCACCAAACAAATGGTGCAGTGGTAAAATCAAATCTGGTTGCTGCAAATAAGCCTTATCAATTTGAAAAGGCCCAAACTACCTCATCTAGCTAGCATCACATGAGGGAGAGAAGAGCCCCTCCACAGGGGTCACAAAGAAGAATAAAAGGTCTTCACACAGCCTTCCTATCAAATATACATCAGTGTATTTCCCTCGGGTCGCATTTTCCACCAGCTGAAAATATGTCCCGTTCCTTTCTATGCCCTAATAAATTTCACTCTAGTCCTCCTAAATGCTGTAATGAGGTACAGTTGCTTCAAGGTGGGTTCACAAAACCTGGTGCTGGGCTGTAGAGAACTGGCTCAATATAACTCTGTGCTACATAAATCAGATTAAAAACCAGATGAATAGTGATTTATTTTGCATACACCAGATACACAATATGATTAAATCAAAAACAGATTATCCAGTCTGGCTGACTTCTGCCTTTAGCAGAAAGATTTATCAAGTTACCAAAAAAAAAAAAAAAAAGGGAAAAAAAAAAAGATACTAAGCAGCACAGTGGAATATAGACAGGGAGGAAACAAAGCCAAAAACTTATGCTAAACTTTGAAGAGGGGTTTAAGCTCCATTTTCACATGACTGCTATGCATTTGGGAATTAAATTACCATTATGCTTTATAAGCCACTGGATGCCCAAGGTCACTTGAAATAGAGATTTGTAAACATTTTTGTCCCAAACTAGGCTGCTGTGCAGAGGAGGCGTCAGAACAACCGCCAGCCTCGCACGGGGACTAACCCTGCTCCTCACCCAAGTACCACAGCATGGAGCCATCTACCCCAGATGGCTGACTGACAGTGGCACAAGCCACTGCCTGGGAGAGGAGGATGGTAAGCCTCTTTCAGCACCCAAACTAAAGCAAATGACTTAAAAGGAGTGTGGCTGAGACTGGGTGCCCTATGCTAAACTTATTTTTTCTGATAAAGACTTTTCCTTTAGAAATAAAAACACAAACTAGAGAAACCACAGGGCTGCTGAAAGTTTTACCAGGCTACTAGCTTGAATCTGTTCCAACTGTGCACCAAATGCAAATATGGTTACCATTTATTATTCATCACCCGGGTCTCACATCGAAGTGCATGCCTGTGAAAGATCCCTGTGTGTGATTTGGAAAGAGTAAGAAAACAACAATGATGGCTACATGTCCACCAACTTGACTGTGGTCAGAATAATACACCTGGCTTTATATTTCACATATGAATTAACGTGGGCAGATTTTGCTCTGTCCTTTTTTTGCATTTCCTGTCTGACAATTGAGCAATCTGGCTGCAGTCTGTTAAAATAGATGCTGCGTCCCACCCCACACTTGGCTGTATTTTGCTGGCATGTGGAGCAAGTAGCTCCTCTGTGAAATGCATGCGGCACACTGGAATTCCTCAGGCTGAAGTCTGAAAACACGAGTCGTTGTTGTCATACTCCCAAACAATACTTCACACTACTGTCCTAAAAATTCACATTCAGAGATTGATTTGCATGGGAAGTTTTGCATTTGTTGTCCTAGAGAAAGAACAAGAAACTATTGCTGTGGGAATGGAGATAACAAGTGGGCTGGCATCGCATGTCTGCTCATTCTGAATTTAGAATCACAGGGTGCTAAAATGAGCTGGTGAAGGAGGGCCATTAATAAGATGCTCACAGAGGCATTTGAATGAACAGAAAAACAGTCAGGAGAAAGCGTGGGGAGGATTAAATCAATCCAACAAATAAACAAAAATATATCAGTTTACTGAGACAAGCTTCCAAGTAGTCTTCAGCCTTATGGTACAGCAATGAAATGTAACTGAAAGCTGCTGCTACATGGTGGCAAACCAAACTTATTGAAGAATCTAAATATCCCCATCCAGCAGGAATAGAGCAGGAAAGAGAAAAAGGTTAGAGGCATTTCGGGCTCTTCCCTGTCCACTCCCAGCCCCGGCCCCTCAATTAACACTAACGAGTCCCAGGAGATGGGCACCGCCACGCAACACAAGTCCCCACTTCACTGAGTCTTGCCCAGACAGCCCTGCCTTTGCTTTGTCTGAGGAACTTCCTCTCACTTGCCATAAACACTGAAGTTTGTGATAAATGCACAGGTCAGCAAATCCGGTGCTGTTGCACCGGTGACTATCTCATCTCAAGATTGCCTTTTTCCACCTTCAGAAACTCCCAGCTTCTTGAGAAACTTAACTTCTCCCAAGGAAGGTTGTCCTCTATCTCATGATCTGGAACAAAACATCTTAAAAAAATAAATAAAAAGGCAAAATCAAAAGCATCTGAAAGGTCCACAAAGCAAAAGAAAGAACTAAAAGGTCTGCAACATTTTAAAATCATGGTTTGTAAGGAAATCATATGGTTTGGGGCCTCGATTTTTGCTTGCTTCAGTTTAATACTGTCACAGTCCCAAAAGTGGAATGCAAAAAATACACAAAAAAATTAACAAGCCCATCAATGCAGACAAAGTCAAATGTGCTTTTGCAACTTGCAAACAGGTATCTACCTATACATTCCCTAGGTGCAAACTTCGGTCTCCATATGTAAAATTACACGACCATGCGTCTGTAAGGACAAGAACATACATGTATATTTTTGAGGCTGGAAAAGAGACTGCAGGCAAAGAAAATGCAGCTTTCAACAGTTAAAAAAAAATAAACTGCTCAAGAAAATACAGTAGAGAGCTTTTATAAACCACCTGTCTATTCCTGGAAGCTCCTTTTGGTGTGGTAGACCTCATATATGCCATACGCCCAACCAACAAACCCAACCAGTTCTGTTCCCCTTCCCCCTGAAAAACACTACATTTAGTGCAAACTCAAGTGTTAAAGACCAACACACTTCTTGGATTAATCTGATGACACTTGAAATACTTGAAATAACTACAGTGCATTACTTTTCAACGAGTAAGAAACTGTTTCCAGAAAATTTCAGGTTGTGTTTAGTCAAATACAGCAGGTGATGAAGAGGTCATATGAAATATGTAAGATACTCAGAAACACGGCACTTTGGTGAGTGCCTATACCTCTGTTGTGATATAGGGTGATTTAGGACCTGATAATGAGTGGGCAAAGAATAAACAAATAGGATTTTAGTTTGGAAATAGTCACTAACAGTGCCCCCATAGCCAAGGGCAGAAGTCCAGTACTATACTCCATTTTGGCTTTGAAATTTTTGCCCATGAGAGATTCTGCATTATACAGCACCGAGGAGCAATGGAAAAATGGTGCAGAAGGAACACCACTAACACAGTAAGGGCTAGAGAAAAACAGAGCATCACCTGCTCATACAATAATTGCCTGGCAGAGTGCTTTTTTTAAATCTATTTGCTACGTTAATACCAAAAGACAGAAACTTCTTGCATTTGAGTGAGACAGCAGAATGTATAAATACTGAAACAGAGAAAGGCCTTGGAGATAAAAGCTACAGCAAAATTTCACAAAGACCATCTCTTGACTCTCTGCATCATGATTGACCTCCAGGATTTTTTGAGGCAGATTGGTATATCCAGGTAACTCATTTTAGTCTAGAAAACATACAATTCTCATCACTACCTGGGATGGTGTGAGGCCCTGGGCTGCAACCAACGGACCACGGGCAAACCCCCAGCAGCCCTGGGTTTACCTGTGCAGCTCTTGCCTCGGCTACAGGGTCAGGCTCTACCCTCCCATCCTGTCTTGTGCTCCTGTGAACACGTGTGCCAAGTCCCATGCAGGAATGGTTATAGTCTTTGAGGGGGATGTGTGAGCCCAGATCTGAACAAAAGAGCCCACAGCCTGGGGACTGGGCTGAGCGTCCAAGCTCACATTCCTTGTAAGCAACTAAAGAAAGCATGAAACACATAAAAATTTCTATTTCTGTAAAGGCACACATTATTATACTGTCATTATATACTCTTACTATTGCCCTGCTCCAGGACATGAAAAGCCTAAAACAGACTGAACTTCAACTATGACAAATTACAAACATCATCAGTTTTAGAAACAATACCAAGAAGTACCAGTTTCCCTTTTAAACTGGTGCCCACCGCAAAACCCTGGGAAAGGAGACAGCACCTGGCCAATGGTCTGCCTGAGTCTGCTCCCTCCTGCCCCCAAAGAGATGAGAATGCAAGAGAGGGAGGGAAAGGCGTCAGTGATTTTCCAACGCATGCTGGCTTTTGATGAAAACTGTACCGCATATTCAGGAAGAGACAGAGGAGGTAATCAAATCTGGTTATCTCAAAATCATTATGACTGGGTAGATTTTGGAGCCCGAGTTGTTTGTTGGAATCCACCCCTCCAGCCCTCGTGTTTGAAATAGAACAGATGTGTAACATAACAGGAAAAAAATCCAGCTCTGTTGTGACAAATTCTTAACCAATTTTTTGGAAAGATTTAAAATAACAGTTTCTGTTGCGTAGGCTGTGATCCTGTTGACGTCCGTGCTCAGTTGCCCAGCACTTTCACATACATAAAATGAAAGGTATTTTTGGTGGAAGGAAGCACAGACAGTGTATCTGATTGGTAAAATAACTTAAAATCACATTTCGACAGTAACTTCCAACTGCCCTGGAGCACGAGTTAATGAGATCACATGGAAACATATTGCAAACCAGGAAACATATTTTATACAAGACCAAAACAGTGGAAAAAAAAAAATGTTAAATACACAACATAGTGGGGCTTCATTCAGGACGCTTCACCTTTCTTGTTTGTGTTAGCACACAGGCACACCGGGTGCCTCCTGACAGCCTACGGCCGCTCGCTGGAACGGAAAGATAAAAGCCTGGTTGGGCAAACTGTCCTATTCCTGCCCTTGAAGGAGTCGGCAAAAAGCTGCCCCCGACGCAGCAGCCGACGGCCGGCCTCTCTGATGGACGTGGGCTACTTGGCACTGCAGTGGGAGAACATAAATGGCTTTTTTTAAGTAGGTGAGAAGGCTCTGAAGAATTTTTCTGGTGTTAGAAGTCTGCACCCCTGCTCTGAAAGGCAGCGAGCGCCTAACTCTGGGTGGCTCAACCAGACCCAAAGGAGTTGCTGCATTTCCCAGTGCTGAAGTGAGACAGGATCTCGAAAGGACCTTGGGAAACGCAGAAAGGAGGAAGAAGGAGAACAATGAGGAAGAGGAATGTACTGTAACACAAAAGGCCACAGACTGTTCCACCTCAGTTTTGGGAGACGGCACATGGCAGAGAGGTGCTGGCTAGGGAAAACTGAGACTGACAAGCTTGAGAGCCAGGGAATGCATTGCAAATTAAAACATTTCAGCTATATGCTCACTGCTTTCATTTTGAGAAAGGCAGCCTTGCTGTCAAAAGCGAGAAGCCAGGTGTGCTTGGGGAGGAAGAGGAAAGGTGACCATCACCACCAGGGACTGGGAACAGCCTGCAAACCTTTGGAAAGCCAAACTATTTTCCTGCACCGCATGCTTACAGCCTTCAGAAGACTCCAAAATAAAGCCTGTAACAGAGACGGAAAGAGAATGCAAGAGATGTAACTCAAATTCTGGCTATTCTGTGGCGTTTCCTACCCATAGTCTTCTTGTGATAAATAAATGTGACTACTGACTCCTACCAGCTGAACAAATTTATGTTCTTTAAACATAAAAACAGCAGTGAAGAGGGAAAAAAAGAGAATCAATGTCCAACACAGACAGGAAAAAAATGATAGACAGCCTTCAGATGAACTAATTCACAAAAGAATCACATTCTTATTTTATTTGTATTCACTGTGTATAAAGTATAAATGTAAAAGGCCCTATAACACCCACCATAATGAGACCATCTCCTTGTCCTGCAATATAAACATACTGAGACATGATGAACTTTATTTAAGTAAAGCCACAGATTTGACGGCACCAAATTGTCCTGTTGCCTAACAAGCTTCCAAATACCCCATTTCAGGACTGACCAGCCTGGGAGTCATCCCCTGAGAAGCTGATAACCAGTTACAACCCATGCATGGCCAACTTCTTTTACCCTTCAGGGATTTACTCATGGTCACACTAAACCAACAACAGAGGCAGCATCACAAGATACGGTTAAGTGGAGTGAGTGGATGGGCAGATTTGGCAGGAAGGAGAGACAGGAAGGGGAAGGAGGAAAAAAAAGGCATGCAATGAAGGTATTACCGGAACTGTCCTCTAAGTCAGGGTTCCTTACCTCATGTAGGATGTCGGAGACAGAGACTTTGGTTTGGCCCACTGGTAGGGATGTTGTGGCACGGACAGGTACTGCTCGCAGAAGTTTCCTTTCCTGATGTGCTGAAAGCTGGTGAAGTCTTCTGGTGGCAAATCGGCAGTTGGCGATATGGTCCCATGATCCTCGCCAGCCGGTTCAGTTTTGAGAGTCATGGATGGGGTGTGATCGATGGCGGTCTTCCTCGACTTGATGGGAATCCCATCGTTCATATCTATGGTGCTGTCAGTGGTGAGGGCATTGATGGCAGCGACGATGGCGGAGCTGGTGTACTGGTTGGTGTTCCCCAGCCACGTCTCGTCCGTGACACTCACCCGGGGTGAGTTTTGTGGAGAAGGCGTGGGGGAGTGGTGTGGGGAGTAGGAGGTTTGCCGGCCGTTGAGGCTGTACTTCCTCTTGTTGCAGGGAGACGGAGGCCTGGAGTTGCGAGCCCCCAGCCAGTTCTCCTCCGTGATGCTCGTTCTGGGAGACGTTGATGGAGAGTGCCTCGGGGAACTGAGCAAAGTACAGGCCACCATGCTGCGCTGGTAGCCCTCCTCTGTGTCAGTGGTCTTCGGAGAGACACACGGGGACTGCCACGGAGAGGTTTGAGGTGAAGTGTATGGATACGAGTAGTTGGACTCATAGGAAGACGCTTCGGAGTTGCAGCTTCTGGAAGACAAGCTACTCGCTGGACTCAGGCAGGATGGGTCTCTGTATGTCTCGATGTTCGGTAAGTTCAAAGTGGCAGTGGAAGGCGACCGCTTGGGGTTTGGGATGGCCTCCTCAACCTCATCGTGGAAAAATTGGTTGTTGTTATGATGCAGTCCCATGTATGAGGTGATCTCAATTCTAGGGCTCTCCAGCGCTGGAGCTCCATTAGGTCTCATGTTTGGAGGCAGGTAGTACTCAGAGGCCCCGCTGTCCATGTGTCCTCCATATCCAGATGGATGGTTTGTCGATGGGACAACTGAAATGACAGGATTTGATGTCTGCAGGCCATGACATGGAGCTGACAATGAGGAATGTGCCACATTTAGAGGCAAACCAGCATTTACATTTGAAGACGTATAATTATAGTGTTCTGGAAGAAAACAAACAAACAACAAAGAATGACATGAGGTGCTGCACAGATATACTCACTCTGCAACATACCCAGCTGAAATGGAAGGACATGGCACAACACACAAAAGCACAGCTCTCCTTAACAACCCAGCCCACAGGCATGCCACGCTGGGGGAGAGGCTGCAGACTAGCATCATTGAAAATGTCACTAACTGAACAGCACAAGACAAGATATTTCGGGAGGGAGATGTACACAGAGTCTGTCTTGAGGACGTGGTTCTTACGTGAACCTTCAAAGGAAAAAAAACTTTAAATAATGTCGCTTCAGCATTGAAAGACTGCAGCACTGCTCAAGAGATCAGGGAGCCTAACTCCCTCCCTGAAAAGTTGGAATACACAAAAAACACAAGACAAAAAAATAAAAGTGGAGGCAGACTAAAGCAAAGAACACGATCAACTGCATTCTGTTACAAAAAATCATACACAACCAAAATTTCCATTACAACAAGTTTCCGACTGGTTCCAGTTAACTAGGATTTTGGAACAAGATGGATGTATTGACCTGCTGTGGTTTCTGGGACCACTTATCCTCCAGCCCAACTGGCAGTGGCCAGGTGAAGGATAAACATGGATGTCTCACTACTCAACGACAGCTGAAATTCCATTGAAATTGTTGGTAACTGCGCACGCCACATCAAGTGCTGCCAGCAGCACTTTCTCTGGGCCAACACTCTAACCATTTAACAGCTCTGGGTGTATAAAATCAACAGCAGAGTTGCACAGCCACTGTAGAAAACCTGGACAGTGACAGATCACACCACAGTCTTGTGCCAATGGGATGCCTGACCCAGCACAGTGGAACAACCTGTCCTTTGCGTGTCTCCATCCCTGTTGCACTACAGGGACCAGCCTCTCAAAGCTGGTCTACAAGAGATCATCCCTACCAAGCCTCGCTGTCTGCTGGCTGAAGGGACTCCTTCAGTTCTGCTTCCCCCATCCCAGGGATGCATATGTGACTCTCTCTGCTACCCGAAGATATTGGTGGGCCGCACGTGGGGAGATGGGCAGCCCTCAACCAAGCCTTGGTGCTCTGAGCAGCGGTGGGATGAGGAATCAACCTCCCCATTCTTTCTTATATACAGGGAATCTGTGTCATCAGCACATGTGAGACAGGGGCCCTAATGACAGAACCTCTTGCTTTACTGGGAAAAGACAGCAAAGGCTTTCTGTCAGGGACAATGGTTGCTAAACTTGCGTAATGGTGTTGTGCAGGCTTCCCTCAGCAGTCTGGAAATGGAACCAGCTCCAGCCCCAAGAAGTGCATCAGTCTTCCCTGAGGTTTATTATGGCGGCAGCAGCAGCACTTTCCTGCAGGACAGAGGGAAATTCTACATCCCTCGCTGGCCACAGACAGTTCACATAGGGAACCTGTCCCTTTTCCTCCCAGGAGGCAATTTCCCTTGGGAGTCATCCTTGCCTACCTTCCCTAGGGAGATACGGAAAAGCTGTGTTAATTACTGCAGCTGCTATTCCGGAGGCGACCTGCTCCTGAGAGTGCTGCAAATGCAAACGAGCCTCCAAGCTGGTAACCAGCACAGCCAGCTATTCTCTTTCTCTTGTTTATCAGCTCAGCCCTCTCTGGTGTCATCCACCTGCGATCCCGCGCTCACCTTTCTTGCTGGCAACAACTCCAAGGCAAACGGTACTTAGGAAAAATTAATGTGCAGTGGCAGCTTCGCAGCAACTCCGCAATGTTCCAGCTGATGTATGTCATGGCAGGTAACAGTAAGGAACAATGAGCAACAACACCTTTTGAACTCACTCTCTAGTCTGCCTTCAGAGACCAGCCATTTGCTGAGGAAGGGTCATTAAATTACACTGCAGTGTGCCACAAATAAAACTGGATTATTCAAAACATGCTGCAGCTTCACGCTCTATTCAAACAACCACACAGGCAGGAACTATAGAGAAAGAAGTAACACTTGACAAGACAATCCAACCGCAGTGATGCAGTGAGGTGCAGATCTGTCTGGGGGATCAGAATCTCCTCCTTCCAAAATCAGTCCCCTCTTGTTGCTGCCCTGCCACACTGCTCTGTGTCACCACAACTGCCATCACTTCCCTGTCACTCTTCATGGAAAAAAACCCTGAAGTGGTACAACAGTGGTAAGATCTTCCCTGTTTCAGAACTTAGCTCAGAGAAAGGGTTGAGAGCAGTGCCTTCAAGGCAGTTTCAACCCCTTTACTGCTTCCTCCAGCTCCCTAGGAACGTGATGTCTGTGGCACCACACTGTTGCCAGGACACTGGCTAGGCTCTTCTTCCACATACCCTTCCACAGCCTCCTGGTCTGGCATGTAGGTGGATGGCACTGGTGGCATGGCACCTCTTCCAGCTGGTCCCCACCACGCAGTCGGACAGCCCAGGAAGGGGGACCAAGGGCTCAGTAGGCTGCCCCAGCTAGGTGGGCTTTGCTTCTGCTGACTGCAGAATCTGTGCCTTTGGATCTTGTATTAAAAATATATAGGTAAACAAACAAAATGACAGGAATAACTACTACCGGCAAGAAAAGCATTGTGGAACCCAGCAGTTCACTTAAAATCTAATGCATGACTAGTGTGTTGTTCAAACACTGCAGTCTGCTGGAGATCTGTAGCCCAGGCTGAACAGGCAATATAAAAGTTCAAATGAGCCTTTGTAATTCAGTTTAAAAAAAATTAGTTAAAATATAGGCTCATGTGCTACAAGCAACAAGTTCCCTAATTCACATAGCAAGGAATAGACACTTCTAGAACTATTCCGCATTTTTTGTAAAAGTCAACTTTTAAAGGGCCAAGAAAAATAACAAGTCCACACAATAATATTCAAAACTGAAAGATGCAAGATCCAAAGCTTTCCAAACATTTTTAGGTAGCTTAAAATTACAGGCAGCGTGTAAAAAGTATGTCCACCAAATAAAAAAGCGCCAAAGCCAGAACTAGGAACAGGACTTAGCCCTTCGTTCGTGAGCTAAAACCTACCAACTACAACTTCTGAAAAAGGACATTCTTCTCCAAAACTTCTGTATTTACAAAATTCATTAAATGCACATCCTTATTCAGCACTTATAACAAGCTAACATTTTCTTCACTGGGGTGAATTAGATAGGTAGAAATAAAATGCTGCACCACATAATGTAACTGTGTAGAGTGTTTCTACAATCCTGGTGGGGACAGAAGGTGCATAATGCTTTAACATGGTGTCACTGTTACAGCCATGATCCACAGAGGCTGCAGGGACCAATGCAGCAACTACCAATACACTTCTAATACTGTATTTTAATATCCCATTGTCGGATAGACCAGTGGAGGTTTGCAACAGTTCTGTTCCAACAAACCCACACTTAGGTGTAACTAGAACAAGAAACTGGACCTCTTGATTTGTGAGCACGCCTCCACATACTACATTTCACTTTGTAGCACTATAATTTTTTTTTGTCTAGCCAATTTCACAGCACAAAGGTTTTATTCCTTTCTGTCATTAACTGGCTGATCCCGCAAGGCACTGGACACCACTGTTTTTTATTTACATACCTTAAATAGGAATGCAGAACACCTGCAGCTCAAAGGGGTTTCAGAGAAGATGAGGGCTGTTTTACATTTCTAAAGATGAAGCCCCATCTAGGCCTATGTGTAAATTCATGCTTTCAAAATTGCCTAATAGAGTTAGGTACTTTTCTCACTAGGACTTTGAAACTCAATTTGCTTAAGCCCCTCCATTTTAGACACTGAGGTGTCTAATTACTAGGACACTCATCTGATAAGCTTGGTGTGAAACTCTTAAAACTGCCTTTTTCTAAGAACTGGAAACCCATAACAACTATTTGGACACCGATAACATAGCAGAGAGCTGGGCAATTGAGGAGCGCTGGGAAGGTCCAAATGCCTTCACCCACATCCTGGCAAACTGCAATAGGCAGGCAAGGATTCGGGAATCTGCTTCAATTTACAGGCAAAAGACAGACACAGCCCTACTCTGAGGCAGCGGTAAGTCATCTACTTCGAAGAGAGCTTTTTACAGTGACCCACTACCTCCAACACCACCGCAAGTCAGCCCCGTACCAGGAAGCGACAACTTTTTCTCTCTACCAATTCCAGGCTTGTTCACCTCGTTTCCACCTCAAGTATTGTTAGAAGTCACAAAAACAGGCAGCCAGACCGAGACACCGGAGTTGGGAACAGTTGAGACCCGTGACACATTCGCGCCCGTTATTTTTATTTACAGATGACCTTCAAGCTAAACCCTGAGCCCAACTCCGGCTCAAGGGGGATGGGGAAGGGGGCTGAAGCGCGTTTTGAACCGGCCCATCTCTGTAACGAGCAAGACCCAGAACCTCACGTCCTCAGCCTGGCCGATCCCGGGCTGCGTGCAGGCGGAGGCCAACGCGAGAGTCTGCAGAGCTCAAACAACACCAAAGAAGTTCTGAAAACTCGGCTCCCCGTGTCGTCTCCCCTTGCAGGCTCGTCCGGATGCAGCAAGGACCCCGCGAGGGGAGCGCCGACCTCCAGGGCAAGACCCGCTCCCGGCCGCCGCCGCCCCGCTCGCCGCTTCCCGGCGCGGCGGAGGCGACAAGCGCCGCCCGGGGCCGGGCCGACCTGTCCGGGCGGGACTGCCGGTTCCCCCGCCCCGCTCCCCGCGGCCGGGGGTAGCCTCTCCCCTCCCGAAACCGTCAGAGCAGGGAGGGCTCCTCGCAGCATCCCGCCGCCAGCACCCCTGGAGGTACCCCGGCCGCCCCGCCGCGACCCACCTCCGCCCTCATCGCTGTGCTTGAACTCGAAGAGGAAATCGAAGTCAAACTCCTGCTCGGTCTCCACGCCCGTCATGGCTCCCGCCGCGACCCCCGCCACGCTCCGGCACCCAGGCAGCGGCGAGGGCGCAGCTCCAGCCCGCCCCGTCGGGCTCGACCCGTCGCGGCCGGACACCTGCTGCCGGCGGGCCGGGCTGCGCGGAGCCCCGGCACGGCGTGGGACGGCGGCCGCTGCTGAGCTCGGTAACGTGACCCCGGCCCCGACGGGCGGCCTGTCTCGCTGCCGCCGCCTCCGATCCGCCCTCCCGCCCGCTGTTGATGTTTCCGGGTCGATGCAAACAGCCGCGGTGCCCGGCCCCCATCCGACACCCCCGCCGGGGCTCTGCCCCTGCAGCACAGCCCGTGCACCGCGGGCAGCCCCCGCCCCGCCCGGGGGGCCCGGCACCGGGGGGGACCCCAGACCGCCGGGGCGTTGGCCGGCTCCCCGGGGGCGGGATGGGGAGCCCGGGGTAGGCGGGCAGCGGGACTTCACCTGCTCCCGACCGGCGATAACAGCGCGGGGCAGGAGCGGCTCCTTCCGCGCACGGTGGGGAGGGAGGGCTGCTCAGCCCACTGGGGGGAACACCGGCGTGTCCCCTCTTCACCGAGGACTGCTAAGGTTTCTTCCGTGGGTGCCCACCACGCAGCGTCTGCGAGCCAGGAGGCTCCGCTTTCATTTATTTATTATTTATTTCACTTAGTCGCAGCACCCACTAGTGCCAGCTGCTATAAAAAGCGCAGTAAAGTGGGACTCGGAACGCTGCCGGCCGCCTCTGTGAGCCGGGGAGGGAGGGAAAGGTCCCCGGGCAGCCGCCGCGCACCGGGAGAGCGCCTGCAAAGGTGACGGTGGCGGTGCGAGGCAGGCACGGCGCTGCCCCGGCCTGCCGCCCTTCCCGCTCGTACGGGGTAGAAATCAACTAGGGAAAAAGCAAACTAAGACTTTTTTCTAAGTGTACTTTTGTCAGGTTACGCCAGCCCGTCTGAAGGTCCCCGACAGGCAAAGAAGGGCCCGCCTGATAAGCTCGGCTCCGCTCCTCAGCTCCCGGAGCTTCAGGCCGAGTTTCAAAAGGAACAGTTATTTAAAGCAGTTATGGAAATGGTATTCCCTTTTAAACTCAGGGAATACCATTTTCCAGGCTTACGACTGAAATCTCCGTTACAAAGTGCCAGGAAAACGCAATTTTTTTTTCCATCTGAGCCCATTATGCTTTTTCCCTTCCTCGCCAGGATACCGCGCTGCAGGCTGGGTTCTCGCAGGAGCCCAGCTGGGCTTTGCCCCGGAGGGGACGGGTCTGCTCGGGGGCGGCGGCGAGGCAGCCTCCGTGGGGCTGCCCTCGGTGCTCGCAGTCGCTCGCAGCCCCCGGCTGAGTCACCCGAGTGTGCTAAAGGCCTTGGCTGCAGCGGACCCCCTCCGCCTGTATCTGCCAGCTTGCCAGGACTGTGCTCGCACCGGGATGCTGAAGCAGGCTGGGGGCGGCCCGCCTTAGGCGGGGACAGGGGCCTCTCCTCTCATCCCCTGTGCAGGGCCTACAGGCTCCCAGGCTCTCGGTTTCCCTGGTCTCGCACCCTGCCGCCTCTCCACGCCGGATGTCCATCTCCTGGGCCGCCCCAGCAGGGAGGCGACGAGAAGCTCCCAAGCTGCTCTCGATCCTTTGCCCCTCCCACAAGTGGTACCTCCAAGGTAGGTGAATTGTCCCAGACTATTTACAGACAGCTTGATTTGTCGGTGCCATAAATATGAGTGCTGTCAATCAAATATTTCGATTGGCACCCCTCCCTTGGAGAAAGAGGAAGGATGTGCTATGGAAAGGCTAAAACCAAAGTGATACCACATGTGGGGATGGAATAACAGCGGTGCTCCAGTTAACAGTCAAGTTTAAACCAGTGCCATTAAACTGGGGAGAGCGAAATGAGCGATGGGGGGGGCGATGCGCCCCAGCGAGGCCATTCCCATGCTGCCAACTGCCCTTGCCTTGTGTGACCCATGGACTGATACACCAGCTCAGCTGCTGCCCACTTAGCCTCTCCCTGGAGTGAACCAGAGCTGTTCCAACTCCACAATGCAAGTCTGACAAGAGACACAGCATTCATTTGACAAATTTGTTCCACAAAGCAAGTTTGACAAGACAGGCTGCTCCAGATGCAGCCCCCCAGCCTGAAGGAGATTTTAACTTGTCCACAGCATTAAACATGGTATAACCACTGACATTCTTAGGGTCAAAGGACTCCACACCTTGCTACCACCCAAAAAAAAAAAAGGCAGGGTCCTCCCACTAGGACTCTTTGTGAGTTTCTTCCCAGACTTAGCAAGAAATGAAGTATTTTCTTGGATTGTCATAGTTTGGCAATCGAGTGGCACCTTAATTTGCAGGCAGCAATCCTGACGCGCAGGGCTCCCCTACGTGTTTCCTGGATTGGGTCACGCTTTCTGGCTGGACTCACTTTCTTAGTCCCTTACAAAATACATCAACAGGGAAGAGAACTATCGACGAGCATTGGTGCATTTCAGCACAGGCATCAGAAATGCCACAGAAATGAAGGAAGGGGGATTTTTGTTTTTTCTTTTACAAGAGGCTGCAGAACGCTTTTTGTGTCAGCTGCCTCTGGATGTAATTTTTACAAGTGGGTGTATTCAGTGCCCTTGGAGCCCAGAGCACGGGAAGAGCCGTGCGTGCAGCCCGCGGATGTCCGAGCGTGCGACAGGCACGCCAGCCACTGCTACTAAATACAGCGTAATTAACTTCCATCTCAAAAGGCGCTCCGTACTTCACAAGCGGAGCCACAATCACAGCCGCGCTTATAGCTTTCGCATTGGCAGGATCCTCACAACTGAAATAGAACCCCTGGGGTGAAAACTGCTGTGTTAAAAAAAAAAAGTAAAATGAGTCCTGAGCGCCCTTCCAGCTTTCTGGACAAGCCCGGGGAATGGAGTCACGTTGTCCCACGTTGCGGAATAAACAGAGCGGACGTGGACGGCCCCCCTGCTCCACATCCTCACAACTTTCTCTGCCCGGGACGCGTGGGCTCGCTGCACCAGCAGCAGAAGCGGCGGCACCACTGGATAGGGAAGAAACTTTGGAGCCGGGGAGCAGTCGGGAGAGAGGGGGAGAGGGGAACACGGCAGAGGGCAGCCACCGGGCCCGCAGCGGGGAGCCGGGAGCTGCCCCGCACCTGCCGCGGCGCGGAGGTGATGCCCGGTGGGGATGCCGACGGGGTCCCGCTGCCGGGGGAGGAGGCGCGGCGCGGCCGAAAGGCGCCGTAGGGAAAGCGAGGTGCAAAAGTTTGGCCGGTGGGCAAGACCGGTGCTGGGTAACGATGCTCCGGGGGGAGAACAATGTCCCGACTGGCAGGGCCAAGTTCAGCCTCGAGGAGCAGAGCGCTTCCTGAGCCCCGCGCCCACCATTTTTCCCTCTAGAAACTTTGCCGCTGTGTTTTCAGGGCACTCGTCTTTGCAGGGGCAGCGAAAGAAGACGCGATAGAGAACTGGGATAGCGGGGCAAGCGCTGTCCCGGAGCCGGGCCGGCGGCGGCAGGGCTCTCGCCCGCCGGTGGGGACGCGGGGCATGCGGGGCCGCAGCCGGACACGGCGTGCCCGCCTGTCTCGGTGTGCGGGAGCGCCGCGATGGCGCCTGGCACTGCCCGGGACCCGCAGTTTGAGGAGACTCCTTCCTTTCTCCCGCAGCGTGGGATGGCTGCAATGACCTCCTCCAAAACCAAGTTTGGGGCTGGGGAGGGAATCCCCGAGCCGCCTCGCAGCGTGTCCCTCTGGCCGGACCCCAGGCGCTCTCGCAGCCCCGCCGGGCCGTCAGTGGGAGCGGGCCCGAGCCCAGGGCCGGCGGGAGGCGGCCGGGAGCAGCGGCGGCGCCGTGCGAGAGGCGAAGGAGACACCTATTGGCAAGGGGCCGCCGCGGGGAAACACCGGGGGACACCGCCGCCCGCCCTCCGCCCTCCGCCCCCCGCAGCGCCGCCCGTTACCTTCCTCCGCCGCCTTCATGGTGCTGCCGAGCGGGCGGGCGCCGTCCTGCGGGGCCACGGCCGGCCTCTGTCTCCCGCTGGATGGGTCCCGCGACGGCGGCGCGGCGGCGGCGGCCGGCGGGGCAGCGCTTGGCATCCACCCGGCGGGGCGGCGGAGCCCGGCACCGCGCCCTGGGCCTGTCGCCTGTCCCGCCTTGTCCCGCGCCCCCCGCCCGCCTTCACGACCCGGTGACCGGGGCCGCGCCGCCCCCGGCGTGGTGGCCGCGCCCGCGGAGGCACAGGAGCTCGCCGCCGCCGCCCCCCCGGGGCCGGGGCATGGAGAGGAGGGCGGGTGTGCGTGGGGACTTCGGAGGCACTGCCCGGGACGGCGGGCGCTGCCGCCCGCCGGGAGCAGCGGGCGGGGGACGGGGGCAGTGAGTGTGCGGAGCGTGGAAGTCTCGCTCTGACGCAGGGCTGCGCGCCCGGCGCCGCCTTTATAAAGCTGGAAAACCCCCCCCCCCCCCCCAACCTCCCTTCCCCTCCCGGCCCCTCTCCCCGCCCCGGCCCCGTGATGTCAGCCGGGCTCCGGCCTCGCCGCCGGCGGGCGGCCAGCGGGAGGCGGGCACCGGCGGGCACCGACG
>JAWWLV010000088.1:57921076-57955426 GCA_035041135.1 Platyrinchus mystaceus
GCACCGGCGGGCACCGACGGGCCCCGGCCGCCCTCCCGCCCCTCCGCGGGGCACAGCGGCCGCCCAGCCCCCGGCCCGCCCAGCCCCGGCCCCGCCGCCGGCGCCCGCGGGGTCCCGTCAGCCTGCGGGAGCCGGGTGCCCTCCTGCGGGGGAACGGGCGGCGCGCCGGGGTCGCTAAGTGAAGGTGGGGAGAGAAGGGAGACGAGAGAGCGAAGGAGGCAGGC
Source organism: Platyrinchus mystaceus (assembly GCA_035041135.1). NCBI lineage: Eukaryota > Metazoa > Chordata > Aves > Passeriformes > Tyrannidae > Platyrinchus > Platyrinchus mystaceus. The sequence continues at coordinate 57,921,301 of JAWWLV010000088.1, forward strand.
AGGGAGAGGAAAAAAAAAAAAAAAAAGCCAGGCAGCCTCGCATGCTGAAATCATTATGTAAAAAATCGCAGGCTTCCCCCGCTGTGGAAATTTGGAAAAGAGCATCAACTGGCAGGCGAGAGAAAGGAAAATCCCATTCTGCTAAATTACTAACAGACCCGGCGGACTCGGTTTCAGTCGCTCCAGATTTATTATTATTTTATTTGTTATTATTCTGTAAATATCTCAGCAACACAGTTGTGTCTCATCACTTCGTAGCGGGGGGAAGGAGAGATTTCCAGCTCACAGCTACTCCTCCTCCCACCTCCCATCTTCGGGATGCCCCGTCTGGGCCCCCGATGCGGCCGTGACACCCCGGCCCAGGCAGGAGTCTCCCGGACGGGAGCTGAGAGAGGGGCCGCGCCGCCCCCGCTGCCGCCGCTTCCAGCCCTCTCCGCTCGCCCCCCGCTTCCGCTTCGTCCTCCCTGTGCCCCCACAACTGGCAGAAGAGGACCATACTTTTCTGTTGGAATTGGACGGCAGCGCGAGGGGAATTGGGGTGCTTTTGAGCAAATCTGGTGTGTGAAGAAGAAGGAAAAAAAAAAAATCATAAATCTAGTCCCTGTGACCCATGCGTGGTTGGAAATAAACCCAATATAAACGAAATCCTGTCAGCTCCCGGGGAACAGGAGCCCGCGGCCGGTTATTCGGGGCGAACTCCTCCACTAAACCGTGTTAGAAGACGATGCCCGCCGAAGAGGGCGCCCGGCGAGGAGCACAGCACCCCCCGCGAATCCCGCCGTCCCGTCGGGCGGGGGAAACACAAACCCAAAAGGGCGACGCTTTTCTTTCAAGGAAAACTGAATGGGAGAACAGAGAGGAAAAGCCCTCAGCCCCACAGCAGTACCGTCCCAAACCTCCCACCTCCCCTCGGGCCCCCGCGGCGGGCGGCCCCGACGTGGCGCTCGGAGAGCGAGAGAGCGCGGCGGCCCCCGGGGCGCCGCCAGGGGGCGCCGGGGGGCGGAGCGGCCGCAGCGCCCCCGCCCGACGGGGCGGCCCCGGGGTGGTGCTCGGGGGTCCCGTGTGTCCCTCCCTGTCGGTGTGCTCCGGCCCCGTGTGCCCCTGTCCCGCGCGCCCCGGTCCGCGTGTCCCTATCCGGGTGCCCCGATCCCGTGTGTCCCGGCCCCGCGCCCACCGAATCTGCCCGGCGTGGGTGGGGGACGCAGGGGAGATCCCGGCACCTTTTCGGGAGGCCGCGGCGGGGGCGGGAGCCGCGCTGCTCTCGGAGGGACTCTCCTTTCCCGCCGCCCCCCCCCGCCCCGCTCCCCCGCCCCGCTCCCCGCCGAAATGACGGAATCCCCCGTCTGTTTCCTCCTGTTTAATGCCGTTGCCCGGACCACCGTGGCTCCCCTCCAAGGCCCCGCCAGCCGGCGCGGGCAGCCGGCGGTGGCGGCGCAGCGAGGGGCCCGCTGCCGCCCCCGGCCCCTGCCCCGGCCCCGCCGCCCCGCTCCCGCTCCCGGCCTCGGCCCTGCCGCCCTCGCCGCCTCCCCAGGCCGCCCCGGGGCCGCCCCGCCTCCGCCCGCCGCTCCGCTTCGCTCTGCCCTGCACCTCCCGCCCGCCTCTCCGAGTTTGTTTACAGCCGCTACTAGGAGAGACTGTTACACGGAGCTTATTTTGGGAGCGGGTGATGACTAACGAAGTTAAAAGGAGCTTAGTACAGAAAACAACCTTATTTTTAGACGGCTGTTGTTTCATTGTAGCAAACGCGCCCCGGCCGTTTCTAAAAGCCACGTCCTCGATGCCAGGTCCCTTCTGCTGTGCTGCCGCCGAGGCTCGCACACCGGCTGGCCCCTGCCCTTCCCTACATCTGCTTCCCTTCCCTACATCTCCTGCCCAAACCCAACCCATAACTGCTACGGCCATTGCTGGCCTTCATTAATTTGGACTTTACTACACGTTCTTTAAACAGAAGAAAAAACGAAGGGGAAAAACAAATAAATAAATAAATATCTTGGGAGTATTAGGAGCACTTTACAATGACCTCAAGCGCTGGGTTAGCAGCGACCAGTATCGGCAGTCCCCTTGCCTTTTGAGGCAGGGCTGGTCGTCTTCGCCTCCCCGGGAAGATGAAAGACATCTCCACGTTCAGCTTCATCCCAAGCAGCTCCCTGGGCTGCAGCATGACGGCACTGCCCACTACAGCCCGCATGTGGGAGAGGTTGGCAGTGGACAACAGGGAGATGTGGCTGCTGCTGCTGCCTCACTCCTCCTCACCCTTCTTCTCCCCGTGTGGGAATCACTGCAGCATGGCAGTTCTGGCACCTAGAACAGACACGGGGCTCACCCTGTCCAAGGCCTGTCCCTCGCTGACCAGTCCTAATCCCTCACGAGTAAATTACAGCAGAGCTGGTGAGACCTCAGCAGGCTCTACTACACTGGATACACAGAACTGTGCAGACATGTACCTCAGCAAGAAACCCTCCCCTTGTCACCAGTGCTGTGCCAGGTCCCGTCTTGCTCCCCGTCACTGCCATGCAGCCAGCCTTCATCAGCTTTCCATGGGAATGCTTCTGCTGGCCCATCTTTTCTCACAGCCCATCTGTGGAAATAAGGAGAGAGTTGTGTGGGCTCCCTGGGCAGCCCCTCTCCATCCATGTGTCCCACAGCAAGGAGGGCATGAGGTGGTGCTTCCCGTCCGCTCCACAGAGGAAGCTGTGCTTCAAAACAAAGTGTTTGCTGCACTTAGCCAGTAATTAGGTTAATTGCCAGGGAGAGTTCAGCTGCCCTGCTCTGCTGCCCTACTCTACGTCTCCTCCTTTGCTGAGGCTGAGTGTGCAGTGGCTTGTGTGGCCCAGGTCAGGCTGAGAAACTTGTCTGTGTGGCTGCACGTCGAGGCGGTGCTTGTGGGAGGCAGTTCAGAGTGGTGGGGAAGCAGCTGGATTGGGGAGAGAGTTTGGTAAGAAGGGAAACATAGCAGGTGACAGAGCCTCTGCTTTAGGGCATATAGCCTTTTCAGGTTCCCACCCATCTTCCCCTGACCTGACAGCAATCAGTTTGTCCTGGAGAAATCACAAGACTTTAAAAACTCCGTATATTGTAGAAGGAAGGAGGGTAGGAGTAGGAAAGGAGCCTTTCTTCCTTCTTCCCACCCAGATATAGGATGGGTGAGGAATACTGTGTCAGCATCGCAGTACTTCCCACCGCCAGTGATTGCTGGGCTGTACCCCTCTAATGCTGGAGCTGTCTGTGGAACCCAGAGCCCAAGCTGGCATTCCCTGTGCAGCTTGACCATCTGACACATGCTTCCCCTGAACCTCACACACTGCTCCTTTGCCGCAGAAAGGAGCCACATGATGTGTGCCCATCCCAGGCTTGGATGGGCACTTTTGGACCACTTTTTACCCCTTCTGATCATCTTTGCAAGCAATAAATTCCTCCCCCCCACCATCCTCAGCTCTTGTATGTAATGTTATGCTTTAAAAAAAATACTGCAGAGTATTTATTCAGGATGTTTTAATAACTGAAGAGTCTGATTCATGTTCACAAGATTAGTTTCATATTATGTGAAGTTGTGTGAGTGTGTGCATTCCCTTCTGCATTTTCCTTTTCTCTCCTTATTGTTGGGCCTCAGCAGTCTGGGAGAGACAGTTTGCATGGAGCTTCGTACACAGTAGCTACAATATTTCTCAGGGAAGCTTTAATTCAACCAAAATGCCTTCATCAGAGGGTATAGGTTAGTAGCACAGCACAACAGGCTGTGCCTCACCTGCACCCCGAGCTGCTTGTAAGACTTGGGGCAAATTGTTTCTTTGCACCGTGTTCTGTAAAATGAAAACTTGCAGCTTTGTCTACACAAAAGTGTTTTGAAAACGATAAATGACCAGAATCCCACAATCCAAGATGTGGATCAGAAAAAGCCTCCCATTGCTCTGCATGGAAATTTTGTTCTGTTTTGGGCTTCTTGCCCTTATATCCTTACAGCCTTTTATATCTAACATTAATAATAGGGGCCATCTTCTTAGGGTTCGCACACCCATCTTTTGGGTCTTGGCAGCTTCAAAAGCACCAGCATCTGTTCAGAATTTCATTCATTGTAACAAAAGATTTATAAGTCTCAAGCCTCCCTAACCAAGTCCCTAATTAAAGTCTTTCTAATCCCCTGCTTTGAAAATTGTAACAAGATTTGCTGGAAATTAAGACAACACATGGCCTGTGTTTATGGTTGTAAGGCACCATTTTGAAAACACATCCACGAACCTTTCAAGCAAGGCAGGGAGCGCACCTGAGCGGTGGCCAGCTGCTGCCTAAAGCCTCCCAGAGTTAGAAACTCGTGCAAAAGCAGAGGCTGGGCTCATCCCCCAGACACAGCCTCTTTCACAGGCTGCCAGAAATCATTTCATCACTTTTAAGGTGCATTGCACTTAGCAGGACAAATACCAGAGGAGTTTTGTGTGCTTGAATAATGTTGTAATTTACCTCGTAACTGGTATCATTACGACGCTGAGTGCTCTGTTGATTTACCTGGCTTTTGATTTAGTGGACTCTTTTTAAACGACAGGTTAGGAATGCAGCCAGCGACTGCAGGCAAAGAACCTTAAACCTTTCTGGAGCTACAGTCATCTGTTCAGACACTGACTTTTTAAAATCAAGGTAGACGTCAGACAGCCACACCAGACCAATATACAGAAAGCTGCGACTGAACTGAACTGGGACATTAGTTCAGAGAAATAATTCCATAATGATACACGCTGTGTCAGTGTCATTTTGTTTTCTTTTGAGTTTGTCCCTTGTACAAACCCAAACTGTGGCAGGTACTGGGTGGAACCCTCGCTGCTGTCAGGGGTCGCTGTGCAGCATCTCCCCTCCACAGGTGGTCCAGCTGAGGTGGGAACCAGCACTGGGATGAATTCCGTCTGTGTTGCATGACCCTAGGGTCCCACCACGATAATTCAGGAACTCCCTTCACATGGCAAAACAACCATCAGCAATGAAAATACTGATATTCTGCCTTTTTCCCTGGACACTGCCAATGGAATGTGCAATACAGTGGGTGGTTAAGAAATAAGAGCATGTCTAACTCTCTATTTGTACTTGTACAGTATTGACAGACTTGCAAAGAAACAGTGAAAAGGTTTTGTGTCAGACAATGTGTTTTAGCTCTGGAAATACCTGCAGTTTCAGAACTCCCCAGGTGCTGACACAGAGGGTGGTAACAAGTTTTTTTTACTTATTAAAAAACACTTAATGAAGGAAAGACTGGTTGGGTACACAGGGACTCAAGCTGGCAGCAGAGCAGACCCTTCTTCTGAGGAAGGGAAACATTAGATTTATGATGTCTGTGGCAGACTGGAACTTGTGGCAGGTATTTGTTCCTGCACACTGCGGGGATGGCAGCTTCCACCTCATCCGTCCTCCAAGGTGCAGGATCACACCTTCATTTTCAGGCAGTGCAAAGCAGTTTTTTCTAGATGTCTATGTTTCATCTGAAGGAGCGGTGTTGCTGCAATAGACTTTGTGGAAGTGGTGACCCAGAAGGATGGATGCAAGGCCTGGGCTGGCTGCATGTGCAGCAGTGCTGCTTCACTCAGTAGTCCAGGGACCAGTGGCTGAGACTGGGATGGTCAGGAGTCAGGAAAGGCTGTGCATGCTCTTCCGCTGCAAAAGGGGCTCTTTCTTTTCTTGCTGATAAGCTCTTCATTCCCTGGAAAGTCTGCTTTTAGCAACAGGCCCCTGTAACTCCATCTCATTCTCTACCCTCTGCCGGTAGTTGGTCCCCAAGTACATTTCCCCACCCCCAGCCAGAGGAGACCTAGACTGAGCTGATTTACAGCAAAGGTAGCATGTGTTGTTGAGCTGTGGTCACAACCCAGTGCCCTGAGGAGCCCAAACATGTCCTTAGCTGCCTTTGCTTCCATGCATATGGAAGCATCTCCTTTTAGATCCAAAGCTCTGTGTCCCAACGCACAGAACAGGGCCAGCAGTGAAGTACCCTTTATAGCCTTCCTCTCTGTAGCTGGGGACTGGCTTGTTTCAACTTCAAGTTCAGTGCCAAGAGCACCCTCATTGCTACGTGAAATGAGTGACCCAATATGAAGTCCTGGGCTCTCTGGCTGCAGCATAAGCCCTCTTTTCCAATATCTCAGCTGTGCTATTATTTACTTCTGAGACTGCTGCTATCCCTACTGCTCCCCAGCACCAGCCGAGTCTTTGCCTTCATTAGTTTCCTCCTGCTCTAGTCTATTAAACTTGCATTTAAATATGCTATTGGTTCTCCCAAAATGAATAACCTTTCATTGTGTAATATTGAATTCCTTTGTATTAGCCTGTTCCCCTAGTGTCTCCAAATCCTCCTGTAGTCTGGTGCGTTCCTGAAATTTATCAGCAGCTTCCCCTCCTATCATGATGTCATCTGCATCTGGACACCTGGGATATCGCACCAACCTCAGGCTCATTTGTACAAAACCCTTAAACAGAACAAGTCCTGGTGCTGAGCCCTGGGAGATCTGGCATGTTAGCTCTCTTCTTGTGCATGGTGCTATTTATTGCACTTCTCTCTTCTCTAACCCAAGTTTATCCTTCTAATATTGATACTCCAATACTTGTATACATTTTACTGACCTCATTTTCTGATGCAGTCAGTAACCTTGTTAAACTCCAGCAAATAAAAAATCATTGCTTTAACTTTTCTGGGCTCACCTTCACAAACTTTATGAATAGGATTTGGACTACTCCAGCAGCAATTTTGACTATGGCCCCTTGTGCCAGATGCTTACAAACACCAGTCCCTGCAGCATGTTCTTGCAGCATGATACGATAACCCAAGGGATGAGAGGTATTGAGGGAGAAAGAAAATATTTTCCAGGTGATGAAATGCGGTTCCAAGGTTTTATTCCCTCACTTGTGGCTATGCTCTATCGAGGAGCATCCTATACATTTGATATAAAGTAGGTAATGACAAAGTACAGCCCAATAGTGTAAAGCAACATGCTCTTCTCTGCTATTTTTTTCCTCAAACATTGAGCTGCTCAGCCTTTCCAAAGACAGTGGCCTTGGACAGGGATGAAACTTCGAGCTTTTCAACCTAAAAGATGAAATTATAGGAAACTGCTTGCTATTGGAGATGAAGGGTTATGATGGAGATGGTGATGCAGGTGTCTCTAGGTGCCTGCAGGGCACTACTTCAGCAGCAGTGGCCAGGCACAGTGCTCAGTGGTACCAAGGTCACGGCTGAGCTGCACCAGCTGCGGAGTTTGGAGCACCTTGGTGGTGGGCTGACTTTGATCCTAACTCTGAGCCCAGCCTTGTGCTATCCTGCCTGCTAAGGCTGTCCAGGGACGCCATGGACCTCAGCTAATGCTTGTTTCTCACAGAAATGCCACATGGATGGGGGATTTCTGAGAAGCACTTTGATCATTTTGGCAGAGACAGAACCTTCTCTTTGCCAGATGAAAGGCTGGCAAGAGATTGGATTTTTAACATATACCTTTTTCATGGCTGGAATTGTATCTCCCTCATTCTTTCCACACCATATTCCATGCACAGTGAGAGTTTTCTTTATAGGGGTGATTCGACTTGGGGAGGTGGGGTGGGCAACAACCCGAAAGAGATTGCTGGAGTCCTGTAGTTTGGTCAAGGATGTGCTTGGTTCTTTGTGTAACAAAATGATGTACAAGCCCAATGCCTTTGTTCCATTAGCTAATGGCAGCATTCCTGTTTTGTGACATCCCTGCATGCTGAAGTAGCTATCTTGAAGAACAAATGCTGAAAATTAAAATCTTCTTGAGTCAAGCTTCCTCATTAGCAGCCTGCCTGGCTAGACTCTACCTTATTATTTTTTTTGCTGGTGTGTAGCTGTAAAGAGAAAACCAAGGAGAAAAATAGGCAATTAAAATGCATTAAATTGATTTCCAAATGAGTATGCAGAACCAGAAAGTCTCAGGAAGAACCCCATCTCTTCTTTTGCATCTGTTGCTGTATATGAGAAGTGCAAATTCACTAGCAACTAGAACAAGATACATTTGCAAACATTAGTAGGGTCAAACTTCTATCTAAGATCCCTCAATCAAGTCCCTGAAAACCAGATGTGTTGAGTCATTGCAGTTTCTTCTCATGCATTGCAGAGCAGGACCTTTCAAAGGCTGTAAAAGTTCTTTAGGATGAACACCTCAGCCCCTGTAGTTCAAACACAAGACTCTCAGCTCTGCAAAGCCAGAGAATCCTTTTCCTCATTGCTAACAAAAATGCCAAAAAGCACCTCATGATTCCTCTGCTCTGAACTGTATTCCAGCACAACAGTGAAACCACAAGTGTTATGAAACCTTCCAACACCAGGCACTGGGTCTACATCAACAGACTCTTCTACCTCAAGTTAATGCAGATACATCAAATGCAAGACTGGAACAGTTATAGAAACCCATGAAGATGATACAAATTAATATCTTCCTGTCCTTTGCTTCCAGGACTTTATTCTCCCTACTCTCTTCCTCCCAAGAGTCCAATCAAATTTATTTTCAGGTTGCTTTTCAAGCCCACTAAGTAAATTATAAAATTAAAAAAGCCTCTTAACTGTGGTGTATGAGAAGGAGGCTGCCCACAGAGGTGCATATGGTGCAAGGGAAAACTGCATGGGCAGATCTGTGCAGACAGTATTGCCTTTGTTAATCTAAGAGGTAGAGCCATGGCAGAACAACCTTCTTGACTGACCAATGCAGACTGGATCTATCCACTAAGCTTATTATGGGGAAGGCAGGTGTGAAAAGACAGACAGAAGAATAGGGCTGAAAATTGGCTCATGGAACACTTTGGAACTTCAGCTGAAGAACCCTTCACTTGACGTGAGTCTTTGAGGTGAAAACTACTTGCATTTACTGCTGAAGGGCTGCTGCCTGCTTGCTGCCCAGCACTGGTGCGCTGAGCAGTCCACAAGAGCTGTGCCACAATGCAGTACTTCTCTTGGTGTTTCTCAAGTTACGTGAGTCAAAGCTGTCAAGTCTGGAAGTCTGGGATTTGGCTCCAAGTTTTGTTGGCTGCACTCCAATAAGTGGATGCAGACTAATTCCACAGAAGCAGCCAGCAACCTCTAGCAGGACAAAGAAAGACCATTTCCACCCACACACAGCCTCTCCTTTTCCCGCTGGAAAGCTCCTTCACTTGTCACTGGGCTGCAGAGGTCCAGCACTGCATGGAGCTCTGGAGCACCTTGTCTGGCTGCTGTCACGGTTCTCTGAATGCAAAGAGCTATAGAATGACCCACAGGATTAGGCAGAATAAGACCTCAGAAATTGTGTATGCATGGACATACACACACACAAGTATCCCCTTTATTTAGAGTTCATGGCTAGCTAGACTTGGTGACCTCAGGGTAAACCTTTGTCTGGAGTAGGGATTTGAAGGGTGACTGCTGCCTGGGTACAAAGCCTAGTTAAAAGACCTCTTAGATCCTGTGACTGGCTTGGATAAAGAGGGCTTAAGGCTGGTATCAGTGGCAGATCAGAGGAGGGTAAAAGCAGGGTAGTAAGGGATCAGTTTGGGATAACTATGGAGGGGTCAAAGCATGAGCTCCCAGTGAGTGATAAGGGTCTTTCCGGAACACTGGTGTGAAGGTCTGGAGTGGGGCAGGAGAAGGCAAGGGAAGGGCTGCCAGGATGTTGGTGCAGAGACCCAACCATAACACTGGGTCTGGTAGAGCAATCCTATGGACTTTGTTGATTTAGAAAGTGCTGAGATCCTGTCCTACTTGGAGCATGAGAACATGTTGCTTCTGATAGTTGGCACTAGTGGTCAGTGAATCTGGCAAAAAGTGGTTAATGAGGGCCTTGACATGAAATCTGTCCTGACCCAGCTGCCTTCACCATCCTGAGATATCACAGTAAACACTACTTGGGGTAGTTTTCTCTTAAGGGTGTTTTCTCCTCCCTTCACCCAATTAAAAGTTCAATAGAAACCCCAAACTTGCCTCAAAGAGTGAGGACTCTGAATTCCCAAGATTTTGGTTTGACGCCAGCCTAGATGGACTGCTGTCAGAAATCCCTCCACCTTTCAACGACTGCACTGATAAATAAATTAGCCTGCCAGGTGGAGACTGCATTCCCAGCAGCAGGAATTGGGGTGATGGCATTTGACAATGACTGAACTGGAAAGAAATCCTTTTCATAAGACTTAAATCTAAACCATTCAGGAGGCTCTTTTTTCCAATACTATGTAAACACAATTTTAGAAAACAGGCACAGTGTATCTTGAAAGACGGGTATTTCTTCTTGGTTATTATGACCGTGGATGTGGGCTTTTACTTATTTATTGGCTTCCACCGCCCCCTTCTGGCTTTTGTAAAAACACCAGCTTTCACCAGAAACGTTCCCTTAGAAATAAAATAGCGAAGCTAACTCCCCGTATTTATCGATGTTGACTCTGACCTACTTAAATGCATCAGTCATGCAAACAAAATCCGAGAATATATTTTTTGGAAAGCACAGATACTGACTACAAGGGAAAGGATGCAGGTGCTGCTTCTGACTGGGTTAAAGGGGCTGGTGCCTGTGAAACTGTGTTGGAGATGGTACGGAGAGTTATACAGATGTTCTCTCTCTTCACCTTCGACTCCCTAGCACCAGTTTACAGCTATTTCAATCATAATGCTGTGCTAAGAAGCCTCAGTTCTATCGCTTAAGCTCCATTCCAGTCACTTCCGACAGCGTGACTGTGCTTTCCATCGGCAGGATTAACAAGAAGCGTCCAAGCAGTTCCTGTGCTGGGAGAGAGTCATAAAGAAGAGCTGATCATCAGGCTCCGGCAGGGGAACTCACAGGGCAGTGGGAGGGGGAAGAGCAGGAGGGGACCTGCTCAAACCTGTACTGAGCCACAGTACCAAGTCAGAGCTTTGGGCAGTACAGAAGCCCCTGTGGATGCCTTTCCCACACTCAGAAGTGCACACATTTGTGTAAGATTGCAGTAATTTGAGGGATGAGAAGAAAACTGGGTGACAGGTATGGAACTACACCAAAGTTAACTAATTTCTAGAGTGACCACTCCTAAATACAGCAAAAATTCACACTGTATTTTCATGAAAAAAATACACAAGTGAAGCAGTCCCTAAGGTGAGGTGCCACTCAAACAAGGAGGATTATCAAGTCTCAGGTCAAAAGTGAAGAAGTCGTTCCTTCATACCTCGTGTAAATGACACTATCAAGCCCCCATACCCCCAAGATTTTAAGTTAGCAGATTTACCACCTTGATGAAAATTCTGCCTCCTTCTAAGAAAAAAGTACCATTTCTTTCCTCCCAGGTCATGTCTGGAAGATCATAGGACCCTCTTCCTTACAGACTGGTTCTAGCCCTACCTCACTATAATTGTCATATTCCCTCAGTTCCATACATTCTCAGTGATGGCAAAACCTTTCCCCTTGTCAGTCTCTTATTAATGGGTAAAGGGGCTCTTTCTCTCTCTCTCTGAATAACCTGCATCATCATCTCCAGAATCCTGCTCCAGGTCCATAATGTGATACCAATAACAATTACCTATTTGGCGCTCCTGTACTCTGCTTTTATTCCCTTCCAACTGATCATTTTGATTGCCTGGCTTGAGATTTATCAAGAGACTGAAAGCTTGTACAGTGAATATTTAGCATGTTTTGGAAACCAGGCTCCTATTTAAAAATAGTAGCATTTAAAATCATCAGTCACTCCTGGGGGAGGGTGCCTCCAACCGGGAATAGAAGTTTTTTGTATGGGCAAAACGATGGAAATTATTAGTCTTCCCCCTTCACTCGCCTCATGTCTCAAATTCTTAGTCCCTGCCTCAAGTTTTGATATTCTCATTGAAATTTGTGTAATATGAAGCTGACTAACTGCTGTATTCCAGACTTGCAAGCAGCTCCTATTTTTTCTTTCTTAAAACAAGATGAAGTTCCCACATTTTTTATGTCTTGGAAGAGTATCAAACCAGAAAAGGAGGGATGCAAAGTAGAAGAGCTTGGAGATGTCTGCGACTCAAACAGGACTGGCAGGTAACAAGAAAGACTCCAGAGAGGTCTTTGTTTTTCATGTTTTCCTTGAGTCGCTGGAGGGTGTCTTCCTTCCAGAATTTCTCCCTTAGCTGAACTGGCAGTGCATATACTGAATTCAGCTTGCCTGAAAGCAGCTGAGCCATGAGAAGCTGCTTGGTCACTCTCTTCACATGACCACCAGATGAGTCTCTCTCATGGAATTTGTGTCCCATCTTTAAAAATAAATACAACACAAATAAATGAAGTCTTGACTGTAGTCACCAGCCCTGACCCACACGCAGATGTGACTACACTTGAGTCAACAGCTACAAGATCAGCAGGCTGCAATTTCAAAGAGGCCCCAGACACCCAGGTTACTCAGAGAAGAACACAAGCAGGAATGGCAGGTGCTGATGAATAGCTAGGGCAATGGCATGGTCAATCAGATGCTCAAAACACAAACAAGATGGTTTGCAGGAAGACCAGCTCATGATGTCCCGATGTCCCCAGGGTGATGCCAACTGGCTTGCTATGAGCACTGGGTCACAGCAGCACTTTGTGCTTAGGGGCTGTACCTCCATGCCAAGCACTGGGTGGCACAGGACCAGACAGACAACCCACAGACTTGTCTTAGGGCTCCTTCAAGATAGCTGCCTTCCGATTTTTGCCCCATGGACTGGGAGTCACTAACTCTGTCTGCACACCATGGCACCAGGCTGCAAAGGAGCTGTGTACAGGGTAAAACAAAAAGAGCACGAATTCAACACCTTCTAACAGTACACCCTTTCCTGCCAGGCTAGTGAACTGCAGGTGGAAGCTGCAGAGGCTACCCTGATCCTGCAGCATGGCACAGCCTGGATGCTCCATCACACTGGGCAATGTAGTACAGGGTGGGGGGCCGAGGGTATGTTTTTGTTGGGGCTCAGGCCAAATAAAGTTTCCCCACATGCTTTCATTTTCTCCCCCCAGCCTTCTGCCTCTGAAGGCATTTCCTGTGTCTGACCAGAACACGTGAAGTTCTGCAGTTTCAGACATCTCTGCTGCGATGCCCCGAGGCAGCTGCCTCTAGGGCCAGCTTTGCTTTAAGAACCCTTTCCCTGATTCTCCAGCAGTGAACTCCATCACTCAGTGATGATATGTCAGAACTGGCAGAGTGAGTTACCTGCATGTCAAGAAGAAAGACTCTTGCGCTGCTGAGCACCAGATCAGTGACTCTGGCTGCCTCTGCATTACAGTTGAGCTATAACCTCGTTCTCCTGCCTCACCTACCATCTCCAAGTAATTGCTTTTGGACAGATAGTAAGCTGGTAGCGTGGTTATGTGACTAGCAGCTTGGCTTTTTTCCCACTCCCCCCAAATTTGCTTCAGGTTATACAAAGAGAGCTTATTTTTCTCTACCCTGCTTCCCTTCCAGCACTACAAACAAGTTTACACAGAAGCTGATGGCTTCAATGACCAGAGAACTGCTCAGGCTGGGGACTACTTACACCCGTGTCACCCAACATTCCAGTGGGCACAGCTGCACCAAAGCTTGAAGGCACCTTTCCACAGCTGCCATTCTCAGGATAATGCAACAATGCAAGTGCAATGCAACAGCCCATCCTGGTCATTCCTGCTCAGGAAAAATCTCTTCTGGCAAGCAGAGCCAGACCTGAATAAAAGAGGTGGGAAGAAATGCGTAGCCTTCTGACTGTCTGAAATTGTTTCTTTGAGGTTGGATGGATTACTCAAAATGTGATTTCCCTCTGTAGTTCCAGACATTCAGGTGTGAGCCTCACAGTCATCTTAAAAGGCTTATTTTCCTAAAATGTTTGAATTCTTTTTTTTTTAGTAAAATTTGCCATGTTGGTATATTTTGACTGTTTTTGCTCTGAACTCTGCACAAGTTAAGGGCATCCAAAACCTAAGTTACTGTGCAGCAGATTTCTTCCTTCCACCTCTTATTTCATAGAATCATACAATAATTGTAAGATTACAACATTTCAAGATAATTACTTCTTAAATCTTGGCATTCTCCACTATAACAACCAATTACTAGCAAATGTACAGATATTTTCATATGTTGCTTTCAATGCTCAACTCTCCTTCTATTATAATACCAAAAATAATATAAAAGGACCTACCAGAATTACAACTAGCCATGCACAGGTAAGAAAGTAATGTGAAGGCCTCCAGCTAGGATATTTTAAAAAATCAATTAATAATTTAGTAAGGTGAAATATTTTACTATCTTCTTACATGAAGATAATGCCAAAAAAAGTAAATATAAGCAAGCCAAAACCTCTACAGCCACAGGGCAAAAGTTTCAAAGCCATTAAATTGTTTCCCTTCACCTCCTTCCTAGAATTTGATAGAATAGTACATGCTTGGGTTTGTTGTGGTGGGTTCGCTGTTGTGGTTTGGGTTTTGTTTTTAAATCACCGATAGTCTGGTATTGGTTTAGTTGCATTTGGATAGGTGTAAGTATGTGCTAGACCATGTCTGCGCCATCTGTCTTGCTCAAGACACTCACATGGAAAATTACTTCCTACAGCTAGGATAAACTCTGTTCAGATGGGATCAAGATAACCAACAGACTTATATTCAAGTGACTGTCATGGAAGAGTCGGTATTCTGATGAAGGGAAAAGGTACTCCGGGAAGCAGAAGCTGTTGGAGGAAGTGCATAAGTAGCTGTGTTCCTGCGGATGAATTTGGAATTCAATGGCAAGAGAAGGTGGCAACCAGAGACTACACGCAGGGGAAACAACAGCTTGTCTTCCTCTACTGAGCACATGCAGCAAAGAGCTTTTCCCCAAGGGAATATCTTGACTGAGAATTCCCAGATCTCTCCTTCAAATAGGCAATAGATGATTGCAATAAATACAAAACATATGTACGTACACACTTACTCCTTACAGGTCTGCTCATCCATTAACAACCCCCAGCCTTCCAGCCAGGAATTAATTTTCAACAGACTTTTGAAGTAGTTATCTATAATTTGCTTCCACATAACGTGTGTTTACTTTGCAAAATCAAATTCATGCTTAGAACTCGGAGCAAAACACAGCAAAACACAGAGGCCCCATGGAAAAAACTAGATGTGTATGTTATAGAGAAACAATGGAAAGCAGCTCTACAAATAAGAATTACAATGGTCTATTTTGTGTACTGCTTGCTTAAAGCTACGTGAACATTATAACCAAAGCTCTTTTTATTCCTAGCAGTTTTGTCAGAAGAGGAAATAAAGATAGTTTACTGCTAGAAGAATAAAAGCAGGGACATAAATACTTACGCATCACAGTTACAGAACACAGTATCTCCTCTTTTCAGAGCAGATAATCTCTTAGTTCAGTAATGCAGAAGGTTAAGTATTCCTCAAGCCTGATTTTTTTTTTTGGAGCAACTCAGAGGTTTACTATGGCTGATTACAATTTCAAGTGGAACTCATGCTGGAGGACAGGAGGAGACTACAGTAAGGACAAATCTCGGCTGCAGTTTTGCTAAAAACCGGTCAGGAATGGAACAATAAAGCAGGATTTGTCAACTCCACTGCAGAATGCTCTCTCATTATTCTGTTCATGGCATCCAGTTTTCACCACCTCTGCTGTAAAATATTTTGATCAAAACTATGGTTTTGGTCGATGAAGTAGTGAATAGGTCTTTCAGTGCAATTGCCTATTTGAGGTGGATTTTGTCAGCAATTGGCTGAGCACATTCCCACTCACTATAACAGCTCTGAACCCTGCTGAGGGCATCTGTTGGGTAGTTAATACTTGTTGGGAAGTATCTTGCTTTAAGTGTGTTTTGTTTACAAAAGAAATTCCAACGCTTTTTAACACAGTGTTAAAGACGTTGTGCCTCCTGTTTATTTACATATAATGTTCAATCGGTGTTGTCTTTGTTTCGTACTGATTCTCCTCCCTACAGGGGGCTAACATATCGAAGGGCTTTTGATTGCCTTCAAGTTTCAATTGTGTTAAAATAATAACAGCCTAGATACAGAAACGTTATTCAATTAAGTGTTATAAGAGACTGCTGGCCCAATTCTTTCCTTTCTAGCCAGCAAAAATAAGGAGAAACTCCATGGAAGCTAAAATTCAAATGGGTATCAGCATAAGCAGGACTTACAAGAACAGTTTCTGCATTGGTGGCAAGACCAGAACAGCCACTTCTCCTCCTGTGGCTATCACTTTTTAAGTGATACAGAGCCCACATATTCTGCACTAAATTCCTTTGCCCTGCAGGAGTTGTTGGAGCCACATTAATAGCTCTGGACACATGGAGGGATGCAAGTGTGAAACAGATGCAAGCCTCTTTCATGTTATCTGCCCATATAAAACACAGGAATACAAAGCTGTTCAAAAGCAGGAAAAGAGATACACTGGAGTATCTTTGGTAACAGTGCATCTCCAAAGCCTCTAAGGAAGTCTATCCTGTCACTTATACAGTGAGCCCTTCTCCAGGCCTGACTCACCATCACTCACGTGGTAAATATACAAACCAGGGTGGATCAGGCTTGGACAGTCCCAAGCTGCAGTGGTGAAGGAACCCTCCACTGTACCCTGTCTGAGCAAGGTGGAGGTACACATCAGTTTAGGGATGGAGGATGATCTCAGGAATGCACTGCCTAGCTCACCAGCAGAAGAATTAAGGCTGGTTCTTTCTCCAAGTAGCTTCAATGCTTTGAGACAGAAAAAAGGTTGCAGAGGAGTATGGAGACTACACTGCTTAGGCCTTCTCTCTAACATGCACAAACAGGCATAAGTAAGAGCAATACATAAGGAAATCACCTCCTCATTGTCTACAGAAGTTGACCCTCATGACCAAAGCTGTTTTAATTACATATGCGGCTATCAAAATTCTTGCTTAAATACCTGTTGAACTGCTGTCCAGTCTGAAAAGGTTCCCAACTGCAGAGCTCTCTTGCAGACATGTTTTCAAAGGACACTGAAGGAAGTTTAAACTCTTGCTCTCTTGCAAACAGAGGGTAGGAAGACATTTGTAATACAGGTTTGCTCAAGTTGAAGTTGCTCATCAAGATAACACATACTTCCTATGTATATACAAAAGCAATGGCACATTTTCTGTCAACCACTCTGACAGTTTAGGAAGAAAACAGGAGATACCACACCGATGAATTCTGATGGCATGTGTCAGCAAGCTCAGTTTGAACATAAAAACGTTGTAAACACTTGCTACAGAGTGCTACATATTTAATGTTAAGGATTTATCTTCCCTTTGCCAACTAATACCTTCTGTAGTAAAATATTTTCTAGCAGTTACACGAACACATAAGTTTAGAATAGCATCAGAAAAAAAACAATATAATTACCAGTAGTCCTTTTCTGCAGGATCTCTCCTTTTCCCTGTGTTCTTCCATTAAACTACATAGGAAATCTAGCAGATGTTTAGCTCAAGTGCTTCTTAAATATAGTCCATGTACTGTTATGTATGTTACTTTGGTGAAGATGTATTTCCTGTTCACATCTTGCTCCTCCATCCCATCCCAGTTCTGACATTGTTTTCCAAATATGTTTTCAGAGTCATGATTACCATTTCAGAAAAACATATATGACATAGCAGCTCACAAAAGTAAACATTTATTTAATACCAAATAAAACTAAAGGTCCTTCTGGGTGTAACTTGCGGATCCAAGACCTAAAGCTGAACCTCAAAATCAAGGTAAGTCACTTGAGTCAGGCTTCCACAGTCTTCTAAACAAATGGCTAGCTGAAACTGGACCTTTGCTGTATATTAAAAATATGAAGAAAGCAGGCACTCTAGAGAACTGATTCCATTTTTGAAAGGCTTATACCTGTGCGCAGAATATTTGCTATCACACTAACATTAGAGTTTGAATGCTGAGATTTAATACACATACGCTATAAATTTGTAAACATGGATACAAATGTACCTCATAGGGCTGTACTGCAGTAACACTATCACTTTCAATGCTACTTTAATTTTTCTCATTGTCTGCTAATGTCAAAGATGTGAGGTATAGATGAAAGATGACCAACTCTAAGCGCTTTTGCTTTTCTCCTGAATCTTATGCATATGGTTGTAAGCTCAAAACGTGTCAGATAAAAAGGTCTGAAGAAATGCCACCAACGTTTCAGAATAACTGCACACTGGTGACTTTCCTTAATTATTTAAAAATAATTATCACTTCTTGAAGAGAATATAATATTAAAGCAAATCAGCAAGAAAAACATCACAGGACTAAACTAAAAATATAAATCAGGAGTATCTTGCCAAAACCACACATAATGCAGAAAGGCTTCTGTTAGTATGCAAGAACAGTGACATCTTGTGGGGGCTTTACAGAAGTGACAGAGGGACAGAGCAAACTAGTCTGTGATGTTGGGTATTAAAAGAAACACTACTTCAGTAGTTTATTTAATACATATACCATTAATATTTGGTAGAAATTAGGCTTTATTGCTTTTATAATGAAGAATGAAAATTAAAAAAGAGAGAAAATAAATAGCTAGTAAGAAAAGCTTCCAAAATAAAAATTAATGGAGTGGGGTGGAGTCCAAATAGCTCTGCAGCAGTTTCTTCTGCTCTCCCAGGAAGTAGTTATATTTATCACTTATATATTACTCATCCAATATAATAATGGCATAAGGGCAAAGTTATAAGAGACTAAAATAGGAATTATGTTGTAAAGGCATACAGTCAAACATAAAAATGACATCCATATTAAGCAGTTTTTAAAAACACACACATAAATATTTAATAAATAAAGCATGAATAGTTATGTTGTTCCTTTCCACTGATTAACAGACTATGCCAAATTCATTATTTGTACTTCTTGAGAAAGCAAAGTTGTATCACAATGGAAAATTAACATATCCTACTTGCTAGTACAGTATGCAATATTTGGACCCTTCAGATTGCATCAGAGTATATGAGTTTCTGGAACAAATCATCAACTGCTTTAAAGTGTCATAACTCAGCCAAGATACTCAACTCTGACAGCTTACAAAAAGCAAAAGTGGTTGGGTTTTTTTTTTTTTTGACAAGTTTGCACCCAAACTAAGTTATAAAAACAAAACATTTACAGCTTGGAAGATGATAGATTTTTCTACCAGAATGTTCACGTGTTCCTCTTATTTTCTTTTACCTGAGTAACCTAAGTAAACAGATTACAAGGCAATTTAAACATATTAGCTAATACAAGGTTTACTGGACTTCTCATATATAGAAATGTACTTTGACACTATTTGCAGTTTTACAAATACAAAATGAATAAGAATTTTAAAACATATTTACCAAGCAGCCATGTCTTTGATATCTGTACAGATCAACAGGTGCTGTGGAATTATGTACAGAATTTATCATTAAATTTTTAAACAGCTTTTGTGCAACCTGGCTGTAATGTGCATTTAAAGAACTGCTGTCAACATCACATATCTGTAATTTACTGGTGCCAGAAATGGAGAGTACAGGATAGGACAACAGCTCCTAAAATAATACTGTGCTATGCAGACATCTGTACATAATTCAAATAGTGCATATTAATCAATGTCTGATGAGGAATTATAGCTGCTAATACAGACACGGGCATTTACAGGTATTAGGTTTGTTATAGTAAGTGTGGATGAATGACCTTTTCCATATAGAAACGTTAAAGGAAAGGGCTTGAATTAGGAAATTATATAATAATTAAGGAAGGGAATTTATGTAATAAATAACAAAACTTTCAATTTAACTTGCAGAAGATAAATACAGTAGGAAAAAAATCCTTTACAGTAGCAAAAGATTCTTTACAGTAGCAATGAAATAATTCAGAAGCACTGTCAAATCAAAGGTAATTTGGTTTTATTTTATAATCATAGCAAATGAAAGTAAAAAAAAGGAAATTTGTTTTATCTCTGATAGTCTTGTTAGTGTACATCTGTGTTACTGTATCTGTCAGATGTTTCCTCCCTTTTGTGCTCTATTCACACTACCACTTTTGATTTTTTATTTTTTTTTAAAGTTTCTTTAGTCCAACATAAATCCATAGACACTAAAGCACAGTGAATATGTGATTTGCAGACTGGTGTGAGTGAAAAACCATAGGAATATAATCACTTTTACGAGGTAAGCTTGGAGTAACTTGGAGGAGAGAACTTGCGCTTCAAGTACTTGAGAATGTAAAGTGGAAGACAGCTTACAACAGTGATTGCTGACACTTTCCACAGGAAGGTCACAGTTGTGATAAAGGCAACATCTGCAGAAATAAAAAGGGAAAATAAGTAATGGGAGCCGGTAACATGGAAACTGGAACTTCTGTAGTGCAAAGTCAACAAAACTCTCCTAATTGTTTGCTTATGCTATTGTCCAAGACCACGCAAAATTAAAAAAATAAAGGGCAACAAAGCAGCAGAAAGAGACAGCTAACCTCAATATTTTTGTTTTGCCAACTATTTTCTCCAGACAGGAACTTCAGAGTTTCTCTATGGTCCTTACACTGCTTTGCAGCACAAGTAATTTTAGGGGAAACAGAATCTCAGCTTAAAAGCAATATTCTCTCATAAGAAAAAGTTAAGTCAGCTTATTTTTCTACTAGTAAGAATGATTTTTACCTACTATAATACAAGTTCCCAGCCTCAAATTCAGCTAGAGATTTGGATCTTTTATTCCATATTGATTATTTTTCTCTGAAAGAATCACAACAACTAGACTGAATGATTCTTAAAATTGTACTGATTAAATTAGAGCCCAAAAATTTCAAGGGGAAAAAATGTAGTGATATTGTTACAAGCCACACTGAAAAGCTAATTTTTTATGAGACAACAAGAAGAATGGTGGCAACTCTACACTTGCTACTGAATTCTTTTGACCATATTTGTGATAATCAGATCATACTTAATTATCGTGGGAAGACCCCAGAACCCAGTTAACCCAAAGAATTTTTTAATTATTTTTTCCATTATTTACAAATATGTAATTAAATAATTTGCTACTCTTTAATGAATTTTTTAAGATTTAAAAAAAGTTTCAAGAAAAGTTAAACTTTACCTACCTAAGAAAGCTCCAAAAGACACTCTGCCTATACCTGTTTCACAGAGAGGGAAAATGAAAATGAAAGGAAAGATTTACAGAAAATACAGAAGTTATGTGAAAAAAAAACCCTAACAGCTTTGGTACACAAATAAGGAAATAAAAAGATGTTAGTAGCATTAACTGGAATAGCATTGCCTTTCACACGTCAATCAGAATATTTTAAGCAGCAATTAACTCAAAATATTTTGAAAACACAGATTTTACATTTGATCATGTTTTAAGAACATAAGTACACTGGCACTTCTCTTACAGTTGACTTCAAGGTATAATTTACTGTATAAACAACTCCATCAGAACTGTTTTAATGTGAATGAAAATTCACTTCAGAAAATGCAATAAAGAAATACTTTACTGCTCCAACTTTACTCATTAAAATACTTCGCATATTAAATTTCAATGTATAAACTTATTATACAGTTTCCGCCTAAGCCTGCTTAGATCTACTAAAAGCTTATGTAACATATCATAGACAGGCCTAATAAGGCCACTGTGTGCAATTAACTCAGAAACATAAAAACTGATTTATTTTCATGAGTCATAGCTGTAGAACAGTCTCAAATATTTTTGCCTTCCTAATTTAAGTGCCATGTCATGCTATAATTTCTTTGGGAGAAGATGATGCTTATAAGTAACATCACTGAAAGAAACAGTGAAGTCAAACTGGTCTGGATCATTTTCCCTGATACATGGAAGTTTTCTATATATTGAACTGCAAACCATCACTTAGGTTTATGCTACATCAAATATACAAAAAAGGGCTCCCTCCCCTCAAGTTATAATGTGACAGATTAATTAAGAGTAAAGCACTAAGCAGAAGTGAGACTAACAGAAAGGCATTTCTCAGATTAGCTGGTGAATAACACACAGGAAATACATCTTTACAAAATCCAATGAAATTACAGCACTTTTCAGTACCCTTAATGACAAAAAATACACAAGTTAAATACCCAAGCTGCAAGAAGCCATGCAAATATTTATGGACTCAGTTGCTTGGGCTTGTCAAGCAAATACATGAGGATAGAAAACCACTCACTTTACAGAAAAGTTTGCAAGAAACAAAGTTCCTGCAGCTTTTACACATCTGAGAACACCATCTAAGGGTGTTTTTCATGGAACAACACTAGAAAGGATGAAAGGACTGGCTGTCACCAATACGACGAACTTACAAAGGTGAAGCAGCAAGTTCTGCCTTATGAAGTTCCTGGAAGTCTGGACTCAAGTGACAGTACCTGTATCTGCTCTTGCTTGTTCCTTTCATTTGTAATCTGGCTGTGGAGATTCAAAAATCAACCCAGTAATCTCTATTAAGGAGTCTGTGCATCAGTCTCAGAGAAAATAAAAAGGTACTCTTGCAAACCTGAAATAATGTACAACACAAGTACCAATCCCAGCGGGGTTGTTTCTTCACTAAATTTGACTCCTGAGAAATCTGGGAAGTAACAGAACACCTAAGACAGGCAGTGAAGCATTTACTGATTAAAAAAATTTATATAATGTACATACACTACTCTAGTGTTGAACATCTGGGACATGAGAGAGTGAAAGCAGAACTACGAGACTCCTGGAAACTACCATGTAACGTTTAATTCTGCTATGACAGAGAAGAAGGAGCTGTATTCTGCTCCTCATGAGGTATAATTAAAGTTGTTATATATATTTCTGTAAATTACATTTGTAAAATCACATTGAAATAGTTGTTTTTACTAAAGGATAAGTTGATACAAGAAGAAATATGTATTATTTTGATGCTCAGATCCTTGACTGTTAAGATTTGCAGTTAAAATGTGTTCTTTTATCTCGTGACCTATAAACAATTAGAACTTTAAGACACAGTATGGCATACCACAGCTTAAAGCAAGCTTAATATAAGCTTAGTATAATTATGAAACAGTGACTCTTATATAAGGTATCTATCCTAATAGCCTGCTGCCTCACTCTTTAGCAATATTCCAGCTATTTTAACCTTTTGGGTTACATCTATTGAGGTCCACTTGGTCTGGCATATAAAATAATGCACCAATACAGTGAAAGATCCTAATTTTTTTTAATAATAATATGTATTTTCAATAGTGCAAATCTCAATGCCAATTTAAAGTATGAAGTTTGGACTGTCAATATTGGATCAAGGATGGAAAAGGCATGAGTTGTTTGAGTAAAGTTTATCATCTAGACAAATTAATACTAACAGGAATAGAGATTGTCAAATTCTAGGAGAAAAGGGTAAGAGCGAATTTAACCCAACATTAACCAGACCTAATTTGAACTGAGGCATATTTCTTATAATGAAAGCTGGATTTCAAACCATCATCTATTCTTAATTGAAAAAGACGTGAGAAAAATATATTGAAAATATAAACCAGTTCTTTGCTAAAATACTTCTACTATTACTTACCAAAATATTCATTTAGAAATGCAAGAGAGGCCACATAGCAGCCAAGACTGAGGAATTCAGCCACCACCATTAACCAGTGCCACGTTCGTATGGTCAGTGCAACCATCAAGAGCTCGGTCAGGATTAGGGCAGTGAAAGAAATGGCAACAACATGTACAAATTCAGATTCAAAAAGCAGCAGGGCTCCATACATCAAAATACCACCTAGGTAGGGTGGAAAGGCACACAAAGTGAACAGTACACTCGGCAACAAAATTTCACTGCACCAGTTTTCACAACTGCACACTGAACATTTGATTACTTATGAAAATATGCCCAGTAATTTTTTTATAAGATAACAACATTGATCTTTCTGAAAGAAACGAAGGGTATTTACTTTACTTTGTGCATGTGAAATAAACCAACCGAAGTAAAGCTGTAAAGAAATAAAACTACTAGAAAATTAAACACCTTTTAGTGCAATATATCTGATGAACTGTTAATTAAGCTCATTTTGTCAAGCGCTGCAAATAAATGAGATATTGTTGTGTAAAGTGTATGAAGTGTAATTACTTCTAACTGATTACATAATTCAGATTTCTTCAACAGTACTTCTGTCCTTCCATGAAAGAAAACTACTGTGTAAATACATGCAATGTGATAAGCACTCATTAAAATTTTTCTGGATTAGCACTTAATTAAAAACATGTCCTTTTTTAGGCGACATGCACCAATAAAAATACCAATCCATGCTGTGTTTTGAATAGGTCTGGCACACTACAGGAATATCGATTTACGAGATAAACAGAAAGCAATATATATAACTGCTGATGAAATGTTAAGCTTTGGGAATTCAACCTGCAGCTGAAAAACAATATTGCTAATAGCAGACAGAAAATTCTCAGTTCAGTAAAGTTAGGACTCTCTCCTACCTTGGTAAATACTGATTAAAACCCAGATGAGGAAGGTCTTAAATGACAAAGATCTTCCCTAAAGAAACACGAGAGGACAGTTAAACATGACTTTAAAAAAATAATTCTACTCAGATCATATATTTTTAATAGTTAAGTCAGTAGAGAGACATTTTACAAGTAAAATAAGCAGTAGTTGAAGTGATACAGGCTACAAAGCTTCTAGCTGTTTTTACGATTCTTCATTATAAACTTGTATAGAAATTGCACAAAGTCTAAATCTGGGATTAAGAAAGTTAAGGCCTTAAACAGAAGGGATACTTTAGCTTGCAACGCTCTAGCTGCTTTTGAGAAAGATAAATACAGTTAAATTCATTTTTTTTATTTAAAATGTTTTTGTGTCTGTTTTGTAAAATGTAGTCTTCAGAAAAACAACAGCATTGTGCACCTACTGACCTAATCCTCAGGCTAAGCTGTTACCAGTAACTTTTTAATGTGGGATAAACTGCTCATTTGCATTCATAGAATAAATGTACGACTCTTGCAAGTTTTCAGCAAGTAACTATTACCAAATAAATTTGAAATATTGTCATGATTGTGAATATTTTAGATTAAAACATATGCATAATCAAAGAATAAATGCTGTACATGTGATGTAACTCTTGCCTTCTGCAAGGGTACTGATGAAATATGTTAGAACTGCAGAGGTGAAAGGATACACGTTTTAAAAAATAAAATGACAAACAAAGCAGCCATTTTGCCACAAAAGTAGTAATCAATCTAGAACAGACAAGAATCAGCACTTTAAAAAGAAATGTGCTTGACTGCTGTAGCAAGTGATGAGCTAACTCTATTACTTCAGTGGAGGCTAAAACAGATTCTTGGATAGATAAGAGTTCATGCTAAGGATGTTTTCATAGGTCTGTATATAGTCTTGAATGTTGGTGACAGGCTGAATGTATGCAGAAGAAAATCTTGCACAAACACAAAGAAACATCAGATTTTTTTTTCTCCTGTGAATGCCTACACATTTTCCTGTGAGTACTGGACACCACCATCACCTTCAACCACAGCTCCTAATTAGCAAGATTCGTGAAATATGAATGAGCTTGAGTTTTGATTCACCTTTATGGATCTAGAAGGAGTAGGTCACTCCTGAACTTCTATGGAATGCTGCACAACAGGCTGTGAATCACCTTCAAATGAAAGCAGGGAGTACTTACTTGTACTTGCTTTCAAAATTTCATCAGCTTTCCTAACCTCCACAGGAGCCGCAGAAACAGTAACACTGAGTCAGTGTGTCCTTAGGGGTATCACACCTGATCACACCTGTCTCCCTGAACCTCACTAATTTTCTCTTCTTGCACTGGAGCAAGTCTGTTAGTAACTTGTGCTGGTACATTTCATTATTCTAAAAATCTAAAAGTTTTCATCACTGGCATATTTAAGAAAAGAAACCAATTCCTAGGAATAAAACTATAGTCCATGTCAACATATGTTTGAATAACACTAGTGTTGGTAGAGCATTTAGAGTCCATAATTGAAGGACAATGTGCAGAAATAAGTAGGCTTCACAGTGTCATGACTAAGGCAGCATGATCATAAACTGTTGTGATAAACACAATAAGATTAACTTGTAATACTGAAGTCAAATGTAGCATGTAACTTTTTGTAGTACACATCCATAATCATTCACTGATCATCATCTGCCCTGTACAATGGACTGAACCTCCACTTTCTCCACATTCTCTTTTTTTTTTTCTCCTGAAGATAATTATTTGTGTTCTAGTTATTTAATATTTCTAGCTGTACAACATCAGCTGGGAAAGTCAGTCATTCAGCATCTCTGAGAACTTAATTTGATTTAAGCTTAAACCAAAAAACTCAGCCAATTTATTCATCTACTCATCCTGGACATTTTCCAAGTACAAGTTAACTTCTGTTTTTGGAAATAAGATGCTTCCAAGTTCCATGAACAGGTTTCCAGAGGTAAGCTTACAGCTGTCTTTAGCAGGTGAAAGCCATGCTTTTTAGAGATTAATCATGAGCTGAAATCTCAGAAACTTTACAGATTTTCAAGAGGAGAAAGAGAGAATCAGGATCTCCAATAGATGAGAAAATATTATCCCAGACTAACACAGCTAATACCTAATTTAGTACAATTAAAAGACACAGACTGAAAAGTTTGGATTCACTTCAGCTACAATCTCCTTCTAAATTTTTAGAAACATGTTTGAAGAACATACTATCCCTAAAAAGACTGTCTGCTTCTACCTTGGATCATAACTTTTCTAGCTGACAATTAAGGATGGAGGAAAAGCACTTTTCAAAAAACCTTGCTAAAACAGAATCTCAAGATTCTTTTCACTTTTGGAGGGTAAAAAAATTATACATCTTGACTGTTTGCAGATATGTGCAAACACACAAAGCAATAGCTACAGATGATTCAGTTCAGACATATCAGTGTCGTGGAACATGACATCAATATCTGTTATTTAAAGGAAGACAGTTTTTGGAGAGGTCACTAGTAATTTCTGGGTGATAGGAAAAAGATAAATCTATAAATTAATCTACGAGTTAAAAAGGAAAGATGAGCTGTGAAAATGTAAGCATAAATAACTCCACATCAGGGATTCTGGGGCCAGACTGAAAGCAGGTTTTATAGCAACATACCTTAGCGTTTGAATTATTTCCGTCCAACCATTGGTGACTTAACAAATGTAATGATAAAACTGACCAGAACATTTAGTACCGTGGATTATTTTCACAGTACACACAACACTGCATTAGTTGTGCAATCTGTCTTGCTTGGAATACCTTAAGAAAATGATTGCAAGAATTCCCAGTTTTGCGCACCAGAGATTTCATCATTTGTTCATATCTGAGCACTGAGGATGTTCATACCTTGGTGAGATCCTTATAAAGTTCTGGATATAGCAATGCCATTTCTGGTTTCACATCCTGATCCAATACTAGAGAGAAGACCGGAAACATAGTATATATGGTTGCATACCTAGGTGAAAGGAAAGTTCATAAATTAACACTTTTGTATGATATAATTTTAAACTGATTTACTGAGTTCAATTATTCTTTTTATGTAAGTGGAATTAAACTGGTTCTTTTTCCCAGTACTTAGGCAGCTTACCAATACAGCTTTCACATACGACCTGCTCTGTGCTTCTGGGAGCTGTCAGTTGTGAGACTTTACAGAGGTTTTATACACTCAAAACCAGTAAATACATTCCTTCTTCTAACACCCAAGCTTATCACCTGTTACCATACTCCACTTGCACTTTGGACAACTAGTTCAAAGACCTGACATTTAAATTCATCCACAGATGGGCGCATGAAAACTGAAGAAAATACAATCAGTGTATTCTGGACATCATGGTAAAGGTACGTGAATGATTCAAAGTTTTCACACCTCTGTAAGTGGCTTTGGATTTTACTGTGCACAGGCCAGATGTATACTTTTGTATGTACTTTCCTGGAACTTAGCACAACTATATACAAACATTTTAGAGAGGTCTACCATTTGCCTCTGCAAAGTTTGGTATAAGCAGGCCATGACTGACTATGATTTAAGTTACTGTTGACTTAAGTTGTTATTGTTTATAAAGAGTATAAAAGAAAGCCCTTAGGTCAGAAGGGACAAAGAACAGGGACAAACATGGATATATGCATATTTGTCAGCTGTATGACTTGGGAAAACATATTGCCAAACCAGTTTCTGCAACAGGACCAAAATGCTCCTAATCCTACATACATTCACCTGAATGCAAATCTA
Source organism: Platyrinchus mystaceus (assembly GCA_035041135.1). Lineage (NCBI taxonomy): Eukaryota > Metazoa > Chordata > Aves > Passeriformes > Tyrannidae > Platyrinchus > Platyrinchus mystaceus. Next base: position 57,949,368 of record JAWWLV010000088.1, read on the forward strand.
TGTGGCAGACTTGAGTAGTGCACTCTGAGGAAATTTCATAGTAACTTCAGCTCCATTTTAAACACAAAAATCTGTGATTCTCACTGAGGTTTGTACAGCAATCTGTGTGACAGTTGAAACTGCTCTGGGCGATTTCCTATTATTTTCACCCCATATGTGAAAAAGGTTCTATGCTATATTTATCTAAGACTATGCTGATCCCTCTCTCCAGAGAACTGATAATGATTCCTCCCTCATATAGTGCATATGCAACCTAGTTGGACTTTTTTTTGTAGACTCATTCCAGGTTTTGGCAGTGTACCAAAACTTGGTACACTATAGTTTGCTCTATTTATTACCAGATATCATAACTGTTGCTTTTGACTTACCCTACCATTAGGAATCCTTGGTACAAGGGAACAGATGCAAAATAGAAGACTGATGAAAATACAGCCTACAAAAAGCAGATAATTATATGTATTTAATATAATTCTATATACAAAACAACATAATATAGAAAAATAACAATACTGGTTGATTAAGATTTTGTGACATTTCGAAGACAGACACTGTTAACTATTTAGAAAACAAAGTTTTAAATACCTGCATAGTTGAAATAATAAGGCCTCTGTGCATGACAAATTGACCAAGTGCTGCTGATCTTTTGTAACTGTTTCGACCGTGTACCATCAGCAGCCTACCTATGTGTTTAAACTGTGTGATAGAAAAGTCAGCTGCTAGGGAAGCTTGTTTTCCCTCCTAGAACAAACCAAAAATATTCCAAATATGAAACCCAGTGTAAAAGAAGCACTTCAAGTTTCAAAATTCTAAGCAATAATAAATATGTAAAGATAAGTTTGCTCCTACTTTGAAAATTAACCCTGAAATAATACACAAAGGACAAATTTTGTGCATAATCTAAGATGCAGTGGTTGTAATAGGTAAGTTTAATTGCCTCTCCTACTTCCTTAAGGTAAATGCTACACAGAAATAACTACTGTGCTTTCTGCTTTTCTTGCTTTTTGTATTTAAAAAGATAAAGCAGAGGACGTAGAACCAAAGCAAATATTAAAGACTAAGTATTCTTATCTTACAGCATACTTTAATTAGAAATGATCAATTCAATACTGTTAAAGAATAAATCTTCTAATCACATGTTACTATACTGCTACGTGGCACACATTTGACAATGAAATATTACCTTGCCTTCAATTCCAATTCCACAGTCTGCTGCTTGGATCATGCTGACATCATTTCCTCCATCACCTGGAAAATGTCACTGCAATATTCAGTTCTTCAGAGGTTTTACTCTCCTGGCCTTACAGTATTTTAGAAACCTCTTACATACCTTTAAATTCTTACAATTAATCTATGGCTTATGATTAATTACTTCAGCAATCGAAACTTTTTCCTGCAGAATAGAGAAGATAACCACACCTTTCTCATGGAATGGCATTTTGTGCCACAACTATGTAATACCTGGCTGTTGGTAAAGAAGTCTCTTCTCGTTTTATATCAACTGTTTCTCAGTGGTGCCATCTGCTGATTAAATTTATTACAGATTTTAGGTACAAGGATTGTGCCAACAGTTACCTATTGCACACGTGCGTTTTCCAGTGTGGTGCTGTAACAGTTTCACAATATGAGCTTTTTGGGTGGGAGAACATCGGCAGCACACCACAGCAGGACACTGGCAAGCCAGCTCTACAAATTCGTGCTCATAATACTTCAGACAAACCTAAGAAAAAAAGACACTTGCATTTATTTACAATTAAGTATTACTACATGTAGTTCAACACAAAAACATAGCATAAAGAGGTTTTTTTATGAAGGTTTGACTGCACAACATCCAGCTGGGGAAAAAAAAAAGGCAGATTCTCCTGACAGTGGCTTTATTAGTTTTAAAATCAAAGAGAATGCCAGTTTAAACTGAGAGCCAACATACTTTGAGGTGAAGAGAACAGACATTACTAAGGCACACTGCATACAAATTCCATTCTGTTACTGTACAGGAGACCAGAAAACCAATAACATTTGCCCATCTGGAACATATCCTCTACATAGCATTCAGTGATAAACAAAAGTATCTCTAAAGACAATTTAAAAGTATGTGCAAATACTGGAAAAAAAAGCATGAAGGCTCTAATACTTTACTTTTTGAACGTAAGCATACAAATTAACATAATTTGACAGAAACCAAGTTCTTACCTCAAGTGAGTCCCCAGATATCACCAAGGCACAGTCATGCTTCCTCCTAAAGGCATTTAGTTCTAAGTGAGCCTCTCCTCGAGTGGCAACCTTCAATAAAAAACACTCATTTTAATAGGTTTTGTTATATTCTTAAAAAAAACCTTACTAAATAAATCAGGTTTGAGAACTCAAAGCCTTGGTTCAAGTGTTTTATCCCAGTGCAAGTCCAACATCCATGAGATGCTACTACAAGTCTCAGATCTTATGGAGTGAAAAAGCAATCCTCAAACAAGGAAAATCTATGTAATCAGCTTAACTGTTTTGTCACAAGAAGTTCACAAGGGCTAAAAAATTAATAACATTAAAATCTCTGAATTTTCAGCTGGCCTGAGTCTTTCAGTGCTGGCAGAGCTAGAGAAAAATGGACAAAAATCCCAAGCAAATCTCAGTTTTTGTGTTTTATGGACAAAAATCCCAAGCAAATCTCAATTTTTGTGTTTTTTAACCAGTAAAATATGTTCTTAGAATAACACAAAATGTTATGTCTATTAATTGCTCCTTCAGTTTGGGTAAGGAGGGATAGATTTCAAAAAGCACATAAAGATGCTCATTACTACTAATCCTTTTGCATGACTACGCAGGCAAGATCAAGTGGCATGATACGAAATAATTAAATCACAGATTTCTTTGTTTACATAATTATTGTTTCAGAAAGGCCCAGCTGTGAAATGCAAAAATGGTCAAAAGTTACCAAATGGATTTTGGAAGGTTTTGAGCTAGAACACAGAACATGAAAAATTTTAAGTATAACTGGATTTTGACAAGGCTGACAGATTTGGTGTGGTTTGTTTTGTTTGCTTGTTTTCTTTTCCTTTTTTTTTTTTGTTTGGCTTTCTTTTGTTTTTGTTCCCCCCACCCCCCAAAAATATCAATGTATTTTGGAGTTACAATGCAAGACAATGTTTCAAGCAGAGAATAAAACACAAGCTCTGATTGCACTTCTAATTTTGTCTCTGTCAGAGCTTTGATTAAATAACTTTTTAGATATATCAATCTTAATTACACTAAATGTGAAGTTTTGTCTTTGGCCCACCACTACCCAGAGTCAGATGCACTTCAAAGACCCTTCTCCCTCCATACTCTACTACCCTCCATGGGCTCTACTACCCATAAAATCTGAGTTACATTAAAAAGCCACTGCAAACAGAAAAACCTATACACATGCTGCAATTCAGAATTTTTTCCTTCTTTTCTACAATTAAATATGTAAAGAGAAAGCTATTTGTCTGCCAGCTGTTAGGACTGTGTTGGCCCAGTATAATCTTTCTGCATTGCAGAGATTAAGAGATGTCAGCACTTGCACACACTGCTGAGCAGTAATTACCCTCCCTGTTCTACATTTCACCTAACAGAATGCTTTTTTTTTAATTTGTAAATCCCTCTAGAACAATATATCAGGTAATTTCATTATGAAATGAAGAAGCTGAGACTTCGAAGAATAGAAAGGAAGAGTGTTAAATCAAAATGCAACTTTTTGGGAAGCCAGTAGTAAATATTTTTTTAATTTCTAATTCATAACTAGAAGTGTTAAGAATGCTTAGCATTTTCTTACATTAATCCAGTAGTTATTTCTTTGCAACAAATACAGTCACAGAAATAATCCTGTATAAATTCATTTTGCAACTAATTTAAAACTTTGCATCCTCTCACACGGTTTTATGCTGATCTCTTATTACCAGTTGAGGTAATGAAAATAAAAATCTGACTCAACTAAACAGATTTTGTTCAGGAAGACTTAATTTGTAGTGTTACCACATGGAAAGGTCAACAAAAATTGATGTAAAGTTTTATCAGAAGCATTAATAATTTAATTGCAAATAGTAGTCTGCAGGGCCTAATTTGCCATTCTGATGCTTCAGAAAAAACTAAATTTACATGTAAATTATATTCATAGAATTATTTCTGTAGGTGCAAGTGGTTCATTTAGAACAAACACAGACATATTATGTCTGATCACACAGCATCAATCAGCATCTGAAAAATCTATTTTTGTTTGGCTTCAGTAGAGCTGATGCTACACAAATAAAACGTATGGAAAAAGATTTGGTTTACTTTTTTAACAATTACTTAAACAGTCTGTTAATAAAATGCACATACATATATAATGATATAAGAAAAATCAAATTTTCTCATATCAATTTGAACTAAGTCTTTACAGAGGATGTTGGCATGAAAGTTTAATTCAGGATTAATTCTGCTTGAGTTTAAAGAGTTCTAATAATAAAAATGCTAGAACAAGCAAGAATGTAATTCAAATGCCTGGACACTCTTTCTTAGAGTCTCAGCACCTCACAGAGACCCCACATCATCATTATTTAGAGGTATCTTACTATGTCCATTGTGTACGTAAAGACCATAAAATGCATGTTGAACCTGCACCGCCCAAATACGGATGGCTACAAACGTATCAACATGACTGCAGGATATCAACAAATCTAGAAACAAGCACCCTTAAACAGAAGCAATGCTTTGTAATTCTGCAGCCTTGAATAACAACCTAAGTACTACCCTTTTAACCATTATTATGACATTCAGTGCAATAACCCAACAATTTTCAACAACCAGACAACCACTGATCAAATAAAGCCATATTGTTATTACCTGTCCTTTGATGAACCAACAAAAAAGTTGGAACTATATACTTACAGGTCTGAAAATGTGAATATCTTGAGTTCTAGACACTAAGTGAGAACTTTTCGCAATGCAAGTTGCTGTCTCCAGTTTATCTCCTGTTAACATCCATATCTGCAAAATAATGTATAAGTTTACTCCTTTGGACACTGATGTGTCTGTTTTCCAAATCTAAATGATGTCTCTCTCCAACTTTTTCTGGCACCTTTTTGGATTAGATTATCTGAAAAATATACTGATACTTGAAAAATTTTAAGTGAAATTAACATACAGTTTTTACCACAATAACATGGAAAACAAAGAAGAACTGTCATTACTTCGGGCAGCTCTATACCCTTCCCTTCTCACAAGGGACAATGTTTTCATGTATAACACAAGGTCAAAGTCTGGAGAAACCCACTGGCATAGCTGAACAGCTGGGAAAGCATAAAAACCTTTGCTTTTGGCCCTGATACTACCTTAATCAGAAAAGTGAGGATGCAGGTGACTTTTGTGAGCAAAATTATGTGACACAACAGTCTGCGATGCTGGTGGTCATCTATTAGAAAGCAGCAGCCAAACATGAGACAGCATATCTGAAGGAAGAGTCCCAACACTCCAAAGAAATCCTTCCCACTGACCATGCAGAACTAGGAGGAAGGCAGTAAAGTTTAAGGAAAAAAGGTTGAAGGTTCATCTGCTCCTGAAGTGTGACAGCTCCCTCAGCCTCTTAACACCAAGGACATTGAAGGACATCTGGATGAAATACCATCAGCCCAAGACAAAACAGAGAAGACTACACAGGAAGAATAACTTAAGATGCAGAAGTTATTCCTGAACTCATGTGTGTCACACCCATTCGTATGACTCATTTTCTCATCACTAACTGGTAATTTATAATTTTATGACCTAGCTGCTGTTGTGTTTCCAGCCTACTATAAGGCTGATTATAACTCCTGTTCTATACAGGATATACCTAATAGTCAGAAGTGACCACAGATAGAGGCAATATCAAAACCAAATGTGAAAATACTATAAGCACAGTACTAATATGAAAGTACTTTGTAAGTACTTTGGGGACCCCTGGTCGTCTAGTGGTTAAGATGCGGCGCTCTCACCGCCGCGACGCGGGTTCGATTCCCGAACCGGGTTCAGGGACACTCCCCCGGGCAGATGGTGCTCGTCAGCCCCTAAGGCCATCCATCTAAGAGAAGGTCACT
>JAWWLV010000088.1:57955526-57975526 GCA_035041135.1 Platyrinchus mystaceus
TCACCTAAAAAATCCATTGCGCAGGCTTGAAAGGTAAAAAGACCTTTCCTAAATCTTCGTTCGTGAAGACTGGCCACATTTACGTTTGTAAGTACTTTGTATATAAGTACACTGCACTAAAAAGAATTTTGATGCAATCATAAGGCTTTAATCCATACATAACATTTTTCTAATTGTGCACATCACTGCATTACCAGTTAGTGAAAGCCTTTGGGTAACAAGGATTAATCAAAAATAGAATAACAAAACAGTATACATGGGAAGGGTCTCTGAAAATTATCTAGTCCAACTCCTCTGCTCAAATCAGGATCAACTACAGAAGGCTGCTCAGCACCACATCAAGACCATTTTAATCATCTCTAAGGATGATGACTCCAAAAGGTCTCTGGGAGAATTGCTCCAATGTTAGAACACACTCCCAGGAAATAAATTTTCTTCCTATATTCAACTGGGACTTTATTTCAGTTTGTATCCATTGCTTCTTGTGCTTTCACTGTGCATCACTGGAAAGAGCCTGGCTCTGTTCTCTTTGCACTCTCCCTTCAGGTATTTATAGACATCAATAAGATCCCCCTGAGCCTGCTGAACTTCACTCTCTCATAACAACAGTGGGTGGGCCAAGGCTGTCCCTTCAACCAACTTTCACATCCCTGATCAATTCCTCTCTTTTTGTTAGAAAGAGAACGAACATCTCTTCTTGCTGAGTCCTCAATCACCTGTGTCAGGAAATTATTGTTATTGCACTCCAAAATTCTCCTGGTTTGCTTGTGCCCTCCTGTGCTGCCCTTCCAGCAGATACTGGAGGGGCTGAAGTCCAGCACAAGGACCAGAATATGAAAATGAGAGGCTTCTTCCATTTGTCTGAAGGTGGCCTCTTCCAGCACTTCAGGCAGCCTGTAGAACACACTCACCATAATGTTGTCTACATTGGTCTGCCCACTAATTCTAACTCATAAATTCTCGACCGGCTCATCATTTGTCCCAAGGCAGAGCTCCATGCATTGCTGCTCCTCCATCTCATAAAGGGAGATTCCCTATGCTTACTGCAAGGCAAAATAACTTACTCTCCTTTTCAGGCCCATTTTGTCTGACTCAGTTTAACCAATGGAAAGTCAATGCACCTTTTTGGAGCAGAGTTTGACACTCTGCTTCAAGCAAAATGTATATAATCTTGCCCACTCCCCTAAAATATTGTTCATATCTTTATTTCAAACTCTCTCTCAAATAAATGTATTACTCCTAATATTCAACTGATAGGTGACTTGAAAAGCCATCCTATGAACAAAGCACAGCACAAACTCTTGTGCAAGGCTTTTAACACCATCCCTTTAACACGATTTGAAGAAAATCCAAGGACCGTTCTGAATTCTAGTTCAAACAATTCACCTTTTGATCTTTGCCAAAACTTCTCTTGAGTGCCAAACCTGAAAACATTGCTGTCACACAAATCCTGTGCCAAACTCATGTAGTGTCAACTAGGACATTTTACTGTAGACAGTCAGGGGATAAATGACTGAGACACACATACATCTATGCGTTGGTAGTTTTCCTGTGGAAGGAAGTTTAAGATTAATGAAACCTGTGGTGGACAAGGGAACTTTGCACACAGTGTCTTGTTTGTTTCTTCTAGTTCATGCCCAGAATGTGCTTAGGACTTGACATATTTCTTACTTTGAAAGAACCTGAATACAGACAAATATAATTTATGTCTTGATAAAAAAAGTTAATACATGAACCTGTTATGTCAGTGGTATGCATTTAGTACCTTTATTCCAGCATTCCTTAGCATCTCTAGAGTTGGTCTAACATCTGCTTGCAGCTGATCTTCTACTCCAGTGAGACACAGCAATTCCATTTCTCGCTCCAAACTCTCTACAACAGCAGCAACCTTCAGGTTTCTGTCATGTATGCTTAACTTTGCTTGGTTGTATCGACTCTGTTTGCACAAACACAAAACCACTTAATAGTTTGCTATGACTCATGAAGTATACATTCAGGCTACCACACATAGACAGCATGGGTTCATAAGGCTAAACAGTTGACTCTAAATATCTTTAATGAAGAACAAGACTAAAAGAACAATTTTACACCACACCCAATGTTATATACGGTTTTCTGACAAATCACCTCAAGAGAATGCCTGCTGAAGAATTATTAAGGATTAGGCATCACAGCATCTAAAAAGGAAAGGCCTTATCTTTGAGAACAAGTAGATTTTTTTAGGTCATGCTGTAGCTACAGAAGTAACATTAAATTGTAGCTAACATTAAACTGGCTTCTGGGAAAACACTGTACAATCCCATAATAAAGCAAAACAATATCCTACGTATGACTGAAGAACCATCACTAATGATGACAAAGCCTTTAACAGATTTTGGGCCATACCTCAATTATCTGTATTTTAAATACGAATCATCTTTTTTGCAACCTTAAAAAAGAAAAAAGAGGAATGTTCTTCTTGAAGTAATCAAATATGGTGCAACAAAAGATCACTGTCCTTTCATACCTCAAAATCTTGATACTGTTCTTCAGTAAGTGATTTTTTGGCAACAACCAGCGTACGCAGTCCTTCTCGTGCCATATTACCACACTGAAGGGACAAAAACACAGAACAGTTATGTAAATATTCAGTCAAATGCACGTGTTTTATTCTATATGCTAACAGGGTATATCTGTACTATAACTTTATGGGTTTCGTTAGACAACTAAAATACTCTGGAGAAGCCACAAACAGAATAAAAAGCAATTATATTTCAGGTTCTCCAAATGGAGTCATATGCTATTGGTAAGCCAATTAGATTTCTTCTCCTAGCTTAAAGAAAATCTCTTTTAGGTTGAAACTTTAAAATAAATAAAAACTACTTTTAAGGCACATAACAGAGCTACATTTCTTTTTCCACTGAATGTACCTCCTATCAGAAAAACATCTACACATTAAAACCAGCCATGTCTTAATGAAAAACAAGGCTCTTCGGTGCAAACACTTATTGATTTGACCTCATAAAGCTAAATAAATTAAACAAGTATTTTACAATTAATTGTGCATCATTATCGCCAAAAGTAATTTTTATGACACTTTGCTAGGTCTTGAGGGAGTTTAATTTATTCATGTCCCTGAATAAATCAAACTGCCCTGCAGCAGATATTGATTCATATTGCCAATACCATTATGAACATACATGGTGTAATCATTGTATTAACATACTGTCTGTATGTAGGGTCGAAAATAAGATGACTACCGGTACCTACTAGAGCCACACAGTGAAAAATATTAATCAGCTTTGAAATTCAGTCACTATTTTATTTCAAGTTTGATAAGCGTGGAAAAAAAATATTTCAGTTTGGATGCAACCCTTATTAAACTCTAATTCATAATCATACCTCACTGCAGATTTTGATCAAACAAGGGCATTTCAGGATAAATAGATTTATAGCAGAATACTTCTCAGAAGTAATTAGGTTTTATGGGAAAGGTCAGTCAATGAAAAACAACTTTCCTTGTTTTAAGTAGGAACATGTTCTGCTATGACTTCCAGCTCTGCTTTTCCTGTGGGTTATTCAAGAACTGGAAATAATTCTAATCCCTTAAAACCCATTCAGGATATCTGTAAGTGAACTTCAAAACCCATTACTTCATTGACTCAGATTTTCCTTTAAACCTATTCCAATAACATCTGATTTTTCTATTTTAGATTTTCAGTTTTTACAAAATGTTAATTTTTTTAAATTTTGATTTTTTTTCCTTACCTCTTCTTCTAACCAATCATTGTACTGTACAATAGTGGACATGGCAACATCTGCACCCTTCATGTAAAATGTAATTTCTCCTGAAGATTCATCCTAAAATTTTACAAAAGAAATGGGGGGTAGAAGGGGTGGGGGAAGGGAGGAATATCAGTTTATACAGTCAAACCAATTACATATCAAGATTTTAATTGTCTTCTGAAGTAGTCAATAAATTATCATTTATAAAAGATGAAGTACCTTGCCAAGAGGTGGATAAGTTTTATTACTTGATGCTACTATTTCCAACAACATCTTTGATTCCATCAAGATGCATATCTCCTACTTTCCAAGTAAGAGGATCAGTTCTAACTGAAGTCAACATGCATAACAGATTCTCAGTGTCCCTAAACTAAATTTTAAAATACCACTGTTACGTCCCCTCTGGCTATTATTTTGTTTCTTTTGTGGCAAACACCATCTAACCCAAACCAGAAAGCTCTGTATCTTTGAAATACCTTGGTAATTAAAAATTTACAAATATCCTAGCGTAAATGCTTGTCACAGAGGTTTCAATGACGCAACATTCATTGCATATTCAGTGAATCCACACACAGGCAAATATAATCCAAATTAGGAGTTTCTGAGTCTGATCTGCAAGCTTCTTAGAACATCTCTGAACATGTCACTGTTAAGTAGGCTTCTAATGCCAACCTCACCTAATGTAATACAGACTTGCCAAGATCTCTCCAGACCTGACCATGCACACATTCTGCCTGAAGTATCTTTGCCTGAGGTTGATGGCATGTCTGGCTTGGCATCACAGGCAGGTAAAAACATCGGATGAGTGTGACACCTGTTCAGCTGGGACTTGGCACTAACCTAACCATCTAACAATGTTGTCTGAAGCTGTGTTTGACTGAAGGTATGTAGTAGTGTGGATGGCATAACATTCTCTGAGGTTTAAACTTCCCTTTTAAGAACAGTGTTGCGGCTTTCTTTCATCTGAGGTTTTAATGTTCCCAACTAAGCATCTCATAAGCCCAACTAAGATCAGATCTTGTAAATCTTAGGCATGTGGGCTGTGGTGCGTGTTCATGCCAGTTCAGATACCAGTACTGGGTCTGGAAAAGCAGCAGCACTAGTAGTACAGAAGATGGTAACTACTGTTGAGAGATAGCTCAGCTGTTAATTAATCCATTGACGAAGCAATGTATTTTGTGTGAAAGGAACAAATAAAAATTAAAACCAAAGGCTTAAAGGCAACTTCCAGCCTCAGAGGCTAAGTATGAAGCACTGAAATTAACATGTTCCCATTAAGAGACTCTTCTACAATTGCTTGCCTAGTATTTCATGTGTACCTGGTGTCAAAGGTGAAGCTCCCATTTGAAAATCCTACGAAATGCATTCCCTGAAGGATGGAGTTGCTATTAAATTCTATAAGAATAAACATCCAGTAGCACTATTTTTTGAAAAATCAAACTCCAACCCCCCCAAATTACCCTAACTATGATGCCCATGCGCTTGCTCTCAGAAGTGAAGGGGAAGATCTGCAGGATATAGTACGTCAGGATGTGTCCACCAGGGGTCTTCAGCTGCATTGAGGTCAGATCCCTGTTAACCAGAGTAAGACCCACACTCTCTGTCCACTGCACCAGAGCTACCTAAAGAAGAAAAAAGAAAAAAAAAAAAGAAAAAAAGAGACATGTTTCAGTGTGAAAGGTCTATTATACTGTTATATAAATTAGTCTAAAGCCAAACAACTGTTGCTAGGGTAAAAGTCTAAACGCTTCCAAGAATCTAGGGGGGAAAAAAGTGAATAGCAGTAGACAGTACAAAATCTTAATACATCAAATGAGTTATTTTCCTTGAGAAAGCTCACAACATTTCTTACAAAGAATATAAAAGCTTATTTGAACTTATTACGGAAAATTAGGTATTTAGAATATATTATGCAGAAAGAGCAGTTCTAATAAAAACCCCACATACATTCAACCACACACCAATGACATCCAGCAGAAATTATGCAAAACCAGAATACAATTTCTGTACAAACACTTACACCTCTGTACAAATACTTACCACTATGTAACAGACTTCAGGAGTATTTCCATATAAAATATTTTATTACATCTATAATTACATTCAAGTTGAGACAATGCAATATGTAGTAAATAAATAAGCAAAGGACCTTATTTTTAGCTATCTTTACTTGCATCATTTCATTACTGTGTTTCAACAATAAGTTGTTACCACACCAAATCAGATGGAAACCAAGCTTACAATACCGCATCCTACAAACACACACTTGAAAGTCCCTTCCATAAACCCAGAAATACTGCATTATACAATAATCAGTATTAGCTACCACTACATGGCACCTTAAATGCATGCAGTAGAGATTTACCTTTTTTTTTTCCTACAATTTTGCTGCTTTGAATTGTATGACATACAGCTTCTACATTTTTCTATGTTATGCTTTAAATATCTATCACCACCACTCTGTGATTTATTCCTTCAAAAAGTTAATACTTTAGGTACTGATGGTTTATATACAAGTCATATTCCATACCTAGATGGGAAGTTTTTGATAAGAAAAATTCTCCTCTATCTACTTTTATTCTTCCAAATGCTAATCATTATTGGAGACCAGATTTTTAAATTACTAGAAAGGTAAGTATAATGAAGTTCATGTAATTTTTCTGGAACCTGCTTCTGCTATTAATCTCAAGTAAGGTGAGAAAAATTAAAATCAAGCAGTCTGATAAAAGACATACAAGTAGTAAAGTTCCTAGGTAAGTTCAGTAGACATGACGACTAATGCTCACCAAGAATTTCACACAATGCAAGTAAATCACTATGTGATTTAGTAGCTTCTATGAAAATTTAAAATTGGAACAAAACCCCTGTGTGAACCCCTAAGAAAACCTAGTGGTGCCATCTGTGTAGGAATCACCAAATGAAACTACAGTGAGATGTGGTTACAGAAGAGAATAGAACACACTTTGAAAAACACCATTTTTAAAACCTCAAAAATCACAGGAAGCCTTTTCCCAGATTTTTCTTCTTCAATAAAAGTAACATATAAGCTGTAAATGATCCAATACTTCCAAGGTTAATTTTCAATTTTCACAGTGAAAGGTTGCTATTACATTCTGACCTGTAAATTGCATCTTTCTACTAATACCCTATCATCTTATTTGTGTCCCTTTGCAGCTAGGACTTAAGTGTTCTATATTGGGTGACTCACATCTGTTTATTATTTCATTTATGCTTGGCTTCACCTACTATTTGAATTAGCATTTTGCAGCACAGTCATTTTGGGTTCTTATACCTGGCCTACACACAACTGTATATTTATTTTTTCTTTTAAATTTATCAGCGCAAATACCATAGCAAAAACAGTCAATAAGGCTCAAGAGTCAAATAGATGCCTGAAAGGATGCTGAAAAAACTTGTGAGCAAGACAACAAGTTTGACTCTCGTCATTCAGAATGAATCAGAGCAGCATCCAGAACAACACAGCCAGATCTTACCATTACATAGCTGAAGCTTTTAGAATGTAGAAATGTAAAAAAAAAAAATTCACAAATGGCATGAAAATCTACATTATAAATCTTAACAAATAAATATATATTGAATGGCTGGTTACACAGAGTTCAGAAAAAGGATTCCTAGGCAAGTCTCTCTTCTTGAGGTTTTCTGTCTACAAGTATACTCTCTTCTCTTCAACATGCTTCTGAAACCTTACATTAAAATGGCCTGGCAATTTCTAGAAAGTGTGCCTAAATCAGGAACTCCTAGAATGCCAGGAAAATGCAGCAGCTGTGGCTTCTACAGAGTTTGACATATTGGATGAAGTCAAATAAAGCAAGCACAGAAGTGATGCTACTATTTTGTTTTAAAACAAAATCCATTCTAACTACAATATTTATTCGCTGATAACCATTAATTTGCAAACACACACACAGATGAAATGTGTCAAGTTTCCTGAATCCAGGTTGGAGGCTAATTTTAATGTTTTATGGATCTTGCCTGGGTTATCACAAAGCTTCTCTCCTATGGAAACTGGCTGCCTGAGAGACATATGTACACTGGCAGATAAAGGGTCCTCCCACTGCTGAGAGACAGGTGTGCACCTGAACCCTCTCTGTAGTGTTCCCAGGGCTGGTAATGTAAGTGGGGTCAAGGTGAACATCTGTGGTTGTTAACTTGCTAGTTGCCTTCCTCCTCAGTAGCAATTCAAAGGGTAAAGACAGATATCCACCTCTCACACGACAACGTCAAAGAAGCAAGCTCCAAATTAGGAATGAAGGGAGCAAACACTTGCATTGTGAAACAGAAATGCAACAGATCTGACACGAGGTACTGAGAAACACCTCATGTCGTGTATCTTACACCAAAACCTTCAGATGCTTCTATTTACCACACGCCCTCTAAAACTCTGGTTGCCTCTGTCAGCAGTGTCTCCCCACTAGAGGCCACCTGACCCTCTGAGCTTCTATAGTTCACAGCTCCCAATATCAAACACTTCAATTACCAGGGCACAGATTTCCATTCAAAGTCAAATTCAGAGATTTCATACGGAAACTCCCAAATCAAGCAGTAACTATGCAACCCAAAACATCACCTAGAGCAGTACCAGTTCAGGAGGTGGAAGTAGCTTCTTTAAGCAGGAGGGTGTTTCTATCTCTCAGCTGCCTGAGGAACAAGTGCCTCTCAAGAAGGGCATGAAGAGCTGAAACTTCAAAGCACTGTTGTTACAGAACATGGCAGCATGTCCATGTTTTGGCGACAAGCATCACAACTGTTTAGAAATATTTATTTACGTAACCAAATCAAATCAAACAGCTTATGTACTGGGTTAGGGTTAACTTGTACAATAAAACATACTTTTGACTGTGGTTTCCATCATGGGATGTGCTCCTTTCACCTTACTTGGATATTGTGGGGCTGTACACCTCATCACTAAGGCTACTGCCTCTAGCAGCCTGGCTATTACGCCCAGCTCCTGCTTTCCTCTCTGGGGGCCAGACTGCCATTGCTGCTCCCTAGCAGAAATACCGAATTGCTCAATATTTACAAAGTATTTTTCAAAACAGCTTATGACCAACTAATAGTCACTTTCAATGTACAATATTCACTTTTGAGCTAACCTCAGTTTAAGAAAAAGATCCACTGCCTCATGGCTGGTGTTGGCAGCTCTTCTCCACCTCATACAGCACTTTGGGAGTTCCACCACAGTTGTGCTCACAGCTTTCCTGAAGCCATGGTATGAACCTGACCACTTAAACCAAAAAAACCCCCCATATAAATAAAATCTTCAAAGGTTTTGACATACATGAAGGAACGATTTGTAGGGCAAGAAAGAAGGACCTGGGATGGAAATTTTGTAAGCTAGTTTTACTGCTTAGAAGAATTCTCACGTAACCAACATGTATTTCCTTCAGAGTATTTAAAAGCATCTTCACTTCAGAAAATAGGATCTGCTTTCAAAATCAGACTGTTGTAAAAGGTATACAAAGATTATAAATGTGGCATTTTGAAGTTAAAGCTATTGCTTTGGAAACAGGAAAGAAGCAGTAAGATTTCATTTTTCCATGGCCTGAGTGTTCCCAACAGTTTCTGTCTGGCTTGTTCAGCAGCAACTCATATATGTCTCCAATCAGCTGGTTTGTTCATATTTATAAACAATGATTTGATAACTAAAATTTCCAGCCTATCACTTTTCATCAAGAAACTTCACAATTAAAATAAAATTATTAACTAAAAAATACAGCTTGATCATGTGAAAAAACTGCCGATCAATATTCAAGACAAGCTATGGAGTAGTTATTCTTTGTGGGTCTCGAAGGTCATGCAAGTGATGGTTTTATGCTACTGAGTGATTTGCTTTTCACAATACATTGACAAAACAACACAATTAGTCTTGCTTCAATAAGCACACACAATAAAATGAATTAAACAATACAACATGTCTCATACATTACAGCTTCACTTTTGTAAACACAAAAGCTGCTTCACTAAGGGCATATAATTTCCCTGTCTGTTTTTAAATGATTGGCTTTGTATCATTGTAATTAATTTTAGCAACTCTGTTGTCTCTGGACAGAAACATTGGAATTAAATAACTGACCACACTTTAAGGTAGTATTTAAATATTCAAGATCCTGGAATTAAAAATGTTTGAGAATATAACAGTGCAGGACAAAGCATAACCAATAAATGGCTGGTTTATGAGAGTAAGCAGTCATTAAAAATCATGACTGATCAACCTTTTCCGACCAAGGGGAGCAAAGGTCTTTAAAGGCTCCTGTTCATAGCATGCCCTGAATTGCTTGGGTCTCTGACCTTTGAACTCTATTGCTTTGCCTACTTAGCTTATATCCTTTTATGATTGTTCATTACATTAAGGTAGCTGGCTTTCTACAGATGAACTGACCCCACACCTATGATGGCCACGTAGGAGCTTTTTTTTTCAGTGAGTTCTCAGGGAATGTTTATTGTTTGCTATGCTTCAGCTGTAGAGGACAAGTGACAGACAAATGAAACTTTCCACTCTTTCAGAGAAAATGAAATATTGATCACTTATCATAAGAAACAAAGAGCCTGGCATAAGTAGGGTTCGCATTATGAATACAAAATCAGTTACTTATCTCAGGTTCCTCTAACAATAGATAAATACATCTTTTATGATGAATGTACCTACTTCCAAATGTGCATACTTTGTTATGGTTGTATTTTATCTGTATATGGATGCACACATATACACACAGATGTGAGGAATTTCAAATGAGTTCCTCAAGTCAATTCATTAAGCGTATAGTATGTCAGCATATTACTGAACTGCTTTGGATACCTTTCTACACAGGAGAATAGTTCATACTTACATACTGTTCTTTGCTCTTTATATCCTATGGTGAGATCATGCAGTATTATATAATGCAACAGACAACTGCTCAAATAACATCTTTTTTCAAAAGACTGCAATCAAACCAGATCCATAAACAATATCTAAGAGAACAGAGTTGTAACGTTGAGAAAGTACAATGCATAAAACTGGTTAAGTCTATTAAATGATAATGTTGCTTATTAACCAAGTATGTTGTGATAGGTCAGTGCTGAGGTTAAACAGAAAACATCAATTGAACCATTTCCCTAAATAAAGCTCCAGGGTGCAATATTCAAAGCACTTTATTCAATAAAAAATGCTTTTAAAATGGTACTTCGGTGATTGGGAAACATTGGCATCATCCGTCAACCTAACTGCAGAAAAGTTCAATAAGCTAAATAATGAACCATTTACATTATTTTCCTTAG
Source organism: Platyrinchus mystaceus (assembly GCA_035041135.1). NCBI lineage: Eukaryota > Metazoa > Chordata > Aves > Passeriformes > Tyrannidae > Platyrinchus > Platyrinchus mystaceus. The sequence goes on from JAWWLV010000088.1 coordinate 57,966,570, forward strand.
GCTCCAGTGATTTGCAAACATTGCATCAATAGAAGTCTTTAAAAAATTATGATAAAGACCTGCTAGTCTTTCAACTCTTAGGCTTTTTGCTGTCATGCTGCAATTTTTATGCTGTTTACATGTTTTTTGTTGCTTCATCATTTTATAAGACTCCATTTAACATCCATTTCTCATTATATTAAAGCATATTTGTTCAATATGATAATTTTACTAGTGTTTCAAGCATTATCTATGAGAAACAAAAAGGAAATTTAATGCTGTTTCAGAATGTAAGTTTTTTATTTCACTGTCATATAGTTTTAATGTATGAGTTGAGATGATAAAAAAAATCACTATTAAAACGATATCTGTGTGCTCTCTCTCCCTTGAAGCACTAACAGTTTCTTTGTTGTTGATTTCTTTTTCCACTTCCCTTTCCACCCTGACTCCCAGATCTGTTGTATTAGCATTTTATCAACTTTCCTCTTACCAAGGTCAAATTCCCTACTGTCTTCCCAGGGCACCACTTGCAAAATTCTTGAGTCTTACAGCTGCTTCCTTTAGCAAATATGGGAGGAGAATTGCTCTTCATGGTAGCATTTTCAGGTTTCAAACAACTGAACGAATATATAAAAGCCCACAGGGAGAGAAGAGCAAGTAGGAGAAAAAACTCAAAATAGTGTCTCTCAACTGCATGTCTCTATATCTGATTTAGCAATACCTCTGGCTATTAAAGCAGAATGTTTACCTAATTTAAAAGTTGCCATCATACCTTCATAGGCAGATACTTGCTCATGCAGTCATTCATTATATTCAGAAATACTTCATAGGCTCATTAAACTGATGTATTCAGCAAATATGAATCTATGTGTAGATGAAAATGTGTACACGTGTGCATAATACAAGTCAAACATTATACAACTACACTAACAAACTATATTTCCAGTATACTTCTGGCATAAACAAGTGCCCTTTCAGCATTCTCAGTTCATAATGCAGATCAGCCCACACTGTATAACACCACATACAGTATTACGGATTATTGATTTTAGCCAAAGAGAAGCGTCTCAAGTCCTGCTCAGAGTTTACTTTCTGAGCATTCTGACTGCCATCTTTTAATCACCGAGAATGAGCCACTTCTTCACATTCTACAATCCTTTGACACTATGTACTGTGTTTACAGCATCCAAAATGCATGTAATGCCTGCTAGTTCTGTACTACATGAAGACAGATTTAATTTTACTTCTTGCATTCCTAAAAATAGTTGTTATAGACTCATTACACTTTTAGCAATTACAGCTTGTAGTCTGAACTGCTGAAATTTTCTTTAGCATTACATATGGTGCCATATCAGACATGAAAGCCAAATGTGTACCATGAATAATATGCTATGCTGCAGCAAGACGAAGTTTGTGGAAGAAACATTGTCCTGTATTAGATTAACTTATACAGCTAGAAAAATACTCAGGCTTTTAGATACAAATTCCCTTCTTCACATAGTACAACAACATTGTCTTACTTATGACTAAGCTACTGTAGTTACAACACCAACAGCACATCCAAGCTTCAGACAATGCTAGAAATTCTTTTAAAACAAAGATGCCCTTCAACTTGCTCACTTTCGGATGCAAACCTACCTTGAAACCCTATTTCTCTGTATCAACCACCCACGTGTTTTTATGAAGTGAACTTACTTTGCAGTATCTTGAAACACAAGCTTTGCCACTCTCTTCTAGTATCTTTTTAGATTGAATTTTAGGCAATCAATTTAGAGCAGAAGACAGGATTATTCAGAAAAATAAATTAAATCCAATTAATGCAGTGGGATTTGTTTAAAATTTGGATTTCAATGGAAGTCAAATGCATGATTTTATTGAAACGGGGTTTTAAATTTGTGCTACACTTGATGTAATTTTGACTGAACCCCGAAGGTTATGAAGTTAACCTAGGGTTTGAACCTCAAAAGCTTTTCTACAAGAGTGTTCGAGGTTTGAGGGTTTTTTTCCCCCATTAAGAATCTATACATTTCAGTAACCGGTAGCATCTCTAGCTAACGTACCTGTCCATCACTCAGAGCAGTTTCATAATCCTTTTAATAGTATGCTATGATTCATACATAGCTTAATGTTTTGAGAATACACCTGATCACTTAAATTGCAATCCTTAACACATTATTGATCCCAAAGGACTGACTTCACAGATCTTTTAGTCAAATAACTGAAAACACTTTTATGCAACAAAGAAACACCAGATACTTCCTACAGCACCAGAAAAAATAAAAACAGATTACTATTAATTTTAAAGAAACCCCTGCCTAAAACACTCTTTCTTCATAGTTTTTCCCTTTTTAACTTAGCTTACTTTGTTCTTTATGTGCTATTAATATTTTCACCCTTGCATACTAACCTCATCAGGACTAGAAGCCTGGTAAGTTCGATTTTCATCGCTGAAGTCCTGATCCACCTCTGCATATTCTGTTTCTCCAGACACACCAGCCCGTGATTCGTACACTGGGGTCACATTGTGGCAGAGTGCAATGGCCTTCACTGCTTCGTGTATCCGACTGCTGACGCTCTTTCGGACTTTGGGTGCAGATGACTGAGGTTTCCTAGATGGTGTTGAGCTTGTACTGTTTCCGCTGTTCTGAGAGTGGACCTTTAAGACCCAACACAATGAATAGTAAACCAAAGTTCAATAATGGAAGCAAAACATGAATACTAATATATATATATATATATATATATGACTTCCCTTTACAAAGGTTGATAAATGATAGCCTACTGTTAAATCATTCAGTTTGCAGTTCATAAAAACCCTCACCTACTTTTCTTAAGAAATGATACAGAACTGTGGGCTCATCACCTTGCATTTCAGTAACAGAGTCTGAAGAGAATTGAAAAATGTGCAATGAAAACAAGTATGCAATAAAAGGGCTGAAGAGGCTGACTGGATTCTGCAGAAACTGAACCTGCCTTACTTTAGATTTTACATTTTTCAGTGATCTGTCACAATAGTCCTTTAACATTCTATGAATTGGGCTTTTCTTAAAAAAAAAACAACGGCATTTAAACCAGCAACTAACTGGATGAGTTCAGAAACACCAAGGCCAAATTGCAAGGGTAGTGTTTTGTTGTTCTTCACCTGTGCCATAAAACTGAAAAGAAAACCTTTTCTTTTAAATCTTCACCTAAATCTCTGTATTTTGAAAGATCACCACATTTGTGGTGCTCAGAAAAGATCAGAAGAAGAAATGAGAACAAAAGAACAAAAGCAGGATCATTTTGAAGTATAAATATTAGGAGTAATTAAACTACAAATATTTCTGATTCAATTTTTAATGTACACAATTTCTGTATTATTTGTGAACTAATGCAGCTTTATGCTTTTGCTGCAGGTTGAAATGTGTTTCTCCGTACAAGACTGCAACAATCTAATAGAATAATCATGCAAAATACAAGTCTGACACATCTTTGAAGATCACACTACTATTGCATAACCCCTAAAGTAGCACTATTTTATGCTGTCCTTCAGAAATGCTCGAGCACACGACAGAACTGATCTTCTTCTGAAGTGCTTGTAATTAGTTGAAAATAAGTTGGGGGGGGGGTGTTGGTTTTAATGTTTTTTGCTGGTTGGGTCTTTTTTCTCTTTTAAATGTCAGCACATTAAATATATCAGCAGTACTACCAAAAGCTCTTCTGTTCACTCCAGGGTAACTCAGAAAACGTTTTCAGAATCCATGCCTTTTTCCTCCTGACTGCTATCTGCTGAACCGTGAACATTCTGCCCATCAAATTACAGTGTTGTCTAATAAAGGGTTTAACTTTCTGCTCATCTGGCACTGCTTTTCAGCTACTGCTTTAAACCTCTGCATTTGCATTCTGCTAATGCTGATGCCATTACAGTCACAAATAAATTAAGCTGATTTACTCCTTCTGAATTATGTTATGTTTATTGATGCTTGTATAATTTAATTTCACACAAATTCCATTAAAGATTATGCCCTCTATCACAAAATGCTTCCAGTGGGGAAATATAATCAGGTTATAATAGATTTGTGTGTTACATTAAGATGACAATAGTCTAGTAGGTCCACTGTAATAATAAAACAGAACACAAACAAGGGATAAAATCAATGTCACACAAGAACCACTGCCTAGCTAACCGGCAGCTTCTATTATCATAAACCTCACCATACTCTTTCAGATTGAAACCATTGTTTAGTAGTTGCTTAGTTTCTTACCAAGACACCATCATTCTTCTGTTTTAAAGAGTTGCTACTAACACATGCATAATTAAAGCATTATTTAAACATCAAGTAGTGCTTATAAAGCTGAAAAAAAAAAGAAAGTTTGTAGAAAGCTCTTTTCATCATCTACTAAAAGCAAACCTAGATTTGGGAAAGCTTTTCCCCACAACTGAGAAAAAAAAACTTCCCTCACATGTTTTACTTATTTTAAGCATGTTACAGTTACTAAAGACTTGTAACCATGGGTACCACTCATTAAATTTTACAGTAAACTAGTAAAAGGTTTAAGTAGTAAGAATTCCAGGAATTGTGCAATTCTCTTCAGAGAGCATATATAACTGCAAAATATGAAAGCAGTATTAGTGAATATGCCTCCCCTAGAACACTGGTGCTTAGTTGTCAAACTCCATCAGACCTAGGTGTGCCAGCTGAAGACTGTCAGCTGTTATTATTGTTACAGTTGTTAATGTAAATACTCAAAGGACACATTATAATAAAACTATGTTTGTGTGATTTTTATAAACACAGTAGCAGTTACTTTCAGTAAGCCATTCCGAACCAAATTTGGGCTGCTGATCATTAGGTCAAAGAGCTCTATATCTCATTTCCAAGGCATATTATTGTATCTCACTCACTATTCATGGCTATTCCTGCTTAAGAATTAAGCTGGAATAAATTTATCCAAGGAAAAGAAGTCAAGAAGGGATTTGTTGAACTGTTCAGATATGAAATAATTAAGGAATTTAAGTTGTAAACTAAAAACTTATAGCATATATTGCTTTTCACTGCTTTCCCTCCTGTCTCTCTTCCCAAAAGTTACATAATGTTGACTGGGTCCAGTGTGGAGTCAAATTAATTTATTATTTTTATTTTAAGCAAATGAGAAGGGAGCCATAGTTCAAAACACAGCACAACTAAATATTCAAATCAATTGTTGATCCTACAATCCTTTTACAAGAGAAAATGAGGACACAGACAAGGAAGTCAGTCCACAAACTTAACTGGGCCAGCCAGTCATGTTTGTGTATCCAAGTTAACTATGGAAATGAACTTTTATATAAATTTCTATCATCATCCTGTAAACAACACAGAAATATTAGTTAACCTTTCATTTCTTTCCTTCTGTCAATTTTCTTTTTTTTTTGTTTCAAAGAATAAAAATAAAAAATAAAGTATAAAATCCATCCTAATCTCAGAGTAGAATCAGGTGTTTAGGAAGGTTTGCAGAAAGCACACAAATTTCACATACATGGGAAATGCTTGCAGAATTCCAATTTCCTCCTTCATTCCACAACTGACCTATAGACAGATGGGGAGCCACAATCCTCTTGTACGCTTTCCAGACCAGGCATTCTTACATATTACAGGGAACACTTTGCTCTTGAGCGATATGGAGTTTTCCATTTTCTCACACTTCCCAGCCACCCTGTCCCAGTTTTATGTTGTTTGAAATAATTCTTTTTTAAAACAGTTTTTAAATATGTCCATATAAATTTTATTTTGACAACTACTGTTTTACTATTTGGTTATACCAATTAATGTGGCTTTTCAATGTCTATTCTTGATGAATATCTTCAAAGACACAATTACTGTTCATGTTGTTCTGGACACTTCCTTGTAATTTGTAGTCTCTCTAATGAATAGCTTACTCCTAGATGATTTGGCAGGAGAAGGACTGCACAGACAGGCTAACAGATTTCTGCTAGTGGAGAACAGAAAAGTAAATTCCTTTAAGTGGGTATTACGAGGAACTTCAGAATCAGGAAAGAACTATGTGCTGTCTCACATTTTTCCCTGCCATCATATTTGTTGATACACCTACACATGACAACTTTCATAGCATCCCAAATTTCTAGCTATAATCACTAACAACAATGCTTCAATCATGTTAAAAAAACCTTGATATTAAAGGTAAATAATTTATGAAATGAGATACCTGTGAATAAGAGTTTATAATATGACTCTGTATTTCATCCATTGTGTCTGTCCCATAGGACACAGTACCTAGGTGGAGGCGCTTAAATATCATCTCATTCTGTGTAAGTGTTCCTGTAACAAAGGAGAAGTATATCACAAAGCAATGAAAAATACTGAGAGAAGGCCACATCCCCCTTCCCCCCGCCCCAAATCTTTCTCTGGAAAGAAAGAACGAATCATGAATTAGCATCAATTTAATTAATCAAAGGAATGTATGTAGAGAAAGATCAGTGTTAGTCATACCGGAAGAAATCACTGCTTTCACCTGCAAGCTAATTTTGCCAATAACTACACTGGCAAACTTGAAAGGAGACAAAAACTTTTCTTTTTATATAACAGATAGACTTTGCAGTGTGTGGATAAAACTGACTCTCAAAAGCTAATGCAAGAGTTTGTACCATGTATCAGAAAATCTAAAAAAGAAAACCCAAAACCATGAAACACTGAAAATTCATGCAGATATCCCACACTTCGTGTATGAAGGTAGACATTGTGGCAAATGGGCACATTCACTGTTATCTAGAGTCAGTCATTAAGACCTAACATCACTTCCACATTTGACAGATTCAGCCTCCAACCGGAATAAGGCAGAATGAACAAAAATGTGCTCACTTCACATTTGTAAGAAACTACAGGGTGTCAAGTCAGACTGACACTTTGCATCCACCTCTGCCAACTAATCACATCCCCTGGTTTGAAAAACCTCTAATTGAGAGGTGGAGCCTTCAGCCTTCCATGATGGGGCATATGAGGCAAAAAAGAGGTCACTACTGCCTAGCTTCCCATGGTCAGCTCACAAAAGATTACTCCAATAATGCAAAAGATTACTTCAATAACCCTTCCTAAAACATTTTTCCTATGGCTATTCAGGCAAAGCCAAATTAATATAGTATAAAGCTATTCTTATATTTAACCACACAGTTTTGGGTCATTAAAATACATAAATCTGATGATAAAGAAATAAACACAACATACCAGAACTGACATCCTTGAAGCCTCTATAATATTTTTTAAATGGAGAATATAATAAAATATCTGTAAATAAATACTGCAGAATAAAATATTTCATACTAATTTTATTTACCTAGACTATTTTTATTTTGTATCTTTGTCCCAGTACACCACAATACATGCTAAGCTACAGGAGGAAAGAAGACTAAAAGGATGACATATGCTATTATTATTATTTGCAAAACAAAACCATCTGGCCAGTTAGAATCCAGTTTATGCACCTATTAGGGCTAGAACTACCAGTGATCTTCAAAGACTCATTAGGGCTGTTAAAACCTCATGTCCTTCCCAGTTACACTTGAGATGTCTCCTACTCCTACTCCCTGCTAATATCCATACAGTGGCAATTCATCTTTGTAGCACCACACTGCACTATTAAACTATGTCTTCCTGTTTTACCAGTTCTAGATGATCATTCCAAATTCCCTCTTTACCAGTTCTCTAAAATTAGCAAACCAGAAACTTTTGGTTAATTTTTTACATGGGAGAAAAAGATTATTTTGTTTTACAGTAATATAAACTATGAGAAATTATTTCTTCAGCCTTTAGAAGCTGTACTTTTATTGAGACCTTTTGTCAAATTTGATTAATTGTTTTACTTTAATTAGAGACTAGAAAAATTCAATCTCCAGTTTGCACATGAAAAACACGAAAGTTTCTACCAATAAACACGATACACTAAAATCTACATTTCTAAAAGAAAGCAAAACCCAAACCCACCCACTTTGCAATAATATTCATCTCAAGCAAATCTGTATCACCTTCCTTACTTTCCAGGCATGCTAATATCTTCTCACTGCCCTTAGCTTTGCCAAGCCTTTGAATTAAAATAAACACTCCCTAGGAGTTGTGAAACGAAATGCTACTCAAAAGGTGAGACAGCAGGCAACTGTCAAATCTGCTTCCCACTAGTTCTGTAATTGCTGCTTGGGAAAACAGAACAGGAAACAAAATTAGCCCTATGATTATTATATGGAAAGATTATTTCTTCTGACACCATTAAATCACTCCAACTCAATATCATGCTTGGTGAGGGAAAGGTAGATAGGTGGAAAATTTGTGTGTTCCACCCACTCTTTCTCAGCAAGCAGAGAAGAAAAGCTTCCACGCAGAAAGATACGGCTTTTCCTATCTTGCAACAATCAGGAGCCAGGGAAGGAGATTTAGGAAAAACAGGCAAGGAAAAGCGTCAACTTGTGAAGACATGGAAATAAACATTCCAGAAATCCTGATTCAATACTGGCATCTTATACATTATTTATACAATCCTTTTTATCAGCTATGGTAATAGGAAACATCTATGACATCAGAAAAGAGGCTGCAAACCCACATGCACCTGCTACACAAAACTTCAATTCAAAACACAAGTAATTAAAAATAAATAAAAACCAATTACTGTTTGTTCATGCTTCTCAAAAATAGGTAAGACTTTCAAGAACAGTCATACTAACCTGATGTGTTATTAGATAAAGAGGGGCAGCTGCAGTTATGAAAGTACTTCCAAGAAGTTCTGCAAAAAAACCCCTGCCAAACACAACTTTTTCAGCCATCCACATGGAAACTAAGTTTCATCATGTGTGCAAATTAAGAATTTATCTCTAAATTCTTCTAATGAATGAAATGTCAAAACAGGACAGAAACATTCACAACAACTTATTCAGATATTACATAGTGCCAATCAGTCATGTTATAACTCCAGCAGCAGTTCTGTCTTAAAATTTCAGTGTTTTAGTTGAAAAC
>JAWWLV010000088.1:57980526-57992604 GCA_035041135.1 Platyrinchus mystaceus
CCTCTTACTATAGAAGGAGTGCTCCCACCAGAATAAATCAGATTACTACCAAATACTGGCTTTAACATGTAATTACTGGCCTACCTAAGCCTATTGGTACTGGTACAAAGTCCTCAAGCACGTGCTTGAAACTTGACTGAAATACAAAAATCAGTAGTCTAAATCTATTCTTAGGTTATCATATTCAAATACAGTATCAAGTTTAGAAATTTTATAAAAGTATCATATTACAGAATTGTAACCTGATATACCTGTTTTATCCGTTAGTAAATAAACTAATCGTCCCAACTCTTCTGGTATGGTGCTAGTTCGAACAACTGTTCCAGGAATATTGTCATCTTTCATAATCATCCACCCATAGGCTGCCTTACCCATGTCCAAGTTCACACGCAAACTGCAAAGGAAATTTATACCATAATCAGTGTGAATATTAGGCAAAGTGAAAGTTATAACCATAAAAACAAAACTAGAAGCTCTTTTTAGGATACCTGAAAAAAATAAAACTTAAATCTATGTGCACCAAAATTTTGGAACAAGGCTTTTGTTATGTGTTTGTAGAGTACATATCACATCAGAAAGTCAGGCTCCATCCCAGACTTCTAGAAGATATTGCAATACAAATAAATGCAATATCATGCATTCTGCATGAGACAGATTGCAACACTTTGTGGAGATTCTTGACATAATTACATTACTACTCTTGTACAGATAAGAGTAATATATAACAAGAACAGGTCACTATTCAAGTCACAGTTTTTATCTGCTAAAACAACCAACCACCACCTATCTTTTCTTCATGATGTGAACTTACAAATATTTTTGTACCTCTTCAAATCACTGTTTTTAAAAAAAACCACCAACAACTTTATTTCTTTAGGTTAGTACAACCATATTTGTCAACTTTTTACCAACCAATCAACAATTTTGTTGTCCTTCCCAAAATGTAGCTACAGAGGGTCTATTGCAAAAAGAGAACTGCTGAAGCAGCAAAATGCACCCTCATGTGATAGCAAGGGGGCTGGAGCCTGCCAGCAGCAATAAGTAACCTTTGGGTAACTGTACTAGAAAATTTGCAATTTGCAGCAAGTTCTACTGACTATACATAGAAGTGCAAAAATCAGAATTATTTTTTTCCAGTTCACTCCGCCTGCACATTCATTTGTTGATATTACCATGTCTATATAATACAAGAATTAACTACCCTTCCACCTTGTATTCCTATGATATAATAAAGTCTTCACTAATGTTGATAAGAGATAAATTTAACCACACTGCTCTTCCACAAAATTAAATGCTCCAACTCAAAACTCTATGCCACCTTGTTCTAAAAGATTTAAATGCTAATTTTGTTTAGCTATTCACCATGTTCCTGCTACCATGTCAGAGGAGCAGTGACTAAGAAATAAGCACATGTTCACTTCTCTTGACTCTGCTCTAACAGAAATACTGAAAAGTACAGGTTGGACAGTAGCAAGTTAAGCAATAGGTTTACAGTAACATGACTCTCAAAACTGTTCAAGGCCAAAATACTGCTAATGCACTTCAGTCCTTTTTTTACAGTCCTGACGTGCTGCTTTACACCATAAACAAAAGAGCAGCTATGAAGAGTTTTCATCTTCATCTTGCAGTCACAGCAACAGACTATGAATTACGTGAGGTAACAGCGGGAAAAGTGAGCCACAAGCTGCACTATCCCATAAAGAAGAGATGCATTTAACTAGAACTGTGAGGACACCTGAAATTTTGACACATACTGAAAAAAAATTTATTCCACATTTATTCCTGAATTTGTACAGCAGAAGACAATGCATGCTGCAGCGCAAAAAGATACAAGATTCTTGTCCATTCAAGATGATATTTTGCCCTTTAACTACCTATTATTTTCATATGGAAATCATCATCAGCAGAAAACCATCCTTCTACCTGGTAAGAGACCCCCATTAGTTCTGCAATATCATCCCTAACTTCATCTCTCTTCAGACATGCAAATATATACAAAAAAGGACAGACAACTAAAGGAGGACTACCAGATTCTTTTTACTGAAAATACTACAATATAATGAGAAAAATACTGGAAGTAACTTGCCTCACACTGGTTAACTACAGTTTTACCCCATCTTACTCACTCCAGAGCAAATACTGAGCAACCTGTATTTGTATTATGCACATCTGTTAACTTTCAGAGTTAGAGTGAATATAAAAAAACAAGCAACACACCTGACACTGAAACACAAAGAACAGCAAAAGATTTACTCCTCTTATGGAGGAAAACCTGCTAGTTAGCCAGTCAAGTACACGTTTCTCTTGTCTAGCTTGACAAGAGAAACACAAGCACACTTGGTGTATTTCAGAACAGCTAGACATTTGCTCCAGCCAGGAGCAAGCAGATTAACTGAAGGATGAAAGCTGCTCACCACACCACTTCAAAGAAGTATTTGGGCTACATTTTTTTGGGCCTGGGCCACCAAGGCATGAATTCTGAGATGAACGCTCTATTTAAGCACTGCAGTCTCAGGTACATGGCACACACAGACAGACACCCAAAAGTCACTCACATAGGAAAAACTGTACTTCAGTAAGATTAAATTAGAAAAGTCTCACAAAGCTGAAGTGCACTTCATATCTTCACCTGCATCTTTTATAAGCATGTGTGTCACTTGGCTTTGATGTTCTAAACACTCACTATATGCACTTAACTATAATCTCACCTTAATATAATTTAAAGATATGGGAAAAAAAAGAAAAAAGACCCCAGATTCTCTTGCTGAGCAGTGAGGAGAAATATGTATTTCAAAGCATTAAGGCATTTTAGGAATTACCCCAGCTTTCCAGCATGCATTGCTAAGTGGAACAGAGTGTAACCCCTTTATGCTGATGGACCTAATAGAATGCTGGCACCACTAGACTCCAGAGAAGTAACATCTGCCCAATTACTCCTACAGTCCAAGACAGCTTTCTGGCACACAGTGAGATATTGTGTACATGCCTGAATTGTTAAGATGAATAAAGAATTAAACAGGAATAAAAATGAGTGCTATACATACTTCTTTTAGTATTAGTTCTAAAATTTGTAGATCATATCCTGTGTTCTGACTTCCTTCACTTGGTGCTCTTTGTCTTAGAGGAAATCTTTTCTTTGAAATCACTGCAGTTATCACTTAGCACATTATGGACACTGAGGTAACACTAAAAATGATGACAGCCTATTAATAGTGAGTTTGCTTTTGAAACTAGAAAACTCTCCAACAGGGCTTCACTGAAAGGTCCAAGAATTTTTGCACAATAAAACAAGGAGATACTAAGCTTACTCAAACCAAAGCTACTTTCAGTGCCTGATAATATTATAATTTCTCAGAAATTTTTCGAGAACTTCAAAAAACTCATTATACAACCAAAACCATTTTAAATTCACCAGTTTTTAAACCCTTCTCAATTTAATTCAATTCAAATACACAAGTTATTAATGAAAATGCACAGACCAGCATCCAACATAGCATTAGCAGACTGTTGCATCAGTAACACTAATTTTTAGCAAACCAATTAACATGAAATATTTAGACACAGTATGTTATTATAGGTATTTGAAGGCTGTTGCAGAGAATAGGTGTTTTTAAGGAACACAGTAACACCAAGTTTCTTGTCTTTGAACCTCATCACTAGTTACCCTAGAGCAGGCAAGCCTAAGGCAATTTCTATCCAACTTGGGGATGTATTACATTAAGAACCAGGGTGGCACTTCTCTGCAATTCAGATTCAGAACAAATAAATAACACAACATTGCAGAATCCACACTGCTTTTTGCTACGCATTAAAAATAGGTAGTTCTGCAGTGTTTTAGGTTAAACATTCATATTCACATGACTTCTAAATTTCATTTTTTTCCCGAATTGTAATGACATTAGGTCCCCTTGTAAAGGTTTTTGATCTTGTTTTTTTCATCAAAATGGACAAATTTGCCAATAAGCAAGGGCCTTCACTGAGAAAGTTTGACAAATATATTTAGAAATTCCAGAAACATTCTACCATTCACGTCTCAGTGAAAAGCAATTAAGACCTAACGAAGCTAGCAAAGACAATTTTGTGAACAAAGTCATATCGTGCCCAATAAAATTCATGTATGATTTTGAATCAAAATTATATGGTAATTTTATTTGAACTTCCTGAGCAGTTCTGTATATGTAGAAGTTTGGTAGCAAAAAACCAAAGCCCTGTCAATACTCCAGATACAGTATGAATATCCACAGTAGTATTCAATTTTAAGATAAAAGAAGTAATTGAGATACAGTCTTTTTATTTTCAGGGCTTCTTTCTATTAAAGATAATACTGAAGATGATATTTGGGTCATATTAGTATCCAAAATAGTACCAAATCACCTATGGCTACACCCCTAATATTCACATATCCCTACTTTCTTGAAACAGCCATAAACTATACACAGACATATGCATTATTCACAATCTAGAAAAAAACATGGAATAATTTTTAAATTATTGGTCAAGAAAGAACCAAAATATTTTAACTTCAACATCTGTGAAAAGTTAAATCTTCACAGAAAGTGATTTTTGGAGTCCAGTAACTTCTATTAACTGTCACTAAAGAAATAAAAATAGAACAAAACAGAAGTTACTTCATTTAAGCACAATAGTATATTAAGATCTAAATAAATAAAAATCAATACACAGGTGATCCCTTTAATTTCCCCTAATTCCCACCACTCATATTTGGTGAGGAAAATGGAATATAACATTCCTTTGTGTTTTGTCCATTATATACATTTTTATTTAATTTTCTCAGCTATCTACCTGATACTCCCAAAGGAGAGCCTCAGAACTGTGTTTCTGCTTGCTTAATAATTGGTACCAATAGTTCTCTTGGACTAATTTTTCTAAATTTTGTCTATTATGTAAGCATATAAAAGAAAATGAAAGAAGGTACACACAGCACTTTGCATAAAACCAAGACAATGAATGTAACTTTAAAAGATAATTCAATCCCACACATTTATGCTTAAATATGTGTGGGGGAAAAAACGCATATCAACCCTGTATTGCTATAGTGACTGTGGCACACGCAGTTTTTCAAGTGCCACATGCAACCTTGGTACAGATAATTACATGGTGTAACACAGGTAGAATTTAAAACTCAAGGGAAATCTGGGGAATAAGTAATGAAAAAATTAATCTATGAATTTCCTACAGGTTGAAAACACAGAAGAGTGCAAAATACAAATAGAACATGTCAAACAAGCACCTTTGCACAAGAAATGTAGCATATTTGTCTCAGAGTAACAATAACTGCTTCCTATTAAAAATGTTTCTTTGTTATTATCACATTTATCAGGTCAGATGTCTCCTTTCATTAGGCCTCTTATACAAAGGTAACAACATTGACATTAGAGGTCTAATACAAATAACTTTTAAAACATGAATTAATTTTGTATATTCCACACAAATCTAGAATTACTTGCTGCAATAACATTAGATTAAAAACAGAAAGACAATTAGGATCAAATAGGCAATATTAGGAAGGAGAAAGGTATACTACAATAGATCAGTTAAAAATGACTTCTTTTTTAAACTGTTTGTGCTCAGTATTGGGACCACTTCTGTTAAATAATATCTGTATCAATGGTCTGGATGAGGGGATCAAGTGCACCCTAAGTAAGTTTGTGGAGGACACCAAGTTGGGCAGGAGTGCTGTTCTCCTGAGGGGCAGGAAGGAACTACAGATGGGTTTGGACAGGCTGGATCGATGGGCAGAGGCCGACTGAATGAAGTTAAACAAGTCCAATTGCCAGGGCCTGCATTTGGGTCTCAACAACCCCAGGCAGTGCTACAGGCTTGGGACAGAGCGGCTGGACAGCTGCCCAGCAGAAAAGAACCTGGAGGTGCTGGTTGACAGCTGCTGAACATGATCCAGCAGTGTGCCCAGGTGGCCAAGGCAGCCAATGGCATCCTGGCCTGTAACAGCAATAGTGTGGCCAGCAGGACCAGGGCAGTGATTGTCGCCCTGTACTCAGCACTGGTAAGGCTGCACCTCAAATCCTGTGTTCAGCTTTGCCCCCTCACTATAAGAAAGGCACTGAGGTGCTGGAGCACGTCCAAAGGGCTGCTGGTGAAGGATCTGAAGCACAAGTCACATAAGGAGCATCTGAAGGAGCTAGGGTTGTTTAGTCCAGAGAAAAGGAAGCTCAGGGGAGACCTTATCACTCTCCACAACTACCTGAAAGAAGGTTGTAGCCAGGTGAGGGTAGGTCTCTTCTTCCATGTAACAACTGATAGGACAAGAGGAAACTGCTTCAAATTGCACCAGGGGAGCTCAAGATTGAGTATTGGGGAAAATTTCCTCACAAAAACTGTTGCCAAGCAGTGGAACGAGCTGCCCAGGGAAGTGGCAGACTCCCTGCCCCTGAAGCTATTTAAAAGACTCACAGACGTGGCACTTAGGGACATATTTTAGAGGTGGACTTCGCAGTGCTGGGTTAACAGTTGGACATGATGATCTTAAAGGTCTCTTCCAATCAAAATAATTATATGATTTTATGCTTTCCTTATGTAGCATGAATATCAGACATTTTAAGTAAATCACAAAGCTAGCTCAGGCTGTAGTACAGCACCATACTGGACCCCTTAAGACTGAGTCTTAGCACAAGAGAGACACAGCAAAATTAATTTGTAAAATATCATGAAGCTTCACATAGTATTTTTCAGTCTCTATACAGACTGCATTATATATCACGATATAAAAGCATAATGCACTAAATGTGCATTAAACCACTCGCTTAAGCCTTTTTACTTTACTCTCTAAGTAGCTTTTAAGCTCTTCCACACTGAAACCTTTGCATCATATATCTAATATGTATCTGTCCCTATATCTGAGACAATGTATACTGATACTCTCACATCTATACATTATAAAATCAGAGCTCCAATATGGACAGCAGAAACTACAATATGACTGAAAGCAGCACAGCTGCTTGCTGCTCTTAAGAGAGTCTGCAGAGGTGTGAGTTCCCTGAATCTCAGGGATACACAGAAGTTCACATCTGTATGATCTGAGATTTGATTGGCTAATAATGAATTTCAGACATAAGACTTCCTAACAGTGTTTTCTTCGCTGCCCCTGAAAACAGACTGACATAACTTGAAGGATTTGTTTTAAATGCTTCTCCTTAAGACTCAGAAACAAAAGCAGCCCGGAGCCAGGTAGAAAGCCAAAACTTTTCTATTTAAGTGCAATGCAGTTCCTCCCAGACATTTGGGACAGCCTCTTTTTGGCAGAATGGCTCTGTAACCACGAGCCTTGGAGTGTCCAAAGAAAAGGACAAGAGACATTTCAGCTTCTGTTCACACTAAAACTAAAGGATCCTCCTAAAAAGATGGTTGATCAAGCCCCTGTCAATCCAGCTTTAAACTGCTACTACATACAGAGCCTGGGTCATACACATTTTTAACAGATCCCCAGTCAATACCTTATCATTTTATGGTAAATCCTCTACATTCCTTAACAGCTAAGCAGAAGCACATACAGCTACAGCATTCACATGCCTGTATACGTGAGGCAGCAATGTCACCAAACACTGCTTGGCCTAAATTATTTTAATTATCTTGAAAAACTTCCCTGAATATCCTTTTTTTTTTTTTTTTAAAACAGAAGAAAGTCAAAGTGCAATTCACTTTGTCTTTCAAGCTGTTGAAGAAGACCTGACAACGAATGAACGAAGTCACACTACTTGGTGGTGAGGGGGATCCATCACTAAGGCTAGCCTTTTCTTCAGCCTTGGCTTTCTGAATCATTGCTATGATAGTCCAAGCGAGCTGATGAAGACATGCTGCAACTAAAGGCCAAGGGAAAAAACAGAATTGTTTTGTGGCATGGCTCTCTAATCATCTTTCCTGCACCCAAATACACATATGCACCGGAATTTTCATGTCAGTAGTAGATGAGAGAAGGTAACTTGCATCCCACACTGATTAAGGACTTTTCTATTCTCTTGCACTTAAAAATAGAGATATGGGTAACTGCGTTTCTGACAGCTTTTAAAAAGCAAAACTAAAACTAAAACAATTGACCAATTTGGTAGCTGCAAAAACTGAAGGGAATACCCCTCAAGATTTACATAATTTGTAACAGAATTTTAAATGTATATTGTAATTATCATCAGTTCCACACAAAAGGTAAACTACAATCCCGTAATAAAAATGTAAACCTAATTATTAAAACTATATGAAATTAAAAAGAATTTCTCTATAACCACCATAATAAGATTTAAACTGGGTAACCAGGTAAAAGATAACATACATAACTATGACAAAGCTTACCCACCTTCCCCCACCTCAGGTGCTGGCTTTTCATTAGTGTGACTTATTGCCCTCAGCCCCTTGTCCTTCAGAAAACAGACAATCCAAAAAAATACAAGCTGATGAACAAAAGGACCTTACTATTAAAAAAAAAAAAAAGAAAAAAAGGCAACATTACAGGCCTAAGAACTTCCACACTGGTATCACAAAGAGCAGCAGCATGGACATACCTGAGGAAACATGCTCCCTGCTAGCTTGCTACGTGACAGCTGCACCAGGTGATATAGTCAGACAGGATCTTGTAAACTGATGAACGACGTATTTTAATCAGTAATTTTATTTAAAACAAGTAATGAAATGGTCTCAGAGTCACTGGAGGAATCTATGGATAGGTACTAATTAATCTCAAACTGGCTAGAGCCTACCAGAAAAAAAAAAGCCTAAGGAACATGGAAAAACTCAGAGAATGGGTAAGCATAATCCTAGAGATTTATTTTGTTTTGGACAGTCTGTCAAGGACTTGCTTTATATCCTCCTTTCTTGATAAATCTTAAGAAAATAAAATAGCTTAACTTTTTAGGGCAGCAGATTGCTTATGGAGGCTCCCTAGGCTATGCTTCCTCCATAGAGGAAAAGAAAACATCAGTAACAGAATCATTTTTAGGGGCCAAACATTTCTGGGGGTGTGGGGAGGTTCAAAAAATTTTGTGCATTATGGTTCTAACTTACAAGCAATTTAGAGAACGGGCTAAGCTTTTGATGCTTGTTTGCTACCACTTTTTGTCCATTTTGCTTAATTCCTTGTACGCTACAGAACGCGTGCAATGTTGGGGGCTGGTTTTTTTGGAGAAGAGGGGTGGGTAGGTGTTGGTTGTTGGGGTGTTTTTTGTTTTGTTGTGTTGCTGGGTTTTTTTACAGTTGCCTTATGTTTATACTTCTAAAGTCTTACAAGCTCCACAGTAATTCTCTGCACATAGTGAAGCAACATTGATCTACAGGAGTATTTAGAATGCAGCTGAATCACAAGGAACCAGCTTCTTCCCAGAATACCTAAGAAAAAGTTCCTCTTTGTACTAATTAATGGGAGAGACTGCACAGAGATCAGTTAAACCCTAGTAACTCTAAGATCATGTTTCTGATAATCTTCATGAAACATGTCAGCCATGGAAAATTATTTTTATTGCATACCTGGAATTTTTCCCTTGCTATGCAAACCAAAAGCCAAATACAACTGCAAAAAAGCTTCATGATTAGAAACTTTCTGAATTCTCTAAAACTATCAATGATAGTTGAATGCATGAATTCAGATATGAATATCTGCATCATTCAGATGCATGAATTCAGATACGCTTGGCTTCTACCAGCGAATCCTAATCTCCCACGTTAATTTCCTTTACCTCTGAAAGTTTATTATTTTCCTCATATAGCTAGCTAAAAATAATGAGGACAACACCTGGTGCTTCAACATCATTAGCCTTGTAATTTTCATCTTCAGAAGTTTACGTTCCAAAATGTAAAAATTAAATAATTTCACTGCTGAACATCCGGAAGAAAGGAAGGGAAGTGTAGTCATATTTAAACACCAGCATGACCAAGCTGTTTATTTTGCTGACAGTGTGGGAAGCAACCCTGTATTTTTGAGTGATTCAGGTTGAAGAAAATTTGGTATAGAAATACATAAACCTCTATAGAGAAAAGCATTCTCTGACAGATTCCTGTCTGATCTTCCCGAGAGTAACTACATGGCCCATCTCAGAACTAAACAAATCACATCCTCTAATACTTCGACTTTGTATATTCTCTCCCACAAGCAACTAAAAAATTAAATTAGATGTATCCTAGAAATTATTTTTGGAGAAGAGCTATTCCACAAGTCCAAAAAGCGACTCGTACATTGAAAATGAGCTGCTCAATGAACGTGTTTTTTTAATGGCATATGTTGAACTTGCAATACAGAGTCAAATTTTACTTACACCATCTATTTGCTCTTAATCCTCTTGCATCCAATAACAAAAATATTAAAACAGTTAAGAGAAAGACATAAGTTTGGGCTTATTATGTTTCTTATGGAAGAACATAGTGAATGACAAGTGATCCTGTATATCCTTAGCTCACTTTTCCCTTCCCCTGGAAGTCTTGAAGTGCATCTTACAGCAATATGTGGACTAAATCACTGGAATGGAGCCCTTTTTGCCTCTCCATGAGGATAAGTTGCTTAAAACTCAGTAACTGCATGTGTATGGGGAGGATAACAAGACAACCTGGACAGAATCATACAAGCAGTAAGGGAGTTATGACAATGAGAGTATGTAGAAAGACACCACAAAATTTTGATTCCAGCAGATTTGCAGGAACCTTCTCCTTCAACTTACCAACATAATCAGTTTCTCTTGCAACACAAAAGTGCTATAATAATACAAGTCCTTTAAGTTATAAAACATTATGACAAAGGCTTCTTGAGTATCCCACTGGTTAAATATGATACAATTTCCTTCACACAGACAGGTACTTAACACAGTAACACATAAGTAATGTAAACTCAGATTAAAATGTATATTGAAATCCTCTTGATATTTTTTTTTTCCTTTACTATATGTCTGAGGAGGCAGGCCTTAAACCCATCTAAAGTTTAGATGCTGCTAACTCTGTGGCCAGTCACTGGGCTTACTGAATTACATATCTAACTGAAGAGTTCTAGGGAGCTAGTTGTTCTAAAGTTAACAACTACATTAAAGACTGGGTATTTTAACAGGGACAGTATTTCCATTTTGCAAAGAAAAGAATTCATTTCAGAGTCAGTGTTCTCACTTCTGTGTCCACAGAAGACTTGATTACACACGTGGATATTATTTCCTGTTCCAGTCTATCTGCAATTTGAATATACAGTACTCATGCTTAATGAATTAATTAATTCAGGGCAAGTCTTTACTTGGTTACACATGTTAAAAGTCCTCCCACTGTAAAAGCGCACCTACATTATTCAGCCATTCGATTTAAATTAATCATTATTGGGGTAAAAAGTCTGTATTTTAACCCAGGAAACAGAACAATTTCAGTATTTAAGGCATTAAAAATAAAATTCCAAAATATACTTAATGGTTCATTCAACTACACGCTTCCTAAAACCACGTTCTCAAGTATACCAAGATTGTATCCTTATTAATACATTTATGCTAGTAAAGGATTAGATATCCTGATTACTCCAGCAAGATGAACATTATACAAAAAAAATACAACAGTATTGTTTTCTGTACAGTGATCCTTCAAGAATCAGCAGATTTGTTGGCACCTTCTCCTTCAGCATCCTGATAAGATCAATTTCCTTTGCAATGAGAAGCAAGTATAAATTTCAAGAAAGCCACATTCAGTGAAATTAGACAACTGTATTTGCTTTCATTCTTATACCTACCTGATCGGGATGATATAGGAAAACAGGAGGAGGAACCGGAAAAGATTACGATACCATGGGCCTACAAATCCTTGCAAGGTTACCATAACAACTGATAGTGCAACTAAAGCCAAAAACAGGGCTTTGGTCAGTTGATTCAATTCCAGGTCCAGCAAGCCAACCTGGAGGAAGAAGAAGAAATCATGTTAGTCATGAGTTTTTCTTAAACTGACGCTTCTGCTGAGCAAACAATTAGTGATTACTTGTCTAGCGGTTAAGACACTGGTCTCTCAGCGCCAAGACTGCAGGTTCGAATCCCGTGTCCCCCGGGCAGATGGAGCTCGTCAGCCCCTAAGGCCATCCATCTAAGAGAAGGTCACTCTAAACAA
>JAWWLV010000088.1:57992704-58000204 GCA_035041135.1 Platyrinchus mystaceus
CCTAAAAAATCCATTGCGCAGGCTTGAAAGGTAAAAACACCTTTCCCAGATCTTCGTTCGTGAAGACTGGCCACTTTTTATTATTCCTACCTATTAAAAATCCATGCACTTGTAACAATTAACTGCATTTTGATGACTGCATTGATTATTATTCTTATACTTGCATACAAAAATATGTTCCTTGGTAATGGGACAATAACAATGCCCAGAACCAGTCTGAACTGTTCCAGCCAAGCCTTTTGAATGCCTTTACATCTGACACATCCTTCCCCCATCCCCTGATCCGGGATAGGAACACAGGAGGACAAGGAGCAAAGACCGTTACAGATGAGCAAATGAGGAGGAACAATTTTCTTTTGTCATGTGTGCAACAAAAATACCAACACCGTATACTGTATTTGTAGGGAGCTCATTGACTGCTAGAAGATCAAAAACCTGTCAGATTTGGGAATCAACGGACACATGCAACAGAGCTGCCTTCTCATTCATGGAACTTGTGCATTGCCACCTGTCACTATGCTCTCATCCCACTCTGTACATCTGAACTAATTCCACACAAATAATTTTTAACTGTTTGAAGTTTTCAGTTATTCAATATAATAATAAAAAACAATCAAGTGGAATACCCATTTTCAAACCATTATAGTAAAACAGAGCTTCAACTTTTCATGAGTAAAAAGGTATTAGGTTTAGAAACATTTTAAGAAAAACATTAAGAGAGGCTATCTTTCATCCACTGTTTCTCATGAAAAAATGTATTTAAGCTATGTAACTAAGACTCTCACCATTTCAATAACGTATGATTTAAGCTAGGGTATTTTTACTCCACTTTTTGGGATGCTCTAGTAGTCAGTAAAATATGTGGGAAAATTATGTCAGGAAGAGTTTCCTAGGCCCCATCACAGATGCCCCTTTTATCTCAAAGTCTTGCCAGTAAGACCAGTAAAACATAACACTTCCGTAGATAACAAACAGTCTGCAAAAGAAGCACTTTAAATATAGTTCTTAAAAATTCCAGCAATCTTGCTTACACATGGGCTGTCCCTTCCCTAGAGAACCAGGCAGCTGAAGACCACAGCGGCTGATTTATCAGCTGCATTTAAAAAGCAGCACAACGAGGACAAATATCTTGCAATTTCCGCTGCTTCAACTACTACATAGTTTATGCTTGAATTATTGAGAAAAATAGGTTTTTGGATTAAAATGAAGAAAAATGAAGCCAGGGAAGTAGAGCATGTTTCAAAGCCCAGATCTTTTTGCGTTGACAAAGGCAGCCTAAGTTTCAGGCCTCGCTGAGGATCAGATGAAGTCATTATTCATTCAGTCAGGGAAAAAAGACTCAATTACCTCAACCTAAAGATGCTATCAATGAATGCAAAGTGCATATTTTACTCTATTCATCCAAATCCCATTAAAAAGTGAAAGGAATGATTTAATCTGGCCTTCTAGAGTTGGTCTTTTTTTGTAATAAAATAAAGAATCACTGTCTTGCAATATGCATAACTACTACCTCACACTTTTTTTCCCCCTGCATCGTGGTAGTGAAAGCCTATCTTTCCCCTCTCCAACCCCCCCATAAAAACCCCACCCCAGAACAGAAATGAATAAAGAGCTTCTTTGGAAAGAATGCCACTTTTTGGACAGAAACATTAAATTTAGTCCACTGCACACTGAAGTAGCTAACTCAAAGCATTAATACCTTTCTAATTGATGTGAATTTAAGTTTGGGAATCAACAAAAATGTGTTTGGAGAGGTATTAAGGCAATAAAAAAGTTCATGATGAAAAATTTTCTAAACAATAAATCTCTTGCTCAAGAACATTTGATTGGTTCCTAATAATGTCATTCTTTTTAATATAGATAACACTATTGGTCATAGCAAATTTTAATATTTTCATTTCCTATAGCAAGTGAAGACAATTGCAAAACTCCACTTAAGAAGGCACACAAAGAAAGTTTTAATAGAAATGCATTCTCCATTTCTCAAAAATTAGTTACTTCAATGTACTCAAAGATACTTACTTAGTTTAATTCTGTGCCTTTCCACTTAAACAATTTCTGCACTTGACTAATGAAACACTGTTGAATTATCCAGATACATTTTATATGGAAATTCACTAACATTCTCTAAAATCCATCTCAATACTGGAAAAGTGGGTAAAGTTCATTTCAACTATAATGTGATTTTATCAAAGCATTTGTAAAATATACCATCTTATGAAAGTGGTTTCTTTTCTTTAGAAAACAATCATAACCAGAATAATTATGAGAACATATGAAATAGATAAATTAAGAATTGGAGTAATTTTCCATGTTCATTGCTACTTCCCGTACTAGTAAAACAAATTTTCTTCTACTTGTCATAATATTTGTTGTATTTGAAACAACTGCATTAACAAAATTAAACACACCACTGGAAATTTTAATCTCCAAGGGAAAATTTGTACATAATGTCTAAGAAAACCACAACAGTTTTGCAAAGGGGCTGCTCTACGATAATGAACACAATAATTGCCTGTATAATCTAAAATGCTACTAATGGCAACAACCGCAAATCCATTTAGCTCCTCTTTAATTTATGCACAAAGTTTTAAATAGCTAATGGTTCTCAATAAAATAATGGCTTATATCGACAATTGTCTACGTGCACCAAAAAAAGGTGACAAGTTTTTGAAATACTTCATTTTTGAATGAGGGAATGATAAAAGGTCTCCGCTTCACATTTTGGACCACGAGGTATAATGAATTATGAGAAAAATCTTTATTAAAAAGTTGAAAACAACAAGAACGTTTCTGGCTATTGAAGTACAACTTGAAAAATAATATTGCTGTTGCTGCCCTAGATGCTTAGCTTTTAGAAAAGGTTATCTTCTGAAACTATTATTGTAGTAATAGAACAATTCTTTTAACACTGTAAAAGGCATATTACTTGGAAAATGAGAATTTTTTAAATGCTAGAATACTGAAATGCAAAATTTGATAATGAGATGTTGCACAATGGCAAAGATTTCTCAGAACAGTCTAGTGCAGCCATTTCTTATTCAATTACAGTTTAAAGTGCATTAGAAATAATTGCTCATGAATAGCCTTCAAGTGCCCTACTTTAATACTATTGAAGTATTAAGGCACAGTCTTAGGACAGACTTCCCCCTGCAACTAAATTCCTCCACAAAGGTAATTATATTTCAGTAATCAGTCTGGTTCTGCTCTGCCAAACACCATATTGACTACAATGAAATTTCATGGTATGTATGTTTGAGATAGACTTGGGCTTTAATTTGTACCATAAACATAAAAATTTTCTCTGGTATTCTTAATACATGCTCTGAAGTTAACTTTGTTGAACCTTAAATACTAGTATATTATTTATGTTTCCATTAATCGTAGCCTAAACTTAGATGTAAAAGGTATGTAACAATAAGGTAAATATTTAAAATTACTAAAATTCAAATAACATATCTTTCAGCTGTGGACTGACAAAAACAAGCTTTGCCTAAGGAAAATGATTTGTCGCATTTCATCAACTATTAAAAAAAGGTAAATTTTTATATAGATGACTATATACAGTTAACTGCATATATCCAATCCCCCATGGCTTTCTTCAATAGTCTGTCAAAACTTTCCTATAGTCCCTAGGAATAACAGATTACTAATCTTTGTTTAAAGGCTAAATAGAGAGACACATCGTTTACACATCTGTTTAACTTAAATCTTTGACACTAAAAACACATACAGCAACTTGGGATCTCTAAATGAATCCTTTTTATTAAGTTTCCTAATTTCTATGATTCAAAGACTGCTCAGCAATCCAGATAACCACATTAAGCTAATACAGATATGAATCAAAAACAGGTAAAGCAAGTAAATTCATGTTTACCAAGCATCTTGCCTTAATTCACTGTACTCAAGCAATAATCTGCAAAAATGTCTCTCTAAAAACCTGACTTGATTAACATAAACCCCCCAATCTTGAATTCAGTATGTTAAAGTGCTTAATCAATATCTTATACTGACTCTTTTAATCAGTAGATTCAAAGGTGAGAAAAGCAAAGAAAACATGGAAATATATAAAGTGACCATTTAGTGATAAAAACTATCTGTCCCTCCTTTTTCTCAGATCTGTTTTCAAACATCCCAGTCACTGGTTTAGCTGCAAGACCAACAGTGAAACCTTGAAAACATTTTTGAAGCACTAAAAACCCACTACAGGTTTTATTAATTTTAGAATTGAGTAATAATGCAGGGGGGGTGGTCTACTTGACTTCTTAAAACTGAAATCAACTTTATTTAGTCAACTCGAGAGGACTTATACAGAAGTGATAACCAGAAAATAGTCCATTTTATTCCAGTAACATTTTCTTTCTTTTCATTGGCAAAAAAAATATTCAACCTTCAAGCAACACAACTTTTGAGCAAACTGAAATATTTGGTATAATGTTAAGACAGCAGGTTTATGGAATAGAATTACCTCTATTCTACACTAATTTCAGTGAATATTTTTAGGTATTTAGAGTTAATTGTATCCCCAAAGAAATAAATGATGATTACTTGTCTTTATTCTTACATAAACAGTCCATCTCCAACAGACAGGATTTCAAAACAGCAGAAATTTTAAAACTCAAGAAGAAATACATGGTGATCATCCAATGGAAGTTTAAGCTGCAGTATATTTTTTTTAGTGTTCTGATGCATATTCAAAAACAGACGTTTAAATGCTCTTAAAAGCAGAATACTTCTACTACATTTTGAAGTTAGCCTTCAGATTTGACTGGTTTTACTTTAACATGCTATTTGTAAATACATAATATCCATGTTTGAAATAAACTAATCACTTTGGAAACAAAATTACCCTTGTAGCTAGTAATATCTATAATGCTAAAAGGAGAAAGAGGACTCAAGACAGTTCTTGTTCTCTCTGCCTCCTTTATTCATCCATTTTATATTGTTGCCTTTTCCAGACTCAACATCATCTGAGTTTGGATACTCAAAGCAAAACTTGAGAGTCCTCTGCGTGATTTTAGAGGTGCTTAGCCCTCTCTAGTTCAGTCTACCATAATAAAAACTGTAAGTGAGCTATATCCACAACTGCACTTAAGTAGTGGACGCAGTTGTTTCAAGTAAGGCACTCATTTTGTCAAATACTGGTTACAGATTTCATAACCTTCCTAAGTGTATCTTCTTTTTCAATTGTATCCTGTTTTATTTGCATGCCAACGATCTACTCTATTTGCAGCAAAACATTATGTTTCAAATGATCACAATGAGAGAAACTGAAGGTGACCCATTCTTAAAATCCTGTTGACTATAAATACAGTTTTCATTAGCAGTTTTTCACTTTGGTAAGCTACGCCAATGTCTCTAAATATTTTTCGATCCGATGTTTCCTCTCAGAGCCTGTCTTCACACGGAAGAGCGGAGCCAAGCCGCGGATATTTGCCCGTGCTTCACTCCAGGCTGCCGCTCCCGTTTCCCGCAGAGCCGCCACGCGCGGTTTGGCCGGCAGAGGGCGCGCGCGGCCGGCGCTGCCGCTCCCCGAGCGCCGTCTGTGCCGCACGGAACCTCCGCGCATCCCTCTCCCATCTCCCCCGGCACTCGCCTCGTTCAGCTGGAAATGCTCAGAGTTAATTACTCGACTCTGACACTTCGGATTGTGTGCTGAAACTATCTTGTTCCCTCCTTAGCAAAAAGTTACATTTCGCACACCTTTGTACAGTCACAGATTGGCACCTTAAGGCAGCAGTAGCGAGATGCTGTGCGACCATATGTTCTCTGACTTTGCTACGGATTTGTCACAAACGTGAATGATTAAAACCTGCACGGTGCATGTTAAGAAACTGAAAAGGTTAACAGCCCCTTAAATTCTGGTATCCATACAGGTACTGTGCTGTATTACAAACATATTCTCCTACTAGAAGCTACCAACAGAAAACATTTTCTCAAGACCACCCATCGATTTAGAATAATTGCTTCAATAATCTAAGCTAACTAGTCATACTGGAGACTTCGACAGCCAAAAGCATTCACACAGTGAAACTCTAATTCATCCTTTTTTTTTTCCAATTTAAAACAATCTAGGTACACAATAGAGAAGACATTTAGAGTTTCTAAGCACTCGCAATCCTCTTTACATCTGATCGATATTGCTAAGACAGAATTCTGGGGAGGGTGGAAGAGCAAGATTTCAAGGTGTTCAATTTTACACTGGAACACTATCTTCAGATTAATATTTCATACGTATTACATGTGTACTTACTTATACTTCCTATATCTTCAAGCTTAGGTCATCATCAGCTTCAACTAAAGACTTCTCTAACCATGCTCTCTTGTTTTTTAAGGGTTGAATACAAAATAAGCAGCTTTACACATTATACATTATTATTAAAACACACAAAATGGAGATGGCATTTTTTCAAATCCGAGTAGATCAAAAAAACATGGTTTACTCTCTCACAGATTAAGGTACTTAGCTTAAAACTGCAAATAACTGCAAAACCAGCAAGTGGACAATGGGTCCCAAAGTTCATATTGTGTAGAATTTGCAATTATATAAATAAATAAATGTAAACATTTGAGAGGAGCTTAATAGTTGCTCAATAAGGTGGAAAATCACCAGTAGCCCCCTTAAAGATTAATGTCAGAATATAGGGGAAAATGCTAAAGAATGGGGGACAGGGCAAGAGTTCTTCAATTCTGAGTAGAAATACCCAAAATACCTCCAAAGTCAATGTCCACAACCATTTAAGCACAGAAACAACTCTTCTCAATACAGATTAAACAAGATTTGATGTGCAACTTCTTATTAGTACTATGTAGAAACACCAATTTTCAGACTCAAATATGTAGTAGAAATTATGACATGAACTCTAGAATTTCTAGCTCAATTTTAATGCACTGATGTATTTACAAATAAAACTGACCTTCTGGAACAAATAAATTTTTTGAAGAGGAATATCAACAAAAAGACTTAAAATGTTTCTGTATTTCTTTCCTCTATACAGTTACATGCTATTCAGAATTTTTATAATGTCTATGTTATTAGTACCTCTTGTCCTAAAATAAACACAAAATATATTTCAAGACAATTCAGTAGAACACGTTGCTTTGAAACTATTCTTGGGATCATACAAACAATAAAGGTTCTGGAATAATACTGTCCATAGTTTTGCTCACAAGGATCAGACGTTTTTAATTGTCTTTCTGTCAAATATATGAAAGAGCTGTAAATGTGTACAAATGCATATATATAATACATATTTTAAAAATTCTGCTTTCCTAAGGTTTAAGAGCTGAATTTCAGTATCAGGATTCAGCGATCAAGTGCTATATGTGCATCTGTGCAGGATGGTGGTTTTATAAAATAAAATCTCATCTGAACAAAAAAAAATTAACTCTATAATATTGTTACATTTTTGATTTTTTTTTTACATCATTAAATTTATCAGCTGAAATAGCCTTGTTTCTACTAAGGAAACAACTACAACAAAAAAATCTTACCACAGA
>JAWWLV010000088.1:58002704-58021158 GCA_035041135.1 Platyrinchus mystaceus
ACAAGTAATCTATCTTTTCTTTTATGAAAGAAAATATTTGAGTGGATTCCTTGGAGACTATGAGATTAAGAAAAGATTCCACAACACCTCCAAATCATAAAAGAAATTAAACTGAATGCTGTTTTGTATAAATAGTGTTTTGGGACACATTCCAAGAGATACGATGGGAAGGGAATGAGCTTTAAGACTATGAAGAGCAATCCACTTTTTTCAAACTAATCCACAACCAAACCCACGTTATTTTCATCTGGTACAAGCTGGAATGTTGATTATAATGCTAAATGTATCCACAGGCTTGCTCTCTGAACTGAGGTGAAAAAAGAAGGGCAAAGATCATATTTGTTAAGAATATGACAAGCTTGTTAGTTCAAGCGTGCAAACAGAACTAAGTAAACTATTTTAGTTATGATCACTATGTTCAGCCTACATCAAAACAAATACTTTATCCTGATATGGAGAGAACTTTCCCTCTAGATATTCATCACTATAAGACTGAGATTTCAAGTCATGTGAATCGTGATGGTTATTGAGCCTCCAATACTTAGAGAAATACATCAGACTTCAGCTGTATAAATTATTAAGTTGCATAAATGAAAACCACAAAAGATCTGTTTTTCTGTACTTGCTGTACATAAAGAGAAGGCTATCCAGCTTGAACAATAATTAATGCCTGTAAAGCATCCAAATAAAAGACGTGAACATCAGATAAGCATCTATTTCAAGAAGTCTCTTCAGGTCTTCTGAAGAGATCCTAGTATCTGACATTTAAGACATCCTTCTTTCATAATAATTTTAAAAAATAATAATTAACATACTTTGAACATACCAGTTAAAGGTTTCAGATTTCCAATAAAATACACGATAAGTAAAAAATGCGACATAAAAATAGGTGCCAACTGTGGTGCATTGCTCTTATTAACAAACACCCAATGCACAGAACAGAACCCCAATGTAGGAAAACACACAACAGCCCCCTTCCACTACATCAGTATTTTGGTCACCTCCACTTTGGCTCGCACACTGCAAGCAAGGCCTTGTAGGTCGAGCGTTATGAAGGTGGTGCAGTTCTAAGTCATTGGATAAGGTAACAAATATATTCTCTGAGAGGCCGTGCCCTTTGCCCCTACTCTCTCCAGCTCTCAGCAGCTGCATTTTGCCAACGGCATGATTCAATTCTGAATGGCAACAAAGCCATAAGGAGCATTATAAATGTAGAAGCAAACTCCCACAACTGATTAGCAGCAGTGGATGCAGCAGCTGAGAGGAAAACGGCCATCAGGATCTGCCTCTTTTAGAGCTCACTTGGATACTCCACACAAGCCAACTATGCAAGGAATCTCCCTTTTGCACTGTCTTTTGTAGAATGATAAAATAAAGAAATAATTTGAAATGTTACCACAAATCATTCATTTTAGTCTAGTTTGCTACTGGTAAAATACACAGCATTTCTCACAAATGAGCAACAGGTTGTTGCTATTCCATAATTTGATCCATTTTAAGAGTTATTCAGACTGTTTTGTGAGAGTAATGTATTTTCACAGATTAATAGACTACTGAAGAAATGGTATACTCCACCACTGATCCTTCCTCAAATGCCAGTGCAAAATGACATTGAGCTGCTGACACAAATTCTAACATATTCATATGTTCTAAACATACTAAAAGACAGAAAAATCCAAGCAACTTTTAATGGGAGTCTCCAAAATGGCAAGAGATAGATCTCAGAGCTGGCTTATGACTAGTCATTCACGTTCTGGAACATATCAAATTTCTTCCTTCTATATTCTTGTAATAAGGAATGAATTTAACATTGTAGGAATTTTACAGCTGTGAATAAATTACTGGGCTTTGCAAAATCAGTGGAAGTGTTTCCCAACAACTCTAAAACATACAGTAAACCCAGAAGTATACCCAGAATACAGTATTTTCTTATGACCAAAGAGCCATTCCCTTGCTTGTTCTGTATATTATTATATAGCAATTATTTTGTTTAGTACTGAACTGTGAATTTCCACATACTTTGCCTTACAGTAGGAATGTAAACGGACAATGGTACCAACTGAAGTAGGAACAGTGATTCAACACCATGTCCCAAGAAGCACAGTACCATAAGACAGCACAGCCAATCTCCTCAGTTCGGTCCTTGTGCAGCACTTAGACTGAGTGACTCAGACACCACACAGCCAATTAGTGCACCACACTAAATTACATGCAGCCAGAAAAGACCTATCACAAGAGTTCAGATATCAATTGCATAATATGTTTAATTGTTGCTTTCAGAACAAATCAAGTTAGGGCATAGGTTATTCTCTAACTTTAACATGTGAACTAATAGCAGGGCACAACATGGAACAACTTACTCTCCAACTCAGGGATATAACAGCAAAGTAGATAAGCAAGTGATGATCTAATATTATTTTTCAGATGCCAAAGCAACACATTAGAATCAAGTTTCCTTTAAGGATACAGACATCATTTGCATGCAAACCCAAAAGTAGCAGTACTTGAAATGTACTATGGAACACTAAGTTGGATGACAAGTGAGGACTAATACCTTAAACTGACCAATCCCCACTTCAAGACTTGCTATTGCAGTCAATGGAGTTAAAGGTAATTAAAGTAGGTAGATGTTCTTTCTGTCTCAAAGCGAAGGATACAGAAATTTTGCTTTTGGTTTGCCAAAACACTGCTGACCATTTCCAAGCATCAGCACTCCTACGTTCTAATTCTGGTTTGGGGGTTTTGGAACAAAGGTGGCTCCTCTGGCATTCATCCCTTTCTTCACAAACTTTTCAAGAAAAAAGTCTTTTGTCTTCCTCCTTATCTAACCCTGTTCCATTCTTCTCGCCGAGACACTCTAGGGTTTTCAAGGTGTTACTCTATTTTCTATCTTTTGCTTCTTCCTTTGTTCAGAGAGGACAACACACGGAGAGAAAAGCATCAACACCATATTACATGTTTTTCCTTGTGGCCTGCTCCCAAGAATTCTCCTGTACACCAAAAAGGATTCTCATACTTCATGGGAAGCTGGTAGATAAGAACTTTCTTGGACAGAAGCTCTGTGTCAGGGGACAAAGTATGGGGAGTACTTACTAGCTGCAGGTGACAGCTTTCTCAAATTTATCCCCTACAAAGAGTAGTTTTTAGGAGGATTAACCACAGCAGACTATGTTCCAATAAAAAGTGCTACATAAACCTTTTTTTTATAAATCCTTGACATTTATCATGAAGAGTCACATAACAGTTTTCAAGGTTCTGCTTTTATCCCAGACCCTTCAGGCACAAAACCACAGAAAACCATTCTTCTCACATAGACTATGAATATCAAATTATCCATTTAATAAGAAAAACATGCAAGTGAAGGTACTGGGTTATTGCATAACAGTTTAGCAGCAAGATATAGTCAATGTCCTTATGAAGAACCTCTGAACAGAAATGCAAGTTGGACTTTGAGGTGGAACAGATAAGAATGGCTTACTAATGCTACTACAAGACGTTGGACAACCAAATTCATTGATGTTCAAAAAATGTGTCAAGGCAGGAGAAGCATATATTTTGAGTACTGAAAAAGCTATGCTGAAGAGGAAAACTGGTGAAGTGGTATCACCTTCTGGGAACCCATGAATCTGCTTCAGCCACTCTATTTCACTCCAAATAAAAGAACTGGAGGGAGCTGTGTCCTTTTTTAGTAAATATTTTTTCAAAAATTATCCCCATAAAAAAGGGGGAAGAGAAGGACAAGCATAGATAAGCCTTTTAAATACAGAGAAGCAAATTTGGTCACAAAACACCAGGAAGAAATTTTGTGGGAGGAGAGAATAAGAAAGAAAGAGAGAGGGGAAAGTGATTTTGCCTCAGTTTACCAAAATAGAAATATTATTCTCTACTTCAAGGCTCACCAGTGAGCCCATTTCCACATAACTGAAACACATACACACAAAAAGAAAATAACTGTTCTTAGATTTTCATTTGTTAAAAAACAACAAATCAAAACAACAAACAAATAACAAAAATACAAGCCACAAGTCACGCAGGAGTTAGCTTTCAGGCTAGTTAAGAATTAGGGTAAAAAAATTATTACTATTTTGATGAACACTGAATGGTTACTATGAAGTTTTACTTCTGATGTTAAAACTTAACAGCAGATGTAGAATTCCATAAAATAAGGCAAAAATAAAAGTGTTTTGAATGCCGCTTTTAAGGATTAGCAACATTAAAACTATTTTTATACTAATCTGAAGTGCGCTAGGCAGATTACATGCTATAGCTCCTTTAGAGAGGCTACTGATTTCTCAGGACTTCCATTTAAGATAATTTCTACTCATTTTGATGTACTGTGTACATTATGAGTGTACATCTATATTGCAAAGTCCAAGCAATTTTAATGTTTCCATCTTAGCACACAAAATATACTCCCTTGAATTTACTTCCATCTCCCTCCAAGTATACTTTGTTTTTTCAATTTTAGCCCCAAAATCTGTTTTCACTGATGGAAACAGGTCACATTTGCAGAAGGGCTGCACTAACAATCTTGCTTTCTATGAAGACAAAAGCTGCAAAAGCAACTCTGAATTTAGATAACAAAAAACTGTTCTGCACTTTAAATAGGTAAGAATGAGAACACTGCAAAATGCCAGACAAAATAAATAAATAACCTTAGTTTGTTAATTTCCCTCTTGGTTAATTAACACCTATAAATGACCTTTAGCATTGACAAGTCCAACTTCATCCAGAAAGCCAAGGTTTAAGAATATCTATCCAAATAGGATTGATTACTGATTACAGCATTGTGAGGAGCACAATTCAATCTCTTTTTTTTTTTTTCCTTTAAAGGCTGGAACTGCATTCCTGAGTAAGCTGATGTGACTGCCAATGAGGCAAAATGCAGAGAGCCATTACACTATAATGTTGATGTTACCATTTCTACATTTGTCTAAAGCACAGAACATATATCATTTCAGACTGAAATTAAACCTTGCCAGAAATAATTTTTCTTTATATTGTTTGGAATTAAAAACATATTGAATTGATCCATTAAGAAAATTCTATGCTCTCTATCTTTGTGTTTTTCAGACTGTGTCTGCATCCTTAGGCAATGAAACAATTTTTACAATTGTAATAAAACAACTAAGTGTTGACTTTAAGTTAAGAAAATTGTTGCTTGAATGACTAAATACTTCAGCAAACACAATAAATCCTTCTAAGTTTAATATACAGATCAACTCCATGCTTGAACAGGTACATACATTTCACTGTTTTCTGTATGTAAGTTTGCTTAAACTTATTTCAGTTTTAGTCTTCTGCTGAGTGTTTATAGAGCAGGTCTGCATCTCTAAATTTTAATATTCATTCAGTCAAAAAGCATCTACCCTTAAGCACGAAAACTAAAAATTTGCCATTAGAAAAACCAAGTTTATAGTACAAAGTAGAGCAGCAATGTTATTCTCCAGCAAGAAATACTACTGAAGCGCTTATCTGTATTTCAACGAAGAGAGAACTGACAAAAGTCAAGCCCATGTATTTCTTGCTTATTCCAGGACACAGGAGTTTCAGTTTGACAATGTAAATTGAGAATCCTAGGTCTCAGTGTTTGCTTTCTCCCAAGGCCAGAAGATAACAGCATCACTGAACTATATTCTAAACAAGCACATCAACAAATGGTACAAGAAAATCTTGATTTTATTTGTTTTCAAAGAGCAGCAGAGAGAGACAATGTGCCACTTAAAACCAGTCTCAAATAGTATTTGAAACAATGCTTTCCTAAAGCAGAAGAGGGGGCATACTTATTTCCTCTCAAGTTTGCAGCAATAGCACAATCTATCAATGTAATTTCAATTTTGTTTCAGCAAGTTGGGTACAATTTTTTTTTTTAATGTTCAAATCTTCAATCTTTCAACAGTAATATATCTACTAATCTCAAAGACTATTTTAGACTTCCTTTGCCCTCCTTTTGGCTCCTAATGCTATATACCCTACCTAACATGTAATTGCAATTATCAAGCTTGAGAAAACACAAGAAGATTCCCAAATACACAGAGGAGGAATGTACTGACTACTGTCTGTCTACCTTATGCAAGGCTAACTAGCATGAAATAACACCTACAGGCAGTGTCTCATCTTACAGAAGTATGCAAACCAATCTCCCCCCATGGTAGCAGACATAGAGGCAGTACAATGCTAACTTCACAGAAAAACAGAGTTAAAAATATGTGTTAAAAAATGATGACAACTATTTTTTATGCTGCAGTACTGCATTTTATCACTTGCTCATCTGTGATAGCCTTAAGTGTTTTTCTGTTTTCAGTTTCCAAATGCATCCTTACTGGTCATGTTACATGTTGGCTACTGCTTTAAACAAGGTTGTTCAGTCCATAGAAAAAAAAAAACAAACCATGCGAGTATTATTGTTGAAGAATTGATAACACACAATAAACAATTACACATTTACAAATTAATTTAAAAAGAGTTGATGCAGAGTTGATGCAGCTGATGCAGAAAGCAGACCCTAGAGAAAGTCTTCACCTGCTCAGTTTGCCTTCAATGTCAGTCTGCAGCAATCAAATTTTTTACATTTTTAAAATATTCTACAGAGCAATTACCAAGGCACAGACATTGAAAGCAAGTAATTTTACACATACTATATTAAACCTCATTCTTCACATTTACTAGATTCCAATAAGCCAACTATGATTCAAAGAACTAAAAGCTTCCAAGGAATAAATGAAAATACATATTTAGAATACTGAACATCTTCATAGGTCAGTGACTCCTGGAAAGGCCTTTGGACAACTACTGAGTACAGTTTTGTAAGACAAGCATCACCTCTTTTATCAATGGCAGATAAAATGCTATTTAAAATGATGATTTCTAAACAGAATAGAATAGACTATTTCTGTTGGAAGGGATCTACAGTGATCATCAAGTCCAACTGCCTGACCACTTCAGGGCTGACCAAAAGTTAAAGCATAGCATTAAGGGCACTGTCCAAACGCCTCTAACACTGACAGGCCTAGGATATCAACCACCTCTCCACGAAGCCTGTTCCAGGGCTTGAACCACCCTCTTGGAAAAGAAGTGCTTCCTAATATCCAGTCTAAGCCTCCCCATAAGTGCTCCTAAGCTAGTTATTTTAGATAGTATTTTGATAAATCAATATATTCTAGACTCTATCACTTGGATTTTGTTCTGCTAAGTTTGTATATGTGCATGTATACACAGTATTTTGCTTTTAGTGCTTCATGAAAATTTTAAGTTTATTTAGGTTCTCACTGAAGATCATAGAACACAGCATTTAATTGTTAGCAGCTGTAACATTAAAGGTGATATATGTAGCAGTAAGAACCATGCTGCAGCTTGTCAACATGCAGCTGGATCTCTTTTCTTTAGGTTTATCTGCTACTTAATCTTGCTGATGAAAATTTGGAGCAACTCTTTTAATATTAATAATAATTTGGAAAACACTGGGGAAATTTTAAACACAAATCCTTTTATGTTTTATCATACTTTCTGGTGTGAAATACTCAAGCAAAAAATTTTTAACAAACTTTTCCTAAAAATCTCATACAACTCTCATCTCACACAATCTGTTGAATTGGGGTAACACATGTTACATTTATGCATACTCCCCTATCAAT
Organism: Platyrinchus mystaceus; assembly: GCA_035041135.1. Taxonomy (NCBI): domain Eukaryota; kingdom Metazoa; phylum Chordata; class Aves; order Passeriformes; family Tyrannidae; genus Platyrinchus; species Platyrinchus mystaceus. The sequence goes on from JAWWLV010000088.1 coordinate 58,010,339, forward strand.
TTTCTACATTGATTTAATTTTAAACACTTGTGAGAGTTATTTATTGGTCAGAAAATGTTCAGAATTCTTAATAGAAAGATTCTATTACTAAAGGGCTCATCTTTGTATCAGACGGAACAGAAAATAACTATGCACCACAAACATTCTGGTTCCATTTTACTCTATTATTTTAAAATGCACGTTACAAAGATTAAAATAATAAAATGGTCATTTTAATCCACGTAATGGTACATATCCCCTGTCTCTGTCAATGAGACATTTAAAAGCATCTCTTTATTAGAAACACAAATCAATACACTCAGGGGACTGCAGTAACTGCTTCAAGCAATTTGTATTATCATTTCATTCGTGATGTTCCTACTCAGAGCAACTTATTATGAATGGCGTGAAAATGGCAACCTGTCACAAGTGATTTTTTTCCTAAACCTCTTGCAATAATTTTTTCCTTTCTTAATATAATTATCTTCTTACTAAACACAGGTCTAGGTTGTAAGATACAGCCCATAGCTGAAGTTTTATTTCTTTATAATTGAGGGCCCTCCCCAACTTACATTAGAAACATTATCAATTAAGTGAAGAGCTATTTGCCTTGTTTAGAACTGAAAGAACCTTGTACAGAGGGAAGCACTAAAATTTCTGGTATCTTTTTGACAGAAAAATCTCTTGACAATGTTTTCACTGCTTGCTAAAAATCCCTGAACTAGTGTTCTGTTCTGGGTACTGAATGGAACCTCACTTATCATGTTCTACCTCCTCTGGGAACCCAAATAAACTTCAGTAGTCTGTTATAAACACTCCTTAAAACTACTGTGTAGCTTTAGCCAAATACTTTAGGGTAAAATTATCTAAGAGAAATGAAGTGAGAACTAATATTTAGTTGTGAAACAGAAGTAAAAAAGTATGAACATGCACATTGATACTTCAAAGACAAATGCCTCCATTAGTACCTGCAAAGCTCCAAGCTAAAGGAAGAATAACTTGGCTTCCAAAAGGAGACTGCAGCAGAATTCACTTCTCGTACCAAAATTCAAATCAGTCCAGCAACAGGAAATATACCAGAGCAAGAATCTGCAGATTTTTGGGCTTAGGTACATCTATGTTTAAGTTTTATGAAAAGAGAAGTTGGAAATCCCATAGTAAGACTAACTTACCTTATTTTTTGGATTGGATGTGTTCATTACACTTCGTGTTTCCTTGCCTGTGTAAATAACAACACCAATTACAGTTCCTGAAAAACAAACAAACAAAAAGTAAAACAGAGGTGTCTAGTAAATAAGAGAAAATTTGCCAGAATTAGAACGTGCAATAATTTACAGTTCCTTAAACAAATCAATTGTATGAAAAAGTCCAAACACTTATGCGTAGTACTGTGAATGCTGTTTTTCATAATTGACAATGAAAGGATTATCATAACTTCTGTGATTAACATCCATAAAAATGATTACATGCTTTTCTTCTTTTTTATAGAAACAGTACTTCCAATATAGCTGGTTAAAAAGTTGTATTCAAACTTAAAATTGTCTCCAACTGTTTTCAGAAGTTAACATACAGCATAAACAACTGAGCAAGGAATACAAAAATGAGTAAAATGGTGCTGAACACATCACACACAAATGGCCTACTATCTCTGTCATCTCTAATGAAAATCTAATTCATCTAATTAAGCACTTTGATAGAATCCCATACAAAAATATTCTCCTGTTCATTAACTTAGAAAAATGATTCCCAAGTTTCAATTATCTTTTAGTCAATTTTTACAGGATGGTACATGAAAATTTGGCTTCAGCATCACTAAATAAATTTTTATAGAAAGAAAATTTTAGGGGTTTTATTAATATGCCACTATAACACTTTCTTGTATAAAACAACCCTCTTATTTCTATTACTTTATTGAGTGACCTGAAATGGCTTTATGGCAGTACAACCAATAACATGAATTTTTTTTTTTTTGGAGGTCATTATGCTATAAAGAGATAATAAATGGAACTTGTCAGAGACTCCCTGATCAGAAAAGTTTTTTAATAAAAGTATTATATCTTTGCCTGACATTAACTTCGTCTGTGGCAAACAGGACCACATGCAAGATCTGCTACCACTGGTCTTGCAGGTAATACCCAAAGAAAAAAAGATGTTAAAGATGTTGGCATTAAAGGAAAGAAGTTTCATTTACTCAAAAATAAGACTGTGTCCTGTCCCCAGATGGCAACTATGGTCTACGCAGCTGCCCACTCACTTCTTCTCCCCCAGTGCGCTACTGGCAGGATGGGGAGGAGACTCAGAAAAAAGAAAAAAACTCTCCAACTTGGGGGTTGAGATAAGGACAGCTTAATAACTGAAACAAAGTAAAATATAACAATACCAGTAATACTAATGATAATATTAATGATAATAAATACTGTAATAAAAAAAAAAGAAAAACCCCAAGAGAAACAAGTGATGCACAGCACCACTGCTCACCACCTCCTGACTGATACTCAGCCCATCCCCCAGCAGCGATCAGCCCCTCCCCACCAACTCCCCCCACTTTATATGCTGGGATTGAAGCTCTCTGGTGTGGGATACCCCTTTGGTCAGTTTGTGTCAGTTGTCCTGGACATGCTCCCTCCCAGCTTCTTCTTGTACAGCTCCTCACTGGCAGAGCATGGGAATCTGAAAAGCCCTTGGTAAGCACTGCTGAGCAACAACTAAACCATGAGTGTTTTCAACATTAGTCTCACACTGAATCTAAACCACAGCACTGTACCAGTCACTAGGAAGAAAATTAACTCTCTCTGTCCCAGACAAAAAAAGAATGCAAACAAAAACTTTGAATCTACACACAAAACATCAGTGATTATACATTACACCTTCTGGACAATTAAAAAAAGCTTTTTCTATTAAGTTCCTCTCCATACTAAAGCTTTTCTTTACAATTTCCATTGACAGGATAATTTCCCCAAAGCTAGTCTGCCTCTGCTGACAGTTCCACATGCAAATCTACACATTAACATATATATAACATGCCCCCAACATGCCCCAAAATTCCTCCAATAGTCCATTGACCCATAATTTCTGAACTCGATTGTTCTCCAACCAATGCCCATACATCCCTTTGGGGCACTTTATTTTGGAGTGATCCTCAGAGCTGACCTCTGCCCAACTGTCAGAATGCACTGGACGTAGGGAATTCTCATAGGGAATCCCCTTCTGCACTCGCCAACAATCTCTGCCTTGGTAGCTCTTTAGTTCAATACAAGTTGAGGAACATTCCAGCTGCCACTTTTCCACTAAGTTTCACTTGGCTAGGCTGCTGCAGCTCAGGAAAACAAGATGTCCTACTTGTCTCATATTTTGCTCCTCGAAAAGTTGGTTTCAAAGGTGAAAGTCAGATAAAGTCCATTTTGAGTACTGAATTTGAAAAAGAATTTTGGTTAGATCTTACTAAACTGCTGCTTGTACTAAGAAGTTCATCTTAGATTTTAAACTTTAGTGGTATTAGCACCATATCAATGGTAAATCAAGGGTTCCTTAGCCCTGAAGTACATTGGTGTAGGGAACTCCAAGCCTAATTTCTGTTTCATCCCACAGTGGTTGCACCAGGGACTGTTGTGTGCTACACAAAAAACTGAATCCAATTTGGGGTTCCTGGAAGCACAGCTGCAAGCCTGGGCTTACTAAAAGCATTGACTCGTGTATTTTTATGTATGGGGCCTCTGCAAACTGGGTCTCAAGTCAGTTGGGCAAATAGGTAAAGACAGAGTGGTTAATGAAGGACAGAGAAGTTACGAGATACCACTAGAATAAATATGAGGGCCTGGATGAAAAAAAATCGCAAAAGTGGACTAGTGAAGAATTAACACACACATATAGGCAGACTCTGAATCCACTGTGTTTGGTCTCTCCCAAGCACTATGTGAACCATATAAAAACCAGAGTGCATGCAAATTAATTAAAATCATGTGCAGGACTTGGCAGAAAATAGTGCTTTTTACAGCTGTGCAGTTAGACAAATTGTTCTGATTCTATCTAAAATAACTTTGCAAGACTGACATCTGCTGAAATGATGACAAAATTTCATTAATACAAATCTCCTCTTAATAGGTATCTCAGCAGGTTTCTCAGAAAACTGCATTATCTTCTTATCTTCTTTAGCATTTGGACCACACGGATCATTACTGCAAATGGAGAACAAAAAGCTGAAGTCCATACTGTAGTGGACCTTTTGAGGCTTCTTAAAATTTAACTGCTGACTTTCCTCTTTCCCTTTCTGAAAGGAAACACACCAAAGCTTTCAACAAACACAAATACCACAGCCATTAATGCCACAGGCACAAATGAATTGAAAGATAAGTAATTTATTTAAAGATAAACTAAGAGGCTTTCAGAATGCTTACTTGATGGTTTAAATTATTTGGTTATATTTACATTTTTATTTTATATTATTTTAATATTTATATTAAAATAATTTTAATAAATATTTTAATATTTATATTAATTTAATACATATATTAAAATTGTTTCTCCGGCAACAGCAGTTTTTCAAGTTTTTCACTAACCAAAATTTCCTTTCCTTCACGCAGTATTAATTCCACAGTATTAATTCCACAGTGATACTATGAATGACAGACTCCATACCTTGCTGTTATCTTTTTGAAACCCACTGAGGTATTGCTTGTAAGTGGAAAAGTCCGAATATTTTTTCCTATCTCACTTATTAAAGAATAACAAAAGGATGACTGCATGCTTTGGACTTGAGAAAGGCTTTTGAATCCCACCCTGCCGGAGGCTCCCAGTGTGATCCTGGCAGGTTAGTCTTTGTGCTTTCTATGGTCAGGATAAGCATCATACACACATTAACCATATCTCTGTCAGGGCTTTGCAGCAAAGGGCAGAAAGGAAGCAGTGCACATGTGATAGTAGGAATCTCACTTTAGATAGCTCAACTATCAATTTGGGAACTAGAAGACTGGGGATATATTAGGTGTGGCAAAATGGATTCCACCCCCCTGCCCATTTAGCTTACTGTATTCATTTTTTGATATAAAAAAGGATATGCAATTGTTTATTCTTGAGTTGTTTGACATTACATAATTTTGTTAAACCAATTTTTATGGTTCCCAAAATTCAAAAAGAAAATAAAAAGTCTTAAGTTATATCAAAAACTTTTCTTGTCATTTGTACTGCTCTAGAAATAGGTGTTGGAGGGTTTTTTCCCTGCAGAATTCATTATTGTAGTATCCTGATATTTTCATGAGCTTTGGTAACCTGCATTCAAGATACTGTTGATAAGATTCCTTGAAGCCTTTATACACTTAAATTTACTGTTACTGATATGCAAAAATATTGATTTGTGGTCTCTGTCTTCTAGACCTGCCAGGGCATCAGCAACCACAGCTCAAGTTTTCTGAGGTCCTCCCCACGCAATTGCCCAAACGCTTTTCCCAGCCTGACCTTGACCCTCTGTATCACCTTGACAAATAGCAATGACATGTATCTTGGAGACAGTGGGTTCTCCAACCTGATGCAATGGTGTTTATGTAACACCTCAAAGAGAGTATCAGGAAATTCAGCATTTATTTAATCACTGAAAGGAGAACCCCTTCACCCTACAATTGTCCTCTTTTTGAAAATTAAATAAGACTTTGTATCTGCAACTCAGCTACACATTCCCTTCCCGGACATCAGTGATGTAGCTCTGTCTCCACTCCTGTGACTGACAGCATCAGTCAGTAGTATGTGCAGATAATCGCACAGGTTGACCAAGAATGTTTTGTCACAATCTACAAAGGGCTGGCAAGGACAGGTCACATATTTGCTCGGCTTAGCAACAGATGATGCCCAGGCTGCTTAAAGTGCTCTGAAAGAAGGAGCCTTCCAAGCCAGACTGCATTAAAGACTGTCACACTGAAGAGTCTTAGGTTAAATGAAGAGATGTACAGTAAACACTGCAGGGTAAACCTCTACCCACTACCAACTGGGCACAGGCTACAAACCCACTTTCTTGAAATGAAGTGGCAAAGTAATGGAATATTAGACTTGCACATAGTATACTAACTGGTTAAAAAAATATCAGCATGTAACAGAACTGTAAACCTAGACACTAAGGAGACTGAAATAAGATGCAACTGTGGGTGAGGTAGCTATCTGCAGAGTAGAAAAACAGTGCAAACTTTCACATGCTATGGGCTTTTTATTCTTCTGTTTTCATGGGAATCCAAGAGGCACTCGTCTGCAAAAGTTATCCGCAAGCATAACCTTCCACTACATTTTTCAGATATACTCAAGGATTGTGATAGATCATAGTAAGGGAGGGGATGCAGAGGTGTCTGCAAACTTGTGTAGGCAGAGTCCACCTCTGATATCCCGCCATGGCAGGTATAAGCAAGGCAGCTTATGTGTGTTTATAATGCAGTCAGACAGTGACAAGCGTTTTCATTAGATTTTCAGTTGTCACAAATCTTGGAAATTCAATTATAAAGTCTACTTTAAAAAAATACAAAGTTAACTAATTTAAAATCACGTATCCTTAACTTAGCTGTGTACATTCAAATTGGAAGTGAGATGAAAACAACTGAATGATACTTTGCTATCAACCAAATCTAGAACATTTTGACAATCTGTTAGATGTTTTGCCTTACAGTCTTTCTCATGACTACATGCACAGTGCACCTCTGAGACCTTATAAATGTCTTAATAGATAAGTAACAGACTGAAGACAATAATTTCCTACCTTTTGTTAAAGGCCTAATCCTACCAAATGCTAAAACTGCCTCCACAGAGGTGCTGAGTAATTTTTAAGATCTGGATTTATGATGCCATACAGAATGAGGAAATATCCAAACAGAATTCTTATATGCTTAATAGCCACAGTACTTACATGAGAGAAGCATATTACCATGGTATTAAATTGTAGGTAATACACGAAATGAGGTAAGTGAAATGCACAATATGCCAAAGTTCAGGTATAATTAATGTCACAAAAACAATTAGTGAAGGGATTATTTTTCTCTGCTATCTTAATTCAAGCTATCTTCTGTATGCATATCAGGACACCATTTTTAATTTCTTGGTCATGCTATTTTTCCCTTCAGAAGGGGCTGCAGTCTTGAAGAGTCATTCAATATTTTTTCCTTTGTATCACTCAGTGAGTTTGCCCTGAGTCTCCCTTAGAGTCTTATTCCACTATTCAAAACTTTGCTTCAACAAGAGAATTATCTTTTCTTGTGTTTTTCTACTGCCATCATTAATGAACTTAAGTCCTTCATAAATAATTAGACTTTCACAAGACCCCTCAGAAGTGAAAAACCCAAAGACACCCTAAGGTATAAATTTCAAGGAACACTTTTCATTAACATGGGTGCCAACTTTAGATGGCAGATCAAGAGGCCTCAGTCTATAGCTACAACTCTAAACAAAATCACCTACCCTGGAAATGAAAACATGAAGAGCTTTTAATTAAAATTCAAAATTACTAATTCAGAATGAGTGGGTTTGCAAATGCACACTTTTTGAGTGTAATTTTCCCTCACACATAGATTTGGGGAAAGAAAACTCAAATTTGCACAGTACTGAAATTTATAATTCATGAGAAACATCTTTACACACAAAATAACAGATCTTGGCTACGTAAGTTAAAAACCTAACTGAGGACAACTTTAGGCATCCATTTGACAGTTTTAGAGAGAACAGTTTTTCAGTGCAATCAAGCCCAACAATACTAAGCATCAAAGAACATGACTACCTTTTCAGACTCTGGAAAGGAGTGCTCAGTCACAGACTCCTTTGCGACCTTCTCAAAATTTCTCTCTTTCTCACAGCCTTCTGGCAGGCCCCTCACTGATGTAAGAAGTCTTCATAGTAGGCACTAACTTTATAACTTAGGTGGACATCCTTTTTTACTTTCTTCCCCCCCTCTCTCAGCTTATGTTTCCAGTTGTTCCAATTCCCCATCTTAAATCTTAGTTCTTTTTAGAAATAATTTACTAATCCCTTATTCTCAGTCATTTTGTGCAGAAGAATAACCACAGCCCTTCTGACTTCTCTTACATAGAGCAAAAGTGAAAGACAATAAATTTCTGCTCTTAAAAAAAGAAACATTGCAATGGTTTGAAGGCCAATTACAGCATCTAGATAAGGTGAACTCTTTATAATATTTAGGACATATATGAAACATTACTAATATTTAGATCCTATTATTTTAAAATTAAATAACTGTAAAACTGATCTATTCTTTCTGACTAAGATTTTGCCTGAAAAAAGATTTTAAGCATGGAGTATATAAAAGAAAGACTCCTAACAAATGCAAAACCACTCTTGCTTTTCAGCAAGAAGAACCATCTCAGAAGCTGCTTCTGAGAGCACCTCACAACCTGAAGTTTTAATTAAATCAAAAAGGTCAGTGACTTCAGTGTGGTACAAGGGACAGCACTACTGAAACAGCAAACTGTAAGTAAAAAAATACCCCAAAGCTATTAAGGAGGATTAAAAACACATGAATATATTTTGAGTAGCATGATGAAACCAATGAGAACACAGAAAAGCAAGAGTTTAATAGCCTGGAAGACAAAGGTATTTTACAACGTGAAATATTAATGGCTTTTGAAAAATAAAGATACGCTTCCACAGAAGTTTTTAGATTCATTATCAGCTTTTCTATTGCAACACTTACCTGAAGCAACAACAGTGCTTGCCCATAACGTATTTTCTATGCTTAGGCTTTCATGAACTGCAGGATCACTGTCTTCCTGTTAAAAATATGAACACCTAATAAGTAAATCACCATCACAAAGCGCTAAGAACCACACCAAACCATGTGAGTAACTTGCACAGGATGCCTGCAATCTTGTATCAATCACTGTATAATAGCATTCATTGCACATACTTTGTCTGTATACACACAAATAATTTTCCAAAAAAGTGAAATAGTGATTGAAGTTCATACTACTTAAATCCAACTATATTCATAGAACTAAAGTAAAAGTGTTTTAAAATGAACTTCTTCTTTTCCTCAGACGTATCAAACTGCAGAACAGTTTGCTGTAGCAAGCAGTTAAAGGGAATTAGGAAAGCTAACCATCAAAAATTAATACCCTGTTCTCTATTTAAATAATCTATAATTCATACAGAAAGTTATGGTCATCATCATTTTGCACCTGATCAACATGATATCAACTTCAGCGAAGAATATTTAGGCTTTTAAAAAGAAATGCAGGCTTGTGTTGTCTTACCATACGCTTACAAAATATATTTTCCATGGGAATATACATTCCATGGGAAAATACTTCCAATAGAAAATTGATTCCATGATTACTTCAAACTTTCTTTTTTTTCTTCTCTGCTCTCTCTTCCCAAGCAATAATGATCCACAGATTGTAAACATAATCTCTCATAATCAATTTGGAGCATGTACAGATTTGTTACTCATTAGCAGCCGTGGAATGTGCTGTTTACAACTAAAGGAAACTTTAGGAGGTAGGATAATCAGGTGTATTTGATCAAATTACAGATTGTGCTAAACATTTTGCAGGAAAAGGGGATGGCTGATTTATCAAAGTACACAAATTCTACATATTGTCAATAATCAAAACATACATCCATTTTTCATCTCTATTTTGAAACAACCACCAAACACAATCTGAGCTGCATAGAAATTTCTGTTTATAAAAAAGAAAATCTCAAACTAACCAGATGTTTTTGTGTGTACTTCAGAAGATCCCTACATAGCAAGGAAACTACAGTTCTTATATCTTAAGTGAGGAGAAATCATTGTTTAAAAGGCACAGAGAAACACTCTATCAAAAACAGAGGGGAAGAGAGGGGGATATGGAGTTAACCCTAAGAAGAACACCACAAATTTTGAATCAAGACTTAAATTCTGATGACCCTGAGATTAGCTCAGTTGGTGAGAGCATGGAGCTAATAAAGCCAAGGTTGCAGGTTCAACGCCTGTACAAGCCATTCACTTTAGAGTAGGACTTGATGATCCTTGTGGGTCCCTTCTAACTCAGAATATTTTGTGATTCTGTGAAGAATCATCAGTGTTCTGTAAGATTACCCTTAAATTAAGAAAAAGGAGAATTATTTTTTGATTCTTACCTAAGGAATTAATACTGCAACAACTATTTGCTTTACCCCTAACTCATAATGCTTAGGTTCCTGGTTTGCTTTACAGGTGTTCCTGAATTATTTAAATTCTGTGATTATTTTGGCCTTCTGAAAGTCTCATTAAGGAGTGTACAGACATATAAGTCTAAAAAGAAATCATCCAAAAATGCAAGTTTTTCCAGAGGAAGATGTCACTTATATAGTCAAAATACCAACTGCGGCAGTTTGCGGCATGGCAGTCAGTGGAGAGAGTGAGTGCCATCTATACCACTGTTCTACATCTGTAATGTTGAAACACGACCATATCCAGTGGTAAGTTTTCATTTGAAGCTTATTTAGAGGTTTCAGAATCTGTTTCTACAAGGCTATGAATTGGACACAAACTGGTCATATGTGAGTTGAAACCAGTTATTAAATTTTTTCATTCCTGTCATTGGCTTTTCAAGAACAGTTCTTGAAAACTAACAGGACAACTTTCCCAAAATTCTTTTATATCAGAAAATGCTGATTAGCCACTTGGGACAAGAGTGAAAGGCTGACACTTTCAACCCAAATGGTGGGCCTGGCACCAAACAGGAGTCCTAATTTCACATTACTTGCTACAAGATACACAGATTTTTCTCAGGCAGCAACACACATGCTACTGGATCTCTTGCCCCGCACGGTTTGGGGGCGCACCAGTAGTTCTGGATCTGATCCCATGATTGGAGCCATTTCTGACAGCTGAAGGGATGGGG
>JAWWLV010000088.1:58028455-58039018 GCA_035041135.1 Platyrinchus mystaceus
GGCCTTAGGGGCTGACGAGCTCCATCTGCCCGGGGGACCCTGAAGCAGGACCGGGAATTGAACCTGCGACCACGGCGATGAGAGCGCAGCATCTTAACCACTAGACCACCAGGGGTCCCCTAGAGAGAGAATACCACAGACAAAAAACTCTGATACAAAGGACTTTCTTTTCATCACAAAAGTAAAATTTTTGGTGCTTTTTAGATGGTCAGGACCAACAGAAGCTAAGAGATATCAACAGGAGTTGACCACTCATGCATGGATCCACAGCAATCCAACTTCTACTCTGGAGAGGAGCAGGTGCTTGATACCAAGTCCCAGTCGACCTAAGAATACTAACCACCGCTGACAAAATGCACCTTCTCACTGTATGTAGCACCTATTTGGGTTTTCTCCATCTTTCATTACTAGATGAATCTTGCTAAAGGCTAATGAGACACCATCTCTGGGCAGAAAATTACATGGCTACAATACCCTACTAATGATAGCTAGAAAGTGCTGTCTTCAAAAGCAGAATTAATTTTATGGCTTCCTTCATGGACATACAACCACACATTGGCTCAAATGTAGCTACTTTTAAAATTATGCCATTACTTTTTGCCCATAATTTCAAATGTAAGAAAAAATAACTTCATTTCAATATTTCACAAGTTGGACGTTACAAAGATTGTGCAATTGTCCACCTATATTAATGTCTTAGAGCCTGACACATTGATATCCTTTATTTTCTCCAATGAAATGGGTAGATTGATGAGTATCCTTATTTTTCTGCTTTTCCTTATCAAAACGAATGCTTTCCTAAAATCTAACGTACATTTATCAAATATGTTTGACTTTAGTTTAAAAATGTGTAGCTCTATAAATACTGAATTTGCATTTATTTTTATATTTTGCAGGCAAGAAATCTCTCATTTCATAGCCTGCAAAACATACACACACTTCATATTTCATATGTTTTTTAAAATATAAACCAAATCTGAACATTAAATCTCATAAATTATCTGTAGCCACTGGCCATTTATTGTAGTCTTTCACATGAAGTTCATTCATTGAATCCTTGTTCTTCCAACCCACTTTCAATGGGTTCACGAGAAATAATTCATATGAAACTAATACACATGTGGTGTCCTATATCTTCATCATTCACTTCTTTCCAATCTGTTATCACCTACAATCTAGCTAATCCAGGCTATTATGTGCTTTATTACGCAAAGAAAAATAAAGAGTCTCTCAGTAGCGGATAGCACAGAAGAAAACTAATACCACACACATACTCATATACACAATAAAAACTGCTAGTGAAATGCGTCAACTTCTCTCTTTTCAAAGAACACCTTAGTGGGAAGCAACATCAGAACAAAAGAAAGCAGAAATATCCACCTTTTTAACTTTACTGGCACTTGTACAGTAATATATTTTCCTGGATTCTAATATTTCCATTTTCTTCTACCGTGATGTTCTCCTTTGTTACATTTCAAACATAAAAATTTTCATCTACCATATTTCTTTGGTGTCTTTTTATGTTTTAGTTCCCCTTTTGTATTTCCAGTTTAACACCTAACCTTTCATGTTTTCCTTTCTTTCTTTTTTGAGTTTCAACTCCAAAATAAAGTTACTTATGTTTCTGAAAAACTGAAATCTGCACATTCCTTACGCATTATTGGCATTACTCTGGAATGCCATAAACTAGAACTGGCAGAGTATTCCAAAAGTGCATGCTTTTTTCCTAAAACTAAAAAACCTAAGAAAAACCTATGCTCTGAGAGAAATCTAGGGTGGTAGTTCATTGGTATTTCATTCACAAGTAGCAGAAAGACATAAAAGCATATTACATGTGCTTAGTAGATTTCTGAAGTAATTCTTTTCATTATTAGGGTAAAGAAGAGTTAAAGACTTTTTTTCGGTAGCCCAGTGCTGTGTGAGTAAAAATATAGTAGTTGAAGTTTTATAATACAAAGAAAGAGAAGTCAGAGAATGATACAGTTACAGAAGACAAATTACATATGAACTACAGTCAAAAACCAGTAAAGCTTGATAAAGGAACAAAGATGTTCCTTCAGCAAATGCTGCTTTTCCAGTAGTAGAAGCTCTGCATTATCTCAAGGTCTTGAAATAAGTCATAAGGGTGAATTTAACAAGGAGACAGAGATTTGGACACAACAGTACATGTAAATATAATTTCTGCTCACTAAGCAAGAAGAATTTATCTGCTTAGGTTATATCATTGCTTTCCCCTACATAAAAGCAGGGAGAAGGGAAATAATCTTAAATAAAGGATTTGATTATATTGTTTTAAAATTACTTTTATTAAAATCACTTTTGTTAGTTTTAAAATATCTGTTTATTACCGATTAAACTAATGAGGGACTTGATCTTTGTGAAACTCAGATTCACTGTTTTCATAGTGAAACTATGAAAGAACTATTCTCACACTTTAAGCATTGGACTGCTGGTTCTCAGAAGCTAAATAGTTCCACTGATACCTTCAATGGAAACAACATTCTATATCTAAAATTACATTGTTTTTAGAATACAATAAGGGAAAATGACCTCAGTTATTTTCTTACTCAAGGATAAAAACCACATTTGGGTGGGGATTGTAACAGATCTAGATTAAAGAAACTATACGAAAGATTTGAATCTCAAGTAATAACAATTATTCTTATACAACACTAGTGAGATTTTTCTTAAAAAATTGATATGCATTTAATTATCTCACTTGAAATACTAATGCAAAAGAATACATTTCATCCTTCTACACTGAAAGTCAAAAAATTACTTGCTTATGGTACAATAATGAAAATGTTTTCTTTTGCATTTCACCATTTAAAATATCACCATAAACTTATCAATAACATAGAAAAATCTCCTCTATTAGGTCAAGGGCAACATTTGTTCACCTTACTTAAAGATCATTAAAATACATTCTTAATCATAACATGTAGTTCATTACAAATGAAATTGCCTTTGGTTCAATAAAACTAATTAAATGTAAATGGTATTGTTTACTGCTGTATGGATCTTCTGATATAAATCAGCAAGTCACCATTTATTGAAAATTACAGTGACCTCATTGCTGTTAATAAATATTGTTGATCACACAAGCTAGGGAAGAATGTCTCAGAACTCGTGTATCACCAGACCTGTCCCACCTATAACTATGAAATTGCAAGAAACTTAATCTAGGTGTTACAATATTTGTTGCACAGCCATCATTAAATGACTTGCTGAAATTTTAATTCTCTGATCACATTAAGTGCTTCAGAAAGACAACAAAATCTGTACCGATCGTCTTGGTGGTGTCATTTGTTCTTTAAGAAAAGCTCTGAAGGTCTGCAGTTTTGTTTATTCTGGGTGTCACAGTGGGTAGGGTTACAGCAGTGCTCTGATGACACGGCTGACAGCTTGTGCCAGCGAAAGATATTCACTCTCCTGTCTGAAAGGAGGCTGTAGCAAGGTGGGGGGTCAGTCTCTTCTCCCAGGTAACAAGTGACAGGAGCAGAGAAAATGGCCCCAAGCTGCACAAGGGGAGGTTTACATCGAATATTAAGGAAAATTTCTTCCCAAGGGTGGTCAGCCATTAGAACAGGCTGCCTAGGGAAGTGGTGGAATCACCATCCTTGGAAGTGTTCAAAAGGCATGTGGATTTTGTGGTTTAGTGGTGAACATGGCAGTGCTGGGTTAGACTTGATGATCATAGAGGTCTTCTCCCATCTTAATGATTCCATGTTTTTACACCTGATAATTAAAGAAATCCAAACGAGGGACAATTACGGAGCGTATATTCTGTCAAACGTGCAATCAAATTGTTTGCAGTCTATTTTACGCGCAACTTGCATAAGCTATATTTTTAAATTACTAAAAACATATTTCCATATGCCGATACAAACGGTAAGTCTCAGCTTTGAAAACACATCACAAGCACATGGAAAAGACACTGTGACGGGTCTTATGTGCGATAAGTCCTTGGAGGTCAGGAAAAGCCCAGCTGTCACTGCAGGCAGAAGGCTGGCTGGAATGGTGTGAGGCATCCAGCCAGAACAGCAGCCCAGGTGCAGCGAGGGCAGAGCCCCAGGGACTGCGCCCCGCTCCACTGGTCAGCATGGGCTCTCCTCTGAGAAGCAGCCGGCTGCTGGCTCACCGTAAATCCACGGGGAGTTAACCTTAGGGGTTGGGCCGTCACTGTTGCCATCCTGAACTGCCACAGTGAATAGCGTCCTGCAGCCTGCAGGGGCTGGATGTAACACACCCAGAGTGGGACACGGCAGGAGCGCCCACGAGTGCCTCACCCACAGAACAGGACACGGCCGGTGTGCCCTTGAGTGCCTCATCCACAGCGTGCAAACACCAGGCACTTGTGCTGCACATGGCACACACAAGGGGACAGGGTCATCCTGTCCTGGCAGCTTCCTTTAGCAGCAGGAATGGTCACTGCCAGACCTGCCTGACATTTTGTACAGGAAAGGAACCCAGTGCTGATCCCAGACAGCAACACAAAGCTCTCAGCCCTGTGCCAGACTGCTTCCAATTCCAAGTTTCTGCAGAAGTAACCTTAAGCCTATCAAAAAGCCTATGCCCCTATTACACACTGTACAGATTAGCAAGGTAATCACTGTAAATTTCCTTTTTTCCCAAGTAAGAAACAAAGCACAGGGATGTTTTACAAAGCAACTGACATTTTCCACTTAATATCTTCTAGACAACTTGCCTGATTTTCTAGTTTTATTCACAGCAATTTTCAGCAACAAAGAAATGCATTTCTCAAATGATCCTTACTTCTAACCAAGTTGCTTGCCGTTTTTTTTTCCACTGTGTGTGTCAGTTTGAATACTGTTTGCTGAGAAAACCTCAACTACATATTTTAAGCATCCCTTTTCTAGATAAGTTGCGTGTAAAGTTTCAAACACTATCCCTGCATGTTTAAAACATGCAGCCTATTTTTGCTCTTTTTTCCAAAACCATTATTTTTACTGTAACGATAAAGAAATAGTTCTGGAAACTGCAATTCTATTTTTTAAAGAATATATAACTACGTGAAGGGCTCACATACAAATATAGCTTATGACTATTATAATGCACAAAAACTAGGCTTATGAGAAAATAATTCCATAATGCTATTTTTTGTTAGTTTGATATTCACAGTTTGCTTAGAGTTTCATACTAATTTCTGAGTCTAAGACTTGCTGAGAAGCAGCCATTTAAAATTATCTCAATGAAGAACCACTAAGTGTCAGTGGTTTGAACAAACCATGCAGTATCAAAATTTAGAGGTAGTTTAGATTAGTTGGCAGGACGTATTACACCTGGTGTCAGTTACTTCAAGATGAAATGTCAGCTTAATGCAGACAAAGCCTTGTCTAGCCCGGTTAAGCACCAGTAACAGAGCGGTGTGAGAAAGGGCAGAGGCACATCAACTGCTTGGTGGATTCCATTCGCTGCTGGTCGCCAGGGAAGGTGTGTTAAGTATAAGCAGCTCCTGATTAATCACATCTGATGACTCAACTCAGATTGTCACCTACGGCTCAAGAGGGAGAGTACAAAGATCTCGCAAGAAGCACAGATCCCTTAGAGGTAGGTTAGTAGCCTTAAGTGGAAGAAATTATTACTATATTGTACAGTTAACCCCTGTATACCATTTCCAAGATGGTGATATCTTGCATTTCTCTCCCCTAACATGCCCAAAACAACTACCACCTACAGCAAACTTTCACTTCTGCAGAAGATGAGGCTGCATGTCCTACCATTCAAATGCAGACTCCCCGACTTCAACCACTTCTGATTTATTTTCCACTCTAAAATACTACATGTGAAGCCAGTAGCCAGAGAATATGAACACAGAAAAAAACCTCTCTCCCTTTTGCTAAATTTGAGTGTGGCAGCAACTCTAATTCTGGAAGTGTAATTGCAGAAGTCTTGCTAAGATCTGGCACATAATCTAACACTTCTATTGAGATGACATATAAACAGCCCTTTCAAGGTACATTTGTCTTTAATAAAACACCTAAAAGATTTAGTGTCAAAACACCAGAAATTCTGTAAAGACAAATTTCCACCAGCTTGTGACTTGAGTATGTTTTCAGAGGAAGTCTCTTAACACCAAGACAAATCCCCTGTAAAAGAGCAAGCTTCCCCAGTATAAGGAACACAATTCAGCATCTTGTGAAGATGCATTTATATAATTTTACATGTGCTTTTGCAGGTACATGTTTATTTTGAATGTGTATATATACACGCACACACACTCATTTCCTTTTTCATCATTTCAGATTTATCCATGCACAACACACAACACAAACATGCATTCAAAAAATACACACATTCAGGCAACTCTTAGAGAGCCCTTTTTGCAAGAACTTGCACATTGCACCAGAAAGCATCTTGGCAACAAAAAGCACTTCACCTTCCAGGAGCAGCCTGCTGTTTCCCAAGCTCACAAGTTACTCATTAAAGCAATGGTTCCTGAGGCAAGAATGACTTACACTGGCAGCCTTAACACTTGCCTGAAAACACTGTAACTGTGATATGCTTTTGTGGAGTGCGGATCTCAATAGAGACCAAAATGAGACCCACTAAGTTGAAAGACAAAAATCCAATTCTGACTCAGTTTCTTTTCAATGCAAAAACAAGTATATTTGCACAACCAACTTCTCGTTCAGCATCCAGTGGAATATCTGTGTCTTGCTTACTACAAAAATTAGGACAGTAGCAACAGGTATTTTCCAATACTTACAGTAACTGTAATAATCTCTTAGATAACAGATACATAAGCACACATAAAAGATATTTTAAAAGTAAACAGATAAAATGCTTACCCCCAAAGCTGGCAATCTTTGTGTACAACTGACAGCAACCTTCAGTTTCCAGTCTGTTTCTCCATCCAGCTGGTCAGTTCGAATGAAACACGAACCTTGAAGTTATAAAAAGACATCAAACAATTATTTTGATTTCAACAATTCAGTTTGGGTTAAAACATTTAGAAGAGTGAAAGTAACACAATTTACAACCATTTTTAAATAAATGTGCTACATATAAAAGGATTAATATTTTGGAGTGTGTATTTTCTTCCAGGAATGCTCCAGATGTCACAAAACTGCACCATTTTTCTGATAAAAGTAACAATATGCCTGGTTTTGAATTGAGGGAAATGCAACTTTACAGGTTTCTTCATAGTTTCTAAAAAGGCTTCCAAATGTTATCAGCAAGAGATACAAATTCAAGTGAAGTTGAAAAAGGTTTAATTTCTTTATGGATTCTGTCACTCGTACAATTCCAACACTACAGAATAATGAACTGATGCCTGTGATTTTGTTCTCCTTGCTGGTATGACATCACAAACTTTCAATGCTTATAGTCTCCCAGCTTCTCTGAAAAAAACTATTTTTTTAAATAAAACCTGAACATGGATAGCATTCAAAACAACTTGTGTCCCATTGTATTATACTTAAAAGAAGTAATTTTAAGTCATCTATCAGGGATCCAAGACTAAGGAAACCTGTCAACACCTGCAAAGTACTTAAGAAATGAGGGAAGCTCAAGATACGGACTGCTACACGCTGAAGAGAATCAGTGTTCTGTACAGACAGAAAACCAGTATTCAAGAAACAGAAAACTGAGACCAGTGCTAAGCCTCCCCCCCAACCAATAATTAGTGTGATGGATATCATCAAATCTGGAGTATTACATAGGTCACTAATGTAAGATTCAAAAAAGACTGCACAGGAATACGACAAATCTATTAAAAAATTCACAATTAACTACAATTCCATCAAGCTTGATGATTTTTAAAAAAAAGGTGGTAAAATTTTAGCAGTACTCTTCACAATTGCTATGCTAGAGAAGACTATTTAAATATTTCTGAAGTAGTAATTAAATTCCCATTACACTACAGCCTAACAAACTGTATACACTGTTGTTACTGGGTGCTATGGGTATGAAAGGAATAGATTTTTCCAGTTATTTGTAGATTTTAACAAATGTGTATATACATACATGCATATATATCTATAATTCCTTCTATATTTCAACCAATCCAATAAAAACTAACAAAGTAGTTTCACCCTTAGAAGTGATGTGGTAGCAATTAAATGGAAGAAAACACTGCAAAGGAGTTTATCCAGGTTTGAGTCTTATTACAGACAAGAAGACAGTCTGCTAGAACATGCCAAGGCAATACATCAAGAAATGGTACCTACCAGTGAACACAAATTAAGAGAGATTCTTTTATAGGACATGTGGGCCCTGGTGTAAGAAAAATCTAACAGAACTCAATGTTTTATTCATCAAGGCCTCCAAATTACGCAGTTCGATGAGCTAGTGGTCTGAAAGGACACGATTGAGAGAGAAGCCACCTGAAATTTTATCTGACTGGAAGGTAGCATTTTCGCACAACAGACTACAAAGAAGCTTACAAGCTTTCCTGTAACAGCTAAATTTATGTTAAGTGCACAGTAAGTAAACAAATCTTTAATGTTAATGTAGACAGATCTCAGAACACATTATCACAACTAAATTGCACCAAAAACTCAGAGATGCAAGCTGCAAAGATGTATCTCAAGTTCTTGAAAGGCTGGTTTTAAATTCTTGACAGGATTCTTTATGGATTTTCCTCTAAAAATGAAATACTAATAGAGCACTTTTTGGAGAGTCCAGTGACATACTCTGCATTATAATGAAGCATGAAGTACCTAGGAATACCTAGAAATACCATGGTTTCACCACACTTTCTGGCAATGGCATAGGTAAGCCTACTCCCCATCATGCTTTTCCTGTACAAGGCATCTCACGGTTCTCTTTACCCCTCCTGTCAATGGTTGCTCTCTTCCATCAATTTCATTTAGAATTATACTATAGATCAATGCAGTTCAAGACCAGTGTGGCTCCTGTGAATGGTTGACTGCACATATATTCATTTAATAGAGCTCACACTATGACATCTATTGGCCAGCTGCATTTCCTCTCCACTTCAGCAGTTAATTTCATCAATAACTTATCTCATAGCTTGTTTCCCTTTTATCCAGAAAAAGAGACTGCTTTCTGCCAAGTCAGCTTTCAATAGTGATCACAAAAGCAAAACTGAAACAATACAGTCATCTTCTCCATCTCAAATACTGCAGCATATTTGAGTAAGTAACTTTAATTATTCTGTAAGGTACTGATTTTAAACCTGGCTTAAATAAGCTATAAACATGGAAGATTAAATATGTAATTAGAAAAAAAAATTAACTCTTCACCCCTACGAAACCCGTGGACTTGTTTAAAACTAAATATTCCTCACTGTGTATTGTGTGGAAGTCACGGGTACTTTAGCTTTGAGAGGTATTTCAGTTAACAGTACATAAAACTTCTAAAAAAATCAAAGTATCCTGAAAAAATAACTATTATAATTGCTCCATTTTAAAATTCTTAGAAGCATTGCACCCTCCTCCCCCAATCATAAAATTAAAAACAAAAAAACACACAAAAAAGTAGTAAAAAATTGTGTTACATACTCCAGCATAATGGTTTAAGTCAGTGTTAAAACTTTCTTGTATTTCTGACTTGCCAGGTAAAAAAAAAAAAATCTATACACGTCAGAAATTGCTGTTCCTGCTGAATTCAGTGATAACTCTTGAACGTGACAATTATTTTACACCGCACAAATAATGAAATTTTTTTTTAAGTTCTGTGCTGCTTTAAGGAAATGTCATTAAGTACTTTAACTAGTTACCAACCTAAGCATAGCTGTTATACAAAAAAAAAAAAAGAAAGAAAAAGGAAAATGAAAAAAGAAATTCTACACCGAAGAAATGTTTAAAAGGCCACGTATAAAGGAGAATGCATAAATTTAAGCCTTTTACTTTATACAGTGACAACATCTGGATGCTCATTTCCCATAACAATACACAGTCATTCAAAATTAGTGGACAAAGTTGAACATTGTGAACGTCTGACTTCTTTCTGTCATTCTAGCGAAAATTTTGGAATTATGCAAAATAGAATTTAAGGGTTGATTTAAGGAAATTATACTGGGCTTAAATAGCTCAATCATTTATCAAAAATGACACAAATGTCACAAGCACATTTAAAGTATATATGTAACATTCATTTAGCCTAATCACTTGAAGACAGGCATAAATCAATGTAGAGCAAGTCCATGCAAGGTGCTGCCCAAGTGCAACTAAACTGATTTTTAAAACCGTTTTGGATGAAATTGAGAAACCTGAATGCTTAGCAAAGTCTTTGAACTAAATTCTGTTTTGGTGATTTAGCAAAAGCTCAATTATTTGAGTCCTGTTCACAATTTACCTTAAGATTGCTCTTCTGTGGCAAAACAGCACTCGAATACAAAGGACTGAAATAATTTGAAGAACCTGAAGTAACTATGTAACTTCAAACTATAAGGATGTATTGCTAATTATTTACAGGATTCTTACTTATCCTTATTTGAGATACTATGGATAAAAAAAAAAAAAAATCTTTTTTTAAAGCTATTTTGTGCGTTAATACATGGCCAGTCTTCGCGAACGAAGGTCTGGGAAAGGTGTTTTTACCTTTCAAGCCTGCGCAATGGATTTTTTAGGTGAG
>JAWWLV010000088.1:58039369-58059807 GCA_035041135.1 Platyrinchus mystaceus
AAGCAGGGCCGGAATCGAACCTGCGTCCTCGGCGGTGAAAGCGCCGCACCTTAACCGCTAGGCCACCAGGGGACCCCGTGCGTTAATACAGTACTTAAGAAAAATAATGTTCATTTCAATAGCTTTTATGGTGTTTTGAGACAGAGATACAAAAGCTCATCTATAAAATCACTAATTTAGGGCCATAACATGCCTGGCCTAGATGTATCAAACAAAGGTATGGTGCTCAATACAGGAAGAATTCTACTTACTCAGTGTGTGCTGGCCTTAAGGCTTCAATCAGAACATACCTGAAGGACACGTACACAACAAATGCTTCTGGGAATGGTGTAAATGCACACATGCATCAGTGACCTACCTATCCCTAGAAATCCCAAAGAAAAGGGCCCTGAACAAAAATTCTCAAACTAAACACAGGTTGTTCTTGGAAAATGCTGGTTATATTTTCATCTCAAACTTAAAAAAAGTGGGGGGGGGGGAGGGGGGAAGAGAAAGGGAAGCTTCTTAATCAAGTAAAATTCAATTATATCATAAGCTTTCTCCTAATTAATACTGTGCATCATCATCCGATAGCCAAATCTAGTATTTTTTTATACTACTAAACTTGCTTATCCTATTTTATGTGTTAATTTCTTTATGTGTGGGTATCTTAGATTCCGGAAATTATAGTAATGTACATAAACTTGTGCTTACACAAAGCACTTAAATTTTATTTTTATATACATACTTCTAAGTATTAATTACAGTTTTTAATATAGGCTTCTGAAAACAAGTTATTACTTGGGATGTTACTTATTTTCTTAAACACATTCTAGCTTCCAGGGTTTTTTAAGCAAGTAACTCAGAAAAGAAAAATTGCTGTGTATCAATTAAATTATTTATTCCTATTTTATTTGGAAATGTTGTTTCTGTTAAGCAGAAATATGGATAATTTCTCCTTAAAACAGTCAGCTTAATATTCAGCCGGTTTAACAAGTACTTTTTAATTTTACAAGTTTTCAAGCAAAGAAAGTGTAGTTAACACAAGACACCCAAAACATGTAAGATACCCAAAATATTGACAGACAAAGAGTAAATACTTTGCAGATGGGAAATAATCTAGTCTATATAAAACTGCATCACCTGATTTCAGTGGAAAGCTATAATTAAAAAAAAAAATCATTAAAATTATCTGAATTATACAAAGATTGAAGATTTTCATGAGAACATGAGAAATTAATTTTTTTGCCATAACAAACTAAACTATCCCACTTGTCTTGTATCCAGGACTTAATTTTCATTTCCCAGCTCCTGGCCTGGAAGAAGGCCAGGAAGAAGGTCTGAGAAAGAAGTCCTAAGTCATGAGATGAGATGGAAGAGAGAGGATTCTCAATTCAGGAGAAAAAAACCAACAAGGTATAACTTATTCAGATTAGCATTAAAAAATGACAAGGTGAATGACATGTTATCAGAAGAGTTCCATGTTTCTGTCCTTCACTTTTTCTGCCCTTGCTTTGAGCACTTACAGCAGATCTTGTCTTCAACTGCACCTATTTAATCAGCATTTTACAAGCAAAATTATTTTTAAAAATAATTTCCATTTTTAGATTTCACAAGCACATTCAAATAAATACCTTCCAAAGAACCTTTACAATCAACTCACTCACAGTATTTGTTAAAAACCATCAGTATAAACAGTAAAGAATAGTATGTAAGAAGTCAATCAACTCAGAAGTGCTGAAAACTGTATTTAACTTTCTCCCGGAGAACACTAAAGTTAACAGATTTCTGCTAGCAATTTTTTTGCCATATATTGGCAAGGCTCTTTTTTAAGCTTGCTGATAAGCACTGAAGAGAACTTATAGGTATAATTCAAGTATGCCATAGCATACATTTCAATGTTTTACTGTGATGAAGATGTATCAGAAGGAAACAACTATAACTTAGTCATATATAGCAGATGTGCAGGAGGATGCATACTTTACAAGCATAATAAATACCAAGCATCCCAGTCTTGAAAAGGTATTGTTTTTTTTCTGCATAAATGCAGGGTTGAATTCCACACTCCATTACAAATATGTTGTCAAAAAGCAACTGTAGAATGTATGCACTTTAATTAGTCTTAAAAAAAAAAGTAAATTACATTTACTTTATATAATATTTAACTGATAAGAATTCATGTCAGTTTTTCTTAAACAGAGATAATGCTAAACCATCACTACACGTCTGGGCGCTTCTCTGTCAAATCTAAATAAATAAAATTATGTCTGCCTTCTCTCTCTAGAGCGGCATCCAATGAATTTTTTACAAATGAGAACAACAGCTAAAACTAATGCCTTTCAAGTCTCAGCAAAACTGAATTATTAAATCTGTCTGCCTATATCCTATTACAGCCTACTTATGAATACTTGATTTTATTTTGTATAATTGACAACAGTTGTCAGGAAAGGAAGGTTTTAACAGCAATCAAATTAAGATCAACTGGTGTAAGTGTCACAGTGAAGAGCTTGCATCAAGTGTTGATGAATTAATTGATGGGTCACTGGGAAACAGGGCACGTGGAACTGCAGTGTCATAAACAGCTATATATTGTCTGGTAATATTACCAGCCTTCCTGCTTTAAGTGAAAAGCATTGAAAGAGAGGGGTTACTAGAATATATCCAACAGAAGAAAAACAGACTTTGACTTTGCACACCTAAAACCAGATAATTTACAAACAACTTAATTTTTAAATCATTTATATTACTTAAGTGACTATGTGCATGAAAATTTTAAACCGATGACAAGATGAATAGCAGCACCAAGATGACATATTGCAGTACAGAGTTTCATTTACTACTACAAGAAGCTTTCAATTATGATAGCTTCTAGGGAGGAAAAAAAACCCAACATGCCCGAAACATCCCAAACATTTAAGCTACAATGCCATCCCATAGGATCCAATCAAAAAATGTAGTGGCATTTACAGAAGACTGATTAAATTAGTTTAAAAGCATTAATTTCTCTTAAGACCAGGGAAGAACTGTGTGTACTTGAGATATTTGATCTGAATTAAGAAACCGATGAAGCAATTGATTAATTGGAATTTAAGCCATCAGTCACTGGATCCATCAACAGTTTCATTTACATTCTAAACAATCAGCTGATGGTCTTATAGGATACCTCGTATTAATACACAGTCAATATGATACCCCTAAACTCATCACAGTTCCTTATTGACAAGAACTCAGATGTTTTTTAATCCAAGCTTGATCACATTGCGTCTTTTTTGAATTGCTGTATTGATTCAGTACGCTTTAGGAATTTTTATCTCTGTTAAAACATTATGGAATTCTCTTATATATAGTAAACAGTGTTCCAAGGTAAAAGAAAAAAATTATTCACATTCATATTCACATTCTTGAATTTTCACTTACTAATTTATATTATTTTCATATATACAGAAGGATACTCAAAAGCATTAATTTTTTCCATTTAACAGGATTTGATGCACTTTACTTCATTATTCTTCTGATGTACACTAGCTATCTCTTTTTGCAGAAACCCAGTGATACAGTAAAAAGATAGTATGTGTTATTTATGTATTCAGAGTAATGACTGAACCAAAAATTCTGCCATACAGAATGCTTAGAACACACAAAGTTCTTGCTTTTCAGATCAAAATAAGAATACTGACTCAGCAGCTCCTTGATTTGAGAGCACTGACAGCACAGCAGAGGTCACTGTCCCCATCAACTTCCCTAATGTACTTACATATTTCTAAAGACCAATAATACAAAAAATACACATACACCTCAAAGAAAAGTGCTTAGAGCAGATTTAAAAAGCATTTTCTCTCTTGAAGAAAAGAGAACTCACAAACAGGAGGTTGAGAAAAGCCTATGGTCAAAACCAGAATCCACTGAGAGCATGCTTTGCCTCCAAGATTTTAGAAGCAGCAACAGTAATCAACCAGAAGGACATTCCATTAACTAAATTATGAGGAGCAGGACTAAAGCTTAAACACAGAAAAGTGCAAGTCAAAGGAGTTGACAAAATCATCAGGTTACAATAGGCAAGTGAAAAACAAGAGGATACATTTTTATTAAAATTTCGCAGGGAAAAGCACATTCTCCTTTACTGTTTGGTAACTGTGATGAAGCAAGAGGCCCAGCTGCAAAGATTGAACACTGGACTTCATTACACAAACAGCAGAGGATTTCTATTTTTCCAGTTTCTTTTTACTTAAAAGACAGAGGAAGGCTGTGCAAAGCTGCATGGCCACCTGAAATCAGAACTGTAACTGGAGAAATTAAATATTTGAGTTAAATTGTATTTAGCCTTCACATGTACCAAGAGCAATGACAGCGAGGCAACACGGGCAGTAATATTTGCATGGAAGAACACAGTGCTCTCCTCAACTGGGTATTACTTACAAGGCAGGTTCTCCAAGTTAGGTTTTCTACCACTGGAAAGAGAGCTGCCAGACTAAGGTAGTTAAGTCTACACAAGCTTCCATTCCAACTCCAGCCAGCCATACATCTCAAGCCCCATATGAAAGTCAGAATCAGATCAATATCTGCAAGCCATCCTTTCCTTATGAATACATTAAGATAGATTTGAGGATAATTTCTGAATTTTTAGTAAGACAACCCTATTTCAAGATTGCTCCTCATTAGACCTACTAATCGGAAATTTGTAGAATTTGCAGAAATTCCTTTTTCACAATAAAGATGAGGCCCACCAAGAGACATTTTCCAATTATTTCAAAGAATCAAGGTAACATTAACAGCTTGCCCAGAAGAGCCTTGAGGTAAGAGAAGGCAAAAACCACCCCAAATTCAATAACCTAAGACAATAAAGAGGTGACAGCAGCTTAAAAGAACTCCCATAATGCATGGTATCAATCTTATGAACAGACATTTCTTATAGGCACCATATTATAAACTGCTTCTACACAAGGAATTCTTGAACCTTACTTCTGCAAGAGTAATTTCTTTGTCTTTTATTTTCAAAGCCTTTGACAACATACCCACAGTCTACCACTTCTTAATATACATATAGTTTGTCTGCCTGACTTGCCCTGCCTCTGAGATGTGCTTTGATGATTCTCACCTTCAGCTTCTTTAAGTTATTACCCCAAATTGGGGGAATTGTTTGGGATTTCAGGATATTTGAACTGCTACTCCAGCCAAGCCACCAAATGCCCTTAAGTTTCTGGGGAAATGCATTATCACTGGCAAGAGGGAACAGGAGAGTTTATGCCTAACATAACACATGGTCTCCTTACAGATAAATTTTTCAACTCTTACTAGTCTTTTTTTCTAAATACAGAAACTAAATAAATAATAAAATATTACCTTGTTCCTGCTTATTTTGCTACAAATCTAATGAAACACAGGGATTGTGCCAGTTGTCCGAGTATGCACAGAAAATAAAATGATTAGGGAATGAAATACATGTATTCTAGTAACATTTTCATCTGTAATATAGAGTAATATTATTGGGGGCTTAATGCCTGCTGAGACCACCTCTTTCCACCACATCACATTCATACTACCTGACTATATCTTAAACAAGTAGCTGATCACATCAAATTACTATTACTCAGTGGCTCAAAGTAGATACCAAAACATTTCAAGCCTGAGTTAAATCAAATGCTAAAAACAGAATAGGAACTGAAGTATAGAAAGAGATTAAAGTAGTTTGGACAGATTGTTGGCAGCTACTCATGCCCCGAAGATAAACTTTTATCTGGCCGTATGTGCAAAACTTAACTCCAGTCATTTATCATTCTCTATTGCAATAGATTTTCAAAGCATTTCAGTTTCCAGACAGGTAGGTTTTAGAACGTTTGTTTTCTAAACATAATAGAAAATTCCAGAATGTGAGACTAATGCAAATCCTTCAGCCTTATTATTCTACAGTGGCTGGTTTTATGAAGAGATAAAAAGAGACATCAGTTGCACAACTGAATTTCAAATCAGAGGAAAAAATACCAGTTTGGTTTTTAAATATTTGAAGTTCCAGAACAGGCTGGGGCTCAGACAATTAAATTACTTGTAGAACACTTACTCCTAACTGATAAGAATAAATCGATAATACTTGCATCATCTTTATTATATTTTTCCTTGAAGTGAGCTTGAAGTTTAATTCTTCGACATAAATGTTCTACTAATACTTGCTTTTCAAGATTACAAAAATGGATTTTTTTAACAAGTATATCATACTTGCTGGCACCACACTTTCTTTTTGTAGAGCAAAGATTAAGAACTCAAGAACTCAAAGATTTCAAAATAACTGCCTTGTTTGATAAGCAGACTTTGTTTGAGATGGTAGACACTGAAGGAAGCCTTTACTGGTTAACTCACAGCTCCTTCCAACAGCATATCAAGCTATACGAATCATTACTTAAGTCTGTACTTGCATTGCAGAGTTTATGCCAGTAAAATGGTTAGTATTTAAAATAGAATTCACATCTGAGACAGTTATATTGCTACAGAAATGAATGGTTACAAAGCCTCAAAATAAAAATTATTTTCCTGTTTTACTCCCACATTTTACTCATACCATTGTTAAAGTAATTACAAAGAGAGAATCCTGAAAACTCTTAACTACAAATTTTAATACAAGTGAAATTACTCTTCTTGCTACAATTCTGAAAAGTATAAATATGTTTTAAACTAGTATTTTATACCTGAGTAAATATATAATTTTAAAATAGTTTAGTAAGTGGAATTCAAGACACTGATCTATGCAATGGGGGATGTCCAAAGGGATGTGGACAAGCTGGAGAAATGGGCTGACAAGAACCTTAAAGTTCAACAAGAAATGGTGAAAAATCTTGAACCCGGTGAGGAACAACCAGTACATGCTGGGGGGCCATCCAGCTAGAAAGGAGTTTGGCAGAACACGCCTTTTCAGTAGGGGAGGGTAATGGTATCCCGGGCTACATTAGGTGAAGTATTGCCAGAGGCTGAGGGAGGTGCTCCTTCCTCTCTGCTCAGCACTGGTGAGGTCACGCCTGGAATACTGTGTCCCATGTGGGTCTCTCCCGTACAAGGTGGTATGAGCATGCTGGAAACGGTCCAAAGAGAGCCAAAAAAATTATGTGCTGGAGCATCTCCCATATGAGGAAAGTCCGAGAGAGCTGGGACTGCTCAGGCTCGAAAAGAGTAGGCTTTGGGATGATCCTAATAATGTCTATGAATACCTGGAGGGAGGGTGCAAAGACTGTTTCTTAACTGTGAGGATTACTAAGCACTGGCACAGCTTGCCCAGAGAACCTGTGAAATTCCCCTCCTTGGCAATGTTCAAAAGCTGTCTGGACATGGTGTCTGGGCAACCAGTTCTAGGTGGCCCTGCTTGAGCAGAGGTGTTGGACCAAACGATACCTGGAGATTCCTTCCAGCTTCAGCCATTCTGCAATATCATCTAAAGTTCTCACAGAAGTAAGACCAAAACAATGTAACTGTGACCTGAAAAACAAAAGATGTAGCAACTGTGCAACTGGCATTACCTTACAAAGAATTAAAAGGTTCTTCACAAAGGATTGTGAGAATTTCAAAATGATTTTCCATTTCCCTATTGCTTGCATTGCACAGCTGTAGTGGTAGATAAACAGAATTTAGGAATGTTCGCACCAGAAAATGACTATATACTGGATTTAAAGACATACAATAATAAAGTTGGTTTATGATAAAGATTTTTGCATGACAGTGTGCTTGACAGCAGTGGAACTGATTAGTCAGTGGGAGTTGCTCTCTTCAGAGTATCACCTCTAACAATAAAAAATAAAAAAACCCCAACTTTTGTCAATTTGGTAGGGGACCTTGCGAACAATAAGAAGGGTTTAACTAAGATTAATCAACTCTTACCCCCTAAAAAGCTACGAACAAAAGCCAGTATCATAACAGCACTG
The DNA here is from genome assembly GCA_035041135.1 of Platyrinchus mystaceus. Taxonomy (NCBI): domain Eukaryota; kingdom Metazoa; phylum Chordata; class Aves; order Passeriformes; family Tyrannidae; genus Platyrinchus; species Platyrinchus mystaceus. Next base: position 58,047,250 of record JAWWLV010000088.1, read on the forward strand.
TGGGTAGTCTGTCATAGGCCTAAGTAGTTAGCAGTAGTACAGAACAGAAACAATTCTTTGCAGTCCTAGTGTCTACGGAGCACATCCCAAGCCCTAAAGCTCATTGGCTCTTCCAGCTGCAGACTTGAGCAAATAGTTTATTTAGTCCTAATTCTGTGTACAATGCCATTATACATCATTCTCCCAGTAACTTTTGACTTGTGGCCAATTTCAACCACATACGGCAGATCAGTGATCTCAAAGTTATAAAGTGCCTTTTGTGAAAAAAGAAATTATAAAAGAGCCACAAGAATAAGAGAAATGCCAAGATGTTAGCTCCAACAGTAATCTGTTCTAGGACCTAGCAAAAACTAATAACCAAAAATCAACATTTGCTTAGCTCAGAACCAGGCAGTGCATACGCAGCTTTTCCCGATGAATAACAAGGATCTGAGGTTATTGTGTATGTAAAAGAAAAGCTTGGAGGGGAAAAAAGAAAAAATCTTCCTTCATTCTTTCCTGACACTTTGTAGCCACCCTATAAAACTTGTGTTCCTCTCAGAATTTCATATTTGAAAGTTACCAGAGTACAAATAGTCCGAAGTCTTATGAACACATGCACCAGATTTTCATGAAGGACCAGATCCTGTTCATGTCAGAACATGACACATGTTAGCATAGGAATACCTGAACTGGATCAGAAGCCAGTTACTGAACCAAGGCACAACCAAGGTACCAGACCAAGGCACAGCCAATGTGGAGTACAAGGATTTTAGCTTAAAGAAGGAAAGAGTTTATCTTTGAAATCTTTGTTGTGTTCTACACACAGAGTGTCTTTGATAATATTCCCATAATGCTGAAGTTATTAACACATGCTCCAGCTGGCAGTTCCTATGGACAATTATAAAGTTATATGATGGCCTCTGGAATGCTCTGTCTAGCTAGATTTATGATTAAGGTAGCATATAGACAAAAAAAATGCAGATAGCATAACAAGCAATTTAAAAATGGACCTGAAAGCTATGTTAAGGGCACTTAGAATCCAGCTTAATTTCAGCAAGGGAGCTTTGCATTGGTGTAACAGAGATCTCGCCTACATTTGCATAACAACTTTACACTAAGGTAGTCAGATTGTTTTGGCATGATGCCTGCCTACAAAAAATGAAAATAACCTTTAAACCATCTTTCGCAGCTGGCTCAGCATGAACATTTCCTTTCATTTGGTGGAAGAATGATAAATGGACAAATCTTTCAAATTGCTTGTCACCTCTATCATTTATAATAAGCAAAACCAAGATTCAGCCATAACTAATTCCCTCCTACCGTTCTAAACATACAAAACCCTGATACATCATTCAATAAATTTTTTCCTCTTAATTTTTTTTAATTTCCTTTTTTTTTAGAATTTTTTTTATTTTCAGTCAATGAAGATCTTTTGGAAACCTCTGTTACATGGGGAGCCTGACAGCAGCAAAGAATTCTCATCTGAGGAGTGATTTCCACCTGCTCCATCCCCCTGGGAAGTAATCCTAACTCTAAATATGAACAGCCATCTAGCTGCCTCCGCTCATGACAGAGAGGAATACCAATGTTATGGAACTGCCACATGAATACAAAACAAAGTCCCACCTTAGACTATTTTTGTAAATGTCTGATTAAAAAACATAGGAAACTTAGAAATTAGGAACAGGCTTACAATTATCATCAAGTAATTACATCAGATTCCTTGAAGATATCATTCTAGCTAAAAGACAATGCATCTGATAAAGAAAGGAAAAAATACATGTAACGAGAAATTAGTTTTATTGAAATAAGATTGATACTCCAAAATGCAGCTTCTGCTATGTAGAATTAGTACCCTAAAAATAAGTACCCTAGAAAACTCAACAAACCTAAAAGTGCATTATGGGGGTGGGTTTTAGGCTGAACTGTTTAACCTACAAATTTATAACTCAAACGGCTTTTTTTTTTGACTGAAGATATAGGATATTGCAGTGCTGCAGACTACACTAATATGTAATGTAAATACCGAAGTTGGAAAATAGTACTTTGCCCCAAAAGAAGCTTACAGGGTGGATTGGATTTTAAGATTAGTTCAAACTCTGCTCTTCATAGATTTATAGTAAGAAGCTATCGTTAAACTGCTTTATTGCACAGAAGATAAAATTACATACAGAACATAAAACCATCAAAAACTGTTTCACAAAGTACTTAAAAGTGTCAACTATAAATGAAACCATAAATCAGTCAAAACTGCAACATCAGGAAGAAACAATTACAGATATAAGTGTTCACTCTTTAGTAAAAAAACAATTACTGCCATATGCTTGAAGTTCAGGGGATTATTTTTGTGTGTTTTGTTTTCTTGTTTTATTTTTAAACAAGTGCAACACCAATAAAACTAGTTAACTTGTTGCTTGTTTGTAGAAAGTGTATTTTCAATGTTAAACTTCACATTCCGGGTGTAGCAGAAGTTTACATAAATAACTTCTATTGGAATTCTAGGAAGATTTCACTAAATTTGCTCTTTACTCACTTTACATTAGCATGAACATTTACATAGTAGGTACAGAACTCTTGCAAACTGCTCACAAGTATTTTGTTAATATTAGTTATGGAATGTCTATTGTTATAACATGATAAACCTTTAAATCAAGCAGCTTTATTTTCTAGATAACAAATTAATGAAGCTTCTTAGAGGAAAAATTTTGACATTCTAAGAAAGCTGATTGAAGTACACTTAAACACAGAATCAGACTTGATTGATCTTACTTTCAAAAATAATTTCTTCACGCATTTCTGACACAGGGATTCACCCTGTTCCCTTCCCCCATCTTTATCTTGACAAAGAAATAGTCTAAGTTCTATTAAGTGTGGCCATTTCAGATTTACTATTCATCTGTATTCCAGTCAAGACACGGAGGTGTCCCATGCAGATGCATTTCTGGGCCATAGTTCATTGACAACCATACCTGTGCCCCATCCTTCAACTAACAGTACTACAGGGAAAGGAGACTACACAGTGTCTTATAACCTCAAAAGCAGAATCCATACAATTTTAGGACTTGCTTTGTTGCAATAATGCTCTTGTTCATTTATTCCTGCACTGACAACACACCTCATACAAACTGCTGCAAGGATCCTAAGGAGAGCGAACGAGTTCTCACCAAACAGTTCTTGGTGCTCCTACAACACCAAACACTGCAGTGTTACACATTGAGTTTCCTATACATTTCTACTGTGTGCACATGACTTAAACTACAACTGGTACATACCCCTGCTGGAGTACATGATGATTGTTCCCAAACACCTTGATATGTAACATTAAATCCAACACAAGCTAGTAAAGGCTAGGAAAATTTTGGATCAACACATCAATGCAATTCACCTTCCACCACTCCCATTTTGCGTGCAAGTGGCCTAATTTAAAGTAATCCTTGTACAGGTGCAGAATTCCTACTTTCTACTTTTCTAGGAGCTGTGACTTGAGCCAAAACACATTTTGGGGCAGTAAGGACAATATCAATCCTTTTATAATCATGTTGGATACAAGAGATTTGAACTGTCAAAAGCACTATGCTTTTTAATAAACCGTGGTACTGTGAGAGGCAATAAAAGGAAAAGCCCATGTATCCTGAACCAGAGGGTAGTTAATGAAGATGGAGGTTATATAAAGACTACTAGGAAAATTTGTCAGTCCAGGCCAGTTTTAGATGATCAACTGCATCTAATCAGCATTTGAAAGTCATTAGCAAGACCCAGTAACTACCTAGTAACTTCTTTTAGTAAATATATAGCTCTAGTCAAATGATCTCTGCAAATTTAGCCTTTTATCTGAAATATGATAGACCTCTAGTGCCACAGTGAAACACCAAGTGCCACTAATACAAGGGCTTACCAGTATCACAGCTAGTAGCTTTGTGAAATTTAGTGCTCTCTAACAAAACCAGACAGTTCTTCAGGATCTGAAGAGAAATGGTAATATAAAGGAGGAAAACTCATTTGAGTTATACAGGGGGGCAGCCAATAGTAATTTCTAAACTTTACAAAACAGCTATAACTTATACGGTTCTTATCAAGTAGATATTTGTTTCTCAAAGATTAGGAGTACTCCCCCACCACAATGTGAAGGGTAATAGACCTAACAAGAAGTACTTTTCTTTCTCTCACTTAAGAAAATTCCTGGGGAATTTTTCTGACTGACCAAAAAGGCATTATTATTTTTAAATAAAACAAAATTTTAAAAAAATCAGTTATTTTAGGGGTTTAGATAATTGCAAAACATTTTTTCCAAAAATAATTATTTTAATCACATATTAGTGGGTTCATATTTCATTTCTTTTCAATTTAATAGCTGTAATACAGTCAGATAACATTAAATGAATGTTGAGAGACAATGATTAGTTGTAGATAATTTAAAAAGCTGTTAAATCATAATAATCAAGTATTTGCTAAATATTTGTAATATTTAAACCTTTTGTTAAAACAATTAATAAAAGTCATCTATTTAGAGAAACATACCTATAGAAGTCTCAGGTTCACAATAAGATTGCTCCTGGTTTACAGTCCAAGCATACTGTATTTCTCACGTATGGACTCTCTCCCATTAACTGAATGAAGGTAGAGCTCCATCAATTTATCTGACCAATTCAAATTGTCCACAATGCACAATCTAAAATTTTACCACAACAACCAAATTATCATGTAAGCAATGTGAATTGCCAAAACATACCCGTTTTTTCCGATGTTCTAAGAAACACCATGTCAGATGGGATTCGTTGATTCTGAGAAGAGAAAAAAAAAGTATATTTTTTCTAAGTAGGAAAAAAAAATAAATTCCAATCAAATGTCCAGTAAGATCTATCACCAAAAGGTCACACTTGGATTGAAACTCAATTAAAATAGGATTTCTCACAGTACTTTACATTCAGCATTTGCAATTCCGCAATCAATATTTTCGAAAAATTATACGATAAGCAAACAACAGTTAATCCTTTCAGATGCTCTTTATAAGTGAATCATAAATACCTGAAGAACATATTAACATTTTCTTAACTGAAAACAGTACTTCAAGAATACAAATATCCAACTGAAATATCTTAAAAAATAATTTCACTGAGCAAAACTCTGACATGTGCTTAGCATAAATAATAATAATAATAATAAAAGGTGAAATATAAAATATCTGTCTTGGCACTCAAGTGGCAAACATAATGTATATCAAGCATTCTCCTCTCTCCCAACACACACAAACGTCCACAGGTGAAACAGCAAACTGGCAGACTATGTGTTATATGGGCTTAGCTTTGAAAATAAGATGATGTAAACTCCCTAAATCTCTGGGAGCCCGATACCTCTTACCACTCCCTGTAACATACTCTCAAGGACACCAATTGAGAAATGGGACTGAAAGCAACTGTAGCTGTATTTGCTATGGGCAGTTCAGTAGAGAGGGGCCACAAAGGGCCACAGAGATGGTACCATCATAAGCAAAAATGATGCTTGGAAAACAAGCAATTTCAGAAACACTAGAAAATAGACGCATATTAGAGTTTACCTAAAAATCTTATGTAGGTAGCAAAAAACTCTCTGCATACCTTAAAATTATGCATTCCCATGCATGAATACTTCTTGATTTGCAGCAATTTGCATTTTAACTCTTTGTGCTTTTACAATAAAAATAAAATTCATGTGCATGTCTGTATGCCAGCCGTATTCACCTTAAAGAGGCTGCTCATCTGCAACTAGTACAGCATTTTTTTGAATCTTGTCTCATAACAGATAAAAATTATAAACGTAGTGTAATTTATTATCCATCATGAACCCAGATTCAACTGGGAGTATCTCATTCAGATTTGGAAAAAACTGTGGTAAAAACATTAACCTTAAACTATATTATTATGCACCTATTAGATGAAAAAAGAGGAAAAGGCAACTTCAAAATTAAATAATTCTGTCCTTAAATGACAATAACAATTAAACAGATATCCAGTCTTCATATAGATTAGCTATACATTTTTGCAGCTTCCCTGCCAGCTCTGACATAAATTCATTACAAAAGTTTCAGGTTACTGACTTCATGCCTACAAACTTCCAGTTACTTGTAAACAAGCTAAAACACTTGACCAACTTTCAAAAATTCTGAAAAAGTAATAGTCAAATGATCTAATAACAAATTAAATAGAAAATCTAATAATATGAATGAGGTATCAGGTTTCAACAGTCATTACCAGCTTCCAGAGGACACATGTATCCCATTCAGTAAATGAAACAGTCACCTGCTACAAGCTATCTAAGATTCAGGTACTTTATGCCTGACAAAATTGGGCAGAATGATAGAATATCTCAAGTTGGAAGGGACCCATAAGGATCACAGAGTCCAACTTCCTGCTCGTTTGGGGACTACCTAAGACTAAACCATTTGACTAAGAGCATCATCCAGACACTTCTTGAACTTGGACAGGCTTGGGGCCATGACCACTTCCCTGGGGAACCTGTTCCAGTGGCTGACCAGCCTCTCAGTGAAGAGTCTTTTCCCAGAATTTTCCCTGACACAGCTTCATTCATAGGAATCAGAATAGTTGGAAGGGACCTTAAAAATCACCTAGTTCCAAATCCTCTGCCATGGGCAGGGACAGCTTTCACTGGACCAGATTTCTCAGAGCCCTATCCAACCTGGCCTTGAACACTTCCAGGGACAGGGCATCCACAGATGCTCTGGGCAACCTCTTCCACTGTCTCACCACCCTCACAGTGAAGAATTTCTGGCTACTATCTAAGCTAAATCAACGCTCTTTCAGTTTAAAGCCATTACCCCTTGTACTGTCACTACATGTCCTTGTGATTCCACTTCCTCGTGTCCTATTGCTGATCACCAGAGAGAGATCAGCAACTCCTCCCCCACTGTCCCCATGAGGAAGTTATAGACTGCTATCCAACTAGTCATGTGAATATTTTCTCATTTTAACAGAAAAAATGCTTATGGATTTTGTCTCCTTTTGTGTTCTCTCTGCTCATTTTTCTTTCCTGTAAATAATGTAAGCTTTTCTGCAAAAACGTATCTGAAAGTATCCTACTGTGTAGGGAAGGCTAGACACTGGCTTGTCTTTAAAATATTTAAAACTGACATCTTGTTTTTCATCAGGCTTTTCATATTTTGGAAGTGGGCAGAAAGATACTGCAGGAGTAGTAGATACCAAAAAAATTGTCATTATTACTGCTGACACTGAAGAGCAAAGACACTCCTGCAAAGACATACCTAATCTCTATGAAAGAGTGACTACACAGAAACAGATGGCAAGTATGCTACAAAAATCTTTAACATCTCATTATGGAGAAAATTAAATTCCATTGTACATTGTCACAGACAAACAGCAGCAATATGTCAATCATGTTAGTCCTCTCATATTTATCAAAGTAGAACAAGTTAAAATGACAACACATAAAACTTCAAGCATTCAGAAACCCATGAAGAAACTACGTAATCTCAATTACCATGGAGATGAAGCCAGAAATGTTTATTGATATATACTGAAATTTGAATATATAAGTCATGAAAATGACTTGAATATATTGTTTTGCTTAAATCCAGGCAGAAATAGAGCTCCAGAAAAGGAGGGCTTCCATTTATCTCACTGTTTGCAGACTTACAGATTCAGTCCTAGAGATCTAACTACAGCAAGACAATGGTCCACACAAGGTAAGTGCTTCCCCAGCTGCTGGGTTCCCATGAGCAATTCTATGCCATCCAGGAATACCAGTCAGATTGGCAAACAAGACCCATAAACACAGCTATACTTCCCTGAAGCACAGACTACAATATTCATTTGAAAAATACTGCTTCTGATAGCTTTCAAATTACTTTTGCATTTTTGTGCATTATTATCACAAAATTGTTATTTACATAAACTTTTCTAGTTCCCTAGTCAGTCTTCCAATTGTTCTCAACTGCCAATGGCTACAGACCCTCAGAATTTTGCATTTAATGTCCTTTCTTCTCATGTCATGCAATGAACTATCTACTTTTCTCATTGACTAAAATATTCCTGCTTGCTTCTGAGTTATAAATAGAAGAGGCAGTTCCCAGTTGTCTTCCTGGATCTGCATGCTGTGCAGTACTGCATGCTAGCATTAGCTGCAATCCTTGCCAATACTGGATTAATTTCATTTTACACAAGAGATTACGAAAAACCCAATTGTGTCCCTTTACAGCTCTAAAGGTTTTAAGATAAAGCATTATGGTTCTGCATCCTTTTAAACACTACTGTGTGTTGTTACTATTAAAGGTTGTTACATAAATGTGTAGTTATTACTATTAACTGTGTTACGTTTTATACACTCTTCACACTTCCAAAACATGCTCCAAACTGTCGATAGGCTACAGTATCTAAATAACAATATCTGAACCCATCAACTCATCCCTTCAATTGTCTTATTTAGGATCCCTATGCACATCTGTGCTCCTAATGGAAACCAAAAATCTATCTTAACACAAGTCAAGGAGAACATCTAGAAGTAGCTTGCCTGTTCAAGGCAGGGGACCATTTTTCAGCTTCCATACACAAATGTCTTTTAGCTTTTAAAAAACAGGCAATATTTTCATCTATTCACACTTCTTTCTGCCCTAGTAATAGTGCACTACAAAATTTTCAGTTGGAACAATAGATGTATTACTTGAAACTAAACTGTTTTAAGTACATTACAGTCATTTAAGAGATACTTTGAAATTAATTAGGACTATTTTAAAAAAAGACAATAATCAGAGGATATTCAAGGTTTAAATCTAGAAAAGCCTTTCACTTAAGTTGTTAGTACTTGTGATGCAGTCACTAGTTAACATATGGATCTTCAGCTCAAATGAGTCATTAATTTCACTGCGGAAATGCTGTTGATGCATCTACCAGTCAAATACAATGTTAACTTGTTCCTCTGCCATTAGAGTGAGCAATTGAACATTTCACTCCTGACTGGTTCTTTGGCTTGAGAGTCATACTTTGAAATTGAAAACTGCTTGCTCCAACAAAATACACTTCTCAAAAGAACCAGAAAACATTTAAATTCATTAGTCTGAAAGCACCCCCAGATAGTTCAAAGGAAAAAAAAGCTGCTCTTCTAGGACAGTAGGGAGTTTGAAGCTGAAATACAACATTCAAACAATTACATGCACCTTATGGAGATACACGAGTAAAATCTTCATCAAAAAGAACACTACTAATTATTTCCCTACATCCTTAAACATCACTTTGTTTTTCATTAGAAACTTCAGGTACTCACATCGTATGAGCTCTGAGCTACTGCAAATAATTCTGAAATAGACGCTAATGACCCACCTCACACAAGACAGACTGATATCCAAAGTGACTCCAGTTTTCCAGATCCTAGTATAATCTAACAGACAGATGGATCTCTATAACTTTTGGGGAAGGCAGATTACCTCTACATTCGGCAATAATTAATTGCAGGTATTGAGATTAAGGAGGGCCAAAAAAGTTCCCTAATAAAAATCCAAACAAATGTCTAATTCTCAGTCTCCTAGAAAATCTGGAATATGTGCAAGCAAGCCCCTGCAAGCTGATTCCACCTGCACTCTAAGATAGCAAGGGGCAAGGCAAAACAGATATGAAGGCCAGACATACTAGTGCCTAACTTATGGATGCTAGTGTACGCTGCTCAGACAGATCCCAGAAGATATAAGGTACAGAGAACAGACAAAAAGAAAGGAAAAAAGAGCAAGAAATAATGCAAACTATATGAAAATATATATACTTTAATCTGAGAGAAGCAAACTAAACGAGAGTTGGGAGTATTGTTCTTTCTTTGGACTACAGAAGAAACAGAAAGAAAGGAAACAGAAATTTTCCAAAATAAGCAAAAGCAGATACAAGCTTCAAGGTGCCTTCTTCCAGCATCTCCATGGATTAGCTCTCTAAAGAAAGTGTGATGGGAATTACTTGGTGGCACCCAGAAAGTGAATCACTTTTCCAGAATTAATGTAAGTAAAAATAGTTACCTCTGAATTCTAAGGTCACAATAATTTCTTAGTAGCCCAGAAACGCAACTGAAATAAGCAACAGTCTTTACTGTCATGTTAACAGAGTGAAAAAGAATTCACAGCTCTCACTCAACATTTGCAATCAAACTTAAAAGCTTTTTCTCCCTTTTTAAAATATATAAACTTTCTTATTACTTAATTATATATATAGCTAAATACATACTATGATTAGATAATACAAACATATCTACATATATACACACATAAATAAAGCTTATCCTTGAGGGTTTCCGGCAGAAAAAACACCGATCTGAGCATCAGAAGGAAAGTACCAGTAATCAGACAACTTAAAACATTCAACATAGTAAGTCAGGGAATTTAATTCTGTAATTGTATTCAAAATAGATTTAAGCATATACTAATTCACAAAATATAAATGGGGACATTTAATTAAGCTTATAATTAATTCTAAAATAGACTTCCCTGCACATTCTCAAATAAGACTTGAACTAAAACACTATCTTGTTAGTACTACACAGATAAGTACCTTGATACACTTTTCTTCAGAAGATAATTAGCATGTTAATAATCTTTAGGCTTTAAAATATATTTTAAAAGTATCAACCTTTTCCACTATGATGAGGTCTCCAACTTGTATGTCTGAACTCTTAACTTGCACTTTACCTTAAAAAAAACACAAAAAACAAAACAAGAAAATCAACTTAGGCAGACGTTAATAAAGAATAAGAATATAAATCCCAGAATGCAAGCATTATTTAAAGATGGTACTGTTTGGTGACAATGTTACAATTTATACAAAACAGATTTTTGATGAAAACATTAATAAATAGATTTCATCTGTTTGAATAAATAACTCACTGGTTAAAAAACTCTACTTTTGTAACCGGTTAGGTATTGTAGAAGTACTAGAGGAAAAACAAATGTATGGGAGATGCTCAAGTCTGACCTATGGTATCAGTAAGAGAGTTATAAATTGGAAACAGGAGCCTTTTACATCACGTACTAAACAACACTTCTGTGGCTGACAAGTCAAGAGTTGTTAGGCTTACAGTCATGGAGCTGTCTCACACGCATGAATTGTTATTCACAGCCCAGTTACCAACAGGTAGCCAACAATTACTGATGTAATTGGCACTGTCTGACAATTGGCAATTACAGTAGAAAAGAGGTAAATTTCTCTGAAGTCAAAAGAAATGCCTGAAGATTCAATTTCAGGAAAGTAAAATTTCAAAAGCTGATTTTTTCATTCTCTAAAGCAGCCCATTCAGTAACTTCTGTGAACAACTCATTCAAAATACACACAGCACATTTTCCAATTTAATTTCTATATGTTCTGTAGGGTATTAATATTTGTAAGACCATTAAGTTTTAACATTTTTATTTGACAGACTGAAAAACCGAGTCAGAGAGGTTAAGCTACTGCCCAAAGTATGTTACTGTTGATATCATTAGAATTCAGGAGTTCTAGTCCAGATCCTTGCCACAGTTCCACAATAAAGTTGCTTCTCTGAGTTAAAAACAACCAAGACCCAAAAAACCCTTTAGGATATAAACACACGGATATTTACATAGCCTGACAATCTGAAACACATCTCCATAAGTATGATCTTTTCTCAACAGAAACACTATCATGATTTCCGTCAGCAGGTATCTGGTCAGCAGGTATCAGATGGCAAGTATGTCAAAACATGGTAAAGTGGTAGAGTTCTTAATGAAAATCAAACTGAATGACTTAAAACAGAAAACCCACAAAAGCACAGAAGGAGCAGCAATCAGCTTGAAGTTTAATCAAATATACCACAAGTAGTAGGTCTGTCAATGCACCGTCATCTCTCTAAGTTATACTAAGTATCAAAAAAAAACCCCTAAGTTAGGCTCCAAATCCATGAGACCTTTTCATCACAGCTCTCAATAAAGAGAGATCAGGTAAGTAACCTCAAAGAATTCCTTACACTTAAATGTATGTTTATTAAAAGGCAGTAACATTCACAATATGAGGAATTTTTTTAGTACTTGCTCTTTAAAATTGCATTTCATGCCAAAGTAACAGTCATTTTATGTTTAATTCAGTCAATAATAAATGTATTCCTATGATATAGAGCTAATACTTAATACACATTCCATGACATTAGCACTTGGAAAATGTGCAACATCATGAAAATCATAATTTTTGTTTGCCCTGTATGCAAAGTTACTTCTGAAACCTAGACTTTGTTATTGATAGTGACCTTTAACACAAATTCCATTTTTCAGTTGCCAAAAACACTTTCTCTCGTCTGCTCTCAAATATGAAACAAATTATATTTTCAATCAACATTTCTGAGGGTAAAGGGAGTAGCAGAAGACTACAGAAGGTATATAAAGCTGTAGCAAGAGCATTAGCTGTAATCTACAACAGTTTCAAGATACACTGACACTAACTTAATTTCCATAGGTATCAAATTTTTATTTTTTTTAAATTTAAAGTAAAGCGGCCAGTCTTCGCGAACAAAGATCTGGGAAAGGTGTTTTTACCTTTCAAGCCTGCGCAGTGGATTTTTTAGGTGAGACACAGCCTGCGCTGAACT